>CM070690.1:3853687-5053687 GCA_036346265.1 Melocanna baccifera
TTGAAGATTCTAAAATATAAATCATATGTATAAACTCTCCAAGGCACTCTATGGCTTAAAGTAAGCTCCTAGAGCATGGTATGAGCATTTTTGGGATTTTCTACTCTCAAAAGGATTCAAAATTAGGAAGATTGATACAACATTATTTACTAAAATCATTGGTGATGACTTCTTTATATGCCAATTATATGTTGATGATATTATATTTGGTTCTTCTCATCAAGACTTTTGCAAAGAATTTGGTGACATGATGTCTAGAGAATTTGAGATGTCCATGATAGGAGAATTGAGCTATTTTCTTAGACTTCAAACCAAGCAACTCAAGGATAGAACATTTATATGCTAAACAAAGTATGCAAGGGATTTACTTAAGAAGTTTGGCATGGAGGATGCAAAACCCATCAATACTCCCATGGCAATGAATGAACATCTTGATCTCAATGAAGGTGGTAAACCAGAGATTTAAATCTTTATAGATCTAAGATTGGTAGTTTACTTTATCTTACCACATCTAGGTCCGATATTACGTTTAGTGTTTGCTTGTGTGCAAGGTTTCAAGCATATCCAAAAAAGTATTAATTGATGGCCGTAAAAAGAATTCTAAGATATTTAAAGTATTCCTCGGACATAGGCTTATGGTTTTCCAAAGGTGCAAAATTTGATTTAATTGGATATTCAGATTCCGACTATGTGGGTTGCAAAGTGAATAGAAAAAGCACCTTGGGTAGTTGTCAACTCCTAGGAAGGTTCTTAGTGTCGTGGTCTTCCAAGAAACAAAATTTCGTTGCACTTTTCACTTTATCGAAGTTGAATATATTTTCACGGTAGTTGTTATGCTCAATTGTTATAGATAAGGCAAACTTTGATGGATTATGGGATCAAATTTGACAAAACGTCTCTTTTGTGTGATAATGATTGTGCGGTGAAAATAGTTAATAACCTGATCCAACACTCAAGAACCAAACATATAGATATACGTCACTATTTCTTGAAAGATCATGTGAGCAAGGAGATATTGAAATTAGCTACATCCGACCGAATACCAATTAACAGACATTTTCACCGAACCTTTAGATGAAAGTCGTTTCTGCAAGTTGAGGAATGAATTAAATGTCTTAGACTACTCAAATATTTCTTGAGTACTTGCCTTATATCTTTATGTTCTTTTAGTGTTCTTTGAGGTATTTTTGAAGGGTCTTTTCAAAACTTTTTGCTAAAATCTTATATGTTCATAAAAACTATGTTCTTAGATTTCTCCTAGGTTCATTAATGTATAATGATCTTGAATGATTGTTAATTGAGTGCAAAACTAGGGATCATTTGCGTATTTCCTCATATCAAGTTAGTCCTGAGAAGTTCCATAAAAATCAGAACTACTGCTATACATTCTGCGGTACTACTGATTTCCGGTACTATCGACGTTAAAATTACGGTACTTTCGATTTTTGAAACTACCAGAGTGCTAACTGTGGAACTACCATTTTCAGGTGGTTTCGCAGTAACTCTAGGTCTGGTCCCTACATTTCTTCTCTCTTTCTCTCTCTAGCCCTACCTCTCAAACCCGTACCCATTTTTTTCTTCCTCTCTCTCTCAAGAAACCTCCCAAAAACCACATTTTGATCTCCAAATCCCATAGGGATTTCTTGGCTCCTTGGCAATCTCTCTCATCCTAAGGGTTCAACTCCTTCGATCCTCAAGGTAAAATGGATCAAAACTCTCATTTCATCTCGTTTCTAGGAACCCTAGGTCAAGGTTAGGTTTGGTTTAAAATGCGAAGAATTTGGTGCTATTTTCTTGGGCAAATTATCATGTTTGGTGGTGTAGGATATCTACTCATCTATTTTATAGATTCAATCCAAGAAAAACATCATTCATATTTACATATTGTTTGCCCTAGAAAATTTTAGAGAAATCAAATTACAGCTCGAAGAACGCAGACTACACGCACACGGTCATATCGGAGTTCACGCGAAGATTACCGCATCTCGGTACTACCGCACTTTGAGCGTTGGTACTTCGATTTGCACGATAAAATAGCAATGTCATTCCATTCATCTGAAACTAAAACATCCTTGATTCACACTTATCGATGTGACCACGCCACATACTCATACAACCAAAGCTCCCAAGAATAAATAAATCTTGTATAAGGAGGATTGCATCAGCGCTATGCGCTCGTGGTTAGGGTCCACCAAAGGAAGCCGACCAATATATCAAGACCAAGTCAACACCTTCTCAACTCTTGCTCAAGGTCACCACGTTACTTTTAGATCAATTCAAGCAAGAGTTCAAATGGGACGCATTTTAGAATTCAATTGACTGCGGATCAATTCGAGTCAGCTTGATAGGTTGGACTTCAAATGTGTACAACTTTTGCATAAAAACTCCGTTTGAGGTGTGCAAGTACAGCAAAGAAAGAAGAGCTCATCCACTTTCCAATGGATTTGGCCCCACCTCAAATTAGTTACGTGCGCATTGGAATTACCAAAACAAGGGACGCGACTCAGCTGATAGGTCCCACTTTAAATGCTCATAGATTTCGCATCAAGAGTCAATTGGAATGTGTGAGTATAGCATGGAAAGCTTATTCCGTCCTCTTTCCAACGGATCTGACCCCATCAAAAATTCCTTTTGTGCTTGACGCAATCAACAAAACAATCTTCGGTTTGGAAACAGAGATAGAATCAGCTATGATTTGAATACTTTCCATGTATTAAGAACTTTCTATATGCAGGACCTGCGTGTCCCTATAAATAGAGCTCATTTGGCCATGTAACTCAGGCTTGTTTAGATTAGTTTTCCACGTGAAACTTAAATCGTGTGTTCTTGTGTCGACTAGACCAACAAGCTGCGATTAGAGCCTCAACCCCTTTGTGTTCTTCATTCATATATGCAATATTCAGATTGCTCTTTATCTTGTTCTTGCTTGTTCTTGATTGCTTGCAGGAATTGAACCTCGTGTTCAGTCAGCAGCGTTCTTGCTTGCGGTTGATAGCGACTAGGGTGTGGTGTAGCGATTGCGGGGCGGACTTGGTCGTCTCGGTCAAGTAGCCTCTTCGTCAACGTCATATCAAATCGAACTTATCCTTCTCATCGGAAGATCGGGCCACCCAAGCGATGAGGGTGGCGATCTTCGATGAGAAGGATAAGTTCGATTTGATATGACGCGACGAAGAGGCTACTTGACCGAGACGACAAGTCCGCCCCGCAATCGCTACACCACACCTAGTCGCTATCAACCGCAAGCAAGAACGCTGCTGACTGAACACGCAGGTTCAATTCTGCAAGCAATCAAGAACAAGCAAGAACAAGATAAAGAGCAATCTGAATATTGCATATATGAATGAAGAACACAAAGGGTTGAGGCTCGCAATCTGCAGCTTGTTGGTCTGGTGATACACAAGAACACACGACAATTTCACTGATGGAAAACTAATCTAAACAAGCCTGAGTTACATGGCCAAATGAGCTCTATTTATAGGGACACGCAGGTCCTTGCATATAGAAAGTTCTTAATACATGGAAAGTATTCAAATCATAGCTGATTCTATCTCTGCTTTCCAAAACAAGATATTTTGTTGATTGCGTCGCGCACAAAAAGAATTTTTGATGGGGTCAGATCCGTTGGAAAGAGGACGAATAAGCTTTCCATGCTATACTCACATTCCAATTGAACTCTTGATGCGAAATCTATGAGCATTTAAAGTGGGACCTATCGGCTGAGTCAGCGTCCCTTGTTTTGGTAATTCCAATGCGCATGAATCGAATTTGAGGTGAGGCCAAATCCATTGGAAAGTGGATGAGCTCTTCTTTCTTTGCTGTACTTGCACACCTCAAACGGAGTTTTTATGCAAAAGTTGTACACATTTGAAGTCCAACCTATCAAGCGACTCCGATTGATCCGCAGCCGAATTGAATTCTAAATGCGCCCCATTTGAACTCTTGCTTGAATTGATCTAAAAGTAACGTGGTGACCTTGAGCAAGAGTTGAGAAGGTGTTGACTTGGTCTTGATATATTGGTCGGCTTCCTTTGGTGGACCCCAACCACGAGCGCATGCGTGATGCAATCCTCCTTATACAAAGATTTGTTTATTCTTGGGAGCTTTGGTTGTATGAGTATGTGGCGTGGTCACATCATTATCCTTGACATTATTTCCTCCCTTTTGAAGATGCCAAGGACTAGAAATGCCACTCAAAAAATATATGCAAGGAACAACAATCCATCTGGACAAACCTCTTCTCAACAAGGATCTCACGCCGTTCTAGCATCTCCATCAGTTCAGATGTCACCAGTTGCAAAAGAAGAGTCTACTCAAAAAGCAAGAGACGACAAAGGAAAGGAAATAACATCTAACTGCAAGACAGAAACTGAGTAGAAAGAAAGCTCATCTCATGAGTCCTTAGACGAAGAGATGCCTGAACCTGAGGAGTAATAGATTTAACTTAGAACCATCTCAAGCGACGACTATGCTATTCTGAGACACATAAGCCAATTTGTGCCCCCTAGGAACAGCCAAAATCACAGGTTCCACACAAAGTTCCAGGAACAAGTGTATGAGCAAATTTATGGCCCTGCTAAATAACTTGCTGGTCACAAGTATGTGGATTGGGACCATCTGGCTCAACTCGAGAAGTATGATGGAGCATTCCAACTATTTCAGCAATCTAGCATCCATCACCTTATAGCATTAAAATTTAACTACAATGAGAAGATCAACAGATAATTTTATGCTACACTGTACATCTCTCCCAATTATGAACACATATCTTAGATGACTGAACATCAATACCTAGACTCCAATAGATGTGGGTTTGAGTAAGCCCTTAATATCGAGTCTAGTGCATTTGAGAAGGTCTATGACAGACTCGCTCTTCAGCTTGCCACATGCACTAATTACTATGATCAAAACATCATATATGTGCTAGGCAAACTCTCAGGCCTCCTTCCTATCCCGAGCCTTGTGAATAGAATCATCAACCATACCATTCTTCCCAAGAGTGGGAATTTTGATGCTATTCGTGGCCATACATAGAACTTGATCAACTATGTAATGACTAGTCAAAGGTTTGATGTGGTTGATCTCATTATTGGGGAGATAGCTTCCTCCAAGAATGACAGAGTTAAAAGGATAAATTATTCCCCTTACATCACGTCTCTGATCATCAGGAAGACTAGGCACCGAGGTGGTCTAGACTCAGTTCACAAGCCATATTAGCCTAGAGAGGGTCCTCCTGTTCTCGTACCTCCGCATCTCACAGCTCAACTAGAAGAGGCTGCAACGGAGCATCAAGGAGAAGAGTTTTCTCTTCATCAGATCTATTCTGCGATTCTTCGCATAGATGGACATGTGCCAGAAAACACCGCTCAGATCGCCTTTTTGATCGCCGCCATTTCCTCTCTCGGGACCAAGTGACCTCTCTGAACACACGGCCGCCGCTCTTCATCTCTAGTTCACTATGGGCGCCATCACCATCGTGACCCCTCTCCTCAAGGGCCGCAGAATTAGACATTTTTGGTACTTTGATGCCAAAGGGGGAGAAGAAAAGGAGAAGGAAAGGAACAAGTTGATCTTGTGATACCAAGTTTATCATTTTATGCTATGTAATAATATTGCTATGGTGTAATAAATCATGTGATTACTATGGTGTAATGAACCATGTGATGTTTTGTATTTTAAGTGCCCTGTTATGTCTTCTTGAACTTAAATTTGTGATTATTAGTTTGAAGTTGAACTTCAAGTGCGACTTATGTTCTTTCATTTGTATATTTACAATTATCTATTCTCCAAGTTCTTCATTCAAAGGAAGCTCTGCAAAATTCTCTCTTGTATTTACAATGCATCTTGTCATCTATTTGCATACATTCAGAGGAGCTTTGCTAAACCGACTTTAGAAAGCAATTAATTTCTTAGCCTCATCTAAGTACTTTGCAAAAAATAATTGTTTCACTAAAGTCACAAAAGAATATACAACTTGTTCTCAAACTAGTAATGTATTCAAAACTAAATTTGTTTCTCAATTAATATTTAGTGTTGTCATCAATTACCAAAATTAGGAGATTGAAAGCATTTAGACCCTAAAAATAGTTTTGGTAATTAATGACAATATGTGAATATGGGACTAATGTGTTTGCTGAGTATTACATAGGTTCAGTCCCTACTTGAGCATGCCATACTCGAAGTGTATGTTAAAAGTTAAAATGAGGATCAAGATGGTTCAAAATAAAGATACTAGTAGTATAGAATTTCTTTTAATTTTTGCTGGTCTTAGGAGAAAAATTGAAAGATCGGATTATAGATTAAATTGTTGTACTATTAAGAGAGATCATAGAAAGTAATTAAGCATGTTCTTATGCCATTTGGATCAATTTAGGATCATACATGCACTTAAAATTAAATTTAAAAGCGAACTATGCACTTTTAGGAAAATCGAAAGTACAAAAAGGACAACCAATAGTGGATTGAGGAGTTGAGACTTAATTCATGGAGCTGATCCAAGTCGCTTGGGTTTTCCTTAACATGGATTAGGGAACTGGCAAGTTTCTGAACTCTACGGTAAAACATCGTCTGTAAATTGGTTATTTTATTGTCTCTCTTTCGCACTTATATTTCTAGCATTTTTGAGGTAATTGTGATAGTTTAAATTTGCTTGTGCTAGAGATATTTATAGAGACTAGTTCTTGTAGTGTCTTAGATTTTTTAGAATTGTGTAGGTTTTATTTACATTGAAATATTGCCTAGCTAAATTGTAGTAATCAAATTTAGAAGGCAAGAATTTTTATAATCTCCTATTCACCCCTCTCTAGTTGGATATCATTGATCTTACATCGAGGCTGAGAAGAATGATGAGTTGCTGATGAAGAACTATCAGACTCATCGTATTGGGTCTCAGCCACTACCACAAGCTCATGCTAATTTCCATAAGATTAGTGGTAGCGGGGCCATCGAAAGGGACCCAAGCAAAAGGGTAGACAGTGGAAAAAGCTGAATGTGCAGAAGAAAAATGGCAAGCCATGTTGGATGGGGCATGGGAGAGGAAAGCAGAACCTGTGTCTTGCTATAGATGTGGTTTTATGGATCATTAGTTCTGTACTTACCGCACTCAAGCACCGTAGACCTCTACCAAGAGTCTATTGGCAAGGACAAGAAAGTGTCGGGAAGAAGATAGAGTCACACTCTGTCGATCAGTCTGATGTTGATAAGAGTGATACACCTAATGCAAAAATAGAGCTTGCACTATAGCAGGGGTGATCATATAGAGGTTGACCTATATGGCAATTTGCAGTAGTCCATAGGCAGCTCCACCGGGTAACTCCAGATGTCATATTTTTCTTAAGTTTGATTTATCAGTTTAGGTTATTCTAGAAGAATAATGGATTCCTTATGCTCTTGTGGAGTATTAATTGTTTAGGATTTAAATATTAATTCTTGATGAATAAATTGAGTTGCCTGTTCTTTTGAGCTTTATTCCTGTTGAACTATTGTTTGATTATATTATGCTCTATATAGACCAACTCCTTAAATCCGATGGCGGAGGAGGAGATTTGTTTGGTAGACAGTAGAACCACCAACTCGATTATAAAAGGATACTAAGTATTTTCAAACACTAACCAAGAAAACGAGAAATGTCTTAACCATCGCTGGAAGTGGTGCTCTAATCGTTGGCACTGGAATGGCCACATTCGTTCTTCCTATAGGTACTCGAATAGTGATTGAGAATGCTCTCTTGTATCCCATATCATATTTCATGTTATTTTTCTCAGAGTCAGAGTCGAATACGGATAGTGCTGGACACCTATTTTTTTTTTTCATATTCACTCTACGGACCTTCGGTCGATCGGTTGGATAAAAATTATCTACTCTGTTTGTACCCAATGTGTGAGTGCGACCTTGCAGGATAGCAAGCAGTCTTTTCCCGACTGCAAATCATTTTCTGACAGCGATTGCCCGATGCTGCCGGGCGAACAAATAAGTTCGATTTGGCTAACAAGCATGGTGCCATTTAGGTGGTGATCGTTTTAGCGATGGTTTTTGGCTTTTTTTTTACTGTAGTTGGCTTTTTTTACTGTAGCTGAGTTAGTGGATAGTGTAGTGAATAGTGAAAAAAAGCTGAAGCTAGAAGCTGAAGCCGAAATGATCACCACCCCCACATGTCATTCACAACTCGTACGTACGAATGCTGATTAAATAATAAGAATAGGGTTAGGTTAGGCATTGGACAGCTGGTAGTGAGCTGTCACCATGTCCCTGAACCCTCCCCACAAAGTAACCATGTGTGTCCATATTAGCAGTGCATGTTGACCTGATCCTACACAACAAATCTACGCTAGAACAGTAGTATTATATTAGCAGAGTAATTACGTGGTTTTTCTTAAAAATAGCTAATTAACAAGTAATTACGTGGTTTGTCTTAAAAATAACTAATTAACAAGTAATTACGTAGCTTGATTTCCAAGAAAGGATTAGCTCACACAGAAATTTCTCAACTATAAGCTGGAAATGTTAACATAGGAACTCTTCCACACTTTTGAGTGGTTTGAAAACTAATCCGATCGAGAGCCAGCACTGCAATGTGTTGAACCGGTGAGTGTTTGAGTGCAAGCTGTGGTCTAGAAACTCTTTTGAGTTATTAATCAATGTGGCAGATTGAAATAACTACACGTCATGATTTTTTTTCATCAGTCTTATTACACTGTGAAACAACAAATCCCACAACAAATGGAGGTTGTAATTCTTTTGAAGCGAAGTAAATTAATGTTTGAAGAGTTGTTACAGCATAAGATTGACATATCTAACCTTAGATGTGTTGTATCTTTTTAGACGTGAGTTTGGTTTGTTGCCATAATTATGATTTGCTACACTTTCTTAGCCTTATAACTCATACGTTACGGACTTAGTTTTTTGCCAAAGTTTATCACACTTGTGACAATGAATTTTCTTGCCACAAAAAGTGTGGCAAGTTACACCTAACTAAGGTTAGTTATGGCAAAATTAGGCATTAACCAAATAGGGCCTAATTGCTGTAACAAACACCATTAATTAAGTAGACGTGCATGAGCTCGTCAAGCTCGACGTGAAAAAGCTCGGTTTGATTTTAAAGTAACGTGTGTGCGGAATGCTTCCGATCTGTCCTCCCGGACGACTACGACTATCTGTTGAGTCTCCACAATCTGTTAGGATATCTCAGTTGAAAGGAGGAAACCTAAATTTATCTTAAAGTTCGTACGGAAATTTTTTTGGGGCATTGATTCGATGTTGATGTGGGAACTAGGATAATTGGATTGCGACAGTGAACAATTGAACACGTTCCTGGTATTTTCCTAGAAGATTTACAGCAGCTTCACATGTACATAGACCTTCCCTTCGAGAAAAAAGGCACTTCAAAAATCTCTTGTAGAACAGTCATAAAAAAATCTTTCAGAACTAAAATTGTAGTTGTATATAGTACATATATTACAGTTGAAGCTGACCTTGACTTTGACACTCGCCCAACAACAAATTGATTACTTCAAAGAACAAGAGGAACGTTGAACTCGAAATTCGATTGGTATTCATGTTGAGGCATCAAATGTCAATAGACACGTAAGGTCAGCCATCACGAATTTATATTCCTGTGATGATCTCATCCCAGTTGGAAGAAAAGTAGACCGGATAGCTGCCGGATGAAGTTGAATGGTTCTTCGCATGTAGCAGTGGTTTGCTGACATGCGTATTTCAAATTCAATTGTGGTTGAGTCTCATTTGAGCCCTTAACCTTCTTTTCAGCGCCAGAATTTTTTTTTATATAGAAAAACCTACTCTGATATCTAAATGTCACTGATAAAGAGGGCGGGAAATTAACGGTTTAAATGACAATAGAATATTGGACGAGGCACATTCACATCCATATTTTTTTTTTTGAAGACATACGCATTAAATTCCTTGGATTTGAATACAAATCGGATAGAGATCAAATTAATGTGAATTGGAATTGGATGTTCATTCAATTTGTTGCTTGAACTCAGCATCAGTATAATTTACACACTACCAAGATAATAATAAGTTTATATATTATGACATACAATATGATGAATCATTGTACCCTGTTGCATTAAGCTAAATAGTAAATGACACTGTTACACATTGTATTTGTCTTAGTGGTATTTGCACCATCCCCCCTATGGCCCCGCTTGTTTCAGCTTTTTTTCAACTTCAGTTTCTAGTTTTAGCTTTTTTTTTCACTATTCAGTAATTCGTCTCTTTCTGAATTTTTTTAGATTTTTTGGGCTTTTTTGCATTTTTATTTTTTTCCCGTGTTCCTTTGCATTGTCCGTGATGGGCTAACATATTTTTTCTATTTTTACATTTTTTTAAAAATTTAATTATGCCCAAAAAGCCAAATCAGCTACAGTAAAAAAAACCAGCTACAGTGAAATTTCAGCCAAAAGCCAGAAGCCATCGCTAAAATGATCACCCCCTATATCTCTCCCCTGTCCCGTGACTCTAGCTTGTACGACTTGTGTGATGACAAGGATTACCACACAGAGAATCATCATAGACGGTTCTAAATCCTCATCACAGACAATTTCTGAACCATCTGATCTATTGCTTCTGTGATAACAGACGATTATCATAGACAGTTTTTGAACCATCTGTGATAGTAAGCGTTCATAGACGATTCATACCATAAAACTATCTGTGATAGTTCGCTCTATATGTAGAAATTTTTCTATTTTTGGCTAGCCTTAGGAAATGCTAGTTATGCCCTCTAGAAGTAATATGCAAACAACGAGATATAAGTAAGTACACAAATACATAGATATATTACAGATACATACATACATATACATATATATATATCACGATAAACAAATTATAGATTAATTATAGATGAATTGTCATAATATTTTTACAACATGTTTACAGATACATAAAAACATTATTTGTTATTAAAAATTTTAGTCGACCTCGGTATGTGAAACTGTCCTTTTAGGTTAATGACATCCACCATTAAGAGGGTGGTGAGCTTTCTTCGAACTTGGAGAGTTCATTCATTTGGACTGTACTTAAAGGTATGTTAATGCCTATTGCTAGGAAGAGTAAAGTCTAAGCTATATATATATATATATATATATTAATTGATAAGTAGAAAATAATTATTATGAGATTAACAAACCTCTGGATCCTTGGGCCTACTACCCATGATTACCAGAAATTTCATCACATGTCACAGTGTGGTGTTCCCTTCCACTTGACTCCCTCCTTTGGCAATGTACGCGGTAAACAATCTACACAATTCGAAAAAGTTAGCCTCAGCCATTGCAAATGAAAGGTAAGTAGAGTTATTTATGGATGAAATCAGTTTACCTGTCGATTAGTTGTTGTACAAGTGTGAAGTCATGCCTGTCGTTCTTGATTAGGGAATCAAGATATATTACCTTATTCCACTTTTGTATAACGACAATTAGAATACAGTGCCACCTACACATGTATGTCACCATAGTCCTACAAACTAAGTTCGTGTTAAATATGAAGTACAAATCAATGAGTAAAGCACTTATCGCTGGTTGTAGGGTAGAAGTATATACTCCTTGTCATTGTGAGTAAGCAGTCCTGTTGTTACATAATACTCAACGTAGGATGTATTTTCATTAATGTAATACTCAAAGATCAAGTGTAGGTCAAGAAAACTGACATGTTCTTTTATTCCTTTGGCTTCTAGCATCATGTGTCATACATAAGCAATAAGTTATCGTATTTATCAGTATTACATGAATGTAGACCGTAATTGTACATACTTATAGTGTCCAACATTTTAAAAGTGAGGCATTGAGGGCGTCGAACAAGTCACCGAAGCCCACCACAAAGTAGCTAGGCTTGTGGAGAAAATGCCCAGCCGTGTACTTGATGGTACAACCCGTAGGGCATTGTGTTCTCATCTGATTGATCTTTCCCATGTACCATGCATGCAAAGAAGTGGCACCCATTTCAAAGTTGATTATGAGCGTGAGACCAACAGCTTTCCTAGTGAGCATGTTCAGCGCCAGCACTCTTGAGGCGCTTTGATTTTCTTTGAGAGACCATGTGGAGGTATCCCTATGTTTGTGATGAGTAATTGACGATTGGTTTAGTGAGTTTGGGTTTATTTTGGGTATTCTAGGGTTGAGTACCTTTACTTCAGTTAATATTGTCAATCTTGTTTTGAGCGGTGCTATGTGATGGTTTGCACTGCTGTGGATCGCAGGACTTGAAGCTAAGTCATTGTGAGGCGAGGAGGATCGGGATTAGACACAGGAGGTGTCAAGGTCCAGACGGTCAAAGATGCCAAAGATGATCGAGGCTACTGAGGTGGTTGCGAGCCGGAGGCGAGGAACCGAACTACCCGTGATGAACACGACGGGCGATGACGGACGGGGACTAGACACAGGGAGGAGTTGAAGTCCAGTCGGTCAGGATGCCGGATGCGGTCGTGCGTCGACAGGAAGCTTCTAGGGAAGTGCGGCAGGGGCATTTTGGTAAAATGCGCAAGGTGGCAAAATGGAAGCGAGATGTTAGGGTTTGGAGTGGAATTGAGTTTTTCCCTCTACCTTGTCCAGGGCTTTGACCTTTGCTTCATTTGGATAGGAGGAATGGAGTGGATGTGGGATGACACTTCTTGATTTCCCTCTTGGGTGTGCAAGCCTCTTGTGTGTGTATAGAGTTCAAGAAAAGGAAGAGGTGCAGGTGTTCCTGGGCGTGAGCCTTTTGTGTATTCCCGCTTAGCAAGTAGTTGAGCTTGCCTTGAGCTTGCCTCTCCTTTTGTTTGGTGTGTGAGGAGAGTTCGTGGTGTAGTAGAATTGAGAGTGCTTGAGCTCCTTTGTTGGTGCAGGCGTGTGTGCTCTAAGGCACAGGTGTGCTCTAAGGTGTGAGCTGATTTTTATTTTAGAACCATGTAGTGAGTTTGTCTCTAGATGTGAGATTGAGATGCTTCTGGCTTTGGATTTGCGTGTTTGGGAGATGAAAGTGACTACCATCAAGAACACGACAGATCTTTCGACTTTGACCCTTGATGCGTTGTACTCACACCTCAAGACTCACGAGATTGATATAGTCTCTCGTAGGTCGAAGTCACAGTCGATGGATTTACTCACCGATCCCAGTCCAGCTTCTGGTTCTTCTGCTAACATGCGTTCATATGCCATTCGTTTCTCTGCTGATGGTTCTTCTTCTACTCCCTTACCTTCTGTTGTCTCTCCTTCCCCTGCTCTTCTTGCACCTCTCTCTTTCGGGAGTGTCAGTATCTTATAAACACACTTGAAAGGTTTGTAGGAGGCAAAAAGAAGCTAAATCTTATTCTAGACTAATCAAAGATTTACAAATTCAATCAAGGTCTAGGATATGATTTTCTTGAGGATGTTAGGAATCATCCACCTGCCGTTCTCAGACCCATAGCAGCAGGAGTGATCGAGGTCGAGCCCAGAACTGAGAAAGTTCAATTTAAATCAGCGAGCTTTGTCCAAGGGATTTCTGACAGTAAGTTGGTAACACCTGGTGCTTCGACCTCTCAAAAGGCGAAGTTTCATTGCACCTTCTGTCAGAAGGATGGACATATGATCAAGAGATGCTTCAAGCACGCCAAGATCGCGCGAAGAAATCGTGTTCGTGATCTTAGGCGTATTCAGGGTCAACCCCAGATCTTGAGTGCACCTAAGACCAACACGACGCTTAGGGTTGATCACTCTGAGGTGTTTGGGCAGCATCGAGGACTTGGCTTTTCCGGTGTTTCTGATTTTTGTCCTCGATTTGCCTCTGGTCGTGATATCCACCATTCTGAGGGTAGATCTCGTTTTTCCTGTCGAGATGGCTACCCGCGGCGTGATCAGCGTGTTGTTGGTACCCCGACTCGCTCTCCCGTAGCAGTCGGACCCAATAACAGCTTCAGGTCTGCTAGTAGACCTTCTGGCTATTTGAGCGACAGAGAGCGTAGGGTAGCTAGAGGTCAGTCGTGTGTGGCTACTTCTTCTGCTCGGCGTGTGACTCAGTATTGGGTGCCAAAATCTCTTTTGATTTATCCCAGTACTGAGCCTTTACTCTCTGTTTGACTCAGATTCATCGGGCTGGGAAGGGAGAGGTTTGGCTTGTGGACTCAGGTTGTTCTCGCCATATGACCGGAGACTCTCGTTGGTTCTCTTCCCTAGCCCGTGCTCCAGGTGATGAGACGATCACCTTTGGAGACGCTTCATTTGGGCGCGTCATCGCTAAAGGTACTGTGCATGTTAATGATTCGTTTATTTTAAAAGATGTTACCTTAGTGAGTAAGCTGCAGTATAATTTATTTTCAGTTTCTCAGCTTACCAATGACGGTTTCGAGGTGAGCTTTAAGAAAAACAATTGTAAAATTCTTGATTCTTTGGGTAGTCTGGTTTGCGGGATTTCTCGTTATGGGAGGATCTTTCGTGCTGATTTTGGTAAGTCTTCTGGTGATCCTCTCAGATGTTTAGTTGCTTCTGAGTCTCGTGACCTTACTTTTTGGCATAGGAGACTTGGTCATATTGGATTTGACCATTTGACTCTAGTTAGCGGCCACGATCTCATTCGTGGTCTGCCTAAACTTAAAATGGTCAAAGATCTTGTTTGCGCTCCTTGCCGGCACGGCAAGATGGTTGCCGCTTCTCATCCTCTGGTCACAGTGACTATGACAGATGCATCAGGACAGCTGCTCCACATGGACACAGTTGGCCCAGCTCGAGTGCAGTCAGCAGGAGGGAAGTGGTATGTTCTTGACGTGGTTGATGACTTCTCGAGATACTCTTGAGCGTTTTTCTTAGCCTCGAAGAATGAGACATTTACCCATTTTCGGGGTCTTTTTCGTAGGCTTTCTGTTGAGCTCCCGGGTGCCTTATGAGCGATCCGCAGTGACAATGGCACGGAGTTCAAGAATTCCTACTTTAAGAGTTTCGCGATGAGACAGTGTAGAGCACCGCTCTCTTCTCCGTCGTCGTCTTCGGCAAAATAGCGTTGTGGAGAGGAAGAACCGTACCTTGGTCGAGATGGCCAGGACAATGCTTGATGAGTACTCTACACCAAGGAAGTTTTGGGCTGAGGCTATAGCCACCGCGTGCCTTGTTTCAAACAGAGTTTTTCTGAGAGCACACTTGCATCGCACTTCTTATGAGTTGAGATACGAGTGAAAGCCCAGTGTCTCTCATTTTCGCGTGTTTGGTTGCAAGTGTTTCATTCTGAAGTCTGGAAATCTAGATAAGTTCGAGTCACGATCTTGTGATGGGATCTTTCTAGGTTACTCGACTTCTTCGCGGGCTTATACGGTCTGGAACTACGAGTCTAGTAAATTGGTAGAGACCTGTGAGGTGACCTTCGATGAGGTCAGTCTGGGGACTAGGCCCGATATCTCAGGTTCTGTAAAGCAGTCTAAGACCATCTTTGTGGATGATGAGGAGGATGGAGATGAGGGTTATCTACCTAATCCAGTTCCTCCTCCCCTTGAAGTGCCTGCTTCTTCCACAGCACCTCGAGGAGATCAGCCCATGCCTTCTGCTTCTTCTGGAGCTAATGGCTCTGTTCCTACCTTATCAGCTTATGAGGTAGAGGTCATTTCTCCTACTTCTCATCAAGGACCTCCTCATAAAGTCCAAGAACATCATCCTTCAGAGCAGATAATTGGAGATCTTTTTGGGCGTGTCACACGCTTAAAATCTGGTATGTCTCACTTCTGTCTCCACTCTGCCTTCGTTGCCTCTTTCGAGCCCAAGGATACAGATCATGCTCTTTTTGATGAGTCTTGGGTCAATACCATGCATGAAGAGTTAGAAAACTTTGAGAGAAATAAGGTCTGGTCACTTGTTGAGCCTCCTCGAGATCACAATGTTATTGGGACTAAGTGGGTGTTCAAAAATAAGCAAAGTGAGGATGGGGTAGTCATTCGAAACAAGGCTAGACTGGTAGCTCAGGGTTTCTCCTAGGTTGAGGGTCTAGATTTTGATGAGACCTTTGCCCCTGCAGCTAGGCTTGAGGCCATTAGAATCCTGCTTGCTTTCGCAGCTTCTAAGAGTTTCAAGCTTTACCAAATGGATATCAAGAGTGCCTTCCTCAATGGGTTTATTGAGGAAGAAGTCTATGTTAGACAGCCTCCAGGTTTCGAGAACCCCAAATACCCAAAGTATGTCTATAAGCTTTCTAAAGTCTTGTATGGACTTAAGCAGACCCCTAGAGCTTGGTATGAGAGGTTTAAGTCTTATCTGTTGAGTCATTGGTTTGAGATGGGTAAGGTAAGTAAGACCTTGTTCATTCGCAGCCATGGCAATGATCTTCTACTTGTTCAGATTTATGTGGATGATATTATCTTTGGTGGCTCTTCTCATACTCTTGTCTCTCAGTTCTCCGATGTCATGAGCTCAGAGTTTGAGAAGAGCATTATGGACGAGTTGAGCTTCTTTCTTGGCTTTCAGATCAAGCAAACTCAGGAGGGTACCTTCTTGCATCAGGGTAAGTACACTCATGACCTCCTGAGACGCTTTGACATGAGTGATGGCAAGCCAGTGTCAACTCCAATGGCATCTTCTGCTTCACTCGACCCAGATGAGGACGGCGAGCCAGTTGATCAGAAGGAGTATCACAGCATGATTGGCTCCCTCTTATACCTCACTGCCTCGAGACCGGACATACACTTCTTCGTGTGTTTGTGTGCTTGCTTTCAGGCTTCTCCTCGCGTATCTCACCGCCAGGCGGTGAAGCGCATCCTTCGGTACCTTCGAGCTACCATTGACTATGGTATCTGGTACTCTTCCTCATCCTGTCTTTCCCTCAGAGCCTACTCGGAGGAAGACTTTCTTGGTCAGAGATAGATAGAAAGAGCACTACGGCACCGCCAATTCATTGGCACTTCTCTCGTTCTTGGTATTCTAGGAAGCGATCCGGTGTTGCATGATCATCGCAGAGGTCGAGTATGTTCTTTGCCGCCGATTCTTTCGCACCAGATACTTTGGATGGCTTCGACCCTGTGAGACTTTGGGTTAGTTATAGAAAGTGTTCCACTCTTTTGTGATAACACTTCTGCTATTAATATTGCTAAGAACCCAGTGCAACATTCTCGGACCAAGCATATTGATATTCGATATCACTTCCTTAGAGACCATGCGGAGAAGGGTGATATAGTGCTCCAGTTTGTGGAGAGTGACCACCAGTTGACGGATATCTTTACCAAGCCTTTAGATAGCTCTAGGTTTTCAGCCTTACGGGGAGAGCTTAGGGTGGTTTGTCCTTATGGACTGTAGTGAGGGGAAGCTTTGTGTTTTACCGCTTTATCTTGTATATTATGCTCTTGCTCCTTTCTGTTGCATTGCATTTTGGGTGCATTTGGGTTAGTCCACCTAGCATAGATTAGAGTGTATCTCTCGTCTAGTTGCTTAGATTTCTCCCTCTCATCTTATGATCTAGGATGCTATTTAGTAGCTGTCTCTTCTCTCACTAGGTTGAGCTTACTCACTTCTTATAGGTTCTAGCAAGGGTTGGACCACCCTTGGATAGACAGGGAACGTGTTTGCTCCTTAGTGTGTTAGTTGGGTAGTTGATAGTCCTAGTGTCATATGGGGTAAATGAGAGTCGGTCTGAGTCATAGTATCCTCTATATCTTGTCTATGCTTTAAGGACTGCCTTTTCTGATTTCTTTGCCAGCTTCTCGATTTATAGCTTTGGTTCAGGGGGAGTTCATTTGGGAGCTTCTAGAACTTAATATTGTCATAACTCAACTTGAACTAAAAAGTGCTTCACTTGTTGAGGGGGAGCTGGATTTCTTGTATTTCATTTTAACATTCTGCATTGTAATATAACTTCATGGAGCCTTAACTATTATCCATATATGACATGGTTACAATGCATTACATCTTGCCATGATTATGCTTAATTGCTAGATTTATCATTGCTTCATATGTGTCGTCAAGCCTTTGCCATTGTTAAGTTATTTAAAATTGCACAACTTGAACTAAGACATGTCATGTTAGCTCTTGAGACTAGTCTGTCTTTAGTTATTCTTTTATGATTCATGCCATGTCAAATAAGTTAAGTTGAGTCTTGAATCTTTAATTAAGTTTTAGATTGAATGTCGAGACCGAATATGCAAATTCGGTCTCTCGTATAACTGCACTAGTCGAGATCACGCTAGTGCACACATCAAACATAGATGTCATCACGAGTCATATACGACAATAATAAAGGAAAACTCGAATATCGATAAAATATCAAAGGTGCGACCTTATGGCCAAGCTTACAATAACTCTAGCGGAAGGGCTTAACAAAATAGCAATGAAATCCAAAATAAAGCGTAGCGACCAATCGACAAGCCACGGGCTATCGAGTGGAGAACGAAGCCTAATCCGTGAAGTCGTCGTAGAACTCTCCTTCGGAACCTCCTGGCGATAGTACTCCTCTCCTCAATCGAGCAACATAGGCGTAAAGCGGTGAGTACATTGGTACTCAAAGAAGTCGTTTGTAACAATAAATGCAATATAATATGCAAGGCTTACCAAAGGAAGGCTGAAAGGTTAATTTGCATAAAACAACATTTAAAGGTAAATACTGTAACTAGATTGAAAGCGAACTTTAAGTAAAACAATAATAAATAATCAAAGGAAAAGATAGAACCACTTGCAGATCTCCCTTCCACAAGCTAACCAACCACTTATGGACCTCTCATCCATAAGCTAAACCAACCACTTATGGACCTCCCATTCATAAGCTAAACCAACAGGGAACACCTGTCCACTTCCATTCACAGTTTTAAGAAACTAACTATCCCTCGTGTGAAATCCCCGAGCACTGTCCATGACCGAGGACGCGGCTATTCGAATAGTTTTACACTCTGCAGAGGTTGCACAACTGTACCCACACGATGTGATAATCCTCACGTTAAAGAAAATCACAACAAAGCCTTTACAAAGTTCAGTTTACAACTTAATCCGCCCGCTAGGTTTCGTGATCACACCCCCTTGCGCCACATGGAAATCAGCAACCATGTTCATCTCAATGGCAAGATTACAGTTGAAACCTCCCAAATTAGTCAGCCAGGTCCGTCCCATACCAGACATGTGGTTTGCACGGTAAGGCTCAGATCAATGGCGCACAAAGTTAAGTCCTTAACATTACTCGGGCGAGACTATCACATCCCCCAAAGTACAACTGTACTTCCCCCTTTACTGCACGATCACTCGCCCGAGTGCAAAACCAATTTGTATAACCAAGCCAACGTCACACCAATGACGTGGTACAAATTTTAATACACGTGGCACCAACCACGCTCCATATGTCATTAATTCAAATTAATAATTTAACATGCGTGATGAGACCAATCGTAAATATAAACTGGCTAAGCAATCTAATCGTACCAACCCATGTGATAAATAAACTAGCATCACTAATAAATCTCCCAACCTATGGTGACAAAGGCATCATGGTATTTTAAAGTGTCAAGGAGGTATAATTGCAATTGGGACAATAGCTACACATGCAAAGGTTTGAATAAAAATAGCAATGCAATGTAATTTAAAGCAAAATAATTAAATAATAGTTTGCAAAATTGGGTTCAACATGATCAAGGGACACGACTTGCCTTCGTTATGCTCGTGAGGTACTCTGGTCTTACGCGCAAATCTGCTCCTCCGAATCCGAATCTAACGAGAGAAAACGATCAAAACAAAGAAACATATAAAATGACAAGCAAATGAACTCCAAAATTCACAAAACCAGAACCAACAGCTAGAGCTCGATTTTAGATGAATTTAGAAAAAAGAACGGGGTCAATCGGAGCTAGGACGGAGGAGAACGGGCTCTCGGAAAATTTAATCAGAAATTAAGTCAGGAAATTGAAAAAGGCTCTTGTCTTTGTGAACCCGGTGCACCAAATTCGAGTTCACCGTGGGCGCGCGCATGGAACAGTCTTGCGCGCGCCGGCGGCGGCGACGTGGCAGCGCGGTGTCGCCACGTGTCATGCCGACGTGGCGCTGACGTGGCGACACGTGGCACCCCGGATGCGGGTCCGGCTGACGTGGCGCTGACGTGGCATGTCCACGTGGCATGCCACGTCGGCTAGGGCTGACGTGGCACGCGCATGTGCTGCCATGTGTCACGCTGATGTGGCTCGGTCGGTGCGCGGCCGCGGCGGCGGAATCGGACGGCCGGGACGACGACACGCGGTTGCATCCGGGCCGCTCGCTCAGATCTGGATGAGCGGCTCGGATCGGGCGGTGCGGAGGCAGGGCGGCGGGATCGCCGACGCGAGCGGCGCGCGCGCGCGGCGTTGCGCGCGGCGCGAGCGCGAGGCGAGGCGGGGCGCGTCGGCGAGATCCGGCAGCGGGAGACGCGTGGCGCGCGCTTATGCCTCCCGGGTGGATGGCGGAGATGAGCCGCGCGAGGCGAGGACCAGCGATGGCGGCGACGTGGCGCGCGCTGGCGCGCGCAGCGCCGCGCCGCGCGGCGCTGCTGTGCGCGCGAGATCCGGCGCGGAACCGAGGCGAGGCACGGGCGACGGAGCGGCGACGCGGCAGGCGACGCGGCGACGGCGACGAGACTCACCGGCGGGAGGATCGAAGTCTCGGCGGCGGCGGCGGCGACGGAGGCGACGGGCGTGGGTGAAAGCGCGAGCGGCGGCGCAGCTCGGGCGGCGCGAGGCGAGAAGGCGGCGGCGGCGATGGAGCACGCGAACCGAGGCGGCGGCGGGTTATAAAGCGCGCAATCCGAGGAAGACCGGACGGATACGGCGGTGGCTTCCGATCGGAGACGGCGGCGTGGCGACGCGTGTGGCTAATCGGACGGCGGGACGGCAGCGTCGGCGCGACCGAAGCGGGCGGCGGATGTGCGCCGCGTGGCGCGAATCCGGCGGCGGGGCGGGCGGCGCTAGGTTAGGGTTAGAGATCACGCGCGCGCGCGGGACGGACGGTCGGATGCGGCGCGGGCGATCGAACAGCGCGGGCGGAGCGGGCGACGGCGCTGGTGGTGCGCCAGCGTAGCGTCGCGATCTGCGCCAGTGGCGGCGGCGCGACGGAGCGGCTAGAGGCGGAGCGGGGAAAAGGAGTACGGCGGCGGGAGAGGGGGATGACCGACACGTGGGAGGAGAGAGATCGGGCGGTGAGGTATTTTCCCAAAATAACTCTTTTCAGAAAATTCAAATAATAATCCAGGAGCTCTAGAAAATAGCAAATAAATCCCAAAAATTCACCAAAAATACCAGAAAATTCCTTGAGACATGAAGAATCCAAATAAAATATTTTCAACTTATGTTAATGTTTATTTTACTCAGATGAAATTATTTCAAAATTCTAAAATTCATTTGAAGCTCAATTTAATTCCAGAAAATTCCAGAAAATTTCTTGTGACTTAAGGAACTTAATCAAAATGTTTTCAGATAATGTTGAAGTATAATTTAATCATATTAAATTCTTTTAAATTCCTAAAAATTCTTTTACGCTTGCTTTTAAAATCAAATAAATTCCAGAAATTTATTTTTAAATTCAAGGTTTTAAAAATCCCCAAAAATCAGGATGTTACAAACCTTACCCCCTTAAACGGGATCTCGACCCCGAGATCCGGGCTAACTAGGAGAGATGGGTTTACCGGGTGCGACGACGGAGCTGACGTGGTTCAGGCTTCCCCTTGCAACGCTCTGAGACTGCTGGCTGCCACGGCTTGCTCCTGGAGGAAGGGTCTTGGCCGGCGTACTCTCCAGATTGAACGGAACTGGCGTGATCGCTTGACGCTTCTGCGGGCAACTGCGAGCAAAATGACCTGGCTCCTTGCAATTGTAACAATTAGCTGATCCTGCAGGGTTTGCACTCTTCTGGGGTTGATTGCTAACATTAATGGGGCATGGTCCCGAGTTTTCATAACGAGTCACGGAGCCGAGTCTTGAAACCGGCGCTGCTGCTGCTTTTGTGCACTCGTGGCAGCCGATAAGTGTTGAGTCTTGTCCTCTGTGGATCTGTGAATGAACTCCTTGCTGCTCATCCTCCTTTGGTGAAATTCTCCCAACTCATGACGGAATCCTCAATCGGGATGGCCTTATCCACCAACACTGAAACGGCATAGTCGTTGCCTCGACTGCACCTTCAACGCTGGTTCAAACCTTTCTTGAACCTTTTACGCCGGTGAATCGAAGCTACATCCTCTGGCGCGCGAGCGAGCTGAGTGAATCTGTTGAGGTATTCACTCACTGACATGTTCCCCTGCTGCAACTCACGGAATTCGTCCTTCTTCATCTCGACAACTCCATCCATGACGTGGGCGTTGTGGAAGGCCTTAGCAAATTCTTTCCAAGTGATGCGGGTCTGATCCTCCTGGGCGGCACAGTAGTTCTCCCACCACTCTGCTGCTGGTCCCTCAAGTTGATGTGCTGCATAGAGTACCTTCTCCTGCTCGCAGACAGAGCCAAGTTCGATTTCTTCTCAATCGAGCGAATCCAATCATCGGCCTCCAACGGCTCAACGAACCGAGAAGACAGGCGGTCTCGTCCTCATGAACTCTGCATAGCTGGACTGTTGACGAGGTGCTGGTGGTGGTGCTGGCTCCTGGTGCTGTCGCTGCATCATAGTCTGCATATTCTGCATCATAGTCTGCATCATCTGAGTCTGGGCCACCAAAAATTGACTGAGGGCGGGATCCAAGGTAGGTGGCACTGGCTGCGCAACACTATTCTCTGGATCCGGGTTCGTCTGGCTACGACCTGAGGAGTTCCTGGTTTCAACCATTTTGCTTCTGCTCTGAAAAAGGAAAACAACTGTTGACTGCCTTTGCCGGGTTTAAAGACGAGAGGGAAAAGCATAGAGGAGAGGTAAATTCGTCTAAGGGGGATTTCTAATGGTAACCTAAGCTAAACAAACACTTAGCCGGAAAGGCTAACAACAAAATCGAAGAAAAGAACTCCAATAAAAAGTTGACATGAATGCAATATAATGCTTTTGAGGGCAATATTTGCAGCTCACATCGCACACAACGGCAAGAAGAAGCAAATCGATCTACACGACGCTAAAAACTATAACAGGGCTTCAATCTGACAGCTCCTAATCTTCACGATAATCTTCAGTCTTGTCTTGGACTAAATTGATTGGTTGCTCGATCCAATCTTACGCAATCTTGTTGACCTCTTATTTAATTATGCGATACTCAAACAACTATGGATTTTATAGAGATAAGAAGTCAAATTAAATTCTAAAAATAAATTTGTAGAGATGATAAGGATTGAGAATCCTAAGAATAAGGTAAGAATAGAGAATCACTAAATATTCATTTGTTGATTTGATTTAGAAAATATATTTTGGAATTGGCTAAGACGACAAGTCTAACTAAGGCTTCGTCCTACAGTCGATATAGCTCTGATACCATCTCTGTCGAGACCCGAATATGCAAATTCGGTCTCTCTGTGTAAACTGCACTAGTCCAGGATCACGCTAGTGCACACAGTCAAACATAGATGTTATCACAGTCATATACACGACAATAATAAAGGAAAACTCGAATATCGATAAAATATCAAAGGTACGACCTTATGGCCAAGCTTACAATAACTCTAGCCGGAAGGGCTTAACAAAATAGCAGCGGAAATCCAAAATAAAGCGTAGCGACCAATCGACAAGCCACAGGCTATCGAGTGGAGAACGAAGCCTAATCCGTGAAATCGTCGTAGAACTCTCCTTCTGGAACCTCCTGCTGATAGTACTCCTCTCCCTCAACTGAGCAACATAGGCGTAAAGCCGTGAGTACATTGGTACTCAGCAAGTCGTTTGTAACAATAAATGCAATATAATATGCAAGGCTTACCAAAGGAAGGCTGAAAGGTTAATTTGCATAAAACAACATTTAAAGGTAAATACTGTAACTAGATTGAAAGCGAACTTTAAGTAAAATAATAATAAATAATCAAAGGAAAAGATAGAACCACTTGCAGATCTCCCTTCCACAAGCTAACCAACCACTTATGGACCTCTCATCCATAACCTAAACCAACCACTTATGGACCTCCCATTCATAAGCTAAACCAACAGGAACACTGTCCACTTCCATTCACGCTTTAAGAAACTAACTATCCCTCGTGTGAAATCCCGAGCACCGCCCATGACCGAGGACGCTATTCGAATAGTTTTACACTCTGCAGAGGTTGCACAACTGTACCCACACGATGTGATAATCCTCACGTTAAAGAAAATCACAACAAGGCCTTTACAAAGTTCGGTTTACAACTTAATCCGCCCGCTAGGGTTTCGTGATCACACCCCCTTGCGCCACATGGAAATCAGCAACCATGTTCATCTCAATGGCAAGATTCAGCTTGAAACCTCCCAAATTAGTCGGCCAGTCCGTCCCATACCGGACATGTGGTTTGCAGTAAGGCTCAGATCAATGGCGCACAAAGTTAAGTCCTTAACATTACTCGGGCGAGACTATCACATCCCCCAAAGTACAACTGTACTTCCCCCTTTACTGCACGATCACTCGCCCGAGTGCAAAATCAATTTGTATAACCAAGCCAACGTCACACCAATGACGTGGTACAAATTTTAATACACGTGGCACCAACCACAGTTCCATATGTCATTAATTCAAATTAATAATTTAACATGCGTGATGAGACCAATCGTAAATATAAACTGGCTAAGCAATCTAATCGTACCAACCCATGTGATAAATAAACTAGCATCACTAATAAATCTCCCAACCTATGGTGACAAAGGCATCATGGTATTTCAAAGTGTCAAGGAGGTATAATTGCAATTGGGACAATAGCTACCTATGCAAAGGTTTGAATAAAAATAGCAATGCAATGTAATTTAAAGCAAAATAATTAAATAATAGTTTGCAAAATTGGGTTCAATATGATCAAGGGACACGACTTGCCTTCGTTATGCTCAGCGGGGTACTCCTGGTCTTCTGGCGCGAAATCTGCTCCTCCGGAATCCGAATCTAACGAGAGAGAAAATGACCGAAAACAAAGAAACACATAAAATGACAAGCAAATGAACTCCAAAATTCACAAAACCAGAACCAACAGCTAGAGCTCGATTTTAGATGAATTTAGAAAAAAGAACGGGGTCAATCGGAGCAAGGACGGAGGAGAACGGGCTCTCGGAAAATTTAATCAGAAATTAAGTCGGGAAATTGAAAAAGGCTACTGTGCTGTGAACCCGGTGCACCAAATTCCGAGTTCACCGTGGACGCGGCGCATGGAGCGATCTTGCGCGCGCGGCCGGCGGCGGCTGACGTGGCAAGCGCTGGTGTCGCCACGTGTCATGCCGACGTGGCGCTGACGTGGCGACACGTGGCACCCCGAATGCGGGTCCGGCTGACGTGGCGCTGACGTGGCATGTCCACGTGGCATGCCACGTCGGCTAGGGCTGACGTGGCACGCACATGTGCTGCCATGTGTCACGCTGATGTGGCTCGGTCGGTCGCGCGCGGCGGCGGAATCGACGGCCGGGGCGGCGACGCGCGCATCCGGCCGCTTCGCTCGAGATCTGATGGCGGCTCGGATCGGGCGGTGCGGAGGCGGGCGGCGGGATCGCCGACAGCGTAGCGGCGCGTTGCGCGTCGCGCGCGCGCGCGAGCGCGAGGCGAGGAAGCGCGTCGGCGAGATCCGGCGGCGAGGAGAGCGCGTGGCGCGCGCTTATGCCTCCCGGGTGGATGGCGGAGATGCGCTGGCGCGGGGCGGGGACGAGCGATGGGCGGCGCGTGGCGGCGCCTTCGCGCGGCGTCGCCGCCGCGCGCTGCGCTGCTGGGGTGCGCGGGGTGCGCGGATCGGCGCGAACCGAGGCGAGCGCGCGGCGACGGAGCGGCGACGCGGGAGGCGACGCGGCGACGGCGACGAGACTCACCGCGGGAGGATCGGGGTCTCCGGCGGCGGCGGCGACGGAGGCGGCGGGCGTGGGGGACGCGCGAGGCGGCGGCGCGCGAGGCGAAAAGCGGCGGCGGCGATGGAGCACGCGAACCAAGGCGGCGGCGGGTTATAAAGCGCGTAATCCGAGGAAGACCGGACGGATACGGCGGTGGCTTCCGATCGAGACGGCGCGGCGAGCGGCGCGCGGCCAATCGGACGGCGGGGCAGCGTCGGCGCGACCGAGCGGGCGGCGGATGTGCGCCGCGTGGCGCGGATCGACGGCGAAGCGGAGCGGCGCTAGGGTTAGGGTTAGAGATCACGCGCGGCGCGGGACGAACGGTCGGATGCGAAGCGCGAGCGGATCGGACGGCGGCGGAGCGGGCGGCAGCGGCTGCTGGTGCCGCCGCGTGGCGTCGCGAGATCGCGCCAGTGGCGAAGCGCGCGATCGAGCGGCTAGGCGGAGCGCGGGAAAGGGAGTCTGCGGCGGGAGAGGGGCGGATGACCAACACGTGGGAGGAGAGAGATCGGGCGGTGAGGTATTTTCCCAAAATAACTCTTTTCAGAAAATTCAAATAATAATCCAGGAGCTCTAGAAAATAGCAAATAAATCCCAAAAATTCACCAAAAATACCAGAAAATTCCTTGAGACCTGAAGAATCCAAATAAAATATTTTCAACTTATGTTAATGTTTATTTTACTCAGATTAAATTATTTCAAAATTCTAAAATTCATTTGAAGCTCAATTTAATTCCAGAAAATTCCAGAAAATTTCTTGTGACTTAAGGAACTTAATCAAAATGTTTTCAGATAATGTTGAAGTATAATTTAATCATATTAAATTCTTTTAAATTCCTGAAAATTCTTTTACGCTTGCTTTTAAAATCAAATAAATTCCAGAAATTTATTTTTAAATTCAAGATTTTAAAAATCCCCAAAAATCAGGATGTTACATTGAACTATGCTAGTTTCTTAATGAACCATGAGTTAGTACAATTATTTAAGAAAACAAAAGATCTCTTTTATGTGCGAAAGAACTGATCTCATCAATTCTTTCTCATGAGACTGCTTGCCATTGCACTAGGCATGAACTCAGGGGGAGTTTTGGATGACCAAGATCATCTCCTTAACCTTCTCGCTTGGAATGGTCGCATAAGACTTGAGATCTAACACATCAACAAAATCATGAGTTTCAAATGCAAACATGTGAATTGTGCTAAATTTTCTTAATTACTAAAAGAATCAAGTATTTGGACATATGATTCATTCTTGAACTTGTAGCATTCTAAAATGACATAATTCTAGCTTCTTGGTTCCACTTAGATTATTGATATGGCTTGCATCATCTTTGGATACCTCTAGCTAGACTATACTCTCGAATGGCTTGACATGCTAACAAATTCATCTAATATTCAGATTGTTACTTATGTGGCTTGGCTTGATTATGCATATATTGTCATGATCTTGATAGCTCTCATATGAGTTATGGCTTGGTGTAATACCTCCTGGTCATTTTGGATAATCTTCATGGCTCTCATAGCTTAGCATTGAATAAAATTCAGCCATACCATGCTATATTCTCTTTTTTGCATCTTGATGATTCTATTGCCAAAAGGGGGAGAATATTGGGCGAAAAAGCCACTTTTTGAAAGCTTTGGGACCGTTTGAGGAAAACTTATTTTTTCTTTTGCTCCTTGTGTCAACATGGTCATTAGCATCATTTTCTTTCTCTTGGACTATGTATGACTTTTCAAACAAACTCAATCTTATGCTTTTTCTGTGTTTGTCAATATACTTATCAAGGGGAAGATTGAGAGACCATGTGGAGGTATCCCCATGTTTGTGATGAGTAATTGACGATTGGTTTAGTGAGTTTGGGTTTGTTTTGGGTATTCTAGGGTTGAGTACCTTTACTTCTGCTAATATTGTCAATACTGTTTCGAGTGGTGCTATGTGATGGTTTGCCTATCTGTGTGACTGCAGGACTATGGAGCTAGGTCATTGTGAGGCGAGGAGGACCGGGACTAGACACAGGAGGTGTCGAGGTCCAGACGGTCAAAGATGCCGAAGATGATCGAGGCTACTGAGGTGGTTGCGAGCCGGGAGACGAGGAACCGGAACTACCCGTGACGAACACGTCGTGCGATGATGAACGGACCGGGACTAGACTCATGGAGGAGTCGAAGTCCAGTCGGTCAGGATGCCGGATGCGGTCGTGCGTCAACAGGAAGCTTCCAGGGAAGTGCGGCAGGGGCATTGTAACATCCTGATTTTCAGAGATTTTAAAAACCTTGAATTTAAAAATAAATTTCTAGAATTTTCTTGAATTTAAAACAAGCTTAAAAGAATTTTTAGAATTTAATATGATTAAATTCAACATCAAAATTTGCTGGAAATATTTTATTTGGGTTCCCTGTCTCTCAAGGAATTTTCTGGTATTTTTGGTGAATTTTTCGGATTTATTTGCTATTTTCTAGAGCTCCTAGAAGTTTATTTGAATTTCTGGAAAAAGGAATTCTTGAAAAATCTCCCCGCCGCCCGATCTTCCTCTCTCCTCCACGCGTCGCTCATCCCCGCGCCTCGCCGCCGCCGTACACCCTTTCAAGCGCGCCGCTTCCTCCTCGATCGCGCGCGCGTCGCAAGCGCCATGCAAGGCGACGCCTCGACGACGCGCGCTCGCACGCGTCGGCGATCCAGCGATTCCCGCCTCGCACCATCGCATCCCAACCGTCCGTCCGAGATTGGAACCGCGAGGCATCGGCGCTTCGCCACGCGTCTCCTCTCCGCCGTTGGATCCACCGACACTCGCGCCGCACCGGCGTCGCGGCGCCGCGCGCGCGCGCCGTCCACGCGTCGCCGATCCATCGCCGCGCCCGCCACGCGCGCGCCATCGCTCGCCTCCCGCCGCGCGCGCGCGCGCGCGACGCGCCGCGCCACGCGTCGGCAATCCTCGCCTTCCGCCTCGCGCCGTCGCATCTTCGCTGTTCATCGGATCGGCCGAAGGCTCGATCTTGCCGCGTGGGCGATCGCGAGCCGTCCGATCGCGCCGCCGCGCGCGAGCCATCCACGCCAGCCCTAGCCACGTGGCGGCACGATCACGTGCCACGCCGGCCCTAGTCCACGTCGGCCAGCCCACGTGGCATGCCACATCGGTGCCACGTCGGCCAAAATCCGTCCCGGTGCCACGTGGCGCCCACGCCGGCCGATTGACATGTGGCGGTACGGCGCCGCGCCACGTCGGCCCTAGCTGCCGCGTCGGCCACGCCGCGCGTGTCTTGTTCCGTGGACTCGGTCCACCGTGGACCGGCCCCACCTGTCAGCCTCTGCGGCTTTATTTAAATCCCGTGCGGACGTCATTTTTTCGATTTTCCTTTAGAAAAATAATTCTTGCTGACGTCATAAATAATTTTCGGTTTAAATTTTAATCCAGAAAATAACCTTTTTCTTTTATTTTGTATTTAAACTTTGGAAGGCTATAACTTTTGCATTTTAACTCCAAATTGACCCATTCAAATTTCTAAATTCATCTAAAATTCTAAACTTTCATTTGGTATATTTATTTTTAATTTTTGAGTTTTTATTTTATTTTATTTATTTAGTTCTTCTCGTTTGTCGTGTAGAATCCGATCTGTCTGACGATTTTCAGGAGCAACTTCGGGAAGATTCCAACATAATTCCAGAAGGCAAGTCTCCTTGACCATTTTGCTCCTACATTTTATAAATAGTTTTTGCAAATTAATTTAAATTATTTACATGGCTATGTTTAGTAAATTGATAATTTTAATTCTAAAATTTAGATAAGCACCCAATTTGTTATGCCTCCTTTGGAAATTACGTACCACGTACCCTTGTCAACTTAGGATAATATTTAGCTCAATAATGAGTTGGTATTACTTTTGTTGAATTTAAATTATTATGAAATGCTTAGTCTAGCTGATAAATAAAAAAAAACTCATATGAGAAAAATGGTTAATGAATGATTTGTGATTTAATGTTTTGTTTGAAAGGTGGTAATAGATGTTACCACTGTAAATTTAAATGAAGTTCAAGGTAAAATTTGACGAGGGTGGATGGAATGTTTGGCTGGTGCGGTTTAGCACAAAAAATGGGTTTGTGAATGATCCACCCTAGTCGTCTGAGGACCGATTCTTGTGTTTGTCCAATCTGAGTAAAATCGTACAACCACAAGTTAAAATGGGTACAACCTAGCTAATTAATCTATAATAGTTTAGATTTTGTGTCACTATCGGAAAATGGGTATTAGGGATTTACTGATTACTCAAAGTGAGGGGCAGGGATTTACTGCACTCACATGGTGCAAGAGGGCGCTTCTGAATGAGGTGGATTTAACCCTTCAGCGGTGAAACCTCAGCGAGTGATATAAAACTATACTAGAGTAGGTGAAAAGCTTTGTGATATTTTATCTGGGTCTCATGCCAAAGGAAGCGTGTTGACTGTTAAGGTAACATATCTCTTGTGGGTAAAGTTGTACTCACTCTGCAGAGTAATAAAACTATTCGAATAGCCGTGCCCACGGTCAAGGGCAGACAAGGAATGCATTCACACAGTAGAGATTTGATTTTGAATTTAAAAATAAAAGGTTTCAGAAAACTAGAGAGTGGATGGAACTCTCGTGAAGTTAGTCTGGTGGATGTAACCAGTTCAAGTGGTTTTAACCTTTATTTTGAATTTTGGCTGAGATAGCCTATTTATCAGTGATGGTGGTTGTAACCTTCACTAAAGTACTTATTAAACTTCAGATTATAAAAATTAAATGTTTAATAAAATGCTTTTAGAAGGAATATATAAATTTGAAATAAAATGCTGATTTGTGCAAAAGAGCCATATAGCTTTCCTTTGTTCAACCTTGCATCTAATGCATCTTTCCCAAGACTTGCGGAGTACTTTATGTACTCACATACTACACTTCAAATAATTCTCAGAAGAGGTTGAAGCTCAGGAAGGGGACTACGACTACTGTTCCGTTTGTGGCTGTGATGGATTCTTTCCGGAGGACTAGGTCTCGTTGCTCAAGTCAATTGCCTGTGGCAGATTGATGGGCCGTTTATCTGAATACTTTGCTTCCGCTATTTTATTTTGTGTAAGAGGTTCAGTGAACTGCAGTTGTAAGGCCTTGGGCCAGGACTTATGTATTTCCGTTATTATTGTAATAAAGCGATGTTGGCAATGTATCATTTTGTCTGATTATCTGTGTGTACTAGCATTGATCTGGGACTAGTACTGCAATACACAGGGGGGGTCCGGGAGTTTCTACTCCAGGGTCTCACAGAAGTGGTATCAGAGCCAACTTGACTGTAGAACAAGTCCTAGGTTTTGGCAAGCCTTAAGGATTTATGATTAATAAAAATTTATGTACGAAAACTTAAGTTTCTTTGCTTCTACTATTCTTCTACTTAGTACCTTGTTCTTGTCTTCCCTTTCACTTTATAAAAATTTTTACTGATCTCTCCTATTTTCAAATTTGTAGATGGCAGGTTCGTCGTCGTCAGCTCCGTGGGATCACCTTTCTCACGGTGAGAGCGAGGGGGCGTTCGTGAGTCTTCTACGGCAGTTGATGCAGCATCTGAAGTATACACAGCAGCCCATTTTCAGAGGGCGGAACACTAGAGTTATGACTATGGATACATGGTCCATGGAGGTGTTTATTTACGCTCAAGACGGGAAGATTGACTCGATGGAACGTCATATTGAGCATCCTTGGACCCACTGCTCGGATGCTATCCAAGATGCAAATCGGATGGCGATTGCGGGGTGTGCGGAGGCATAAGGAAGAATCTGCGGCAGTCACCCTTCACTTCTTCCGACTACGAGCGGGGCATTCACGGAGCCTTTTCAGATTGTGGTGGATGACCTCGTCTATCTCACGGTGCGGCTTACTCGGCGACTTCGCCGACCTACGCCAGAGCACTACGGAGATAGGACTTCTTCTGGATGCTTCTTACTTGAGCTCGACCACTCCGACACCCTTCGAGCACACCGCTTCAGAGTGAGTGCGCCACGCGCCGATGCGATTCAGGCAAAGATTGCTGCCGAGGCAGAGGTGGAACGTCTCCGAGCTGCCACCACCACACCGACCACGCCGCCCTGTTTACGCACGGTCGGACCTTGGGACCTCGCACGGACTTCTGCGAGGAAGAGTGTGCGTCGCTCGATCCGTTACCCGACGCCGACATTGGAGGTTCTAGCGGCGGACGCCCGCGCTCGTTCGGTCGCTGCCTTGGCCCAGAGCGGTCACGGTCCCGTTCTCCGAACAACTGCACCAATTGCGGTCAGGTCCATTCTGATGACTCGGAGGAGGATCCAGAGGAGCGCATTATCATGGAGGATGAGTAGATGTTAGATAGTAGTACCCTTTTGAGTTATTTCCGATATTAGAACGCTTTATGATATGGTGATGTCATAAATGGAATGTACCGAGCCTTGTGCACTTGTGGTACAGCCATTCTTAAAACTAATTTGAATTTCAAAAGTTGCATTTTTCTCAGCTGTTGCTTTGTTCTTGTGTGTTGGTTTGGGATGATATTAGTTACCCCTGTTCCTTATCTATGCTTTTCCCTCTTACCTTGTGTTCTCTTGGTGGAGCTTCAGATGGTAAATACAAGGAGCAATGTCAGCAACAACCAAGCACCCAATGACAATAACGCCCCAATTCCACCTCCGCCAGCTCAAGCCCCGAACTTGGAGCAGATGATGGCCATGCAACTGCAGCTTCTTCAGGCCTTAGCCCAGAATCAAGTTCACCAGGCTCATCAAGCACCAGCTCAGCCACCCCAATCCAAGTTAGGAGAATTCATGAGGACGCGACCCCCGACTTTCGCAGGATCTGTCGATCCGTTGGAAGCAGATGACTAGATAAAGGAGGTTGAACGGAAATTAAATTTGGCGCAATGCAATGAGAATGAGAAAGTTTTTTATGCTACCCATCAACTCAAGGGAGTTGCAGCAAACTGGTGGGAAAACTATTGCGCTGCACACCAAAATGCTCAGAATATTGTTTGGGCAGACTTTGTGCGAGCTTTTCGAGCTACTCACATACCTATGAGTATCATGGAAATGAAAAGGAAAGAATTTCACCAACTACAGCAGGGAAACCTTAGTGTTTCCGCATACTTGAGCAAGTTCATTCAGTGTCGAGATATGCAGCAGAGGATGTGGCAACCGATGAAGCAAAGATCCGAGGTTTATGGGAGGATTGGATCCTAATCTCAAGGTGCGATTAGTATCCAATGACTATCCCACTTTTCAAAGATTTGGTGAACAAAGCTCTTGTGCAAGAAGATGCCCAGCGTCGGCTCTTGAGTCGAGAAGAGGAAGTTTCAAGTTCAACGATCTGCGGCAGCTCGTCACCGTTCAACTCACAGCAGTTTAGCGGCCTCCTTTGCCCAACCAATCAATGACACCGATTTCGCACCCGTCCTTTACCTCAAGCACCTCGATGCGGAAATACGGCTCAACCTCAGCGAAATAGGATCTGCGGTGCAGGAGTGCAATGCTTCAATTGCAAGAACATGGGGCATTATGCTAATAATTGTCCCCAGAAACGTCAAGCGGTAACCCCGGTTCGCTTCAACCTTGATCCTACACCGGCGAGAGCTCCAACCGCTGGTCAGGGACGTGGAAGCCCTCAGACTCCCAAGACTCCACAGACATTCAACAAAGGGCGCATCAACCATGTCACCGCAGAAGCAGCACAGGATACACCAGACGTGGTTCTGGGTAAGTTTCTTGTTAATTCAGTTCCCGCAATTACATTATTTGATTCCGGAGCTTCACATTCCTTCGTAACAAAAGCGTTTGTGGAAAGAAATAATTGGAATGTTTGTTTGCTTAAGAACCTTATGTTAGTCCAATCACCTGGAAAAGAATTGAGGACTAAATTGGTTTGCCCTAGAGCAACTATAGATATAAACGGAGTAAAGTTCCTAGCGAACCTTATTATAATAGACTCCGAAGGCATAGATATAATACTTGGGATGGATTGGTTGACCAAGTATAAAGGACAGATAGATTGCGCCAATCGTGCCATTACTCTCACAAACTCTGATGGAATTCAGATTAGATATGAATCCAATACACCCTCAAACAAGGGAAGTTTATTGACCAGCTTAAAAGGGAGAAGTTTGGAAGATGTGTCCGTAGTAAGTGAATACCCTGATGTATTCCCTGAGGATTTACCAGAATGCCACGGCATCGAGAGATTGAATTTGTTATAAATCTGGTTCTGATACAGCACCAATAGCTAGGAGACCCTATCGGATGTCACTAATGATCTAGCGGAAGTTAAGAGGCAAATTCAAGAATTGCAAGAGAAAGGTTTCATTAGACCGAAGTTCTTCACCTTGGGAACCCGATTGCTTCGTGAACAAGAAAGATGGTAGCCGGCGTATGTGCGTGGATTATAGAGCCCTGAATGAAGTAACAATCAAGAATAAATATTCTTTGCCTCGGATCGATGATCTATTTGATCAGCTGAAAGGATCGAGTGTTTTCTCAAAAATTGATCTCCGATCAGGATACCACCAATTAAAGATTAGACCTGAAGATATACCAAAAACAGCCTTCTCTACTCGATATGGATTATATGAGTATTTGGTGATGTCCTTTGGTTTGACAAATGCACCAGCATACTTTATGAATTTGATGAATAAAGTATTCATGGACTATTTAGATAAGTTCGTTGTTGTCTTCATAGATGACATTCTTATCTATTCTAAGAATGAGAAAGAACACGAAGAACATCTGAGGATAGTTTTACAAAGATTAAGAGAACATCAATTGTATGCCAAATTCAGCAAATGTGCATTTTGGTTAAAGGAAGTCGAGTTTTTGGGACATGTAATTTCTGCAGAAGGAGTATCTGTGGATCCAGGGAAGATTAAGGAGGTGTTAAATTGAATACAACCCAAGACCATAACAGAAATCCGGAGTTTCCTGGGTTTAGCAGGTTACTACCGTCGTTTTATTGAAGGATTTTCCAAGATTGCTAGACTTCTCACGCAGTTATTAAAGAAGGAAAAGAAATTTGAATGGAGTAAATCTTGTGAGGACAGTTTTCAGGAGTTAAAGAAGAGATTAACTTCTGCACCAGTTTTGAGGTTACCCGATATCAGAAAAGACTTTGAAGTTTATTGTGATGCGTCGAGACAAGGTCTTGGATGTGTATTGATGCAAGAAGGAAGGGTAGTAGCTTATGCATCAAGGCAGTTAAGACCGCATGAAGAAAATTATCCCACTCATGATTTAGAGCTAGCTCACAGCATGCTCTAAAGTTATGGAGGCATTACTTAATCAAGAATCGGTGTGAAATATATACAGATCATAAAAGTTTAAAGTATATATTCACTCAACCTCGACCTTAACTGAGACAAAGAAGATGGCTGGAATTGATAAAGGATTATGATGTGGGAATACATTATCATCCAGAAAAGCTAACGTAGTAGCCGATGCTTTGAGTCGGAAGAGTCATATTAACAATCATCAATTCGGATAAGCAACTAACCCTCCATGAAGAATTTTAACGACTGAATTTGAAAATAGTTAACGAAGGTATTTTGTCTCGCATTGAAGGTTCACCCTACTTTGGAAGATCAGACAAAGCAAAACGAGAGGATGAATATGTTAAAGAAATTAAAGAGAATATGAAGAAAGGTAAAGCGTCTGGATTTTCAAGATGAAGAGGGGACTCTTTGGTTTGGAAAGAGAATCCTAGTCCCCGAGAAAAGGAAATAAAAGATTTAATCTTAAAAGAAGCTCATGAAGCAGATATTCAATTCATCCCTAAGTACAAAAATGTATCAGATCTAAAGGAAAGCTCTTGGTGGACCAAGATGAAAAGGAAATTGCGAATATGTAGCCTTATGTGATATATGTCACGAGTTAAGCAGAGCATCAAAGACCTGCTGGTCTTTTGCAACCCTTGCAGATACCTGAATGGAAATGGGAAGAAATCGGAATGGACTTTATAACTGGATTACCAAAGACCAAGTCAGGTTATGATTCAATTTGGGTTATAGTGGATCGTCTAACAAAAGTTGCACATTTTATACCAGTAAAGACTACATATTCAGGAGATAGATTGGCAGAGCTTTATATGTCAAGAATTGTTAGTTTACATGGAATTCCAAAGAAGATCGTATCAGATAGAGGATCTCAATTTACCTCAAGGTTTTGGCGGAAACTTCATGAAGTTTTGGGTACCAATCTAAATTTCAGTACTGCCTACCATCCTCAAACAGATGGTCAGACAGAAAGGGTAAATCAAATTTTGGAAGATATGTTGAGGGCGTGTGCCTTAGCCAAGAAAGCCAGTTGGGACCAAAGTTTGCCTTACGCAGAATTCTCTTACAATAATAGTTACCAATCAAGTTTGCAGATGTCTCCATTTGAAGCTTTATATGGTAGAAAGTGTAGAACACCTTTGTATTGGTCAGAGGCAGGAGAAAGTCAAGTATTTGGACCTGATGTATTGAAGCTAGCGGAAGAGCAAGTTTGTTTAATTCGAGACAGGTTGAAAACAGCACAGACCAGGCAAAAGAGCTATGCGGACAATCATCGCAGAATGTTAGAGTTTCAACCAGGGGATCATGTGTATTTGAAAGTGTCACCTCTAAAAGGTATGCGTCGTTTCAGAGTCAGTGGGAAGCTTGCTCCAAGATATATTGGACCATTTCCAATTATAGTCAGAAGAGGTAAAGTTGCTTATCAGTTAAGACTTCCATCACAACTGTCAGATGTGCATGATGTGTTTCACGTGTCACAATTGAAAAAGTGCTTAAGAGTGCCAGAAGAGCTTATGTCTTTAGAAGAAGTGGATCTAAAAGAAGATCTCTCATATCCAGAGTTTCCACTCAAGATTTTGGAAGAAGCCGAACGTCATACCCGAAACAAGACTGTCAAATTTTGCAAAGTACAGTGGAGTAATTGTCCAGAGTCGGAAGCAACTTGGGAGCGTGAAGAGGATCTCAGAGCGCAGTTCCCTAATCTTTTTCCCAGCCCTTCCGAATCTCGGGGTCGAGATTCTTTCTAAGGGGGGTAGGTTTGTAACATCCTGATTTTCAGATATTTTAAAAACCTTGAATTTAAAAATAAATTTCTAGAATTTTCTTGAATTTAAAACAAGCTTAAATGAATTTTTAGAATTTAATATGATTAAATTCAACATCAAAATTTGTTGGAAATATTTTATTTGGGTTCCCTGTCTCTCAAGGAATTTTCTGGTATTTTTGGTAAATTTTTCGGATTTATTTGCTATTTTCTAGAGCTCCTAGAAGTTTATTTGAATTTCTGGAAAAAGGAATTCTTGGAAAATCTCCCCGCCGCCCGATCTTCCTCTCTCCTCCACGCGTTGCTCATCCCGCACCGCCGCCGCAGACACCCCTTCCGCGCGCCGCTTCCTCCGGTCGCGCGCCCACGTCCGCTGCGACGCCTGCGACGACGCGGCAGGCACGCGTCGGCGATCCAGCGGTTCCCGCCACGCACCATCGCATCCCAACCGTCCGTCCGAGATCGGAACCGCGAGGCATCAGCGCTCGCCACGCGTCTCCCTCTCCGCCGTTGGATCCACCAACACTCCGCGCCCACGCCCGCGTCCGCGACGCCTCGCGCGACGCGCCCGTCACGCGTCGCCGATCCACTCCCCGCGCCGGCCATGCATCGCCATCGCTCGCACTCCCGCCCGCGCCACGCGTCGGCAATCCTCGCCTTCCCGCCTCTGCGCCGTCGTATCTTCGCCGTTCATCCGGATCTGAGCCGAAGGCTCAGATCTTGCCGCGTGGACGACCGCGAGCCGTCCGATCTCGCCGCTGCCACCGCGCTCGAGCCATCCACGTCAGCCCTAGCCACGTGGCAGCACCAGCGCGTGCCACGTCAGCCCTAGTCCACGTCAGCAGTCATGTGGCATGGCACGCCACCGCCACGCCGTCGGCCAAATTCGTCCCCAGTGCCACGTGGCAGCCATGTCGCCGCCACGCCGCCAGCTTGACACGTGGCGGCACCGCGCACGCCACGCCGCCCCTAGCCTCATCGCGTCGGCCAGCTGCCGCGCGATGTCTTGTTCGTGGACTCGGTCCACCGTGGACTGGCCCCACCTGTCAGTCTCTGCGGCTTTATTTAAATCCCGTGCTGACGTCATTATTCCGATTTTCCTTTAGAAAAATAATTCTTGCTGACGTCATAAATGATTTTCGGTTTAAATTTTAATCCAGAAAATAACCTTTTTCTTTTATTTTGTATTTAAACTTTGGAAGGCTATAACTTTTGCATTTTAACTCCAAATTGACCCATTCAAATTTCTAAATTCATCTAAAATTCCAAACTTTCATTTGGTATATTTATTTTTAATTTTTGAGTTTTTATTTTATTTTATTTATTTAGTTCTTCTCGTTTCTCGTGTAGAATCCGATCTGTCCGACGATTTTCAAGAGCAACTTCGGGAAGATTCCAACATAATTCCAGAAGGCAAGTCTCCTTGACCATTTTGCTCCTACATTTTATAAATAGTTTTTGCAAATTAATTTAAATTATTTTCATGGCTATGTTTAGTAAATTGATAATTTTAATTCTAAAATTTAGATAAGCACCCAATTTGTTATGCCTCCTTTGGAAATTACGTACCATGTACCCTTGTCAACTTAGGATAATATTTAGCTCAATAATGAGTTGGTATTACTTTTGTTGAATTTAAATTATTATGAAATGCTTAGTCTAGCTGATAAATAAAAAAAAACTCATATGAGAAAAATGGTTAATGAATGATTTGTGATTTAATGTTTTGTTTGAAAGGTGGTAATAGATGTTACCACTGTAAATTTAAATGAAGTTCAAGGTAAAATTTGACGAGGGTGGATGGAATGTTTGGCTGGTGCGGTTTAACACGAAAAATGGGTTTGTGAATGATCCACCCTAGTCGTCTAAGGACCGATTCTTGTGTTTGTCCAATCTGAGTAAAATCGTACAACCACAAGTTAAAATGGGTACAATCTAGCTAATTAACCTATAATAGTTTAGATTTTGTGTCACTATCAGAAAATGGGTATCAGGGATTTACTGATTACTCAAAGTGAGGGGCAGAGATTTACTGCACTCGCATGGCGCAAGAGGGGGCTTCTGAATGAGGTGGATTTAACCCTTCAGCGGTGAAACCTCAGCGAGTGATATAAAACTATACTAGAGTAGGTGAAAAGCTTTGTGATATTTTATCTGGGTCTCATGCCAAAGGAAGCGTGTTGACTGTTAAGGTAACATATCTCTTGTGGGTAAAGTTGTACGCACTCTGCAGAGTAATAAAACTATTCGAATAGCCGTGCCCACGGTCAAGGGCAGACAAGGAATGCATTCACACAGTAGAGATTTGATTTTGAATTTAAAAATAAAAGGTTTCAGAAAACTAGAGAGTGGATGGAACTCTCGTGAAGTTAGTCTGGTGGATGTAACCATTTTAGATGGTTTTAACCTTTATTTTGAATTTTGGCGGAGATAGCCTATTTATCAGTGATGGTGGTTGTAACCTTCACTGAAGTACTTATTAAACTTCAGATTATAAAAATTAAATGTTTAATAAAATGCTTTTAGAAGGAATATATAAATTTGAAATAAAATGCTGATTTGTGCAAAAGAGCCATATAGCTTTCTTTTGTCCAACCTTGCATCTAATGCATCTTTCCCAAGACTTGCGGAGTACTTTATGTACTCACATACTACACTTCAAATAATTCTCAGAAGAGGTTGAAGCTCAGGAAGGGGACTACGACTACTGTTCCGTTTGCGGCTGTGATGGATTCTTTCCGGAGGACTAGGTCTCGTTGCTCAAGTCAATTGCCTGTGGCAGATTGATAGGCCGTTTATCTGAATACTTTGCTTCCGCTGTTTTATTTTGTGTAAGAGGTTCAGTGAACCGCAGTTGTAGCCAGGACTTATGTATTTCCGTTATTATTGTAATAAAGCGATGTTGGCAATGTATCATTTTGTCTGATTATCTGTGTGTACTAGCATTGATCTGGGACTAGTACTGCAATACACAGTGGGGGTCCGGGAGTTTCTACTCCAGGGTCTCACAGGCATTTCGGTAAAATGCGCAAGGCGGCAAAATGGAAGCGAGATGTTAGGGTTTGGAGTGGAATTGAGTTTTTCCCTCCACTTTGTCCAGGGCTTTGACCTTTGCTTCATTTGGATAGGAGGAATGGAGTGGATGTGGGATGACACTTCTTGATTTCCCTCTTGGGTGTGCAAGCCTCTTGTGTGTGTCCAGAGGTCAAGAAAAGGAAGAGGTCTGGGTGTTCCCTGGACGTGAGCCTTTTGTGTATTCCCAGTTTAGCAAGTAGTTGAGCTTGCCTCTCCTTTTGTCTGGTGTGTGAGGAGAGTTCGGGGTGTAGTAGAATTGAGAGTGCTTGAGCTCCTTTGTTGGTCTGGGCGTGTGTGCTCTAAGGCCTGGGTGTGCTCTAAGGTGTGAGCTGATTTTTATTTTAGAACCATGTAGTGAGTTTGTCTCTAGATGTGAGATTGAGAATGAGAGGAATGTAAGACAAACTGCCATGTAATCATTCATCTATTTGCAATGAATCATGGTTTCTTTTCAATTCTTGAGCTGATTGTTGTGTTGAGATGATTTCCTCATTCTTTGTGTTCAACTTCCTCTGTTTGCAAAATCTAGGGATTTGGAGGCAGTGCATTCTTGTCCTCTTGATTTTTTTAAAAAATTGGTTGGTTCAAGTTTATGCTTTCCCTTCTAAGGATGCTTCTCAGCTGTAATCCAAAGTTTCTTGAGCTAAGAATTGTTGAATCTTAAGAAATATGGATTTTGTCTGTTCTTGCTAAACCTTTAAGCAAAAACAGCATTCTCCATTTTCAAAGAGGTCTGTGTCTGGATTTTCTTCTCCCTGGGGTGGACATGATGTTTGGTTTGTAGTCCAAGTGATTTGTCCTGAAATCTGCAGCAAGAACACCTCAATTTCTCTGTTCTCCTGTGGTGAACAGTGTTTACTGCTGTCTTGACTGGTTCGGCCCCCAGCAGCATACGGCAGCAGGCATCTCCTTGGTGCAGGTTCAGATTTTTTTTGTGCATCTTCAGTTTGCCGTTCGGTGTGAAAATAAATTGAAGTTCTGCCCTTTTTGTGTCTCGGCCAGCAGCTGTTTTTAGCAGTAGTCACCTTCTTGCCGATCTCCTCGGCAGTTTACTGCTGCTACTTCTCTGCATTTTTCTTGCTAGCCGATTGCACTGAATTGCAGTTTTCGATTTTCAGGTAGCCTAGCTTTCTCACTGCAGTACTGTTCCTTTCGGTAGAGGTATGCAGCAATATTTACTGTGCCGATATTCCTCAGTCAAGTGGTTACAGGTCTGCAGCAGCCACACTCTGAATTTTTTAGTCTGCAGACCAACCGATTGTGTCTTCTGCACTTAGACCGGCTGCAGTCTTCTTGCCCTTAAGTCACTTGGTTCTACTCCAACCGCTTATTATTTCTTAGTTTGTTAGTTCCTGCAGCTTCAAGTTTCGGCTGTATTTAAATTTGTGCTGCTGCAGTTCCTCTCATCTTTTCAGCATCTCGGTTTGCAGCTCTTCTCCTCCCAGCCGAACTGCTCTCAGTGCCTCTCTGCTGCAGCAGTTTGAAATTTCAGGTTTGCAGCAACTGAACTCCGATTTTCTGCAATCAGCTAGCAATAACTGAACAGGTATTTTCAGGTTACTACTCTGTCGGCAGATTGACAGAATTTCTAGTTTTAGGCTGTGAGCTGCTGTGCACTTTTGTTTTTCAGCTTTCAGGTTGTTGGGTAGTAGTTCAGAAGTGCAGATGCTAGTGTTTGGCAGTTTTCAGTCAGTTTTTCTAGTTTCTTCAGTTTTATGCAAGACTTAAATCCTTTCGATCAAATCGGCAAAAATGTTTTAATTCTTCTATTAAGCACGAATCTTACTTCGTAGCTAATATAGCTATCGGAGAAGAGAATCTGAGTGTGAATACTATGGGTGATTTTTGAAGGCACCATTCACCCCCCCTCTGTTGCCATTTCCGATCCTACATTCTTCGATTTGGTCTTGTTGACATGCTGGTATTTGTTCTTCACGGGAGACAAGTGGGCACGCTGTTGATATAAGCTCGGTGTGGTCTTCATGGGAGCCGATATGATGGCCTATAACGCGGATTAGGTGCACATGGTGACGTCGAAGGGAAGGTCGGAGAGGCCATAGGCTATAGATGGTCATGTGGAGAGGCCAACTATTCATGCTGGGTAGATGCCATTACGAAGGAGTCTAGAGCGATGTCCCTATTGGGCCACTAGACAAATATGTGGACGGCACCCGCTAGTTTCATGTTCTGATCGTTTGGAGGCTTCTCTGGTGGGATGGCCCTGAAAACGTCATGTACCATGTCCACTTGGACCTTTGCAAAATCGGTCCCTAGTTGGAACCATTCACCAGCATCTCTAGTGGGCATGGATACGCTATCCCCCATACAGCCTCAACAAGAATGGAGTCAACAAGTCTAACTCAGGTTGTATAGCGCGGGCTCCTACATAACAATACATGATTAGCTAAAACATCCAATAGGTCTATCTATGTAGCATTCTGTAATATACCATTCAATAACTTGGGCCTGGGCTGCGGCCCAAGAGGGGGAGGCACCCCTCCCCCAAACCCTAGCTCCCTCCTCCCCCTTGCCCCTGTGCAGCCGCCCCTGCAGCCCTCCAGCGCGCCTCCCTCTCCCTGGCGCCTCTCCCTTCCTCCAGCGTGCCTCCCTCTCCCCTGCGCCTCTCCCTCCCCCTGCGCCTCCCTCTCCCCTGCGCCTCTCCCTCCCCCTACGCCTCCTCCCCCTTGCGCGCCCCCTCCCCTGGCACCTCCCTGCTGTGCTCATCTAGAGAAAGGAGGAGGCAGGGAAGAGAAAGGAGAGAAAAGAGGAGAGAAAAGGAAGAGGAAGAGGGAAGAATTTGTGGGGGATTCGTGGTGTTCGTCGGCATATTGTCAAGGGTAATCCAGGTTCTCCTCAAAAAAAAAAGATGCATTTTCGTTGTGGTAGCAATGTCGATATTCTAAACCGTTAGAACAGATTTCGTGGAACCACTATTTTGGGTTAGTTCCGTGAAGATTCAGGTCTGGGCCTCTCCTAGAGAGTTGTAGTGGTCGTCTTTATCTTTCCATGAAGTGCTAGAACGCAGCGATCCGACCTTTGTAGCAAAAGTTATGATTTTTCCCGTAGGGCTGTTTTGCAGACCGGGAGTTTTCTGTCAGGTTTTGGTAAACTGGGTTGGACGATTAGAAAACGGGCGAATCAGGGGATCTTCATATTATGAAAGTTGTAGATAATTGTCTTAGCTTTCCAGAAAGGTCAAGAAATTATTTTTCGGACACTCGGGCTGGAAGTTATGGACTTTTTAGTGAGCTGTCCAGAGAACCCGACATGAGCCTTGATGTTTTGGAAAACTGGGTGTTGCGGGTAGAAGATGGCCGAATCAGGGAGGCTCCTCAAATAGGTTTAGTTAGATAATTTAATTATCTTTCCAAAAAGTCGAGGATCGTCCCATTCGGACTCCTGTGCCAATAGTTACGAATTTTTGAAGTTGGCTGTCCGCGGAGGTAGGCGGGGTGACCGGTAGGATTTAGGATTTGGGACTGAGATATACGAATTTGCTAGTTGTGTTGTTTTCATTTGGGCGAAGGTTCGCCACTGTTATCTTAGCGAAAATTATAATGATGATTCAGGTGGAGGACGGATCCCTGAGGCAGCACCTTCTGCACGTGCTCCGTTTTCCCGCGGTTAAGGCAAGTATAAAGACATAACGTGAATACATGCGTGCTCATGGTTATAATATAGATGATTTGGTGCTGTTTATGGATGTTTGCAAATTACCTTGTTCATGAGAATATTGGATGCATAAATTATGTGAATGCAAGATTTACTTGTTGAGACATTCACGCATATGCATCATGCTGACTTAATGAAGTCTTGGTCATAAAGTGACCAAGCACCGAGGTCCCCGTCATGTTGAGGACATGACGGGCTAAAGGTCCCCATACTCGTGGAGCATGGGCAATTGGTCCCTGTACCATGTGGTACAGGCATGGGTGTGCATCGACGGATGCATACCTTGCATTACCGGTAAAATGCAAAAGAGAAAGAGATAAGGAGATTTTTGACCATCTTGCATAGCATAAACTGTTTATATGGTTGATGGTTGGAATTGGGTAGTGTTGTTTATAACTGTGTTATCGATTATACTTGCTGAGTCAATGGACTCATTCTTGCTGTTGTTGTGTTTTCTTTTAGGTACCATCTTGAGAGCGGCATGCATGGGGAAGGGAACCGAATAGATTTGTGGCACCTTACACAGACTACCCACCATAGGAGTAAAGGAACTAAAAGCTAATTGCCTGAGTTTACCCAAGTTTAAAGAATGTTTAGTTGTCAGTTTTGAATTGTAATAAGAGATTAGAACTCCCGTACGTTATTTCCCTTCTTTACTTAATGGTTATACTTGTGGATGACTTTGAAGTCTTCTACCTTGCTGTCTCGATAATACTCTTGATGTCATTTATTGTCTACTGTCCATATTCGTTGGAACCTCTGCCTGGAACCACAATACAGGGGAGGTTCTGTCGAAATTTTTGGTGACTAGTGTAGTTAAATTGCCATTGTTTATTTTGAGTTGAGTGGCATTCCGGGTCATTGCTTGACCGGGGTGTTACACATTCTAGAAATATACGTTACCTGGATTTCGTTGATAGGTAATTAGATATCACTATGTTCAAAAAGTGGCATGGACGTGCAACTATTCTGACATTGAGGGGGACTGGCTCTCAAAATAATGGGGGTGGCTTGTGACTGGTTGAGGACTTGATTCAGTTTTACCCTCAATGATGCTATCTCTCTATGAAATTCTGCACAAATCTCCTCTTTCAACCATTCCTCACGCTCACCCTTGGATCTCTTCCTACACCTATACGCCTCAGAGTCGTGGGAGTCCCTTCCTCCAAGGTACGTAAATCCCAACACCTCATGTGCGACTTGGTGCTTCTTGTTTTCTAGAGCTGTGGATAGTATATCCCTCTCCCTGACTGCTTCGAAGGAGTCTTGGGAAGATTCAGTAGTTAATGTTTGCTGCAAGAGATCATCATGTTATTTTAGACCATATGAAGTTATGAACTTATTAACAATTAGGTAGTTCGACATATCTTACCAGACGTTGGAACAATTCCATGTTTGCCGGGTTTGTGAAAGAGATGGCGCCCGAAGATGTTGTTGATGACCTCACTCTTAACCAGTTTTAGATGCACTCATCTGTGATCCTAGCAAATAGTGGGGAGGCCTCCGACTAGATTGTCTCCTCTTCCGCTCTCATCTATTAGGGAATTTTATCCGCATACTCAACAGTGTCGAGTCTATGGGCGTGAGCGTTTTGTGTCTGGATAGACTTGTTGTAACAACCTGATTTTCAGAGTTTATTTGAAAATTTTAAAATAAAATTCACCATTTGGATTTTCTAGATTTAATAGAAGCTTAAAATGAATTTTTATTAATTAAAAGGATTTAATATGAATGTAATAAATATTAACATTTACTGAAAATATTTTATTTGGGTTTCTTGTGTCTCAAGAAATTTTTAGTGTTTTTTCTGGATTTATTTGCTATTTTCTAGAGCTCAATTTGTTTTCTTCCAATTTCTAAAATTGGAAATCCCTAAATATCTCCCGTACTGTTCGGACTGGTCCGATCGGTCACTACCACATGTCAGCTATCCATCGCGCCTCGCTCCCCTGAGCCGTCCGATCGGCCATCTAGTTTGACCGGTTCGAACGTGCCAGGTACCACCTAAGCCATCGGATCACATCCATGACCAGTCAGTCTACGACCATGCGCACATCTACGACCACATAGCAATCTCCGACTACATAGCGTCTTTGATCACTCGCAGTCGTTCGACCACGCCTACGACCACCGAGCAATGTGCGTCATCACCGTTCGGACTGTCCGAATGTTCTCAGCCTTCTGGACCATCCGATCATATTCGAACCATCTTATCATCGTGATGAGGACATCACTTCGACTGATATGAACACTCCTCTTGCTACTACCTTGAATGATGTCTAAGGTCCAATTACTCGGGCACGTGCTCGTCAACTAAATTATCAGGACTGAGTGTATTACTTAAGAACTCTATGATGCTGCCTAATGGAGATGATTTATTTGTGCTTAGGAATCTAGGACGAGACAGTAAGGAGTTGATGATATGCATCAAGGAAGGAGAAAGGGGATGATGAATTTGTGTCCTTTCAACTCAAAGAGCTTCGACCACCCCTTTACTTAGTGCTGCGTCACCTTTTAGACCGAGGGCCTTGTATCACGACTTGGTGCTGCGTTACCTTTTGGGCCAAGAGCCTTGTATGACCACTTATACTATTTGGGTCGGTACTGTTTATGGGCCGGTACTGTTCATGTGAACAATACCACGTCCATACTATTCACATGAGCAGTACCCACAAATAGTACCACACCCTTTTCATTAGATAAGTGCGGTTTTCTCCTTCCCTATTTAAGGAGGTCACACCCCTTTAGTTTTTCTAGGGTTTTTCTTAGGAGATTATTCCGCTTAGCAATTTCACCGCATGTCCGGTTGAGAAATCCCAACTTGTGAACTTAAACTTTACTCGTAATACAATTTTAGATTGCATCTTCTACTCACTTGCTTGTGTTCTCGATTCACTTACAGGAGATAGCCTTCTTGGCGAGGTCAACCGCGTTCAGCACCGTTGATAATCATCGGAGAAGTGGTGTAGTGATTGCAAGGGGATCAATCTGTTTTGCTTAGAGCCTTTGGATCATCAACGTCGTATTCTCCACAATCGACTTATCAGAACCTTTCGGAAGATCGAGCCATCGTCACATTAGGTGGTATCAGAGCAACGGTTGCCCATGAGGTAATTCGTCCCTTTTAGATTAGTTTATGTTCATCATCCTAAAAACTCTAGAAAATTAGCCCACAAAAATAATTGTTCGCAGTGTTCTTCCGCTGTCCCATCACCCCTTGTGCCATTGCAATTTTTCTTTTATGTACTGCTCGTGAAATTTTGGTTACATTGTTGTCTTCAAGTTGCTGATTGCTAGTTTAGTCAGAGTCCAGTTCGTCATTGTCTAGTTGCATCTCGTGTTCCTTTGCGTAGCTTCGTCGTTGTGTGTTCTTGTTCGTTGCCCACTTTTCCTTGCCGCGGCCTCCCATCCGCCGCCACCCCATCCGCTGTCACCCCAGGCATTGCCATCCTCCGCGACAAAAAAAATAGGGATTCGGACTCAGAGGTAAAAAAAGAAAAAAAAGAAAAGAGAGAGTTTGATTTCGGGATTAGAAAAAAAAATCAAAGAGTGTTCCCTCTATCTGAAATCTGAAAAGTTATCAAACCTTTTCCAAATCCAGTGCAATTTGGCGGAGTCCTTCTACATACATCCAAAAGCCTCCAGAAAAAAATTTGAGCAAGTTCGGCTACGGGATCAAAAGTTATAGCAGTTTGATTTGAGACCGAGTCCGATTCCGACCCCCCTTTAATAAAAACGGGTATAACTTTTGCATACGGAATCGAAATTTGATGTTCTTGTACTCGTTGGAAAATTAATGACGGTGCACATCTTTAGCCCTTTAAGACCCCCAAAATCGGCCATCTTTAGCCCCAAAATCACATCGCAAGATTTTGGTTTTTCATTTTTGGTGATTTATTTGGTCTTCCCTTCGGAATTTGGGGTTCGTCCAGTTGAGAAAGTTGTAGATCTCATTGAAACCTTTCAAAAAAGTATATATAAACCATATAAAACTCTGCCTTTTCATCATTGGAGACTAACTGTTGTATCTGCTCAATCTAGAGGGCTGTTGGCGTTTTACCAATATTGTTATTTTGTGCTCTACATCGCGCGAATAATCTTGTGCCCTTAGAATGAATTTGGAGTAGTGGGCTAGTGTCTCTCCTAGTACTTATTGTGAGGTTCTCCTTTTCTTACATCAAGTCACATTGATCATTGCGTGTGCGTACATATACTTCCTTGTATAGGGCTTTGATTGGCTAGCTGTGATTAGGCTAGAATCAGTGTGAGACCATGTGGAGGTAACCCCGATTGTGTGATGAATAATTGACATGTGTTCTAAAAAGTCTGGGGGAGATTGTGAGACTATGTGGAGGTAACTCCGGTTGTGTGATGAGTAATTGACACGTGTTCTAAAAAATCTGAGTTTGTTCCGGGTATTTTTGTGCTAATTACTGATGTAGATATTTAATTATAATATCTTGTGCGATGCTATGTAATGTGATTTCTTGTCTGTGATGACTGCAGGACTTTGAGACGGAGTCGTGGTGAGATACAGGTGACCGGACTAGGCACAGGCGGTGCAGAGGTCAGAGCGGTCGGAACGTGTCAAAGACGGCGAGGACTCGAAGTGGTTGCGAGGCGTGCGCGGCAAGAAAAGAGAAAGCTTCCCGGAAGGTGCAGGAGTGGCGTTTTGGTAAATACGCAGGGTTGCACAAAAGGAAGTGGATTTGGTTAGAAAATGATCCATTAGTGGAGAGTTATTGTGACCTAATGGGTAAAATGATGTGCAAACCCATTAGTGGAGAGTTGTTGTGACGTAATGGGTAAAGTGTTTGTAAACCCATTAGTGGAGGCTATAAATAGAGGTGCTCTCATGTAGAGAGGTGTGCAAGTGAGAGAGAGAGATGGGTATGAGTGTTAGGGTTTCCTAATGCTTGTGCTTTATGGAGAGAGTTGTGCTAAAGTTTTAGGGTTTCATTTGTGTCTCTCCATATGTGTGTGGGTTTTTGAGGTAGAGGGTTTTCTCTACTGCCATCTCTATGGGTGTATGTGTTGCCTAGGGTATGAGATTGGCTTGAGTTGGATGTAGAACCCCTTGTAATCATTCCTCGTTATTAATCGTTCATCTCTCTTCCTCTATATGAAATTTCTAGTGTTTGACTTGTGATGGCTACTTGATTTCTATTTAGTTCTTTTGCTCCTAATTTGTCTCCTTGGTTTCTTGTGTTTCTCTTAATTTGCAATCTGCTCCGAACAGGGAAATACCTCAAGGCTCGTTGGCCAGTGTACTTCCTAGAGCAAAACCTTCAAATCTGATTTTCCGTTCTTGAGGTTCTCTTGGTTTACTACTGTTTTTGGCTGCTCCTTGCTGTTGTATTTTATTTTTTTTCTGCCAACTGATTTTCTGCCGCAGTAGATCTCCTTCTCAAGGTCTCTGGTTGTTTTGCTGTTCGCAGTTATGCAAGTTACTTGACTGTTTATAGCAGCAGACCAGATCTCCTTCCAATCTGCAGTTTCGGTGGCAAGTTGCAGTCTCATTTGTTTGCTGCTGTCGATGCAAATTTTTGCAGTCAAGTATGGGTTCGGATGCTTCTGTTTCAAGTCTTAGCAGAAGCTAACTTCCAGTTTATTTTTTAGTGCTGCAGTCTTTGTTCCTTTTTTGTTGTTCGGCTAGACCTTGTGGAACCTTCGGCCATATGTGTTGCAGAGATTAATTCAGCCAGCACTACAGATTACTTTAGTTAGCTGTTTCGGCCAGCATTCCAGTTCTCAGGTTTCGGCCAGCTGTCCTGCTGTTTGACTGTTTTTTTGTGGTGCTCTTTTTCTAGACAGCAGTTTGTTTTCTGGTCTGAACTGTGCTCTTTTAGTTTACTTTTTGCAGTAGGTTCGGTTATTGCATCTGTTCTCTTCTGTAAGCTGCAGTTTTGGTTCCCTGGTTACTTGTCTAGTCTTCATTTCTTTTTAGTTTCCAGCAGCAAGACCCTTCGGTTAAGTCTGTTTTTGGCGAGTTGCTTTCTCTGTTTCCCTCGGCCAGCAGTCTTCAGGATGTTAGGAGCATCTGCAGTATTTGTTGTTCAACAGGAGTGAGTTTTTTTTTGTTATGAGTTATAGAGTGACGCTTGCAGTTTTTGTGTAGATGCAGCATTAAGTTTACAGATTGTGTGTATATTTTCAGTTTTCTGTAGCTCTCTAAGATCCCAAGTTGGTTCTCCTTGAGCAGTTGTCTTCTAGTGTTCCTCTAGGTGTTCCTTTCTCTTTGTTTTTTTAAGGGTGCATGTATTCTCTTCTTCACAGCTGTTATAGCTATTGGAGAAGGAAATAGTGAGAGTATTTGGGATGTTTTCAAACTTTGGGGCTGATTTTAAAGGCACCATTCACCCCCCCTCTGTTGCCATTTCCGATCATTCAATCAGCAATCTTTGATGAGTACTTTGAATAATCTTTCAACTTGCATTTACTGAACCGATTATTACTGATCCTGTTTGCTACCATATTGTGCCTTCCGAGCTCCACTTACTCTTGATCAGAACAGATCCCCTCTTGCGATCGTACCCACGCTCGACACGGTATACGAACCAGCCACCGGTTGTACCATCTACTGTTTGTTTTGGTAAGAACACTTGTAAGAGTGTGGTAAGACACTTGAGAGTGTGTGATTCCACCTTTCCATCACCTAGTAGTTGATAGGGATAATACCTTTGTGTTGTCTTTTGTTTTCTACTAACCATGGCAAATGAGTCGTCTGATGCACAAGAGTGTGTTGTGATGGGAGAGCTCATGACACTCTTGGATGAATAATACACTATCATTAATGAGGACATCGATAGGAAGCTTAAAGCTACGATGGATACATTGCAGCGCTCCATCAATGAGAGTATTGCAGCACTCACTACACGCCCTGCTCTCCTGTCTCCTTTGCCGGCTTGCTGCCCCCATCGTCATGAAGCTCGCGGAGAATGATGGCGCACGGCGAAGAACATGCTCAGCATGCTGGCAGCAGCGCCTTCTCCCGACGGTCGGCGCCTCTCAAGGTGGAATACACACTAGAGGGGCGTGATTCCACACTGGTGGACATATCGTGGTCGGCGACGGAGAAGATAGGAGGTTCGTGCTCCCGTGTATTGGGCTAAACCCTCGCGACGGAGGGGACAATCCGCGGTCTATTGCGTGAAGGGAAGCTATCGAACCGCCAGGACATGCGACTGCCTACGAGCGACGAGACCGAACCGCACCACGAGGAGTCGGAGGAGATTGTCTTCATCGCCTATTTCGAAGCCGGGTTGCATATCCCTGCCGCCATGATTGTAGGGGATGTCTTGCAGACCTTTGGGCTTGAGATGGCACACATGAGTCCAAACGCGATAGCTTGTCTTGCCGTGTACAGCTGGGCGCTGCGTACGGAAGCCTGCTGGCCCAGCACATCGCTGTTCGCATTTCTCCACGACGCATTGTGTCAGCCAACGAAGCGGAGAGACGGGACGTTCTCCAACTTCGGTAGCGTCAACTTCGCCCTTCGGTCCCAGTGCGGGAAGATCTTCCCTGCGAATTCGACTCGGGCAGAGTGGGAACCGGAGTGGATGAGACGATGGTTTTACCACCATGTGGCAAGCGATAGCGGTCTCGAGTGCTCCGGGCGGCTGATGGCGTTCAACACCACGCCCGGCACACCGATAGATGCTGAGGACCGGTGAAGAGCGCGGAGGCTTGTGGGGATCACCGCCCGCTTCAACATGCGCAACCTCGCCAAGGAGTTCGTCATGTATGGCGTAGCGCCGCTTGCTGCTGATTGGCATGTCACGCCTGGGGGGCTTCATCGCGACAACATCCGCCCGTCCGTGTCTTCGCTGGCAAGACCCTCCGATCCATGTAAGTTTTGGTGGGGCCATAGTGTTCCCCTACTGTCCATCGGGCCTTTTGTTTTAAATCTCGCCCTTTGCTGCCCACAGGTACTCGCCTGGAGGCCGCGAAGCACGCGGTGGGCGCATTCCTCAGACCGTATATGGCCAGGGAACACACTCTGCATGTAGCTGCGATCGCGGAGGTAGGGTTAGGGTGGATAAACCGTGTGTGTGAGGCCTTGGGCATTAGGGTGTCAGAGCGCGCTACTCCGGCCCTGAGCCAACTTCGCCGCGATGCCAATGGGGAAGGATTATCGTCTCGCCGGGGTGCTCAGTCCTCCGCCACCGCACCTGGTACCCCAGTGGATGCTCGCGTCGACCTTACTGCTGTCGGCGGTGCGGCAGATGCGGTCTCCGACTCGGCAAAGTATGCCGATTCGGAGGTAGACGCAGATACCGAGGGCGGAGAGGGGCCCGTGGACAGTGGCGGGGACGAGGAGTGCAGCGTGGGCGATCGGGAAGGGGAAGCTTCTTTGCCACCGGCTGGCGTTGAGGCGGAGTTGTCGCCCGTGGAGGATGTTGGTGTAACACCCCAGGACCCACATTACCCTGAGATGCCACTAAACCACTTCATCGCTAGCCAATTTACAAGATAACATAAACTGGCAACAATTTCTAAATCATGATAAGCTAAACGAAAGCATACTAAAGCAAGGTATTGGAACACTATTAATTAGAAAACAACTGCTAAAAGGTCTAACAAATTAAAACGAACTATTGTCTAGCATTATTACCTTGAAACAGACATCACTAAGGGAAATAAATCCATGATTAAGACTACACAACTATTACAACATTAATCATGATATGACGTGTGACAGTGATGTGTCGCTCTACCCTTCCCATGCTTGCTCGAGAATCACTTGGAGGGGGGAAAAGCAAGAGTGAAATAAAAATCTCAGCAAGCAAACTGTTTAACAGGCTATTCAGACTAGAAATAAATGTACAACATCATTAAAGTATCCACATGTCCACATCCACAATGTACATCCACATTCATTAACATGCTAAATAAACTACAATGATATTAAACATCAATATCCATTTCGCATAATGACCACAATTATAGGCTCAACCATATTTACTACCAACAGTAATAAAACATTAGCATATAAATCTGGATTAACTACTTCATATCATCCACCAATTCCACTACCAATGACAATAAAACATTAGCATGTTTTACCTCACTAACTTTATTATTTCTCGCATCCACAACTGCTATCAACAATTACCACAAGAGAAAAGAATCTCATACCACAATCACAACCCCAACCATACCACAAGGGATGAACCCCAGTCCACGACCACAGCCACATTCCTCATACCACAAGTGGCTCTCATGAGCCAATTCCACCTTACAACTATGAAGTTGTAGTTGTTTGTAAAATAACTTCACCATAATATATTGCATAAGAATGCAAATGATCTTTCCACAAATGCAATGCATATGCACGCTATGCTCCACTGCACCTTTACCCAATATGGTAAAAGTGTGCACCGTGCTACGGCAATGCACGATGCTGTACCGGTACGGTCGCGGCTATAAGCGGCGACATCCACAATGTAATGTCATGACATGTTATGAATGATATGATAATCATAAACCACAAGAATTTAACCACGAAGGTCAACCACATAATCCACATTCGGTTCATCAAGATCATAATCAATCGATCTATAGTGTATCCTACCACAAAGGCCACAATATATCTATCAAGATTGCTACCACCACGACCATAGGTATTCACTAAGAATACTACCACTAAAGCCACAATAATACCAACTTCAAAGGCATCAATATGATTATCATGAATTTGACAATAAGGAAATATCATCATAACCACCATGCATTTATTTTCATGTACCACAATTAGCTCATTAAGCAAATTACCACAATACTACCAAAACTCATCCAAGCATGGCAATTGATTAATATATTGCTACCACATTCTTACTTAGAAAACATGTAATCATCGCATATCATTTATCAATACGAAAAATCACCCATATTGCAAGTAGTAAGAATAACAGGTTAAACGGTAGCACATCCGCTACGTTTACTTGCCTCTACCAGCGAAGCGACGAAATCACGCGCGTTCAGAAGCAAAACCGCCTATCCAAAAAGGTACCTCTCAGCACACAATACAACAATAAAAACATGACTCTCGAAGAAAATATATTGCTAAGCCCCAGAATCCCACTACATCCTTTCCCGCGAAACGGTTCTATAATCTTCCCACTTCAGCGGCGCTGCTTAACATTTTCCTATCTTTAAAAATATATAACTAATCAGAGAAAAAGATATATATCTGGATTCTTCACTTAAATACCTACACTTTTCATGTAGATCACATATTTCTATTTTGTTCTTAGCATGGTGATATCTAATGCACAAAACAGAGGACGTCCTCTGTTTTGTCAGTCAGGACAGTCAGGTTCAAATGTTTTCCAACAACAGAGTAGAGCTCTACAAATTTTTATTTTTATACAGCAGCTAGCTCACTAAATTACATACAACTTTCTCAATGGTGACCAAAAATATAAAATTCATCTTCTATCCCTAATTCCCATCTGAACAGCGGTCTGTCCCTGTCTGTACCCCTGACAGACAGCGAGATTCCACACCCTGGTACGCCTAAAATACACGGCCAAAAACTCTGAAAAAAATATAGTAGATGTGTATCGTCGTCCTCGACGTGTTTCCTTTTGGGGAGACCCTCGGGAAAAAACGTCTTGGGGGTCTAAACCAGACGAACAGTAACACCGCGCGATTGGATCTACAGACAGTCAATCAGGATTCTCTAATTGGATAATCTAATTGCTAATTTCCACCAATTCTTGGGCTAAGAACTCTAATACAGCAAAAATTAAGAAGGATTTGGGATGAGGAAAAATTACCTAGCCCTTGGAATCACACCTTTTCCTCTTCCTCCTCCTCTCTTCCTTCTCTTCCTTCCCTTCTCCTTCTTCTCCTTCTTTTTCTTTGCTTCAAGGGTTGCACCAATGGGGGGAAAGGGTGGTGGTGCATGGAGGAAGAGGGGGTGGCGGTTGGGAAGGGGAAAGGGGGAGGGGTGCGGCCAAGGTATTAGAGGGGCCAGGGTTAGGAGGGGGAGGGGTTTCGGCCACCCCTTGGGCCAGAAGGCCCAAGGTGGTAGGCCCACCCTTCCGCCGACCTGTTAACAGGGTTTTTTTAATTTAAATATCTTTCCCACATATTTTTCACTTTATGCTATTCCATAAAATTTTATTTGTTTCCTTGCCGCGCTTTAACGAAAACTCGAGCGACTCTGCAATTAATTTAAATCCGACGCCGAAACAACGTTCAGGGTATTACAATTGGAGCGGAGTCGTTGCTTCCGGTGATTACTTGGGTGGAGCCCCCGCCTATGGCCGTTGCTGAGGCGGGGTCACCGCCTTGCTCCTCGAGGGCGAAACAGCCACACACACTATCGCCCCTTCGCTCGGAGAGGGGGTTCGTTGTGGCGTGCAAGGTCGGGGCCCTATGGGACTCCGATTCTGACACTGAGTACCCCTGCCCCGCCATCCCCGCAGCCCCCTCCGGGTCTGCGGCTGCTGGGGGTGGGGGCCTACTGGAACTAGGCTCTGAAACACAGGCCCCCTGGGTCAGAGGGCTGATCTCGTCGGGGGACACAGGTATCCCTGCGGCTTCTTGTGAGGCTGAAGGGGTGGTCCGACAGAGTCTACCGACTACTCTAATACCAAACCATGTGAAGGTAAACTCACATGGTTTGGTATTATCTCTTAGTGCATTGGTAGGACTCTAATCGCTACGTCCCTTCGCAGCAGCATGCCTCCCCAAGCGTGGGCAACCTTCGGAGTGTGGGGATGTTCCTTCGGAAGGGACGTCTGACGCCGTCGAAACCATCGCTGTGATGCCGCACCGCTAGCAGATTTCGTCCCTCGATCGGACGTGCTGGCAGCGTGGCAGGAGGTCGCGGATAGTGCGGCCGTGAACCTGGACCACCAGGCGCTGCAGACCTATGGGTCGGGACTTCGAAGTGGTGGTAGCGGAGCTGACGTCTAGTCGAGGTAGACGCGCAAGCGCTCCGTCCCTTACCCTTCGAAGTGGTGGCAGCAGAGCTGATGCCTAGTCGAGGTAGACGCGCGAGCGCTCCGTCCCCTACCCTTCGAAGTGGTGGCAGCAAAGCTGGTGCCTATCCGAGGTAGACGCGTGAGCGCTCCGTCCCCTACCCTTCGAAGTAGTGGCAGCGGAGCTGGCGCCTAGTCGAAGTAGACGCGCGAGCGCTCCGTCCCCTACCCTTCGAAGTGGTGGCAGTGGAGCTGGCGCCTATTCGAGGTAGACGTGGGAGCGCTCCATCCCCTATCCTTCGATAAGAGAAGGACAAAGTAGGCTTGACAGATTACACGAACCCAGCTCTGTAGCCCCTGGCCTTCGCGGTCTATGCGGGACTTCACGGGCATGACTATCTCCCCCCGATTCTCGATATTGACGGGACATTGAAAGTGGAATTCACGGGCATGACTGCCTTCCCTCAATTGTGGATATTGACGGGACATCTGAAGCGGAATTCGCTGAGCTTTACACAAGTCGCTTTACCGCTGGGGGGCATTGCTTGTCCCCCATTGCTTCACGGGCCCCCCAATGTAAGATAACACATGAAGCGTAATTGGTAGAACCCTGTAGTTGAGGCGGGACGGCACTGTTGCATCACATGCACCTAGAACGGCCGGCCGATGGGACGCTTGAGGCGCAATTGACGGGGTCTCGCTTCCAGGGCTCTTTAAAAGGGCGAGTGGCCAAGTGAAGCACCACTCGCCTTCCGAAACATTCGTGCCCCTACAACTTCCCCTCTTGAACTCGCAGCCCCCCAGGCTACCGCAGCTTCCTCCGGTGCCTCTTTACTGACGCCAATAGCGACGAGGGCTCCCCAGTGCGGCTAATGCTGTTGGGACGACCGCAGGGTTGAACACCCTGTCAACATGAGGTGGATGTGATGCTGCGGTGTGATTTCCCTTCGCCAGCTCGGCTAAGCACCCCGGCTGATAAGGGATGGTGGGCAATTCACTTGTACTTCAACAAGGGGTCTTGCAGCTCCAGAAGCAAACTTCGACTTCTCCGTCCCAGGGCCGCACGCCCCTGGGGACGCCTTCAATGAGCGCTCTCATCTTTTCATCTCTTCTTCAGAAGCGTAGGCCATTGAGCTCGTGCGTCGCCCCTTCTCCATGGCGTCACAGCCCAGCTCGTGTTGTAAGACGCTGCTGCCGAGCTATAGCGCCAGGATTAATCTTCCCACGCCTCCGAACCGAGGGGGCCCCATTAGTGGGTGCCGCACCCGTGTGTCCTAAAAACTTTGTACGTGGGGCACCTCGCGCTTGTAACTGCGGCATACTGTCAATGTGGCACGACACGCAGTTTGTGGAAAATGCAGGGAGCCTCTGGTTCCCAAGCTGCCCGACTGCTTTGCTTTCTTTTCGTTGTCTTCGTCTTCTCCCCGCCTTTTTTTCTTTTTTCTTCTTTTTAGCGTGCTAGCGGGGCTAGTGCGTTGTCTGTGCCCCGCATAACTGCATGCAGAGGCAAGCCTCTGCTGCACGTTATTTATACTCCGTAGAATACGTGAGAATATCAACCACGTCAGTTTGTACTCCGGAGAGTACGCGTAGTGACAACACCAACACGTGCGCGGGACATCCGCGTCTTGTTTATACTCAGTAGAGTGCGCAAGGATAACATCCGTGGCTTATTGAGACTCCGTAGAGTACGTGGGAATATCAACGACGTCTTGTTTATACTCCAGAGAGTACGCGTAGCGACAAAATCGATGCGTGCGTGGGACATCCGCGTCTTGTTTATACTCAGTAGAGTGCGCAGGGACAACATCCTTTATACTCCGTAGAGTGCGTGTGGAGGTGGACCTCGACGCTACGTCTTATTTATACTCTGTAGAGTGCGTGCGGAGGCGGACCTCGACGCTACGTCTTATTTATACTCCGTAGAGTGCACGCGAAGGCGTCCCCCCGCTGCATCTTATTTATACTCCGTAGAGTGTGGCGGAGGCGGATCTCGACGCTACGTCTTATTTATACTCCGTAGAGTGTGTGCAAGGCGAACCTCGACACTACGTCTTATTTATACTCCGTAGAGTGCGTGCGGAGGTGGACCTCGACGCTACCTCTTATTTATACTCCGTAGAGTGCGTGGGAACATCGACCATGTCTCGTTTATACTCCGGAGAGTACGCGTGGTGATAACACCGACGCGTGCGCGGGACCACCGCGTCTTGTTTATACTCAGTAGAGTGCGCAGGGACAACATCCGCGTCTTATTTATACTCCAGAGAGTGCGTGCGGAGGCAAGCCTCCGCACGTTTTTGTGGGAAACACGAGTAGTTTTGCAAATGATGGACTTTATTAAATTCCCGTTTGTGCGGGTGAGCGAGTACAAAAGGTCAAGGACTAACCACTCGACTGTCGTTGTCGTGGCGGCGAGGTAGGGAGCCTCTGCTGCTTCTGTTGCTGGAGCCCTTGTATTGGCGCGCCTGGCCTAGGAGCCTCTCTAGACTTCCAGGTGCGGGCTTCTGGTGCCGAGCTCTATGTGCCGGGCCATGTCCTGGTCGCCGTGGACGGTGATGATACCCTACGGGCCTGGGAGCTTCACGCACAGGAATCCGTGGTGTGGGACTGCCCCAAATGAATTGAGGGTTGGTCGCCCGAATATGGCGTTGTAGGGGTACTGGATATCAACGACGTCGAAGGTGGCATCCTTGCTCCTCACGTTGTCGCCCCGGCCGAAGGAGACCTACAGGCATATCTGGCCCAGCGCCATCAGCGGCTGACCTCCGAAGCCCTGCAGCGGAATTTTCGAGGGGCCTAGGCGACTTCGAGGGATCCCCATCTGGTCGAAGACCCCTGCGAACAAGATGTTTACGGAACTTCCTCCATCGACCAGGACACGCCTGACGTCGTATCCTGCGATGGCAGCCTGGATGACTAGGGGATCTTGGTAGGGGAACTCCACGCCCTCGGCGTCGGTGGGCGTGAAGGTGATCTTGTGCTGCGCCCAATCCGACGGTGCCTGTGCCGGGTATGCCACCACGTGGTGTAGCATCTGCACGTAGGCCTTTCGCTGCCTTTCCGAAGCGAACTCCAGGGAGGAGCCCCTGGAGATGACGTTTATGACCCTACGCTGGCCTCCCTCCGGGGCGTGGATTCGCATGGGGCTCTCCTGAGGCTGCTGTACAAGGGCTTGAATCCGCCGGAGGCCCTCCTGAGGCTACATACCCTGATTCTGAACTCTTAGGGGGTCATCCAGGTGCTGCTAGACGTGTGCCATGACAGGTGATCGCACCTCGAGGTCTCTGTCCCTAACGACGCTTTGCCGAAGTGCCGCAATGGTGGTGCATGCGTGCATGTCATGGTTGCCTCTGTCGTGTACTTTGCACCACTAGATGTGGTGTTGGTTGCCATATTCCACGCGGGCCCTATCATCGTGGCCCCGGCCTCGGCCTCGCACCCGACCCCGGCGAGCCCTGGCACCGGGGCCAGCAGGGGCGCTGTCTTCGGAGCCGTCCTCAATGTCAAAGACATAACGGGCTCTCCGAGATTTCTGCTGGCCGCGTTTGGGCCTATCGCCCGACGAGTCCTTGTGCTGGGAGATGTCCTTCGATGGCTCCTTCCTGCGCTTGCCCTTCGAGGAGCCTTCCTTCGGCGAGTCTTCGCTCTTCACCGTGGCCTCCGCCGGATTGGCATCGGTGTCATTGCCTTGACGTCGCCGCATGTTTTCTTTCGCTCTGGCGTACTCCTCCATCTTGTTGAAGAGCTTCGCCACTGTCTTGATTGGCTTTCGCGCGTTGTATTCAGCTAGCGGCCCTGGGCGGAGACCCTGTACTGCTGCGTTGATGATGGTTGTCTCGTTGACATCTTTGACCTGGCAGCGGACCTTCACGAAGCATTTGAAGTACTTCCAAAGCTTTTCCGATAGTTTTTACTTGATCGCGAAGAGCTGATCTGCATCGACGCGCTCGAGTAGTTCCCCTGGAAGTTGTTGTAGAGGCGATCGCGAACCTGCTCCCATGCGTAGATGGAGTTCGTCTTTATGGTGAAGAACCAAGAGAGCGCCACTCCCTGCAATGCGAGGGGGAGCCTCTTCGCCTTCGTGGTGTCGTCTCCGCCTGCCGCTTTGATGGCGGTCTCGTATACGCGCATGAACTCCCAAGGATCCGTGTCGCCCTTGTACAACATGATGGCGCTGGGGAATTTGAAGTCCTCTGGCCATGTTGCCTGCAGCAGGCCCGCAGATAGCGGGGACTCCGGGTCCACGCGTCGCAGCGAGGCGCGGCTGGATGTGAGGGCGTCGCGGCTATCCGCCCGTTCTGTCGTGGGCTCCAGCGCGACCACCGGCGGGGTCTGCTGACTCCGAGCCTCTTGCATTCTCCGCACGGCCCCGCGGAGATCCGCTAACTCTTCTTTGCCGAGCGTGCGAGGGCGCTAGCGGCGTTCTCCATCGCGACGAGACGCAGGCGATCGGCGCGCACTGTCGCGTTGCCGAGATAGCCGTGACCACGGCTTGTGCTCTTGGGTTGCCGTGTCGCCGCTAGGACCGCTCGACGCTCCCGCACCGGGTGTAGGGACGACGGTCGTGCCTCCACGGGTGCCGACGTTACCACTGCTTGCCACCCAGCCGGTATTGTCAGGGTTGACTGTCACGCCGGCGGTGGGTTGGGGCGTCACGCGCAGGGTGGGGTCGACCGTCACGTTGGCGGTGGCAGGGTCGACCATCACGTCGATGGTGGCGGGGTCGATCATCACATCGGTGGTGGCGGGGTGGATCGTCGCACAGTGAGGGTCATCGTTCGCGCCCGCGACCACCGATGCCGAAGTCCTGGTGTTGACGTGGGACATCACCGCGACCCCTTCCTTTTTCTTCGCTGTCGATGATGAAGCTTTCTTCGGTGCTATCCTTCTTGAGATCTTGAGGCTTGCTCCTGTCGTCCCCACGGACGGCGCCAACTGTTGTGGTTACAGACCAAACAGAGAGAGAGTGTGTGATAGTGGAGAGTTAGGTGAGCAATGCTCCTTGGGGTCTCCCTAGGGCTAGTATCACGTATATATGTCCTCACCGGGAGTGCCTTTACAATCATACCCTTACATCCAAATATCCTCCAAGGACAATTATGTCATTACACATGTTCACTTTGGGCTTTACAACCTTTTAATAGGCTTACTGGGGTTAGGTGGGGGCCTCCCCTACAACAGGAGCCTCTCATGAAGATGATCACATCCCTTCGTAGTTCCTGCGTTTCTTTAACATGAAGATGATCACATCGTGTGGATACAATTGTGCAACCTCTGTAGAGTGTAAAACTATTTGAATAGCCGTGTACCTAGTTATGGATAATGCTCGGTGATTTCACACAAGGGGTAGATATTTCTTATAAACTTGGCTGGGAGAGCTGTGTAAAGTGAGTGGTTAGTTTATTAGTGCTTTATTAAGTGAATGGGTAGTTCACGTATGGTCTATTTATTACCATTTTCCTTAAATTTCACCTTCAATCTATTTATTGTATTTACTTTAAATTATTACTTTCAGTCATCCATTGGTAAGCATTGCATATTATATTGCATCTTTGTTACAAACGACTTGCTGAATACCAATGTGCTCACGGCTTTGTGCTTACTACTACTTAGTTGAAGAAGAACCATATCAGCACGACGTACCAGAAGGAGGATACTTTGACTTCAAAGATTAGGACTGCGCTTCCCAGTCAATTGCCTGTGGGCATGTCGAGTGGCTACCATGCTTCATTTTATTTTTCTCTCCTAGTTTCTTAAGCCCTTCAGGCTATTAATTGTAATCTTGGCCATAAGGTCATACTGTGATAATTATTAATATTTGAGTCTTTTTCTTTATTTATTGTGCATATGGTCGATATTTTATCTATATTACACAATATGCACTAGCGTGATCTTGGACTAGTGCGGTATACACAGAGAGTCCGAATTTTCATATTCGGGTCTCGACAGAGGTGGTATCAGAGCCATATTGACTGTAGGACAAAGCCCTTGTTAGAATGATCACTTTAACCAAAATTTAAAATCTATTTTCTAAATCAAATCAACAAAAATTAGATATTTAGTAATTTCTCTATTATCTTTCCTCTTTCTTAAGGTTCTTGCTCATCGCCTTATTTTAAAATTTGTTTTTTTCCAATCCATTAAATTGACCTCTTGTCCCCATAATATCCACATATGTCTTGAGTGTTTCATAATCAAAGTAGTGGTTGGCCTAGAATTCTTCAAGTTTTGCTATGAAGTTGGGATCAAGGAAGCACTCAATATGTTCCAAGACCAGATTAAAGACTACCTTGAAGATTAGGAGCAATTGAATTAGAACCCTGTGATAGTTTTGGTATCGTGCAGATCATTTTGCTTTTTCTTTGCAGTTGTGTGTGATGAGCTGCAGTTTTGCTTCTGACATCATGTTGTAGTCATGTCAAAGATCTTTATTTGTGAACATTATTGCTTCTTTTGTTAGCTTTGGCTAAGTGAGTCTTTAGTTTAGGATTAAGATTAGAATATCCCCTTAGACGAGTTTACCTCTATCTATGCTTTTCCCTCTAATTTTTAAAACCTGGTGGAGTCAGTTCTTAGCAAGTTATGTTTCACTTCCAGAGTAGTGAAAAGATGGTGGATATTCGAAACTCAGCTGGTCACGGTCAGATGAATAAGGACCCAAGAAGCAGCACCGCAAATCCATCAACTCAAGTACCACAAGCAACCCCAATAGGATTAGATACAACACTTAGTTAATTCATGGCAGCTCAGACTAAGTTGATGCACACCATAATATAGAATATGAATGCAATGATGAATCAATAGAATCAAGAAGTAGTCACACCTCAGCCTACTTGCCAACAGTCAAAGTTTGTAGAATTCATGAGAACAAGACCACCCACAGTCTTTTAAGCCTTTGGAGGGGGATGATTAGATTCGTTCAGTGGAAAAGAATGTAAACCTCACTCAGTGCACTAATCGAGAGAAAGTGCTCTATGCCACCCATCAGCTAGAGGGAGCCAACGCAAAGCAGTGGGAGAACTACTGTGCTGCTCATGAGGATCAGGACAGCATCACTTGGGCTGAGTTCACAGTAGCATATTGTCACGCTCATATCTTGGATGGGGTGATTTAAATGAAGAAGCACAAATTTTGTGAGTTGTAGCAAAAGAACATATTAGTGAGTGAGTACCTCAACAAGCTCACCCAGTTAGCTCGCTACGCTCCCGAGGATGTTGCCACAGATAATGCACATCAAAAGTGCTTCAAGAGAGGTCTTAACCTTGGATTGAAAGTTAAAGTTGTTGGCAATGACTATTTTAGTTTCCAAAACATGGTGTATAAGACCATGCTTATTGAAGAATCATGTCAGGAGATGGAAGAGTCTCTCAAGTGAAAGATAATTCAACAAGAAGTTCACTTGCAACAGTCACAAAGAGCTAGATTCAACACGTACCAACTAGCTCATGTACCGCAACAGTTAGATTTCAAGACTCTAGCTCTAATGCCTCGTTATGATGTTTTGGGACCACGCCATATCAATGTCAGCAATCAGCCTCAAAGGGACACAAGCCCTGCAATAGCATCTAATTGTTTCAAGTGCCAAGAGCCAGACCATTTTGCTTGCAAATGTCCACAGAAGCATTAATCAATTATGCAAATTCTGTTCAACCTTGGAAGTACCCCTACCAAGACTCTAGAAGCGAGCTGTGGAACATCATCAGCTCATGGCAACCAGTTATCTCAGAGCGTTCCAAGAGGAAGCCTGAACAACGCCATCTCCAACATCGCACGTAGTAACCTATTTCCATTAGCCAGCCCAAATGTCGGGGTTGAGATCCCGTTTAAGGGGGAGAGGTTTGTAACATCCTAATTTTCAGAGTTTATTTGAAGTTTTTAAAATAAAATTTGCCATTTGGATTTTCTGGATTTAATAGAAGCTTAAAATGAATTTTTATTAATTAAAAGGATTTAATATGAATAAAATAAATATTAACATTTGCTAAAAATATTTTACTTGGGTTCCTTGTGTCTTAAGGAATTTTTAGTGTTTTTTGAATTTATTTGCCACTTTCTAGAGCTCAATTTGTTTTCTTCTAATTTCTGAAATTGGAAATCACTAAATATCTCCCTCACCATTCCGACCAGTCTGATCGGCCACCGCCACATGTTAGCCATCCATCACGCCTCGCACCCCTGAGCCATCTGATCGGCTTTCTCGTTCGGCTGGTCCGAACATGCCAGGCCTGTTTATCTGTGCTTTATGCCTCAGCCATCCGATCCTTAGCCAGCACTATGTGTTAGAAATCGACCCGTCCTAGCTACTATTCATCTCCTTCCCGCAGACATCATCGTGCTCGTCTCGGCTATACCTCGACGTTCATGCCCAAGTTGGTCTCTTTCATTGCTGTCTTTGAGTCAAACACGTCATCATACTTGGCCCCTCCTCGACGTCTGCGCCATAAATAGCAGCTGTGCCCTCATTATTCATACCCCACCGTCGTCGCCCTCGTTCTCTCTGCCACCGCCGTCGACAAGTCACACTTTGTCGCCACTGTCTCAACTTCAACCGACCTGCCGTCAGTAAATCCCAAGTCCACTGCAGCCATCTGACCACCAAAGCCATCCGACCACGTCCATGAGCCGAGTCTATTGTAGACCCACTATTCCATACACCAAATCTACATCACAGTAGAATTTTTTATTTTTTCAGTAGTTTTCTTTAGATTTAATTTTTCAAGAGCTCGTTCTTCTCCATCCTAGCTTCGATTAACCCCATTCTTTTTTCTAAATTTATCTTAAATCGAGCTCTTTCCTTTGGTTTTGATTTCAAAGTTTTTGGAGTTTATTTGAATTTTACTTGATTTTATTTTTACGCCTCGTTCATTTTCTCTCTCGTTAGATCGCGTCTTCGACGGATCGGAATCACAACCACAAGGTCAAGAATTCATAACTGAGCAAGGCCAAGTCAAGTCAAGTTTTTTAATCATGTTGAACCGAGTTTTGGAATCTTGTACTTAGTTATTTTATTTTAAATTATCATGCATTGCTATTTTATTACAAATCCTTATACCTGGTAGTTATTGTCCTAGTTGATAATCTCTCATTTAACAATTTCAATGTCATGATACCATTGTCACCATATGATATGTATTTATTTAGTGATGCAATACAAGTTGTTATATGGGTTATACGATTAATATGCTAAGCCATCCTTATAGTCTCGTTGGGATCATCATCACATGAAAACAAATATTTAATTAACTTAATGAGATATTGAATTGTGATTTGTGCCATAGTTATAAAATTTGTGCATCATAAAATTGGTATGTCATTGGTGTTGATTATACAAAATTGGTTTTTACTTGGGCGAGTGATCGTGCAGTAAAGGGAGAAGTGTGGATTTACTTCAAGGGATGTAGATGTCTCGCCTAGATAATGTCTATGAACTTAACTTTGTGCGCTATTGATTTGAGCTTTACTATGCAAACTACATGTCTAGTATGGGATAGACCTTGCTGATTAATTTGTAATATTTTAATTCTAATTTCGCTATTGAGTTGAACATGATTGCTGATTTTTATGAGGTGTATGAGGGGCAATTATCAACTATGTGGTTAACCTACTCGACGGTGAAATCTTTAGTGAGCGAAATTGGGTTGAGGTTGAATATTGTAAAGTCTTTGTTATGATTTTCTTTAATGTGAGGATGATCACATCGTGTGAATACAGTTGTGCAACCTCTGCAGAGTGTAAAATTTTTCAAATAGCCATGTCCCTAGTTATGGATAATGATTGGTGATTTCATACAAGGAGTAGATATTTCTTATAAACATGGCTGAGAGAGCTGTGGAAAGTGAATGGTTAGTTCACTAGAGGTTTATTAAGTGAATGTGTAGTTCACTTATGGTCTATTTAATTCCTTTGGTTATTATTATCATTTTCTTTAAAGTTTGTTTTCAATCTATTTATGGTATGTAGTTTAAATTATTGTTTTCTGCAAAAATAACTTTCAGCTATCCATTGGTAAGCCTTGCATATTATATTGCATCTTTGTTATAAATGACTTATTGAGTGCCAATGTACTCACGGTTTTATGCCTACTATTGCTTAGTTGAAGAAAAATAACCATATCAGCAAGAGGTACTAGAAGAAGGATACTTCAATGCCTTCGCAAATTAGAACTTCGCTTCCCAGTCGATTGCCTATGGGCATATCAAGTGGCTACCATGCTTAATTTTGTTTTCTGCTGTTACTTTTTTAAACCCTTCAGACTTTTAATTGTAAGTTTGGCCATATGGTCGTACTTGTAATGCCCAAAACGTCATTTCAGCTTTCCTGGAAATATTTAGCGGATTCGCGGAATTTTTCTTTTTTTCAATGAATCGCGGAAGTCGGGTGTGAGCTATTGTCAGGATCCGGAACAACAACTCCAAGTCCCTCTGTGTAAATCGCACTATCCCATGGAAAGCTAGTGCACACAGGGTCAACAGCGATAAATATCATGCATAAACAACCACAAAATGTTATTAAGCAAAGGTACCAGCCTTATGGCCAAGTCTTACAATAAAAGGCTCATGGCCTACTGAAATAAAATGGTGGAAATAATAAAGTATAGAAGATCAGCCCATCCTGCCTGCCCATAGGCAAATGACTGTAAGACGTGGCCTACTCGTCGAATTTCTCACCGCAGTTGTCGAAGTCATACTCTGGCAACAGATTTAAGCAAGGTGAGCACTTTAATGTACTCCACAAGTTACACTAGGAAATATAACATAATGGATGCATGCATAATGGATTTCAAAGGAAGGCTTAATAGGGTAAATGTGCGGAGAAGCAATGCAGAAATTTAAATACAATAATGTAAGTTTGAAAAGCTAAATTTTAATAAACCATATTTTAACAAAGTAATATAGCTAGCGTAGGCTCCAACCTACACTAACCTAACCACGGGCATCCCACCCGGACCATTATCAAAATCATCGTTTTGTCCAAAAACCAGGTTTTGTGAAAACCAAATCTAATATGTGAAAACTCTACTCAGCATATCCATGACCGTGGACACGGCTATCCATGATAGATTAAAACTCTGCAGATGTGTACAACTTTACCCACAAGACGTGTTCTCCCACTTGAGCCACGCGATCAACACACTGCGTTAGGTGTGCAGCGAGGAGTTCATGACAAGGCTTTTACAATGATCCATAGCCAACATAGTCACACAGCCACTAAGATTTCACCACAACTCAAATCCACGAGTTGGAGCCCCCTCTTGTGCCATGTGAGACTTCTCACGGCCTACGTCACATTCAGCCTATAGCGAAACCACATTTGGAATTTCACAAATTACTTAGCCAGGTCCATCCCATACCGGACTTGTGGTAGTACAAAGTGACTTTGTAAAATAATTCATAGAAATGGTCATTAATTTGACTTAGACTCAACCACAATTCTCATGCTTGACAATCCACAACGTGTCAAAAAGAGTCTAGAAATGGATAGTTCGTGATTTTAGAAAAAATTAGAAATTTGAACGGGTCAAATCGAAGTTAAAACGAAGAAGTTATAGCTCCAGGAAGATTAAAACAAAAGAAAAAGAAAAACAAGATTTTATGGAATTATATTTGCATTGAATAAGGTAATTGTGAAGTCAGCACGGACCATCCGATTAGCAATGCACCGTCTGATCGGCCAAGGCAACGTTCAGACCATCCGAATGGAAAGGGACTTTCGGACCGTCTGATTAGCAACAGACCGTCCGATCGATGATGAACGTTCGGACTGTCCGAACGATAAAGGCTTTCGGCCGTCCGATCGGCAAAGGATGATCGATCAACCAAGGAACTTTCGGACCGTTTGAACAACAAAGGGCTTTTCGGACCATTCGATCTACAATAGACCGTCTTATCGAGAACAAAAGTTCGGACCATCTGATTAGCTAGGGTAGCATTTGGACTGTGGGGTAGGGCTGGCGTGGCATGGCTATGGCTCACGTGGCGTCCACACAGTGCCCACGTCAGCTGCCACGTCACCCCGGCGTGCTGACGTGGCAGGGCTGGCGGCGGCGCTCGGGGACCGATGGTCGTCGACATTCCCATGGGCGGCGGCGCCGACCGAGGTGCGAAAAAGGATGAGGAGGGCGAGGGGAACTCGGTGGTACCGACTGGGAGGCCTGAGGGTGACCGGAGTGAGCTGGCGGCGGTGAAAGGCGACAGTCGGAGAAGGTGATCAGCGGTGGGGGTCCTCCGATGACACTCTCGCTTGGGAAGAAGGTGGAGGAGGTGCGCGGGGCCTCGGCGGTGCTGTGGGAGGTGGCAGCGTGGCACGAAGAGGCCCGAGGTGCCTTCAATTACTCGCCGGAGCTCGCCGATGAAGAACATGCATGTTGCATGGTGTGATGAGCTTACGGCCAGAGAGAGAGGCAATTGGGTGGGGGGAAATGAGTGGTGTGACGAGAGGTACCTCGGGGAGGGTTTTTATAGGCTGAGGGTTGGCAACGGCGGTGTAATGGCTCACCGGAGGTGTAACGGCTCCGCATCAGTTTGGGCCAATTAGTGCAGTAATGCGGGGGAGAATGAGCGGTTCGGGCACGGCAGTGAAAGAGAGAGTGAATGTGCAATTGCTCGAGCGAAATCGGCGGTAGAAACGAAGGTTTTAAATTTTTGACTTCGGGCGCTAATGGCGGCAGCGGCGGCGGTGATGGCGCGGCGAAGAAGGAAGGTGGCGGGGAGACGGAACTGACAAGAGGGCCCACCGGTCAGCGAGAAAGGAAAGAAGAAAAGGGGTGAGGGTGGTGGCCGGATTAGTGACAAGTGGCAGGGAGGAAGATTGAGACCGTTAGATCGTGAATGAATCGGTAAGTGAAAGGGAACGGTCCGGATCCGATCGAACAACAGGGGTTAAATCCGAGCCGATCGAGTGCACTAAGTGGTAGGAGGCGGTTGAGATTTAATCCGGCAATGGCGGATGGCTTAGATCAAGACACGTGTCGGCCAGAGAGGAGAGGAAGGCGGGCGAATGGGGGTCCGATGGGTGACAAGAGTCAGCTTTGGGGAGGTTTTGGATTTATTTCTTTTCCAGATTTTCAGAAATGCTAGGAGGATTTAAAATACTCAGAAAAATATCAAATAAATTTTAAAAATTCCAAAAAAATTCAGAGAATCATCTGGAACCTTTCTAGACTTAATAAAAATATTTTCAACCCAATTTGATATTTAGATTTTGCAAAAACACACTTTAACTTTAAAAGGAGTGTTTTTAAATTCTAGAAAATTCTAAAAAAATTTATAAAATACATAAAGGAATTAGGAAAATAAAATGCACTTATTTTGACCTTTATAAAATGAAATAATTAAATTTTCTCACATCAAGGCTTGAAATAAAATCAAGAAAATCCAATTAAATTCCAATAAATCACATAAAAAGGGGAATAAAATTTTGGGATGTTACAGCTATGGATTTGTCCAAATAAGGAAAAATAATAATTATAATATAAATTGAAGAGTTTGTAGACTGTTTAGAGAGGGAGGCCAGCCACCTTGGGCCTAGGCCTGCCCAACAAGGCCTAGCTGTCCCCTTTTTCCCCTAAACCCTAGTCGCCCCACCCCCTCCCACCCCTTGGCCACCGCCCCCACCCCCTTGTGGCCGCCCCCCGTGCTCCTCCTCTCCCCCTTGTGCCTCTTTTCCCTGCTGCACTGCTGAGAAAAAAAGAGGAAGAAGAAGGGAAGGAAGGAGGAAAGGTGATTTTTGTGGGATCAACCTAGGTTTGATTTCTCATCTCATTTCCCTCTATTTTAGGTTAATTTAGGGATTTTGGCTCGTGGTTAGAGGTGTTCATATGGGGTAAACCATCAATTAGGGATTAATCGTTGTCTGCGCGTAGGTTATTTGGGCAGATCGTCTGTTCATGTAGTTTAGGAGGTCAAGATGAATTTTCCTGAGGGAGCCATGAACACAAAAGTTGAAGAGGACACGGAGATCTAGATCCTGTAATTTTTTTAGAAGTTTTAGCTGTGGGGTATGGGCGCTACAAAGAGTTCTAGCAAGGAAGAATTCAGAATTTAGTTTCTGGTCGTGGGCAGATTCGGAAGATCTAGCGATTTTTATGAATTATATCATAATAACAAAAGTTGTAGATAATTAGGTAGTCTAGCTTCTGGAAAAATTTGATGATTTTTAGACTAGTGCACAGTGGGTGGTGATCGGTAGAAGAGTACTAGTCAAAACTCCGTCATAGATCTGTCTTCTGTATTCTGTGGTGATTTACATCTCTTTAACAATAGAATAAAATTAGGATGTCTTCGTGAAAGTTGTAGCCTTTGTTCGGTAGTTTTCCAAAAAGTTATTGTTTGCTGTGGTTTCCCTAGTGGATTAAAATATACGAAAAAGGCAAGCAGCGCTGCTGCAGTAGGCTGAGTGTGGGAACGATGGGTTGAGAGGGAATCGTCGGGTTTTGGGCATAGCGGTGCTTTATTTTTCAGTTGTGGATGTTATGTTGTATATTTGTACTGAGTGGTGGTTTATGAACAGGTGGCTTCGCTCCTGACCGTGCTTGAGCCCTTCACTCCTTCGGTAGAGGCAAATAAACGTAGCGGCTGTTGCTACAGTTTAACTTGTTAATTTAACTATCTGCACTTTAATTATTGATGGATTGGTTATTAATTCCTTTTAAATCATACATGCTCCTTTATATATTATGGTCTAAATGGTTATATTCCTTATGAATCAAATGTGGTCTATGTGGTAATATTCTTTATGAATCGATTGTGGTCTATGTAGTAATATTCTTTATGAATCAATTATGGTCTATGTGAAAATATTCTTTAGGAATCAATTGTGGTTTATGTGGTCATATTCTTTATATATATATTGTGGTCTATATGGCAATATTATTTAGGAATCAATTATTGTCTATGTGGCAATATTCTTTATGAATCGATTGTGGTCTATGTGGTTATATTCTTTATGAATCAATTATGGACTAGTTGGTTATATTCTTTATGAATCAATTGTAGACTATGTGGTAATATTCTTCATTTCATATCATGCATATTATAGTATGTCATTTGCATCATGGATGTCGCCGCACCTAGCCGTGACTGTACCGGTACAATATCGTATATTGCTGTAGTATGATGCACACTCTTACCTTGTTGCGTAAGGGTGCAGTGGATCATATGCATACATATACATTTCCTTATGGATGGATCATTTACATACATATGTAATTTGTTGTGAATGAATTATTTACATATATATGTAATTTTTTTAGATTTTATGTGAAATTGACTCATGAGAGTCACTTGCAGTATGGGGTTTGATGATCTTCTGAGATCTTGTATGTTATTGGCTCATGAGAGTCACATGTGGTATGAGAGTTGTGGTTGTGGTTGTGGAGTGGGGTTCACCCTTTTGTAGTATAGTTGTAGCATAAGGTATTTCTCTTGTGGTAATTATTGATGGCGATTGTGGTTGTGGAAAATATTAAGGCTAATGAGAATGATATACTAATGCTTTATTGTGGTAGGTAGTAATTGTGGTTATAGATATGAATGCGGCCATTGAGAAATTAATTGTTGATGCTTAATCAACCATAGTTTAATTAACTTGTTAAACAATTTGCTTAATGAGATTTTTATCTCATTCTTATTTTCCCCCTTCCAGGTGATCTTTAAGCATGCATAGGAAGGGTAGGGCAGTACGACACTATTACACATCACTTCATGAATTTTATTGTAATAATTTAGAGGAGTCTTTAGTCATTTTCTATCTCCTCATTGTTGAGCATTATTATTTAATAATGCTAGACTGTGGTTGTCTTTAATTGTTTATGATCTTAGTGGTTGTACCTTTTAAATATCTTCCATCACTTGTTGTATTGTTATGCTTCCATGTAGTTTTTTCATTATTTAGGAAAGATGTTGCCGGATTTTTCTTATATCCTAGCTAGTCGTGGTGTAGTTTAGTAGCATTTCAAGGTAATATGGTTCCTAGGGTGTTATAGTACTATGATAATTATTAATATTTGAGTCTTTTTCTTTATTTATCGTGCATACATTCGATATTTTATCACTATTACATTGTATGCACTAGCGTGATCCTGGACTAGTGCGGTATACACAAAGAGTCCGAATTTGCATATTCGGGCCTCGACACTTGTGCGCTGCACTTTGCTCCTGAAATTTGGCCATCATCTTCATCTGCACAAAGGTATCCCATGTATCCAGTGACATGAAAGGATACTTCGTGAAGGGCATCCAATCCTTGTTCATGCACTCCGTGAAAAGTGTGCTCTTAATGGTCTTCCATACTTTTTCCATCGTGAGGAATGCCTGCCATTGCACGAGTCCCTGGACTTCTATTGGGATCTCGAACAACCTTGAACTTTCATCTGACAGCTACACTTTCTGTTCTGTTGTCAAAGACTTCCAGCTTGGTGTGGTGAGGGGACCCGTTCCCTTGCAACTATCTCGCAGGTGGTTAGGAATGCTACTGCTGCTTTCTTGGGATGCAAAGGAACCCTAACGAGGGTGACTTCTATGATGGTAATTCAGCCCTCAAGCCTTTTCGATATTCCTCTTCCATCTCACTTAGATACCCCTTTCATCGAAGCGCTAGACGCATTCAGTGACGTCGATGATGGCAGCAAAGACTGTGTGGATGCCATCTCGCTTACTTGCTATCTATAGAAACTTTTTAGCAAAAGAAACATGAATGAAGGAGAGAATATTTCAAGTACTTTAATTAACGAGAATGAATAGGTTCAATTCTAAACACAATGTCAAATATCAGTGAACATGATCAACGTACACATATCACAACAATATTCTCTATATCAATTTCTATCCCTTAAAAAAGCATCTCTGTAGTAGGCAACACCATTTCACAACTGCATGTACACATCATACATATATTTGTATACATATATGTGGGACCCGGAGTAGAAACTCCCAGACCCCCTGTGTATTACTGTACTAGTCCCAGAGATCAATGCTAGTACACACAGTTCAAACAGAAAAGATGATACATTGCCAACAACGCTTTATTTCAATAATCGAGAATATAGGCCTCGAAACCTTTATTACAAATGAGGTTTTAAGACCTCACACCAAACAGAAAATTACAGCGGAAGCAAAAAGAAACTAAAGCAAGACCCATCAATACGCCACAGGCAATTGACTGGGGGAAACGCAACCTAGTTCTCCGGAAAGCCTTCGACGAATCCATCCACGAAGTAGTCGTAGTCCACCTCTTGAGCTTCGACCTCCTCTGAGATTTATTTTTAAGTGTAGCATGTGAGTACATGAATGTACTCCGCAAGTCTTGGGAAAGATGCATAGATGCAAGGTTTAACAAAGGAAGGTCATATGGTTCTTTTGCGAAAATCAGCATTTTATTTCAAATACCAATATATAATTTCAAAAGCAATTTGTTAAACATCTCGTTTTCAATAATTAAAATTAGATAAATAATCTTAGTGAAGGTTAAACCACCAACACTAATATCTCAGGCTATCTGCCAACTTTTTCCAAAACCTCAGGTTAAATCCACAGAATCGTTTACACCACCAGTCTAAAGATCACGAGAGTTCTATCCACTCCCGAGTTTTTTTTTCCAAATCATTTTATTTTGAAAACAAAATCAAACTTTCTACCATGTGAATGCATTCTTTGCCCGCCCTTGACCGTGGGCACGGCTATTCGAATAGTTTTACTCTGCAGAGGTTGTACACTTTACCCACAAGAGATAAATTATTTTAATAGTCAACACGCTTCCTTTGGCATGAGACCCAGATAAATTATCACAAAGCCTTTCGCCTACTCCAGTATAGTTTAAATACCACCCGCTAAGGTTTCACCACAACTCGAATCCACGAGTTGGAGCCCCCTCTTGCGCCATGTGAGTACAGTAAACCACTGTTCTCACTATGAGTAACCAGATACCCCGGCACCCAATACACCACCGGTGATATCTAAGCTAAACTTTTATAGGTTAGTTAGCTAGGTCGTACCCATATAGACTTGTGGTTGTACTGTTTTGCTCAGTTTGGACAAACACAAGCGTCGGTCCTTAATCGACCAGGGTGGCTCATTCACAAACCCAACAATTCTCGTGCTAATCGCACCACCAAACCTTCCATCCACCCTTGTCAACTTTTCCTTTGAATTTCATTTTTATTTTCAAATTAACAGTGGTAACATCCATTACCACTTTTCAAACAAAATATTTAACAATGGTAACATCCATTACCAATGTTCAAACAAATCATTCATCAAAACATTTGATAAACATGCTACTCATTTGAACATTATTACATTGATTTGCTACGCTAAGCATTTGCTAGTATTTTAAACATTCAACCAATATAATGCTAACTCATTATTGAGTCAAAGGGATATCCTAAGTTGACAATGGTACAAGGTAAACAATTTTCAATGGAAGGTATAACAAATTGGGTCTTTAACTAAATTTTCTAAATCAAACTATCACTTGATATAACATAAGCATGCATTAATTTAAAATAACTACCTAAACATTTTTCCAAATCATTTGAGCAAGTTGATCAAAGGAAACTTGCAAAACATGGGAGCAAAATATTCAAAGGAGACTTGCCTTCTTGCGCGCTATATGATCCCTCTTGCCGCGTCTCGACAAACTCTTCGGCGACGTCGGGTTCTACGCGTGAAACAACAAATGCAAATAAATAAATAAATACAAATAAAATCACAAAAATATAAAATATATACTGGAAGGAAGATATTGAATTTAGATGAATTTAGGAAAAAGAATCAATGGATTCGGAGTTCGTATGAGGGAGAACGAACATCTGGAAGTTTGGTTAACACATAAAATGACGAAAAATCCGAAAATCCTGTATTGGACTCATACTGATCGGATGGTTTACAGAGAGGAGCAAAAGAAGAATTTTTGTGTGGAAATATTTGAAATTCTTAGGACTTGAACACAAAGAAATGAAAGCCAAGGCTCTCACCACACCGTGTTAACACACGTGACTTAGAAGCAACTCAAGAGTTCTTTGTAAAGAGCAATAGAGCAATGCACGCACACAGCTCTTGGGCGTTCTCTGCCCAAGGCAGCTCGCCGGCTAAGGAAAGATTGGGTGGCATGGCGAGAGGGCAAAACGGCACCATGGAAGCCCGGGGAACACAATGGTGCGCTCGGTTTGGCCGGACAACAATCCAATTGGCCTAGCCATGACGACATTTACAGAGAATAGAGGTGCTCCGACGCGGGACTTCCTCGGTAAGGCGCCGGACAAACAGAGATATGGAATAGGTAGAGGACGTGGTAGAGATGGTGCAGCAGTGAGGAATTGGAAAAGCGCTCACCGAGGGCGACGAATCGAAGTCAAAAACCAAGAACGGCCGATTCCGCACAAAGCTCAATTCCCGTCAATTGGCTGCACGGAAAATCAAATAAAAATGGTGAATCAGATGCTTGGATGCTGGAGTACGATGTGACACCAAGGAATTTTGAAAAGATCATCGGAACTAAGAATGCCCAAATCGATGTTGATGGCCGACGTTCGGGAAAATGTGAAATTCGTCGTCGTCAAAGCTCCATAGGTTCTGAGATTTTGAGGGGAAATAGAAAGGGGTAGAAGACGCGTTGGTATACCAATTTATAGCCTCTCTCATGACTTGAATCGTCGGGAATACGAGAAGATTCGGGTGACGGTTCACCGGGGACGGAGGCACGGCGGTGGAAACGGGTGCGGTCGGGTCCGAGCGGCGAAACGCGCGGGCGCGACTGCAGGGTTCCTCACCGGTGACGGCTCCGGCAGTGACGAGTCCGACGACGGCTCCGGCGGCGGAGTCGATAGGAGCAGCGCTCGGGTCGGCGGGGTTAAGGTTAACGCGCGAAACGACAAAACAAATAAATAAATAAATGTAAATAAAATCACAAAAATATAAAATATATACTGCAACTTAGATTATAATTTTATACAAATTTAGAAATTTGAATCACTGGATTCGGAGGTCGGACGAGAGAAAACGGGCGATTGGAAGTTTGATCGGTTTGTAAATTCCAGAAAATGCAAAACGAGGGAATATTCTCTGGAATCTTATTTTGGCTGATTTTTGGGGTATTTTGGAGTGTATGACACGTGGGGCCCGGTTGTCATTGGGTGTAGAATTTTATTTTATTATTTTATGACAAGTGGGTCCCGCTTGTCATTGAACAGAGGGTAACAAAAATGGGGGCTAAATTCCAACCGAAATGGCATGCCTAGGATTTGAACCCACAACCTCATGCATGCATGCACTAACATGCCTCCACTAACCAAGTAACCAATTGTTCTTTCGTGACAAGGAAGCAACACAAGACCAAATAAACCAGGAGAAAATGATTAGATGAACAACATCACAGAGAATACACGGGGAAGAACTCGCCGGCGAGCTCACCGGTGACCGGCGGCCGGAGGCGGGGCGGCGAGCGGCGGCGGGAGTAGCAGGGGCGGCGGCGCACCTCACCGGCAGCGGCGGGGTTGGCCGGGGCGGCCGGCGGCGGCGGAAGGCGGTGGTGGCGGCGGTTGGGATGGGGCGGCCGGAGGAAGGTGGCCAGGCGGCGGGAGCCGGCCGAGAATGAGTAGGAAAGGGAAGAGAATGGTGAGGAAGGCCAATTTATAGGAAGATAAGGGAGGGGAAGAGATTTCGGTTTTGAGAGGGTTAAAGGACGGGAAACGGCCGGGAGATTGATGAGGGTGATTAGGGCGTCCGTTTCCATGTTTTAATCGGGAGTTAAGAGGGAGAAACGGCGGAGTTTCAAAAGCTTCATTCGGCTCTAATGGTGGAGGAGAGAGAGAGTGGGAGGAGGAAGAAGGAGAGGTTGAAGAAACATATGACATGTGGGGTCCATGTGTAATAGAGAGAGGGAGGAAGTGAAGGGGTACGGGCCGTCGGATTTGAGACACGTGGCAAGTGAATAGATCAAAGCCTTTGGATGAATGTGAAGGGGTAAGTGACTTTGTATGGCTAGGATTAAAGCGTGGAGAGAGATTGATTTAATCTGAGAGCGACACGTGGCGGCTAGGAATAATTTGATTTTTATTTTCGGAATAAATTTCAGCAAATACTAGAAACTTTATAAATACTTAGAAAAATAATATTTAATGTCTAAAAATTTCAGAAAAAACATAAAATATTCCTGGAAACATTTTAGACTTAGTAAAAATATTTTTAATTTCAGATTTGCATTTAATAATTTTATAAAATACTTTTTAACTTTTGAAATTGATTTTTAATTCGAGAAAATTCTCAAAAATTAATTAATAATTTAGGGAAGGCTAAGAAAAATAAAATAAACTCTTTTTAGCTTTAATAAAATATTTAAAATACATTTTCTTGCTTTAAATTTTTAAATAAAATCCAGATAAATCCAACTAGGCTCCAGAAAATCCAAATAAACTCCAAATATTTTTAAATAATTATTTTGGAATTAGTTTTGAAGAAAGCAAATTTTTGGGATGTTACAATATATATGGGAAATCAATATGAAAATAGAGATTGTATCATCTGCTAAGTTTGAAGTTCGATGAACTTTCTAAAAAGAGATTGAGGTTGGGAAAGGATGAACATAAAGGAGATCTTTGAATGACATATCTAAAATGGAATGAGGTATATCTTTATATATGTTTACTACATACACTTTGTGTGGATCAGTCTAGGAATGCTAGCTAGCTATTACTTGTTTCCATGATAAAAATTATCTTGTTATATTTGCATATGAATCAAATAGAGTATCTCTCTCATGACATATCATAGATAGAGTTCTATCTAGGGTTTCATAGGACACATGTAACTAGTTTTATATATGCTTCAATGCAAGCCAGGGATATGACAAGTACATAAGATCAACAAATAGATCGAGGGATCGAGATATTTTGCAGAGAGAGAGTTGTATATACCTTTCTTTGATCAGTAGTTCGGATTCAAACCAGTAAGATGTGAAGAAACCTTATAGAAATCCATAGATCTAGCTAGTGGCGTGGAGGATGGGGGTCGGTGATTGTGTCATCGAGGTCGGGGGTGGTGGTGTCGAGGTCAAGGGCGCTCAGGTGGGGACAAGGGTCGGTGGCACTGGAGGTGGAAAGGGGGCAGTTGAGAAGGCGCGCAGGTGTGTTGAAAAACCTAAGTGTTCGACATAGAAGTGAGTTAGGTTTTTGCCTTGGTATATATAGGATAATATTATCACATATGGCTCTTAACAATTACCATCTGTTATAAGTCATAACACGAATGGTTTTTGAAAATAATCGTCTATGATATGCTCGTATCATAGATGACTAATACAAAAAACCATCTGTGATGTGTACGTATAATAGATAGCTAGTATAACACACCGTCTATGATGTATATGTATCACAGACGGCTAACACAAAAAAATCATTTGTGATATGTACATATCATAGATGACTAACATAAAAAAATGTCTGTGATATGTACGTGTCACAGAAGGCTAATAAAAAAACTGTATGTGATAATTTTTTGTATAGCCAGTGAATTACAACTCAAAGTGAATTACATTTTAAAGTGATTTACAACTCAAAGGGATTTAATTACAGCTCAAAGTGAATTACATTTTAAAGTGATTTACAACTCAAAAGGGATTTAATTACAACGCAAAGTTATTTACAACTCAAAATTCTACTTGGCTATTTCCTTTAAAGAAATAGCCCTTTAGGATAATCGATGCATATATATCTAGCTTCCTCACTAGGTTCTTCCTCAAGCCTGATGTCGTCTCCGAATAAAGTCAACTTGTCAAATTGATTGTACTCTTCCTCATCCACGATATTCTTAACTCTGATAATCATTCGTTTTTCATAAAGAACTATATGGTGGTTCTTATTTGCTAGGTCTGTTACATAAAACACTTAAACAACTTACTTAGCGAGTACAGATGGTTTGTGCTTGTATCCGACACGTTCGAGGTTCACTATAGTGATACCATACTTGTCAACCTTCACACCCTATAGAAGTTGGACCCAACGGTACCGAAATAGGGGGACCTTGAAAAGTACATAGTCATGCTCCCAAATCTCCTCTACGAACCTATAGTAGGAGCTCAACCCATGTTTTATTATGTTGGGCCCAACAGTATTGAACTGCTCCGGAAATGCATCTATGCAAACACCACTATTCTGGATGTGCTTTTCCTATCTTGAGCTATCGTATAAAATATGCATTCATTTATGTCGTCTGAGTAGTGCAAACAGGCTTTGACTCCTTTTGTACTCAACCCCGACAGGTTACTAAAGGCGGAAAAATCATTGATAGTGCAAAATAACGTGGCATGCAGAGTGAAGTTCTCTTGTTTGTCTGCATCACAAACCTTTGCCCCTTCATTCCATAGTGTTACAAGATCTTTCAGCAATGGTGCTAAGTACACATCAATATCATTTCTAGGTTGCTTCGACCCTTGGATAAGTAGTGACATCAAACTGTGCTTTCTCTTCATACACACTCAAAGAGGAAGGTTGGATTCACTAGTCAGGTGCTATGTCAGCTGTTCATGTTACTGATAGGATCCATTCCATCTATACTCAACCCAAACCTTATATTCTTTGGTTTTACACCAAAGTCTTTGAAGCTCCTATCGAAGTTTCTCCACTAGACAAAATCAGTAGGGTGACTTAGCTTTCTATCTTTCTTATGCTCCTCTAAGTACCAACGCAGCAATCTTGTCTCCTTTCGATTTGTAAATAAATGCTTCAAATGGGGAATTATAGGCAGATACCACAACACTATAGCAGGAGGTCCTTGCTTCATCTCAATGCCCTCGCCATCATCAAAGTGATTCTTATACTTGTATTGGGATACTTTGCGCACCAGACATATACGTATATTTGTATACTCTTTACAGTAGATGATATAGTCATTCGGACATGCATGTGTTCTTTTTTACTTCTATTCCCAATAAACAAAAAACCTTCTTGGCTTGGTAGGTAGTTCTAGGTAACAAGTTTCCCTTCAGAAGAATGTCCATTAGGAGACCTAACAGTGCCATGAAACTCTTGTCGGACTAACCATTCTTGCCTTTAATTTTAGCAGTTCAAGCATGGATGGCAACCTTGTGTATTCTGGCTTGCAGCACGAGAATAAAGATTTCTTCGAGTCCTCCATCAAACCCTCGAATTTATTAACTCTCTCTCACTATACTTCCCTTCTGCATCACATAGCATTTGATCTAGATTGTCATCATACAACCTATCCTCATCGAAAGCATAGTCCACATCTAGCATATTATTTTCTCACTCGATGATGTTACTACCTTCCTGTATAATCTACTCTTTATCGTGATTGGTCCAACATGTATACCCCTTTTTGAAACCTTTTTGAATCAAGCGCGCTTCGATCTGCACTGAGTTGGTAAACATCTTCAGATTACTCAATCAATGCATGGACAGTGCATAAAATTTATCCCCTTCTTCAACATATCCTACTTAGAAACTCTTCTAAAAACAGACACACCATCAATATACTCTTCACTTATATGGTTCTCAACGTATATCCATCTTCGGTCCATATACGCTACGCATGTAACAAATAATTAGTGTTAAATTAGATTAATGCTCTTATATATATGTGTGTGTGTGTGTGTGTATCAAGCAAGAATATATTGAAGTAGACTAGGAATAGTGAAACCCATTCTTAAATTAAAACAAACTATCAAGCTAGATCTAAACCTAGCTATGATTGCTCTTGATTATAATGTTTATAATTAGAAGCAAATACTAATCTTAGATCACCAAGAATAAATAGATCTACAAGCACACTTCCAAATTTGTGAAATGCTTTCACCAAACACACCCCAAAGCTAGCCGCATTCAAACCCTTGCTCACTGTGTATCTATCGGGATAGGCCATGTATTTAGTAATGTAGTACATATGACAGATACTTTCAACCACAAACTATCTGTGATACATAATTATCACAGACAATTCTTGTTGAGAACCATCCATGAATTATCACAAACGATTCAAATTAAAAACCATGTATGACTTATCCTATTATCATAGACGGTTTGTGGTTAAAAGTGTCTGTGACTTATCATAGACGATTCTTATTAAAAATAGTCTGTGAAGTCTACATTTATCGTAGATGGTTTTTAATCTGAACTGTTTGTGATAGTTCATAGAAGTTCTAACCACAAACCACCTGTGATAATTATATATCATAGATTGTTCTAGCCATTCTTAGTAACATAGATGGTCACATTTGTAAAACCGTTTGTGATAATTACGACACTGATGGATTATAGGGGACCGTCTGTGATGAGGTGTCCAATATAGCCTTCTCTGTAGTAGTGTGGTTGTCTCTAGAGTTACAGCAAAAATGGGATGAATTAAAAAAAATTGGGAAAATTTTATTTTTCAACCTTGAACTACTGCTAGAGTCCGAAAACAACCTCCAACTTCAAAATCGTCCATTTTGCATTCTTGAACTATCAAAACTGTCCACTTTTTACTCCTACATTGGTTTCATGAGCATTTTCACCACATTAGCAGCCACATCACTGATATTGGCTTACCCACCCACCCAACAAGAAGGGGAGAGGAAAGAGGAAGAAGTGGAGGCATTATAGTATAACAGGTGGGACCCAAGTTTTAAATATCTCTAATACTTAAAAGAGGGAGTAGATGGTGGTGATTCACCACCCCCCTCCCAACCCCTCCTTGGTGATGGTTCATCTGCCTTCCAAAACCATCAAATCCACATCATCTGTTGCCAATCAGTGGGTCCAGAACTCATAGGTGTCACACCCCTCTTACCCCTGCTCCAAGTCATACCCACAAAATACTCCCCCTAAACCCTCTTCTCCCACTGCCCACCTGGGCCCACCTTGCTCGACCCCACATGTCAACGAAACACCACCACCACGATCCCCCAAATATTCCCCTCCCATCGCAAGCCCTGCCTCTCTCTATAAATAAACCAAAGCACCCCCTGCGCCTCCATATCCAAAGCTCTATCTTTTCACTCTAATCTCACACCCAAATCAACACCGATTCGATCCAGTTTTCCACAGTGAGTTCATCCTCTGATCACTTCATTTTCCTTGGAGCCATGCTCACCTCCTCACGAACTATCATTTTGCGGTGTCAGATTTGGTGCAGGGAGTTGGGAGGAATGGTGACCAAGAGGAGTGTCAACACCCTAGGGGTGGTGCATCTCAAGGGGAAGGTGTCCGTGTGCGCTAATCTCAACATGCTACTCGACGATAGCTAGAAGATCACTGACGACACCCACATCTGTGACTTTGTGCCTACCATCAAGTTCTCCTCAAGAAGGGGCCCAGGGCCATCCTAGCTGGCCATTTGGTGAGCACCCACGCTTCTTGATCTGCACCATACTACATAGGCCATAAAGTTAATCTTGGATTTGTTTACTGAGATGGATGCATGTTTGGAAGATGGTTGGATTGGATGCAATTGAGGGCTTCTTGTGTGATCATGGTGTGAACATTTGTAGTTACTTTAGAATTTAGATCAGTGGTTATAAAAAGGTAGTCACTTTTGTTAGGGTTGTAGTGATTATTACAGTTATGGCTACAAATTTGGTATTAGTTGTTTTGAAGGATTTGAACATGAGGCAAAGGTTTTCTGTTTTTGTTGTCAGAATTATAATTAGTTTCATATCTGTAGTTCTGTAATTTAAGTCAGAATTGCAACTCTTTATCTTAGTTGATACCTACCTATAATTAGTTTACTACTAGCTAGATGAAGGTTACATTGAGGTGGAGTTAATTTTCCCCTCTACTGTGCACATTTACTGCTAGTCTATGTGAACTAATTACTGCACACTGTGATAGTGACAATTGGAGATAAGAGTCAATTTTGTGCAGATCTGGTCCTTATCGTTAGATCAGTTGTTACCATTTTATAGCCAGTTATGCTATTTGATCACAAGGATGTTGATCCTGCAAGATTGATGTTGGACCCGGATTCACAATCCAGAATCTTCTGTGATTCCACTGCACTATTCCCTATATCAGTAAATAGTGCTCACAGATACAATGCTGCATCAAGTCATACATCACATAAAATAAACCAAATTATAATATTACATATTAGAGTTTAAAATACACCACGTCAGGTGACAGTTTTACATAAGGACTGATCAGGCCAAATGTTTACAACACAAAATATAGCAGCGGAAAGCATAAACAAAAGTAGGACCAATATCCACAGGCAAGCGACTGGGGGTAAATATGTGTGAAAGATATTATCTAAGACTAGATAATAGTTGTGCACGTAATTTCCAACAAGTCCACTTGTCTAGGACCCAAACTTGAAAACGGCATTCTAATTCCCATTGTCAGCTCTTCCTTCCATGGTAGGTGCATCTTCATAAGCGTAGTGATCCAGGTTACCTGTTCCTGATTTTTGGTAATGCGAGGATGAGCACAAACCACCGTGCTCTACGAGCCAATACACAGTATGCAATTTAGTAGGATGCATGGATTAACAAGGAGTGGCTAAGGGGTTCCTTTGGTTTGGCCAAATGCTTTGTAAGTATAGACAGGTAGCAGCAAAATCCTATAACTTAGCATTTTAACTGAACAGAGTTGTATAATATATTTGAAAGTTTGCAATAATGTTTCCTTATACTAGTTTTCCACCATCATATCCAATTTATATCATCACTGGGACCGACCGCTTAGGGCAACACAAATCAAGACTATACCAGCCTATCACTTTTCCCATTTTGCCTACAAAGTTTTTGAAATTAAACTATATCACTGTAAAGTCCCCAATGTCCATCTATGACCGTGGGCATGGATGTTCGAACAGTTTAAACTCTGTAGAGATTGTACACTTTATCCACAAGATATAATTATCTCACAATATTAGCCATTACACATTTTCGTAGGCATGTGACTGAGTAATCATAACAAGGTTGTTATAATGCATCCTTCTAGTGTGATTACGCCTACTAAGGCCTTTCTTTTGTAGGATACGACCATCCATCGAGAAGTTTCCCTCTTGAGCTATCATGGTAGAGGCGGGGATGAGACCATCCTTCCCTTTACACGTGTGCACACCTTCATGTAACCACGCTAGGAGTACACAAATTAGTTATCCATGCCTATATTTTTCTAGCTTGTGGTTGTACTGTTTTACACTAGGAGGTCATCACAAGATTTAGTCTTTATGGTTATCGGGGCAATTCTACTACACTCTACACTCTCATGCATTCGCTGCACCACACCCCCGAACTATCCGCCTAGATAGTTAAGCAATTTGAGCTCTTTAGAAGCATAAAATATAAATGTTACAACATACCTCCCACTCTTCCTTAATAACTACCAAAAAAATTTCATGTTGAAATAATGCCAAGGTAATTTAATGTCCTCGAGTATCTAAGCAGTGCTAAACAGAGCGCATAAATGTAGACTTATTACCAAAAATTACCATTATAGTTTCCCTAGGGTGACAAGGCTCGCATGCTCAAATGTTCCAAGGCATATAACTAAAATCTTAGAACAATCATATATTCACATATGAAATAACAGCATGCAAGTTGATAAGTTAAATAGAAATAAATTTTATCAAATGTAGATTCAACATGATCAAAGTATTGACTCACCTCCTCTTGACTTGGTCTTACTAGTCTTGACTTGCTTTGGCTTCCACCTCCTCTTCCTGAGCTTCGTACGCTATTTTACGTTGCGCGAAAATTTGGATAAAAATTAGTGAACCAAATAAATCCACATACAAAAATTCAAATGAGATCCAAAATTATTAGTTTTGGTTCTATTAGATAGATCTTGAATTTAGATGAATTTAGAAATTTGTTTCATCAAATTTGGAGCTAAGATGAGTAAGTTATGCCTATTTAAAGTTCTTTGCTTGAATTAGTCCAATAATTAAAAAGAGATAGAGAGATCTCACTGACAGGTGGGGCCTACAGTGGTTACATTCAGACCAGTCTGGCTAAAGATGTGCGTTCGGGCCGTCTAATCAGTCGATGGACGTTCAAATCACCCGACCAGCCGTCCGATTGTCCGAAGGACTTTCAAACGATCTGATCAACCGATGGACATTCAGACCGTCCGAATAGCTGGGATATGCAAGCCGTCGAATCAATTGAGGGGTTGTTCGGACCGCCTAATCATCCATGGGAATGTTCGGACTACCCAAACGACTGGAACGCGCGAGCCATCCGATCAGCTGAGGGGTCGTTCGAATCATCTGATCGACTGAAGGAGAACATTCGGACCATCCGAATGGCCTCCTTCATCAACATAGAGCACCCACCCTATTTTTGTCGACAATGAAGGTGCTCATCACTGGTGGTAGAGGCAGTGGCCAGACATGAGCATTTCAAAAATGGAATGCTCATATGTGAATGCACATTCGGGCTTAGTCCCACTGACCAATTTAGTGGTGGTGGTGGTGATCGGTGGTGGCCACTAGCGGTGGCGGAATAGGGGAGGGGCAGTTATAGCGATCCAAAGTGATCCAAAGTAATTCCTTGGTCTGAGAGCATCTAGAGGTGGACAGAAGGCTAATTTGGTGGTCTATGAAGCTTGAGAATGGCGGTGATGGTTTGGCGGCGTAAGACGACGATGAGCGGAGGAGGCACACGGTGCCGATGTGGTACAGGCATCAATGAGTCCGACCAAGGGTGGGGATGGTGTCGCCTTACTCTGAGAATGCTCCGACTTGATGGAATTGGCTTGGCACAGCTCCAATTGGTGGGTTGCCTGATGACCAAAGTTGGGGAAGATAGTGCCACCGACGCTTCTACAGGCAGCGACGATGCAATTCTTCACAATGGGAGGGAGAGAGTGGTGGTGTGATGAGGATGGAGGTTTGGGCGAGGCTTTACAGCCAGCGGAGAGGGCTGGCCATGTGAGGGGTAGTTGGATGGGTCACGGCAGATGGCATAGCATTGGCATGGCTACAGAGCCGGGTGACTTGAGACTGGCTTCACGACGGTGACATGCTGCAGGGAGTGGCGATGGCTATCGCTCTAATGACGGGGCGAGCATGCCGAGGGGCACGGGAAGCAGTCCGAATGACGCAAGAGGCAGGATTGGCTAGGGAAGAACTGTCAGGGTGGTCAGCAATGACCACGCGGTGATGCAGGAGCAGTAGCATGACGAAGCAGGTGGCTGGTCACAATGGCAAGGGTGCGCCCTGTGGCTGACCTGAGTAGGATAGCGCGGTGGTCTGAGCGGTGCTTCTTCAGGATTTGACTTAGCGATGGGTCAAAAGGAGGAAAAGCTAGACATGGCGGGGCACTGTGGTGATGAGGGAGCGGAGTTACGGCAGCGCAGCGGCTGACCCAACGGCAAGGGCGTAGGAGCACGCCAGCATCCACTGGTTGCAAGGGGGAGTCAACACAGTGAATGGGCTGCCGTGGCAGGGCCGGCGGAGGGAGGCCCTGCTATGGCATAGCACGGGTAAGGAAAGGGAAAGGAGCTAGGCTGGCTCGACAAGGCCGAAAGGCCAGAAAGATTTTGGGGATAGGCCCACTGTCCCATTTTCTGATTTTTCACTAACTCAATTATCTAGCTTTTCTTATTCAAAATTTTTATATGTCCATTAAATTTAATTTTTCATTAGCCCATGTATCTTATTGTTCAATTTACAACCAGATTTCTAGTAAATTCTCCTACCCTAATTGCTAGATCATCTTTTCATATTCGTCTTTTATTTTATATTTAACTTCTATTAATTGCACCTTCCTTTTTGAATTAGGTTTTCATTATCTTACTTATTGGAACCTTAATCAAGAATCAAGAAAAATTCAATAAGATAACCAAGAATCAAGAAAAATTCAATAAGATCTAACTGTAGAGAGATTACACTCCAAAAGATTTTTTGTAATTACACATTTTTCAGGACCCAAACTTCTAGGATGTCACAATTGATTTGCCGCAAGCAAAGAAATATGATGGTGACGATGTAGGCTTGGTGTGGCGGTGGAGCTGAGGATGTAGTACAAGCCGAGCATCGTGGATGGAGGTGCGATGTGTGCCACAGCAGAGTTCGACTGAGCATAGTGGATGAGCCAAGGGCATAATGTAGACCAAGTACATCGAAGGAGGCACTATGTGAGTCAATGTAGAGCTTGGTCGGACACCACGATGGAGACGATGTAGTGTAAAGCGAGCCTATGCCATTCCTTCCCACATCCCTAAAAAACCTCTAACAAAAACTTAATTCCCATTAATTCCCAAAGAAGCTAACTAACTACTAACAAATTTTATTCTTATCCCAACAATATTCTACTCCCTCACATTTCTTTGCATAGCTCTCTACATTCTCCTCATCCTTGGATTTTTTTTCCTGACGCCATGACCAAATAAGACTATAGCAGACTCCACTGGTAGCCCATCGTCGTCATCATCGTTGAGTGAGGCCGCATCTCCTAATCATGGTGGGGGATTAATTTGGTTATGAACGGCCTAACGTGAACATGGTGATGTAGGCTAGGAATGATAGTGGGACCGAGGGTGCGAGTCGAGCACGAGGCTACAACGAGCATAGCCGGGCATAGCAAGGCATGTCATTGGAGACGCAACGTGAGCCATGGTGGACTTGGCCAAGCACCACAGCACAAGCCAAGCACGATAACAACAGCTTGACAGCTTGCTAATATGGTTTTCTTCTTGTAGCAGTGCACAGGCATTGAACTAATACTATTTACATTTTTAGTTTGTTCTTGTTGATTAGGATGCCACATCAACGGAAGTTTGCCTACTAGGAAACTATGAGTCAAAATTAGTGATCCGCCCACCAGCGTAGCAAAAACCACACATGAAAATAGTCTAGGGGATGAAAAAAAATGGTTTTGATAATTTAAGGATGCAAAGTGGATGGTATTGAAGTTGGAGATTGTTTTTTTTGGACCCAGTCAATAATTTAAGATTAAAAATAGACTTTTTTCCCAATGAACTGCAGTCAGTTCATTTACCTAAAGATTCTGATGTTGTTTCATGATTTGGTGAAAAATCTGAAATTTATTCAGTAAACTCTATGTACAAGATTATTTGTAACTCTCAAATAGACCCTAACTTTGATTTTATCTGAGAAGCTAAACTATCTTTGAAGATCAAGATTTTTATTTGGCTGCTGCCCCAAAATGCTGTTCTAACTAAAGACAATATGTGGGTTTTTTTTTCACTTATACTTAGGCTTTGGCTTAGGTTGTTGCTACAGTAACTAGTTTTTAAACGGTGCGTTTTTTCAAGAAGGTCTATAGAAAGATTATAATAGACATTGTATCAAGTTTAGTTATACCGGTTAAAATCTCTTACGACTATTTCTCTCTACGTACTGTCTCTTGCGAACAAACATAATTCAAAAACTATAAATCAAAAGCTAAAGCCACAGTCCAAAAGAACCTATGTGATCAAAAGGAAGTGGCTTGGTGATCCTGTCTGTTATTTTTGTGACCAACGTGAAAATGCTCATCACTTGTTCTTTACCCCTAAAGTTGCAAACGTAACTTGGGTGATTGCTGGTAAATGCATGAGGACCAACCGTCGACCTTCCAGCATGTGGCAATTCTTTAGTTGGATGCACACTTTCCGTCATGATCTTCAAAAATTACATGTTTTGGTTGCTTTCTGTTGGGCAATTTGGAAATCTAGGAACGAAGCTTTTTTTTGGGGAAAAAGCGATTCATTCTCCAGTTGAGACAATATATGGTATATGTGCAAATCTGTCTTTGGGCAGGACTCGACAAAAGGTGAACTCCAGGAGCTGCTAGGTACTGTAGGAGCTGATCGTCTACTTCACACAATATAGGGTCTGTTTTTTTTTTTTGCTGTGGTTTATAGATTTTGATTAAAATTTTTGAATTTTAACTATTTGCGACAGAAATTACGGAAAGAGAGATACTCGTTTGCGATTTTAGATGGTACAGATGTTGGACTTTTAACGTGTACTATAATTAACTTATAGACTCTATCTTAAAAAATACTCCGTTTGAAAATTAGATACTGTAGCAAAAGCCAAATAGACACCTAACTTGGTTAAGGTTGCTTCGGTTAGAGTATGGCTAAATATGGCAAAATTTGGTTACAAACCAAATAGGCCCCAAGTACCTATTAACCGTAGGCTGCTATATCATAAACCTATTAAAGGCGGAAGAATTGGAGCGCTTGCAGGCCATCCACGTCATATGTTTTTGCACAAAACCCATCCGGGTTTTTCGGAATCGCGCCTGCCTGCTGCCCGTCCGATCACGGCAGCGGACAGATCCAACCATCCGTGCGCACAACACAGGCGCCGTGCCCTAACCCCTCTGCCGGCCCCCTCACATCGCACGGCGCCGCCTCCTCTCGTGTTCTTGAATTCCTTACCTTTCTATAAAAACTTCATTTCTGCTGTTTGCAAAGGAAAATGGGACAACCCCGTATTAAAAAAATTGAGTGGGTGTGCAGCCCGTTATCGTTTTGTGTTTGATTCTCGCGCAGCCTGCGACCGACCGAGAGCAGGTACCGGATGGGCCACACATGTGGGGCCTAGTAAGAGTAATAATTCAGCCCAAAAAACAGGTGCCGGATGGATCTACGTGTCGGGCCACATGAGAAACAGTAAAAGCTCCAGGCTGTGGGGCCCACACGCCAGGAGAAAAAAGCGTGAGGGTGGAGGCCGATCTTGCATAGGGGGACAAAAAAACAAAGAGAAGCGAAAGCTCTGGCATCAAACATCGAAAGGGAAAAAGAAAGAACAGGAATAGAAGAAGGAATCATGGAGGAACAGCTGGATTTTAGAGGTAGATACCCCAATTCCATTTCTGATTTCTTCCCCCAATGTTGCTGAAAAAGAGTGAAGGGATATCGTCGTGTTCTCTCTTTCCCCAAGTTGATCTAGAACTCGCTTCTCTTCCATGTGTTCTCTCTTCCTGAACAACCAGAAATTCAGCTCGCGTCGATGCTACTGATTTGAAGCTCAAAGCCTCAGGTTCCCTTCAGTATCATAAGCTCTGATCAACAATGTGGCCATTCATCAAGCATTGCTCCAACAATCCACACAATCAAGATTTTCTAAGACAACTCCAGGCACTACATGGCTGACCACCAGCTCCATGATCAATGTATTGTTCGGTAGTACATTAGATGGGTCGGTCAACATGCACTCTCAGATATTGGTCTAGGGCATTATGGAATACCTGCACCAGGGGAAAAACACTAGTAAACGTGCTAGGTTGGTATTAACAAAGAGTAAAGCAGTGAAACGCCTGCATTCATTACATAATGATTTCGATTCAGAGTTAGCACTGATATTAGCAGAGATTTCTAAGTGAGCAATTCAGCATGATACCACTAAGGCAAGCTATTTATTTGCTAAGTTTCAACTTCCACGACACATATAAGCTGGTACATTATTAATAGAATTAGATATTTGATTTTTCACTGTTCTATTTTATGATATGAAAATATTTTACTAAAACAGAAGTACCTGAAAGGAAAATAATCCCTTCACATTGAGAAGGGCATCCATTGCAGCATACTTGTCATCAAACACACTGTAGCATATCTTGTAGAACTCAATCTCAGCATACAATTGTTTCTAAAATGAATTGTACCAGTAGCATACAAAACTACCACTCTCAGCAAACAAAAAATTAGGATTAGCAAACTAACAAACATTTGAATTAGCGAACAAACAAAACAATACGATGGATAACTCATGTATGCATAGACTTTTAACAGACGATCTTATAATTTATTCGTGTTTCTTTGCAGGTTTATCAAGCGAGGCAGTTGGGGCAACATCTGACCTGTTGTATGATGAGGTAACAATGATGAATTTCCTGGAAAGTGAAATGATAGATTCCATGAAACAATCAGGGGGTAACTTTGAGATTGATAGTAGGTTCAAACCAGAAGAGGGGATGACATTTGAGACAGCAGACGATGCACATAGATTCTACAACTTCTATTCATTCCTTGTTGGATTCTCAGTAGCGAAGACCAAAAATTACCGCACACAAAATAAGAAATGGGCAGGAGAGGTCACAAAACACACAATAAAATGCAACAAGTGTGGAGAGCAAAAAGACCAGATAACAAAACCAAATGATGATACAACCAAAGGGACTCTCACAAACAAGAGGAGGAGGAACAGCGTACTGAAGACCAAATGCCCCGCAGAAATGGTCGTGGTGCTCATAAACCGAATATTGAAGGTAAAGAGAGTCATGTTGGAGCATAACCATGAAATGTGCCCCCAAAATGAGACAAGGTTTCTTAGGTCTCACAAATTCATGACAAATGAAGAAAAAAGCCTTGTCCGGACATTGAACCAGTGCAATATCCCAACTAGGAAGACGATGATGTCCGTGCTCTCGTTAATAAGAGGAGGTTTGAGGTCCCGACCGTACACAAAACATGATGTGAGCAACTTGAGGACATCTATTAGACATGAGAGCTCATCAAATGACATGGTTCAGCTACCGACTCACTTCTGCCAAAAGCAGACAGATAATCCAGGTTTCTTCTTCTCCTTTGACACTGATGAGAACAACATGGTAAAGAATATTTTCTGGTCCTATGCTAGGGCAAGGAGATATTACGACACGTATGGGGACTGTATCAGCTTTGACACAACCTACAAGACCGACAAGTACAACCTTCCCTTCGCTTCGTTTGTCGGTATCACTGGGCACGGACAAAACTGCCTATTTGGATGTGCACTACTAAAGGATGAGACTGTAGAGACATTAGATGGGCTTTTAACACGTTTCTGCGGGCGATGAACGGCAAGGCAACGACACATATCATCACCGATCAGGATGGGGCGATGAAATCAGAGATTGCGTCAGTGTTCCCCAATGCAAAACAAAGGAATTGCCTCTGGCACATTACACATAAAGCTGAGGAGAAGCTTGGTCCGTGCTTCAGGGCAAACCCTGAGTTGCACCAAGACTTCATTGACGTTATTATGTATTGTCTGACGGTGCAAAAATTTCAAACATTATGGGTGCAGATGGTAAACCACTATGGTGTAGCTCATGTGAAATACTTTCAGGACATGTGGGCGTCTAGGCACAGATCGGTCCTGGTGTTTTCCTATAAAGAGTTCTACCCCTTCGTCCACTCAACTGCTAGGAGTGAAGGGATGAACGCGAAGATACATCACACGAAGTTTGGATTGCTCTACGCACTATGCACGAAGGTGTGGATCAAGTAAAGAAAGTTCGGCTACAAACTCTCCGAGGGGAGTATGAGGTGTTGCATATGGGTGAAACTCAGTCAATAGATGAGTTTGCAGGCAAATTAACTGCTGTGTTCAAGGAGAATCGATATCTTGGTGATAAATTGGAAGAAATTATGATAGTCGAGAAATACTTGCATGTCCTACCTGAGAGATTTGTGCCGGTGGTCACAACTCTTCTGTATTCAAGTGATCTTTAGAGCATGAAAATAGAAGAAGTAACGAGATCTCTCAATGCTCATGAGGGATTGCTTAAAGGGTGTAAGGCCAGGATTGATCAGGCACTGCTAGTGAAAAGTGAAGCAAAGGTTGAAAATTAATCTTGGTGGGAACCAAATTCAAGTCATGGAGGTGGCCAGGGATCTGGAAATTGACGTGGACGTGGTCATGGTCTGGGTGGCTACGACTTTGGACGAGGAGACCGTGATTTTACTACTGGTTGTGGGGAGAAAGCAGCATGAGGTGAGTTCTCTTACAACCGAGATAAGTTAAAAATCAAATGTTTTACCTACAGTAGAGTTAGCCATTATGCTGCAGAATGTTGAAGTCATATTAAGTGTTTTGAGTGCCAAATGTTTGGGCACTTATGCTACTGACTACTGGAAGAAGAAGGAGGAGGAGGCAAATTTGGTTCAAGCTCAAGATGACTAGGAGCCGACCCTTCTACTGTCCATCTGTGAAGGGAAAAACACACACCTTATGATGCTAAGAGAAGAGTGGATACAGTCGAAATTGCTGAAAGTTGGAGAAAAGATGGTGGTGTCCAATCTTTGGTATCTTCACAATGGTGCTTCAAATAATATGATTCGACAAAAGGGAAAGTTTAGTATTGCTAGTGTTACTTGTTGTAACTGTTATAGTTGAGAGGTGCTTTTCAGTCATGAAAATTATGAAAACTTATTTACACAATTACATCGGTGATGATTTTATGAGTGATGGCCTAATTTTCTATGTGAATAAAGAAGAAATGAAGAAAGTTATTACTGATGATGTGATTCATCGCTTCATGAACTTGAAAGAACATAAATACTAAAAGATAATGCATTTGCTTTCATTTGATAGTTCTATTTTTTTTCTTGAAAATTTTAATTCAATGTATTCTCTTTTTTATAGGTCATTGAGGTTGGATGATATATTTTACCAATGTCAACTATCTTTTGTCCGTGATTTCATCGTATGTTCCTTTACTTTGCTGTAATTAACCAATAATATTAGTTGGTTTCTTCATTTTGGTAAGTATTCTGATCATGTCTTCTTTGTCATTATACATCATCATTAGTTATGTTGATTTATTGATGCTAAAAATTATCGGATACGTAACTATTTAGTACAATATTGCTTAAAAATTATATATGATGTTATATGTATAGTAAAATAGTGAATTCTGGTCACTTTCATTCTGGATCCATAGCAGCGCTCTTGTTTTAACGACTATGTGCTGGAATCTTCTTACCTTCTCCGGATAGGTGCGATGAGGTGCGAAACAAGAATAACTCAGCGCGTATGTCACCTCGCCTTGCATGGTGTTGCTGCAACAAAATTCTCATCTTGCATGTCCAAGTCAAATTGCCCAGACACCCCTGAATTATTGACTATTTGACTGAAATAAAGCATGCAGCCTATTGTTTTTATCTGGGGAATTTGAAACATTGACTCATTAATTTGCCTTTGCAAATGTATCTTTGCATTGCAAAGGTAGTAAAAATCCCCATATTTCTAAGTGTCTACCTGTTTCTTTAAAAAGAACATCTATCTCGTTTTTATTCTCTATCTTGCATTGGTTGATGAGCTAAACAACCAGCCAGTGAAGGGCCAAAATGTGTCATCCATGCGATGTGCTACTAGACATGTCAACTTTTGGCATGCAGAAAACATACGGCAATTCTCTGTGTTATTAATGCTGCTTTTACACGGATGTTTTCCATAGTGCAACCAAAAATTGGGCTTAGTTAACTAGCAATTCCATGACAATGCCAACTAAAGAATTATAAAAGTATCCTACTTTTTTGGCAAAGTAAAAAGAGTATTTGACGGGATTAATTAAGATTGTGCAGGCATGTATTTATATTCGATCAAAGGCGGCCTTGATTTGCCCCATGCATATATATGCGCGCACTGTACATGCATGTACGTTCGATCTGGTCCAACACCGTGACTTGTTCCACAGTTGCTTTCACACCGTGCTGCCAACCACCAACGTATCCAACCCCATCCGCATTCATTAATCTCATTTGTATCTCTCGTCTCCTACGTGGGAGTCCATCCATTTTCTATTTGGCACCGTTCTTTTCAGATTTTGACTTTGACTTTTATCAATCAGTACTATTCATCAGACCTACCAGTCATAGCCAAAAGGCATTAGCCGTAGTCCAAAAGAATAAGTCTGAGTTGGTGACTGCGCATGAACATGTGATGTAATGCAATAAATATATGTATGCTGCCTCTGTGTCATGGACTAGGCTATGTCTTGGGCCATGTGGACATGAGTTGGACTTGGTCAAGGCCTAAGTCGAATGTGTGGTTCAATACAAAGGCAGCAAACAACTCAAAAGGAATCGATGAATTGACGAACAAAAAAATAGAAGGCAATAGCCTCGGCTCCTCTTTCTCCCTACTACTTCCCTTCCACAAAATCCCTTTCTCTAATTTACCAGTCTAAATTGCTTCCCCTTACCAGCCTATTTGCTCTTCCCAGTCTTTTCTTCCAATTCTTCCCAATTTGTATCCCATCTACTTGTATCATGTGTTGGATTTGGTACTAAATCTCTTGCGCTTGATGTTGATCAATGATTATCAAGATGGATCGTAACAATTGGTATCAGAGCCTCCCACTTTGCTTTTTGCCAAGTCGCTGACTCTAAGCCATGACTAACGTCTTTGACGAGCTCAGGATGATGCTGAGGGCATGCAGGGAGCTATGCAAGAAGATGTTGGCCATGAGGACGAAGCCTCCTCTAGCATCAGCTGCTGTTGAAGCCCTTGATGTCATCACCAATAGCCTCTCCACTATGACACCCACCACATGTTCGACACCGGTTCCTGGCCATGAAGATGACAGTGGGGGCTCCACGAACACACCACCATTGAAGAAGGCCACTGTGACACCCGCCACATGTTCGACACAGGTTCCTGGCCATGAAGATGACAGTGGGGGCTCCACGAACACACCACCATTGAAGAAGGCCGCACTGACACTCGTTTCAATGCCTACTGCATCCCCTTCGATGCTCATTGTAACATCCTAATTTTTGCTTTTATTTTGAAGAAATTATTTTAAATTAATTATTTCCAATTATCTGGAATTTTCAGAATTTAAAGTTTCTGTTGAAAAGAAAATTTAATATCAAAATAAGTTGGAAATATTTTTAATATGTTTAAAACATTATCAGTGAATTATGTGAATTTTTCTGGAATTTTTGGAATTTATTTGGTATTTTTCTGAGTATTTTAAAGTCTCCTACTGATTTCTGAAATATATAAAAGATTTAGATATCAAAATCTCCCTCGGGCTGACACTTGTCAAGCATCCGAGCCCTTCCTCCCCGGCCCGAACCGATCCCAGCCGTCTACGCCTCATCCCGCCTCCCCTCTCTCTCGCGGCGCCAAGTGTCGCGCATCCGACAGCAGCCCGGCCATCCCAGCGACTAATACTCAAAAGGGTTAATCGCCCTTATTGGGTAGGCTGAGCCTCCCGCCTTTGATCGTTACCCCGCCCGCTCTCTTCCTCCCGCTCCTCGCTGCGTTCGAGCCCCGCTCCGCGCGCGAGGTTGAGTTTCTTTTTTTGGATTTGCGCTGACAAGCGGGCCCCACCTGTCATAGACTGGTCTGCGTGGACTCACTGCCAGCGGGTCCCACCTGTCAGAGCCGTCGTCCCCGACGCGTGTCGTCATCTTGACCGTTCATGATTGCCGTATTAGATCGCAGCCGCCCGTTGCCACTTAGTACACCCCATCGGCTCAGATTTAAATCCGATTGCCGGATTGAATCTCAACCGCATCTTTTCACTTACCCCTTCACTCATCATCCTACGGCCTTGATTACTTTCCTCTGCCGCGCGTCGTGCATCCGAGCCGTCGCCGTCGCCTTCTCTCCTTCCCTCTCTCACTGACATGCGGGGCCCATCGGCCAGTCGTCTTCCCCGCCACCTTCTTCCTCCCCGCGTCTCGCCGCTGCCGCCATTAAACAGAAAAACTGAAGCTTTAAAAGCTTGGTTTCTTAACCAATTATTTCCCGCTAATGCGCATTCAAATAACCGCCTTCCCGCAACCGTTTACGCATTATTTTCTCTAATTATGCATCGCGCGCGCCGCCTTCACTCTCGGGCGGTTCCAAGTCCGGCGAGCTTATACGCTGCTACGCCTCATTCCTCTATAAAACCCGACGCCGAGCCGTGTCTCGATTCCCTTCGCCGTCTTCACCTCCAATTGCCACCGCCGAGCCAAGAGCCCTCCTGCGCTTGATTTCCTCCGCCGCCACCTTCAACTCCGCGAGCAATCGCCGCGCCTCAAGCCTTCCGAGATTCACCGGTGCATCCTCGGCGTTGCCGGTGCCCAGCGATCTCGGCGACCACTTTTACGAGTTATTGCGACCGGAACCCCTCCGCCGCCGTGAAGCTCTCTCCGACCGCCGCCCCTTTTGCCGCCTCGTCGATCGACCATCCTCGTAATCGCGCAAGGTACCGAACATTCTCGTCTCTCCTCTTGCTTTTGCGCACATCGGCGGCGCGCGCCGCGGAATGCCGGTGACCCTCGGGTCCTGCGCGCCTCCGTCGGCCGGCGTGCCACGTCAGCTGGCTGCGTCCGGGTGGCAACAGACGTGGATGCCACCGGGATGCCATGTCAGCACAAAACCCGCCACGCCAGCATTCCACACACACTCGCCTCGCCACGCCGGCCGCCGTACACACGTGGCGCGCGGTGGCGACCACGTGTATGCCACGTTGCTCGCCGACCTCCCGCCGTGAATCCTTAAGAGGATTACTTACCCTTATGGGGTGGCGGTGCCTCCCCGCTCACTTGGCTAGCTCCGCTCTCTTCCCCCTCCCACTCCCTCGGCGCGCGTTCGAGCCCCGCTCCGCGCGCTGAGGTTGAGTTTTCTCCGTTTTAATCCGCGCTGACAAGTAGGCCCCACCCGTCAGCGACCACCCCTCTGCGCTATTCACTGACAAGTGGGTCCCGGGTCCAGTGGGTCCCATATGTCAGAGACTCATTTTAAATGAAATTGCTGACCAGAGGACCCCACATGTCAGAGATTTCCGAATTTCTGGATTTATTCAAATCTGAGATTTTCAAATAGCCATATCTTTTTCATTTTAGCTCCAAATTGGTCCATTCAAATTTCTAAATTCATCTAAAATTTCAATCTTTCATTTGGTATATTTATTTTCAATTTTTGAATTTTTATTTTATTTTATTTATTTGGATTTCTCGATTTACGTGTAGAGACCGATTTGTCCGAGCAACCTCAAGATCAAGTTCAGGAAGATTTCAACCCAGCACCAGAAGGCAAGTCTCCTTTGAACATTTTGCTCCCATGTTTTGCAAGTTTTCTTTGATCAACTTGCTCAAATGATTTGGAAAAATGTTTAGATAGTTATTTTAAATTAATGCATGCTTATGTTATATCAAGAGATAATTTGATTTAGAAAATTTAGTTAAAGACCCAATTTGTTATACCTTCCATTGAAAATTGTTTACCTTGTACCATTGTCAACTTAGGATATCCCTTTGACTCAATAATGAGTTAGCATTACATTGGTTGAATGTTTAAAATACTAGCAAATGCTTAGCGTAGCAAATCAATGTGTTAATACTCAAATGAGTGGCATGTTTATCAAATATTTTAATGAATGATTTGTTTGAACATTGGTAATGGATGTTACCATTGTTAAATGCTTTGTTTGAAAAGTGGTAATGGGTGTTATCACTGTTAATTTAAAAGTAAAAATGAATTTCAAAGGGAAAAGTTGACAAGGGTGGATGGAAGGTTTGGCTGGTGCAGTTAGCACGGGAATGTTTGGAATTGTGAATGAGCCACCCTGGTCGTTTAAGGACCGACACTTGTGTTTGTCCAAACTGAGCAAAACAGTACAACCACAAGTCTATATGGGTACGACCTAGCTAACTAACCTATAAAAGTTTAGCTTAGATATCACCAGTGGTGTATTGGGTGCCAAGGTATACTGGTTACTCATAGTGGGGAACAGGGTTTACTGTACTCACATGGCGCAAGAGGGGGCTCCAACTCGTGGATTCGAGTTGTGGTGAAACCTTAGCGGGTGGTATTTAAACTATACTGGAGTAGGCGAAAGGCTTTGTGATAATTTATCTGGGTCTCATGCCAAAGGAAGCGTGTTGACTATTAAAATAATTTATCTCTTGTGGGTAAAGTGTACAACCTCTGCAGAGTAAAAACTATTCGAATAGCCGTGCCCACGGTCAAGGGCGAGTAAGGAATGCATTCACATGGTAGAAGTTTTGGTTTTGATTTCAAAACAAAATGAATTGGAGAAAAACTCGGGAGTGGTATAACTCTCGTGATGTACAGATCAGGGGGTGTAACCTGAGGTTTTGAAAATTGGATGTGATGGCCTGAGATATTAGTGTTGGTAGTTTAACCTTCACTAAAAGTACTTATCCAATTTCGATTATTAAAAACAAGTTGTTTACAAAATGGCTTTTAAAGTAGTTATGTAGATTTGAAATAAAATGCTGATTTTTGCAAATAAACCATATAGCTTTTCTTTGAAAAACCTTACATCTATGCATTTTTCCCAAGACTTGCGGAGTACATTTTTGTACTCACCTGTTGCTCTATAAATATAAAAGCAGAGAATGAAGAAGATCAAGCTGGAGAGTATGACTTCTGCGCCGAATGTGGATGCGGTGGATTATTCTCGGATGCCTAGGATTCGTTTCCCCAGTCAATTGCCTGTGGCAAATTGATGGGTCGACTGTTTATCTTCATTTGCTTCCGCTGTGTTTATTTTTGCTTGAGGTTCTGTGAACCTAGTAAGGCAATGATCTTTGTAAAACTTCAGTTATTATTGTAATAAATCGTGGATGGCATTGTACCGTTTTTCTGGATATCTGTGTGTACTAGCTTTGATCTGGGACTAGTACTGAGATGCACAGGGGGGTCTGGGAGTTTCTACCCCGGGTCCCACAGAAGTGGTATCAGAGCCATCTTGACTGTAGGACGAGCCCTAGGTTTTGGGAAGTTTTAAGGATTTATATTTAATAAAAATTTATGTACAAAAATATAAGTTTCTTTTGTTTCTACTCTTTTCTTACTTAGTATCTTGTTCTTGTCCTACTTCCACTATTTAAAAATCTTTACTGATCTCCCCTTATTTTCAAACTTATAGATGGCAGGTTCTTCGTCGTCTTCAGCCCCATGGGATCACCATTCTCATGGCGAGAGTGAGGAGCTTTGCGACTCTTCTCTGACGATTAATGCAGATCGAAATATAATCAACAGCCCATTTTCAGAGGGCGGAACACTAGAGTGATGACTATGGATTCATGGACCATGGAAGTATTCATCTATGCTCCAGATGGGCAGCTTGACCCCGTCCACTGCAGGATTGAGCACCCTCGGACCCACTGTACGGACGCTATCCAGGATGCAGCCAAGATGGCGATAGCAGAGTTGTGCAAGAGGCACAAGGAGGAGTTACGACGATCGCCCTCTACGCTTCTTTCCGACTACGAGCGGGACAGACCCACCCCGAGGCTTTCGGATCGTGGCGGGCGACCCACGCTGTCTCATCAGTGCGCTTCACCCAAGCATCGTCTGCGACTTACGCCAGAGCTCGGCGGAGATAGGACTTCTCGGATGCTTCGACGTCGAGCTACGACCACTCCGACACTCTCCGAGCACACCGCCGCAGAGTCGAGCCGCTCACGCCGGCAGCAGACAGCGAGGACACCAGCCGAGGCGCAGGTGGAGCGTCTTCGAGCCGCCACCACTACACCGACTCCACCAGCTCCCGTTGCGCTCGGCCGACTCTCGGACCTCGCACTAGGCTCACCGCAAGGAAGAGTGTGCGACGCCCGATCCGCTACCCGACCTCGACATCGGCGGATCGGCCCGAGGACGCCGGCGCTGCTCCGGATCACCTACTTTCAGCCAGAGCCGATCACGGTCGCGTTCGCCGAACAACTGCCGTGGTTGTGGACAGAGTCACTCGTCGGACTCAGAGGAGGAGCCAGAGGAGCGTATCATCGTTGAGGACAATTAGATGTTAGATAGACTACCCCTTTTTCAGTTGTTTATCGATACTAGAACGCTTTTATAATGTTATGATGTAATAAAATGGATTGTACCGAGCCTTGTGCATTTGTGGTACAGCCATTTTCAAAAGTTAATTTGAATTTCAAAAGTTGAGTTTTCTCAATCTGTTGTGTTAATCTTGTGTGTTGTTTTGGGATGATAAATTGCCCCGTCTCTCATCTATGCTTTTTCCTCTTTTCTGTACTTTTCTTGATGGAGCTTGGATGGTGAACACGAGAAGCAACATCAACAACAACCCAAATACCAACAACAATGAAGCCCCAATTCCACCTCCGCCACCCAAGCTCCCAACATGGAACAAATGATGGCCATGCAACTTCAACTTCTTCAGGCTTTGGCCCAAAATCAAGTAAATCAAGCTCAACAAGTACCTATTCAACCACCGCAGTCTAAGCTCGAGGAATTCATGAGGACCCGACCTCCGACCTTCGCAGGATCTGCCGATCCGTTGGAGGCGGATGATTGGATCAAGGAAGTGGAAAGGAAGCTGAATCTAGCTCAATGTGCTGAACATGAGAAGGTTATTTACGCTGCTCATCAACTCCAAGGAGTTGCTTGCCAATTGGTGGGACAATTCTCACACAGCACACCGTGATGCCCGAACATTGGTTGGGCGAATTTTTGGAAGCCTTCCGTAATGCTCATATTCCTATGAGTATTATGGAAATGAAGAGGAAGGAGTTCCATCATCCGTAGCAGGAAACACGAGCGTTTCCGCTTATTTAAGCAAATTCATTCATTATCTAGATATGCCCTGAAGATGTGGCGATCGATGCCGCAAAGATTTGGAGGTTCATGGGAGGATAGACCCCAACCTCAAGGTTCAATTAGTCTCCAATGACTACCCTACTTTTCAGATCTAGTGAATAAAGCTTTATTGCAAGAAGATGCTCAACGCCAACTCTTCGACTCGGAAGAGGAAATTCCAAGCTCAAGCGATCATGCGGCGCTCACGATTCACGCCACCCCACAACCGACCTCCGGACATAGTCATATAAGGACACCGATTTCGCACCTCGTCCTTTATCTCAGGCTCCTAGAACTGGAAATGCAGCCCAACTGCAGCAAAACAGAAATGTAGCGGCAGGAGTGCAATGCTACAATTGCAAGAATATGGGACACTATGCCAAGAATCGTCCACGAAACGCTGCGGTAACCCTGGTTCGTTTCAATCTTGACCCTACTCCAAAGAAGAGCTCCAACCAATGGTCAAGGTCGTGGAAGCCCTCAAACTCCCAAGACTCCACAAAACATTAATCGAGGGCGATCAACCATGTTACCGCAGAGGCGTGAATATGCACCGGATGTAGTTCGGTAAGTTTCTAGTGAACTCGCATACAAGAATTATATTATTTGATTCTCGAGCTACACATTCTTTCGTAACAAAGGCTTTTGTTGAAAAGAATAATTGGAAAATATGTTTGCTAAAGGACCTTATGATAGTCCAATCCTGAAAAGAATTGAGGACTAATTTGGTTAGCCCTAGTGCAACCATAATTATAAATGGAGTAAAGTTCCTAGCGAACCTTATTATAATAGACTCGATGGCATAGATATAATACTTGGTATGGATTGGTTGATCAAGTATAAAGGATGATAGATTGTGCCAATCGTGCCATTATCCTTACCAATTCGATGGAATTCAGATAAGACATGAGGCGCTTATGCACTCAAAGAAAGACGATATGTTAACCAAATTAAAAGGGAAAAGTTTGGAAGACGTGTCGATAGTTCGCGAGTACCGAGATGTTTTTCCTGAAGATTTGCCAGGATTACCACCTGATCGAGAAGTTGAATTTGTTATAAATCCGTGCCCGCATACTCCAATATCAAAGAGACCCTATCGGATGTCACCGATGATTTAGCGTAAGTCAAGAGGCGATTCAAGAATTGTATGAGAAAGGATTCATCGGACCAAGTTCTTCGCCTTGGGAGCCCGGTGCTTCTAGTAAAGAAGAAGGATGGTAGTCAACGGATGTGCGTTGATTATCGAGCTTTAAATGAAGTCACTATAAAGAATAGGTATCCCTTACCTCGGATCGATGATTTGTTTGACCAACTCATAGGATCAAGTGTCTTTTCCAAAATTGATCTTCGGTCAGGATATCATCAGTTGAAGATTAGATCTGAAGATATACCAAAGACAGCCTTCGCCACAAGATATGGATTATATGAGTATACGGTGATGTCTTTTGTCCGACAAATGCACCGCATACTTCATGAACTTGATGAATAAAGTCTTCATGGATTATTTAGATAAGTTTGTTGTTGTTTTCATAGATGACATTCTTATCTATTCGAAGAATAATAAAGAACATGAAGGTCATCTAAGGATAGTGTTGCAAAGACTCCGTGAACATCAGTTATATGCCAAATTTAGCAAATGTGCATTTTGGTTAAAAGAAATTGAGTTTTTGGGACATGTGATATCAGCAGAAGGAGTATCTGTAGATCCTGGAAAAGTTAAGGATGTATTAGATTGGACTCCACCCAAGACAGTAACCGAGATCCGAAGTTTTCTGGGATTAGCTGGTTACTATCGTCGATCTATTGAAGGCTTTTCCAAGATTGCGAGACCTTTAACCCAAATTGTTAAAGAAAGAGAAGAAATTTGAATGGAGTAAATCCTGTGAGGATAGTTTTCAAGAGTTAAAGAAAAGGTTAACTTCAGCACCGGTTCTGAGGTTACCCGATATTCGAAAAGATTTTGAGATATTTTGTGATGCTTCAAAACAAGGTCTTGGTTGTGTACTAATGCAAGAAGGAAGGGTGGTAGCTTATGCATCAAGCGCTTAAGACCGCATGAAGAAAATTATCCCACTCATGATTTAGAACTAGTCTTGCATGTGTGCATGCTCTTAAGTTATGGAGGCATTACTTAATCAAGAATCGGTGTGAGATATATACTGAGATCATAAAAGTTTAAAGTATATATTCACCCAAATTGACCTTAATATGAGACAAAGAAGGTGGCTCGAATTGATAAAGGATTATGATGTGGGAATACACTATCATCCCTAAAAGCTAATGTAGTAGCCGATGCTTTGAGTCGAAAGAGTCATATGAATAATCTGTCGATTCGGATAAGCGATTAACCCTCCATGAAGAATTTCAACGATTAAATTTGGAAATAGTTAACGAAGGTATTCTGTCGCATTGAAGGTTCATCCTACCTTGGAAGATCGATCAAGGCAACCCAACGAGAGGATGAATATGTTAAAGAGATAAAAGAGAATATGAAGAAAGGTAAAGCGCTGGATTTTCGTAAGATGAAGAAGGGACTCTATGGTTTGGAAAGAGAATACTAGTACCGAGAAAAGGAAATAAAAGATTTAATCTTAAAAGAAGCTCATGAATCAGATATTCAATCCATCCCGAAGTACAAAAATGTATCAGGATTTAAAGGAAAGTTACTGGTGGAACAGTATGAAAAGGGAAATTGCAGAGTATGTAGCCTTGTGTGACATATGTCAAAGAGTTAAAGCGGAGCATCAAAGACCTGCTGGTCTTTTGCAACCTCTGCATATACCTGAATGGAAATGGGAGGAAATTGGAATGGATTTCATAACAGGACTACCAAGAACCAAGTTAGGTTATGACTCAATTTGGGTTATAGTTGACCGTTTAACAAAAGTCGCTCATTTCATACCAGTGAAGACTACATATTCGGGAGATAGATTGGTAGAGCTTTATATGTCAAAAATTGTGTGTTTGCATGGAGTTCCAAAGAGGATCGTGTCAGATAGAGGAACACAATTTACCTCAAGATTTTGGCAAAAGCTTCATGAAGTTTTGGGCACCAATTTAAATTTCAGTACTGCTTATCATCCTCAAACTGATGGTCAGACAGAACGGGTAAATCAGATATTGGAAGATATGCTGAGAGCATGTGCTTTAGCCAATAAAGCTAGCTGGGATAAAAGTTTGCCCTATGCGGAATTCTCATATAATAATAGTTATCAATCTAGTCTAAAGATGTCTCCGTTTGAAGCCTTGTATGGTAGAAAATGTAGAACACCGTTATATTGGTCAGAGACTGGAGAGAGTCAAGTATTCGGACCGGATGTCTTGAAGTTAGCGTAAGATCAAGTTCGCTAATCCGAGAACGATTGAAAACAAAGATGCACTGCATAAAAGAGTTATGCTGATAATCGTCGAAGAATGTTGGAATTTACGCCAGGCGATCATGTGTATCTAAAAGTGTCACCTATGAAAGGGATGCGTCGATTCAAAGTCAGTGGTAAGCTTGCCCCAAGGTATATTGGACCATTTCTAGTTATAGCAAGAAGAGGTGAAGTCGCTTATCGCCTAGAACTTCCTCCTCGATTGTCGTGTACATGATGTATTTCATGTATCACAATTGAAAAAGTGTTTGAGAGTACCAGAGGAGTTGATACCTTTGAGGATGTTGATTTAAAAGAGGACTTGACATATTGTGCATTTCTGTCAAGATTTTAGAAGAGGCAGAGCGCTGCACAAGAAACAAGACTATCAAATTACATAAAGTGCAATGGAGCAACCGTCCGTAATCGAAGCAACTGGGAACGAGAAGAGGATCTTGAGCGAGTTTCTAATCTATTTCTCAGTTCTTCCGAATCTCGGGGTCGAGATTCCTTCTAAGGGGGGTAGGTTTGTAACATCCCAATTTTTGCTTTTATTTTGAAGAAATTATTTTAAATTAATTATTTCCAATTATCTGGAATTTTCAGAATTTAAAGTTTCTGTTGAAAAGAAAATTTAATATCAAAATAAGTTGGAAATATTTTTAATATGTTTAAAACATTATCAGTGAATTATGTGAATTTTTCTGGAATTTTTGGAATTTATTTAGTATTTTTCTGAGTATTTTAAAGTCTCCTACTAATTTCTGAAATATATAAAAGATTTAGATATCAAAATCTCCCTCGGGCTGACACTTGTCAAGCATCCGAGCCCTTCCTCCCCGGCCCGAACCGATCCCAGCCGTCTACGCCTCATCCCGCCTCCCCTCTCTCTCGCGGCGCCAAGTGTCGCACATCCGACAGCAGCCCGGCCATCCCAGCGACTAATACTCAAAAGGGTTAATCGCCCTTATTGGGTAGGCTGAGCCTCCCCGCCCGACTGGTTACCCCCGCCCGCTCTCTTCCCTCCCCCGCTCCCTCGGCGCGCGTTCGAGCCCCGCTCCGCGCGCGAGGTTGAGTTTCTTTTTTTTGGATTTGCGCTGACAAGCGGCCCCACTGTCATAGATCGGTTCGCGTGGACTCACCGCCGGTGGTCCCACTCGCCGAGCCGCTGTCCCCGACGCTGTCGTCATCTTGACCGCTCATGATTGCCGATTAGATCGCAGCGCCGCTGCCACTTAGTACACCCCATCGGCCGATTTAAATCCGATTGCGGATTGAATCTCAACCGCATCTTTTCACTTACCCTTCACTCATCATCCTACGGCCTTGATTACTTTCCTCTGCGCGCGCGTCGCATCCGAGCCGCCGCCGTCGCCTTCTCTCCTTCCCTCTCTCACCGACATGCGGGCCCATCGCCGATCGTCTTCCCGCCACCTTCTTCCTCCCGCGTCTCGCCTGCCGCCATTAAACAGAAAAACCAAGCTTTAAAAGCTTCGCTTTCTTAATTATTTCCCGCTAATGCGCATTCAAATAGCCGCCTTCCCGCAACCGCTTTACGCATTATTTTCTCTAATTATGCATCGCGCGCCGCCTTCACTCTCGGGCAGTTCCAAGTCCGGCGAGCCATACGCTGCTACGCCTCATTCCTCTATAAAACCCGACGCCCGAGCTGTGTCTCAGTTCCCTTTCGCTGTCTTCACCTCCAATTGCCACTGTCGAGCCGAGAGCCCTCCTGCGCTTGATTTCCTCCGCCGGCCACCTTCAACTCCGGCGAGCAATCGCCGCCTCAAGCCTTCCCGAGATTCACCGTGCATCTCGACGTTGCCGGTGCCCGAGCGATCTCAAAGACCACTTTTCGAGTTATTGCGACCGGAACCCCTCCGCCGCCGTGAAGCTCTCTCCGACCGCCGCCTTTTTGCCGCCTCGCCGATCCGACCATCCTCGAATCGCGCAAGGTACCGAACATTCTCGCTCTCCTCTTGCTTTTGCGCACATCGGCGGCGCGCCGCCGCGAATGCCGGTGACCCTCGGGTCTCGCGCGCCTCGTCGGCGGCGTGCCACGTCGGTGGCTGCGTCGGGTGGCAACAGACGTGGATGCCACCGGATGCCGTGTCGGCACAAAACCCGCCACGCCAAAGATTCCACACACTCGCGCCGCCACGCCGGCCGCCGTACACACGTGGCGACCGGTGGCGCCACGTGTATGCCACGTTGCTCCGCCGACCTCCCCGCTGTGAATCCTTAAGAGGATTACTTACCCTTATGGGGTAGGCAGTGCCTCCCCGCTCACTTGGCTAGCTCCGCTCTCTTCCCCTCCCACTCCTCGGCTGTTCGAGCCCGCTCCGCGCTACCGAGGTTGAGTTTTCTCCGTTTTAATCCGCCCTGACAAGTAGGCCCCACCCGTCAGCGACCACCCCTCTGCGCTATTCACTGACAAGTGGGTCCCGGGTCCAGTGGGTCCCATATGTCAGAGACTCATTTTAAATGAAATTGCTGACCAGAGGACCCCACATGTCAGAGATTTCCGAATTTCTGGATTTATTCAAATCTGATATTTTCAAATAGCCATATCTTTTTCATTTTAGCTCCAAATTGGTCCATTCAAATTTCTAAATTCATCTAAAATTTCAATCTTTCATTTGGTATATTTATTTTCAATTTTTGAATTTTTATTTTATTTTATTTATTTGGATTTCTCGATTTACGTGTAGAGACCGATTTGTCCGAGCAACCTCAAGATCAAGTTCAGGAAGATTTCAACCCAGCACCAGAAGGCAAGTCTCCTTTGAACATTTTGCTCCCATGTTTTGCAAGTTTTCTTTGATCAACTTGCTCAAATGATTTGGAAAAATGTTTAGATAGTTATTTTAAATTAATGCATGCTTATGTTATATCAAGAGATAATTTGATTTAGAAAATTTAGTTAAAGACCCAATTTGTTATACCTTCCATTGAAAATTGTTTACCTTGTACCATTGTCAACTTAGGATATCCCTTTGACTCAATAATGAGTTAGCATTACATTGGTTGAATGTTTAAAATACTAGCAAATGCTTAGCGTAGCAAATCAATGTGTTAATACTCAAATGAGTGGCATGTTTATCAAATATTTTAATGAATGATTTGTTTGAACATTGGTAATGGATGTTACCATTGTTAAATGCTTTGTTTGAAAAGTGGTAATGGGTGTTATCACTGTTAATTTAAAAGTAAAAATGAATTTCAAAGGGAAAAGTTGACAAGGGTGGATGGAAGGTTTGGTGAGTGCGATTAGCACGAGAATGTTTGGAATTGTGAATGAGCCACCACAGTCGCTTAAGGACCGACGCTTGTGTTTGTCCAAACTGAGCAAAACAGTACAACCACAAGTCTATATGGGTACGACCTAGCTAACTAACCTATAAAAGTTTAGCTTAGATATCACCGGTGGTGTATTGGGTGCCGTATATACGTTACTCATAGTGGGGAACAGGTTTCTCAGTACTCACATGGCGCAAGAGGGGGCTCCAACTCGTGGATTCGAGTTGTGGTGAAACCTTAGCGGGTGGTATTTAAACTATACTGGAGTAGGCGAAAGGCTTTGTGATAATTTATCTGGGTCTCATGCCAAAGGAAGCGTGTTGACTATTAAAATAATTTATCTCTTGTGGGTAAAGTGTACAACCTCTGCAGAGTAAAAACTATTCGAATAGCCGTGCCCACGGTCAAGGGCGAGCAAGGAATGCATTCACATGGTAGAAGTTTTGGTTTTGATTTCAAAACAAAATGAATTGGAGAAAAACTCGGGAGTGGTATAACTCTCGTGATGTACAGATCAGGGGGTGTAACCTGAGGTTTTGAAAATTGGATGTGATGGCCTGAGATATTAGTGTTGGTAGTTTAACCTTCACTAAAAGTACTTATCCAATTTCGATTATTAAAAACAAGTTGTTTACAAAATGGCTTTTAAAGTAGTTATGTAGATTTGAAATAAAATGCTGATTTTTGCAAATAAACCATATAGCTTTTCTTTGAAAAACCTTACATCTATGCATTTTTCCCAAGACTTATGAGTACATTTTGTACTCACCGTTGCTCTATAAATATAAAAGCAGAGAATGAAGAAGATCAAGCTGAGAGTATGACTTCGCTGCGAATGTGGATGCGGTGGATTATTCTCGGATGCCTAGGATTCGTTTCCCCAGTCAATTGCCTGTGGCAAATTGATGGGTCGACTGTTTATCTTCATTTGCTTCCGCTGTGTTTATTTTTGCTTGAGGTTCTGTGAACCTAGTAAGGCAATGATCTTTGTAAAACTTCAGTTATTATTGTAATAAATCGTGGATGGCATTGTACCGTTTTTCTGGATATCTGTGTGTACTAGCTTTGATCTGGGACTAGTACTGAGATGCACAGGGGGGTCTGGGAGTTTCTACCCCGGGTCCCACACTCATGCTGGTGGTAGCCACCACCATGGACACAACACTCGCCATTTTTGTCATGCATGCTAGGTGTTCGATGAAATGTCGAGCCACCAAGAGGTGAACACCGGTCATGTTCTTTGTATCATAGTGAGCCATGTGCTTTGTAACATCCCATTTTGGGAGCCCTATGTTTGTGCTTGTGTGAAATTTCAAATTGCATTTGAATTCAAAGGTGCAACTCAAAATTCAAACCAAATTTCAAAAGTTTTCAAATTTTCAAAACTCCAAAACCCTTTTGGGCTGGCCCAACACATCTCCCTCTCCCCTGGCACACCAGGCCTCTAGCTCGGCCTAGCCAGCCTTTGGCCTAGCCCAGAATAGCCCACACCACCTTCATCCTATGCAATGACAATGCGTCATCACCCGCCCACATACACCATCATGCTAGCCCAGAATAACACTGTCCCTTGCCTGCCCAGACCCCCTCCTTCTATCTTCCATGCCATGATGTGCTTGCGCCGTGTCGCCCCCACATGCCTATGATCCACGATCGACCGTTGAGCCTTCTCTCCTTGCCTTAAGTCTCCTCACGCGTGCCCACGCTCATGCCGGCTTCGCCTCCTATCCCTGTGCCGTGCTGTGCGCCTAGTTGGGCGCCCAATAGCTAACGTGTCTCCCCTCAGCTATAAAGTCTACACACCACCTTCTCGTGCCCCCAATTCCACCCCCTCACCTCCAATTGCTCCTGAGCACCACCCAACTCTCCTTCCTTCCCTCCGACTGAGTCATCGCTGCAAGCATCGATCGAGCTTCGTTGTGCCTCCATCCAGTTGCCCACAGCTGGAGCACTACACAGAGATCTTGAAGCAATCCTGAGCCTCCCCAATCGTTCTCTTCTTGTCTGGTGCACCGCTCGTGATGATTGCCTCACCGCCGATTGGGTCCTCAGACGTCAGCCCATCCTCTTCGTCCCCAAACTTCGTAGTCACCTTGGGTGAGTTCCTCCTCCACCCCTAGGTGCTTCCCTAGTTGATAATTAGCTTCTTGTGCCCTTTGTCACCGTAGTGCCATGCTCCGGCCACTGCTACTGCATAAGCTCGCCACATACCAAATGAAGCTGCGCCACCTCATCTAGAGGTTTGTGATGAGCCAAGAAGTCCATTTTTGGCCTTGGCCCCGACCACTGTCCTCCCTCTCATCGGTGACGAGCTTCACCTCCTCTTGGTGGGAGAAGAGGGGCTATAGTGAGGAGATTAGTTTAAACACACGTAATTAGTTCTTTAATGAGTGTACTTAGTCGTTTGCTAATCACTATAGCCATGTCGACCCTCCTCATTAACTAAAGCCCTTGTCTCTATGACATGTAGGCCCCTAACCTTTTTAAACTAGTTAAGTGAGTTGGAAACCACTCACCAGTGGGCCTATTCCACTGTGGCTGCAGTCCATGAGTCCTACCTGCCAGCCCCCAGCCTTTTCTTTTAGGAAATAAATAAAAATGATTTAAAACCCTGTGGGCCCCTTCTGTCAGCCTCCATAGCCTTTTTAGTAGAAAAATAATTCAAAAATTAAAAATTGGTGGACCCCACCTGTTTGTAAGAGAGTACTCTCTCCTCTGTTAATTTTTGGGTTTAATCAAAATTTGTTCAACTTCAAATTTAACAAAATTTATTTCTAAATTTGTCTAAATTCAAAATCTATCTAATGACAGTAAAATTGTTTAATGTGGAGCTAATTTGAATTTATTTTTTTTGCTCGTGTGTTTATTTGATTTTCGATGCGATCGTCCGAGTAGAGTACAAGGACGAGGAAGAGCCACAGTACGAGACAACTCAAGAATTTTAAGACCCACTTGCTTTGTGAGCCAAGTGATCAATACTTTGATCATATTGAACCTATATTTTATATAAATTTATATTTATTTAAAATATCAAATTACATGCTATTAATTGTTACACAAATATATGTTAAACTTAAGGTTAGATATATGCTTACTTGACATTGTAATATTATTATAGCATCCTTTGGATACTGGAATCACATGATCCTTATCACCCAGATATTTAGTGGTAACTTTACTAGCTATAGGTCGTACTTAAGCTCATGCTAGTCTTGTTTAAGTATCAGGGCATTAATTTGCCATATCATCGTCTTTTACTCATAAAACTTATTTTGAGCAGTCATTGGAGGGAAATGAATGGTATATTTGAGATAGTTTTGTGCTTCTTAAAACCCTAAAACTTGTTGTTACCATATCTGGGTGGATGGTATGATAGTTGGTACGGATGTAGCATAGAAAATTATGATTTGTAGTATGCATCATACAGATAACTTAAAAACTGAATCCTGTGACGACCTCCCAATGTAAATTAGTACAACTATATGTTTATAATAGGTATGATCTAGCTAACTAATTAGCATCCACCAGTGAGGATTGCACCATTAGAACAACCATATGTGCCATTGGTGTAAGTCGCCATGTGGCGCATAGGGTGTTTGGGTGTGGTGGTGGGCATAACCTCACTACGATAAAACCTTAACGGGTGTAACTTACACTGAGAGATGCTTTGTAAAAGCCTTGTGATGATCTTCTTGATTTATATGTCTAAGAAAATATGTGAAACATAACAAGTTGATTATCTCTTGTGGGTAAAGTGTACAATCTCTACAGAGTATAAACTATTCGAATAACTGTGTCTATAATCAAGGATGGGAATGAGAACTTACTCGAGTTAGTTTCTATTTCAAAAACCTTTTGGGTGAGATAAAAACTCATCGGGTGAATGTAACACTAATTTTGGATTTCCTTGAGTAGATTTAACCCAGTATTTGATAATTGGGTGAATGTTACCCTAGTAAATAAAAACTAGCATATGGTAGATGGAACCTGCATGTTATAAATATTGCATACTTTTACTCTCTTTTATAAAAATATGGTTTGGTTAAATACTAGGCATAGGAATTTCTAATTATTATAGTTTCAAAATATTATTTTTAGCAAATAAAAAATCCCAAGCTTAACTTTGTTGAGCCTTGCATGTATAAATATTGTATTCTGTGTATTGGCTCGCGGAGCATCATTGCTTGTACTCACCCTCACTCACAAAATCTCTCAGAACCAATAGACCAAGGACACTATACGTACTAGGATAGTCTCTAGTAGTCTAGGTCTTACCCTAGTTTCGCTAACTAAGTTGGTATTTACATGCACCAATATTATCAAAGTCTTTGGTTAATATTAGTTGCACAAAACTTATCCTAGTCAATTGCTTGTGCCGAGATGTGCTCCCCTTTAGCTTTTACTTCCGCTTTCGCAATTATGTAATGTATATATTTGGCTAGACCGACTCTATTATAAACTTGATCCGATGTGGTTTATTTAAAATCTAATGAATGAATATTATTGTATGGTATGATTTACATTATGTATGAAATGATTCAGTGATGTATTCTGTGAGTACTATTTACTGATCTAGGAAATAGTGCAGTTGTTTTACAAAGGATTCTAAATTAACTAAATATGGGTCTAACATGCTCTATCCGGTAACATGTTCAAGAGTACGAATCATGTTTCGGTGCTCATCTTCGTCTGGTCGAGTCATGATGCAGCATGAGCTCGAGAAGCCTCCCATGGTCGCTGTATCTACAACAACTACTACTGGCTGGACATCCAACATGTGCAATTACCTCCCACCAATAGCACCATGGAGATTCCCACAAGGTGTTCGATGAAGGGTCTTAACCATGATGCTAGTGTGCTGATGGCGGCCACACCAGTGCCAACTCCAATGCACATGGCATCCCCTTTGGCCATCGCTCCGAAGGCAACCACCGCCACCGAGCTCGATGCCACAGTCATCACCCTGGATGATACCCGTCACATTGATCTCACCATGGCATTGATAGTAGCATGCACCACATAGATTTTGCATGTCAAGGAGGAGAAGCCTAGCGCATGCCAAGTGTTCAGTGAAATTCCTAGCAAGACTACAGTACCTGCAAGCATAGGTATGCGCAATGGCATCATCAAGTAGGTGCCCATGGTGCACATACGATGTGGCTCTATGCGGTGGGTTTTGAGGAGCAAGAAGTACGGTTTGTCATCTACATTACCACTACTGAGTGCCATGTCAAAGCTCATCATCATGCCAGTGCCCATGATCGCCTCAATCAAGCTGGCATTGGTCCTCGACATACCTAGCCGTTGGGACCAGGTGATTTGGTCACCATCATGACCACCATGGACCACTATGGCATCATCTTGCAAGACATGGTAGTGTTCGGGACCACTGCCCGTGCCACCTCATCCTCTGGATATGTCAGGTTTCGTCTAAGAACCACTGCCACCTCCATGGCCATCCTTACACTTCCTGACCTAACACCCAACAACATTAACACCTTCGCCAACACTCCGCTCCTCACGGTATCACACCCAGCTGCCACCATCGTTGATACCCATGAGCTCGATGTCGTTGCCACACCATGTTGTGTTACCATAATCTTCACTGGGACCATTCATGTTGGTTGCTTGGGAGTGACCTCATTTCAGACCTTGACACATGCTTCCTTCTAGACCATATCTCTATTGTTGTCCTCAATATGTTCGAAGGAATGTCGACGAACACACCCACTTTGAGTCCATCCTCCAGAATTTGCTCAACATAGCTGTGCTGGGGCATGTTCACTGGCATGAGTTTGTTGCCTAGGGCACGTGTGCTGTGGAGCTACAACACCTATGGCTACCACCTGTCTATACATCTTTCAATAGTAGGCTTGAGGATGTTGGGAAATTCATATGGCTCACAACAGAGATAAAACAGGAGGTGGATGATGCTACTACAACCATGGCCACCGCCAACCCAAACATCTGTGATGAAGAAGAGTGATCATTTTTAGGGCAAAGGGTTGAACTAAAGCCAAGGCCACCACCTGGGTGCATCAAACGTGTGATGCGACATCTACATGCTTGGTCACCAAACAGGTGCAACATAAGTGCATGATTACTGCTACCACCATGGCTGTGATACCCCACGCCATTATCCCTCGGATAATCGCGTGGAAGCATACGGATCATTATTTTTCTGATCAGTAGAACACTGCTCTGACAAATAACGAGCCTTTACCAGAGTAGCGCAGCAGAACAATAATATAGACACTGTCTCATTTATTACAGCAGTTGCCACAGGGCTATAGTCTAGTTTTACAAAGTAGATTAAGCAAAAGGTGCGAAAGTGATACCCCAGGGCTTTCTCGCCCACTCCACTGGACTGCCTACTCGTCCCAGCCAAAGTATAAGGGGTCCACCTCGCCTGGCTCCTCCGAGTCACCACCCTCCTCTCCTTCAAGTTCTGCGGATCTTGCTGCCTCTTCATCCTGCTCGTAGTATTCTTCGAGTGGAGTGGGGTCTAACCAAGGGAAATTAATAGCAAGGGTGAGTACTACGACAAATGCACTGATATGACTCTCATGTCCTTATGTCCATATTCTAATCCTTTTTATTCTGAAAATTAAACTTACGAAAATATAACTGGCAGCTTTTATTTATGAAAACTTTCTACTGTTCACGTGGTAAGGTAAGATCCCTAGTGATCACCGTTGTCCACATTCCACGGGACTGGTATGAATTCATGATTTTGTTCAGCACTGCGCAGGCTTGTGCCACTGTATCCAAGACTACTCTGAACCCTCTGAACTAGGCTTTCCACGCTACCTTAGGTATGGAGTCAGGCCCAAAGTACAGAACTTTTCTCTGATTACGTTGCTCTATTCACCAGCCCATCTATTGTCCATCGGTGTACCGGGTAGCTACCCAGGCTCCACCGATTTTTAACAGTGTTTGGTTAGCATCGACTCCCGGTCCAGCACTCCGCCTAACGCATATAGCGTCTGGGACTTGCTCACTTCTAGACTGGCATTACTGGTCCTAAGCTTCATCCATCTCTTTACTCACACATAGTTACTTACCTTATGTGATGAGATGGATAACGTAACGGGATACTGTTTTCTGCCTGTCCGACACGGGGGAATGGTTGGCACGTTATTTACGGTTCCCGATTCGGGTGAAAATTGGGTAGATCCTTATATTATAACCTTATGTAAAGGGGTCCCACCTATCCTCTCTTCTTACTTTCCCTGAACCCAGTTACCCACCATATACATGCTTACAGCACTGCTGCTCTTTTCAGCAGTACTGTAGCTACTAGCTTCATCTCTTGTTCCTTTTTTCTTTTTCTCTTTCTTTTTATCCTCTTTTCTTTTCTCAACTCATCTCATACTTAATGTCTTTACTCATTGATTTCTTTTCAGCAAAAGATTTTCATGCATTTAGATATACTTAGAGCAATTAGTCGTGAAATACTGCATACGTTTAACATAACTATGTGCATAATCAAAATAAGCTTGCATGAGTCGTAGCGTGAGCTGGAATCGACAAAAATCGGCTCTGTTCCCTCGACTTGAGTTTGCTCGGACTCTGCAATGTCGGCGTGCAGTTTAGAAAAATAAATATATTCATATAACTATAATTAATAGTTTTGTTAGAAAAAAAAACTCCCCCTTTTCTCTACTCTAATGTTGCTAGAAAAAATGCTACTGGATTGGTTGGGCCGGTTTAGCTAAATCTTCCCTTGAAATAGCCCTACCAAAAAAAGTACAAAGAAAAGCACCTCATTACTTAAAAGAAAGAAAAAGAAAATAGAAAAAAAACAAAGACCCCCTTTGGCCCAAACCCTTATTCGGCCCACGGCCTGACCCACCGTGGCCAGCGACGCTTTGCTCTCCCCCTGGCTTTAACCCTCCCCTTGACCCGACTGCTTGCCTCCACTCGGCCGCCTCTCCACTTCTCCTCGCCCTTAGCTCCCCCCGATGGTTGGCTACTCCACTCCCTTCTGGTCACCTCCACCAATCCGAGGCTTCTTGCTCCTTTGCCCTCCCTTCTCCCTGCGCTACTCCTTCACATCGGTTCTTCCTCCCCTGGTTCGGATCCGAGCAGATCGGGCCGAGATTTGCACGTCTCTTGGCGGATCCGTGGCGGTTGGCCGCCTCTGGGGTTGGATCTGGTGTGGGCTCGCCGGATCTGGAGGCTACTCGTCTTTGGCTCGGGGCTCCCTTGCGCTTGGCCGATCTATGCATTGTTGCTGTCGCTTGCTGGCTCGGCTCGGTGACGCTTCACGGCGACTCCGACTATTCTAACACTCTACTATTTCCAATGCTAGCTTTCTAGACTCCGGTTTACTTGCTATTTCCTTTTTGGCACCTTGCTCCTACGCTGCTTTTACTCATGTTACTCTACTACACCCGGCTGGTAGCCTTAGGGTTTTAGTGGCGGGGCTGGAGATTTGGGTTCTCTCCTTATAGGTTGACCCATCTCGAGGGCGTGCTAAAACCCTGGGGTGGCCGCCGGTTGTGCGGTAGCACCCGGTTGGGTTGGGTGGCTTCCTCCCTTCCTGGCTCAACCGGTGGGCTGGGGAGAGTAGAGCCGAAAGCTATGGTTTGGTTTGGATGAAAGTCCCAAAAAGGAAAGGAAGACAAGAGAGAAGGAAATGGGACCTACTTGGTTGTCGGGCTGAAAAAGAAGGAGTTGGGGTTGAGGGGGACCGTAGGGTGGTGGCTTCACGTGATTGCGGTCGGGGGATGGAGACGCGGCTTGTGGTTCTTGTCAATGGTCGATGTCCCGCCTTGTGGTGGTCCTCGATGACGTGCTTCTGGCTCCTTTGTCTCCACTGACTTGTGCTTGTTCTCACCATGGTCCCGAAGCTTCTTCTTCTTCTTTGCTTCTTCCTCTGCTTGCGGTTGGTGGACTATGATCTCACCTTCTGGCCCCTGGCCGAAGGTGCAATCTAGAAGCAGCACTAGTGGAATGTGAGTGCTGGGGGTTCTTGGCTAAGTGAACTTTGGTGGTTGTTGCTCTGGCTGGGTGAGTCTTTCGTGGCTATTGCTCTGTGGCGCTTGTGAATACATAGGGAAGTGTTATGTGCATTGAACTGCTGGGGGAGGTTGTTTTCGGACTGACTCCTGCTGGGGTTGTAGTTGACTGGATGCAGTTGGCTCTCCTTGGTGCTTATCCATACTTGAGTCTACTGCTCCTATGCTGGAGATCCCCTAGTTCGAAGGGTGAGCCGAGCACTATTTGCTCTTGTTTGGGCTGGCTGGAAAGGCTTTGTGTAGGCTTGTGCGGCTTGAAATTCAAAAGGCATGCTTGTGGGCTTGGTGGGCTGAATGAATAAAGGATGGTGGGCTATGGGCTGGAATGAGTTGAATCATTGTGGTCTTTTGGGCTGAGGTAAGTTCGAGAGGGCTTTGAATCCTTTTAGATTGTCGAATGATGACGCCCTCTGAGACGAGAGGCACCGACCGGCCCGGGACAGTCTGGGAACCTCTAAGATATTCTTAAACTGGCCCTAGCAGCCTAAGGGCACTGATGGCAATCTCTCTTTAATTTAATTTTATTCTCTCTTGGATTACTAGTTATATAATTTTCTAATTATCAAAAAGAAATTGGGGTTCGGGTCACTACTAATGAAAATCTAATTGCAGGGATCGCAGAGGGAACCAACTACTCGCTCTCAAGCCGACGACTTAGAAGATACATTCTCTTTATTTCTTCTTTTGTACAATTTTTTTGTAAAAAGGTTGTAATTATTGTTGCTAAGGAAATTTGAAAAATGTAATTCCGTTTTGTAATCATAATTTGTAATGAAGCTTAATGAATATATATATATATATATATATATATATATATATATATATATATATATATATATATATATATATATGTATGTATGTTAGACCATGTGCCAGGTCGATGATATTTTTAGGTGATGAATAATTGACAACGTTGGTTATGATATTACTTATGATGTGTTGCGTGTACGGATTGTCATATGTTGCATGATACGCTCGTGTGAGGTATTGTGCGGATTGACTTGAGTCAAGTCGTGGACTTGTGCTCGTACGTGGTTGTGTGTTTATTCATGTGCAGGTATTGCTTGAGGCGGAACATGGTCGATAACGGGACTGAAACTAGGTTCGGGTGGAACTGAAGTTTCGGGACTAAGTTCAGGGAGAAACTGAAGTCCTATCGGTCAAGGATGTCATACGGGATGTTCGGGCTAGAGAACAATGCGCGTGGAGATGATGCGTGGAGAAGATACAGGAGGTGCGGTTCTGGAGACTTCGACACGTGGAAGGCTGGAAAAATCGAAAGTGAAAAACCCGTGTTAGGAAGGGTTTCGGGTCCCTTGAAAAGTAGTGGGCCAAAAAAGCCTGATTGAGGCAAAAAGGCTCAGGATAAGTTGTATTAGGGTTAATGACGTATTGGAGTAGGTTGAAGAGTTTAGGAGTATAAATAGAGGTTGCACAGGACGGTTGGAGTTGAGCTTTTGCACGGAGAGAGACAATAGAAAAAGTGCTTGCGACGGCTTTTTGGGATGGCCGGTCGTGGCTTTTGAAAAAAAAACAAAGATTGTGCTTGCGGCGTGTCTTGTTTTCTTTGTCCGAGCGTGTGGCGTGATCGGGTTCCTCGGCGGCGCGTTCCAGAAAAAGCAGGCCGGCAAGCGGCTTGTTCCGAAAAAACAAGAAGGGCAGTCTGTACCAGGCGGAAGGAAAAAGCAAGAAAGGCAAGCTGTGATTATTGGAGAGAGAAAAGATCACTGCGCAGTCTGCGCAGAGGTTTGTTCTCGATGCTGTGCAGCGGCTTGAGATCTGATTGCAGAGGCGGGCCAAGTCGTGCACTGTGAGTTTTCTCGGAAGAACAACACAGGCAACGAGGCGGCCGAGACTTTCGAAAGAAATAAACAGAGCGTCGAGACTCTTGCAAGTCAGGTATCATTAAATTCTCAGATCGTGGTTCGTGCAGACTTGCAAGTCTTAACAATTTGCCTTTTTACGTGACGTTTAGACTAATTGATTTTCTTTGTGTGTCACGTGGCGTGTAGTTCTTGCATGCTAATTTTCTTGTTACTTGGTTGGTGATTCATGCATGCATGGGTGAGAACTAATACGTGAGGGACAACTAGTAGATTTTTTGCATGGTGGCTGTGTAGCACGCTGTTTGTTTGAAGGAAAATAGAAGTGGCTGGTGGCTGGTTATTTTACCATGTTCTTTGAAGAAAGTTGAAAAGGCATCGGCTATCTGTGTATGTGTAGGATTGCATACATGTACACGGCCGGTTGCGCAGATTTTGATTTGGATTAAATTCTTGCTTGCAAGTTTAGATTTGTTTTAATCTATCTAATATAGTTAGGGTATCAAATTAGTGATCTGAAAAGTTTGGTTGATTAATTTCTTACGGATTTTGCTTAATTGCTTAATTAGGGCTGAATCTATTTTCGTCACTTTATGTATTAGTGATCTTGTTTATTTTATATCTCGAGTTCTAGACCTCTGATTGATATACTTCCAGTTGGGTTAGTTCAATAACTTTCTCTAGTTTATTCTGACAAAGTTTGAGGTCAATCGGAATTACAGATTTTTATTGAGATCATTTTTAGTGAGGTCGCAGTGTTCTGTCCGATTTGTTTAAACGCGGCTTAAATAGGTTTTGTTTCTAGGGGTGAGTCTTAAAATTTATTTTTAGCTTCCGCAATCATTCACCCCCCCTCTGATTGCCTATCTTAGTGTGTATCGATCCTACAATATATATATAGGGATTAGAGTTAGGGTTCTTTCAATGGCCACCACCTAGATGAGGAAATTTTGAGTTGTTCAGTTCAGTTCAGTTACAGGCATTCACGATGAATTTGGTGCAGTTCTGCAACACCATCTAGATGATTTACTTGTGTAGGATCGAATCACACTAAGATAGACAATCAGAGGGGGGGTGAATGATTGCGGAAGCTAAAAAGTAAATTTTAAAACTCTCCCCTAAACACAAAACTACAATCGATCTACTCGGAAAGCTGCGGAGGACTCGACAGCAATAAAGATAATTAGATAATCTCGGTTTACACAAACCACGACGAACGGATGCAAACCAAAGGAATAAAAACTTTGCAAATCAAAATACCGAACTGAAGCACAGAGATGAGCCACAAGGATTCCAGTAAAAACAGCAGTTCAAATTTGCGCGAAACAGAACAACTTTAGATGGGTTCTTGAACTCACCAATACACACACCGTGCACCAAAGAAAAAATCGCCGGCTTTAAGTCTTCTAATCACCACCTGTTTCTTTTCTAATAATAATAAAAAAAAATATGGCCAGCACACCAGAACCAAGCTACCGTCCAACAGATAAAAAAACAACAGACTATGGCCAGCACAATGCAATTATCTAGTCCCTCACTTAATCATGTATCCTCTAATTGTTGTCTACACAAAACATGCACGTGACACCATACTTTATAATATCCATCAAGCAAGTTTCTTTTATTTTAATTTTCTCCAATCAATCACGAAGGCACGGCTATTTTATCTTATCAACTAAAGACTTCAAAATGCGACGCTTTGCATGCAATCATCACATGGACCAGAAAATTCTCATCTATACGCACTGTGTCCATCGCCGTATCAAAATACTTGTTCGCCTCGCCGCGCGCGCCTAGAGCAGAGGCCGGCACGCGCGCAGCACTCGAAAGGTCCACGCCAAGGCGCGAGATTTTTCAACTCGATTGTTGCGCCAGGACGTGGCAGTGCAAGAAGCCGCGATACACCCAACGACAGAGATGGTCGAAGAAAAGAAACGGCGAGCGAGACGAACAAAAGCAAAGCCGGCGAACTCTTTTTCTCTCCAAAGCTACGGCACACGCACAGCCGCAAGCCCCACAATATTTTCTTACAAAAGCCACACAAGAAAAAAACTGCGGCCGCAGGCCTTACACTTTTTCACGTAGCTCTCTCCCGCAACATCTCTTTGCATGCAACAATACAAATCGATTTATACGCATCAATTCCATGCAGCCATCCAACGAAGCCAACTCCAACACGGAAACTCACGTCCTGATCTGCATGCATCCGCACATCCGCACCAACTCAAATACGGAGACAAAACAAACCACGGCTCCGTATTTATGTTGTAATCCGTGTCCGTATACCACATACCAGCCCGCATGATCCTTCTGCAGACCGCACGTGGACCATGCATTTCACGGCAAGTCTTGTCGTGCCAGCCACACAACACTCCGTCATGACGTATCTCCGCGCCTCCAACGCGCGTCATCTTCATGCACGTTGTTCTCTAGCCTGAACATCCCGCATGACATCCTTGACCGATAGGACCTCAGTTCCTCCCTGAACTTAGTCCCAAAACCTCAGTTCCACCCGAACCTAGTTTCAGTCCAGTCATCGACCATGTTCCGCCTCAAACAACACCTGCACATGAATAAACAAACAACCACGTACGAGCACAAGTCCACGACTTGACTCAAGTCAATCCGCACAATACCTCACACGAGCGTATCATGCAACATACGACAATCCGTACACGCGAACGTCAGTCCGCACACGCAACACACCATAAGTAAAATCATAATCAACGTTGTCAATTATTCATCATCTAGTCTAGACCTGGCCACATGGTCTAACAATCTCCCCCTTGATGAATACATTGACAACACATTGAGATAACATGACTTTCAATAAATATAAGTGAAGAACTAAAACCACACTCTCAAACTCTCAACACAAGAGAAGTAAAAACTCTCCAATCTCTCAAATTTCTCTCCCCCTTTGGCAATGTAATCATCAAGAAATTTCAGTGAATAAGAATAAATATAAGAAAGAGCAATGAGAGTAAAAATCTAGAAACTTTGTAAATTATCCAAGTCATGTTGTATTGGTTTAATAAAACAACCAAGTCATATTTTTGAGTAGAGTTATCTAGATCATATAAAGCCATATATCATATAGCATTGTCAAAACAAGTCCGTTAATATAATTAAGCGATTTATATCAATGACAAGCATTGCAACAATAACTAGACTAATTATACAGAGCACAATGAGATATCACAACGAAAAGTTAAAGCTTAAAAGTGAAGCAAATCTTAACTCTAGGCGGGCTAGCAGTCTCATGTTAACATACTTGCTCCACACTCAAATTTTAGGCATGTGGCATGCTTGTAGCATACTTCTTTTCATAATACTTTTCTTTCTTTTTTTCTTTTTTTTTTGTGATGGTGGCATGCTTGAAACATACTTCTTTTTATTTTGTGCACTTTTTGTGCTTTCTCTTTTTGTTCACCATGGCATGCTTGAAGCATACATCTTTTCAATTCTCTCTTTCTTTTATACTATTTTTTTAATAACATGCCAAATTGAGTGATCATAAAAAAATTGGAACATGAAACATACGAGCCTCATAGCCAAGAGTTAAAATAAGACTCACAATCATGCTAATCCTTTTTCAATGGACATCGCAAAGTAATAAATATAATCAATCTAGTCAAAGTATTCCGCCATGTCATATTTTTAATTCAAATGTACCAAATTAATTATAATCTGTCATGATCAATGCTACACAGCATATGAATAAATATGATAAAAAGAGCTCTACTACTCAAATGGTTTCAATGACTTGGACTTGATGAGTTATTTGACAAGGATAATAAACAAAACTTCTGAAATTTTAAAAGATAAGCTCCCCCTTAGAATAATCCCATAGGATATAGAGCAACATCACCTTTACCACATGGTCTCTCAAAAAGTGACAACTCTTAGAAGTCATCAAAGAGAATGAAGAACTATCAAGTGTTCCAATCAAGCAATGATGTAAACGACCGAAACTCAATCAAGCTCATGTTCTCCATCCTCGTCAACTGTTCTTACATCACCGGAAACATTGATCTCACAGCACCGGAGTTAGTGAAATATGATTTGGGAATCCAGTACTGAGATACACGATGTGGAGGAATAGTAACAAAACTAGAACCAAAATCACGTACATGTGGTCGATCAAAACGCCAACAAGAACGTGAATTATTTGAATTAAATCCCAAACCAGCATGTGAATCAGATTTAAAGTCATCATAAAAGTTCTCTAAAAACCTAGTTTTCGCATAAGTTCTAGGAACAAAAGAATGTGTATTTCTCAAATTAGACCAAGTCTTAGCCTTTTCTTTCATTTGTTGTTTGGCTAGTCTAAAACAAAATTGCACAAGATGTCCATTTTTACCACAATGACTGCAAGTGTACTTAACTTTATGTTTAGCTTGAGAAGTAGAAGCAACATTCATATTCACTTGATTAGTAGATGACATAATACCAGCAGACTTAAAAATAATTTGTTTTGGTTCAGATTCTATTTCAATTTTTCCAGGTTCAAGAAGCTTAACAATCTTTGGAGGATTATTCTTAGCATGCTCAATATAATTAAATTCTAGACCATGATTTTTCACACTTATTTTTGACTTGTCTAGAATCATATTCAGATTTTTCTTGCCAAAAGAGAATCTCTCTAAAGTGTTCTTAAGGTACTCATTTTCTTTAACTAAAGTGGGACACGTTGAGCACTTAAAGGATTCATTCACAAGATTCTTAGAAGCACTAGATTGAGTCAATCTTTCTTTTTCAGCAAAATCATTAAGTTGTTTAGTCAATGCTTCTATTTCTATGTTAAGCTTAGGACAGTTAGAACAAGAAGATGTCTCATGATAAAGCATCTGTTGAATTGTTTCCTGAGAGGAACTAAGTCTAGCTTCTAACAATTCACACTTAGAGCAAGTTTTAGATTGAGCATTTAAATTACTTGTCTCTAAACATATAGATGAACTAGACTTGAGTTTTTTAATTTCATCATTTGCAAGTTTTAACCTTTCATCACAATAGTCATGTGCCAATTTTAATTCATCAAGTTTAGCAGTTTACATCACTAAGTTGAAACATGTTTGACGTATTAATTGTTCTAGCATTTTCTAACTCGAATGTAAAACTTGACAAGACTCACAAGATTCATCATCAGGAATAGAAGCTCTAAGTCTATTGATTTCAGAATTTAAGCTCTCAACAACAAATTCATGATTTTTAATTTTCTTTTATACTTTTGAGCTCCTCTGTCAATCTAAGTACAGCACGAGATAAATCAGTGTAAGAAGGTTTTACCTCATCAGGATCGCTATAAAGATCATCATCATTTAGCTCCTCACTGTTGGCCATAAAACACATCCCTGTGAAGTCTACCTCCTTTGCCTTCTTATCATTGTCCTCATCGTCGCTTTGAGAATCATCATCACTTAAAACAATCTCATCAAGTGCTGAAATTATCTTATTGACTGCTCTGCGATAATTGCGCTTCTTGTTTAGACCAATCTTGATTTGAGAGCGACGAGTTGGTATCTTGTCATCCTTAACCTCCTTGCTCCTTAGTTTGGGGCAATTCATCTTGATGTGGTTTTGCTCACCACATTCATAACATCTAATTGAGCCTCCTCTTCGTCTTGATCTGACATTGTAAATTGCCTTAGTCACCTGTTAGAGAGAAGTACAAGTCGCTCTTACCGAATCTCCTCTAATTGTTCATCCAAATAGAGCACAATGCGGACAAAGAAACAATAGAAGAACTTGAAGAACTGTCAGCTTGGTTAGTCACTAAGCCCAAAGAATTTGTCTTATTTATTCTGGCCAAAACATCAATCTCATGAGTTTTCATCTTAGAATAAAGATCATTCAAAGTGAGTGTTTCCATATTAATGAATGATTAATAGTAGTGACTAATACATTCCAAACAGACATATCCAAAGCATTTAAAATTTGACGCGCATTATCGAATCGAATATGTGACATCAACAGATTGCAAATCACTAATAATTTTATTAAAGCGGTCAAAAGTGCATCTACCGATTCCCCGGTTTCATCTCAAATTTAGAATACTCCTTTTGAATTGATTCGCGAACACCTTTAATGATTTAGAACCTTCATGATAATCACTAGAGTAGTCCAAATTTTATTTGCAGATTTAATATGAGCAATTCTCACAAATTCATTTCTACTAAGACCTTGCAATGAATATTCCTAGCCTTAGCATTTGCTTCAACATCGCAGATTTTCACTAGTAACAACAAAGAGGCACAATATATGGATTTTCAACTTTTTGCCAAATTGCATTACCTTGTGCTTGTAGAAAGACCTCCATGCGAGTTTTCCAATAAAGATAATCGGATCCATCGAAAAAGGGTGGTTTACCTGAGAAACGATCCCGATCTGATGCCATTGCAACCTCGCTCTGATACCACTTGTAGGATCGAATCACACTAAGATAGACAATCAGAGGGGGGGTGAATGATTGCGGAAGCTAAAAAGTAAATTTTAAAACTCTCCCCTAAACACAAAACTACAATCGATCTACTCGGAAAGCTGCGGAGGACTCGACAGCAATAAAGATAATTAGATAATCTCGGTTTACACAAACCACGACGAACGGATGCAAACCAAAGGAATAAAAACTTTGCAAATCAAAATACCGAACTGAAGCACAGAGATGAGCCACAAGGATTCCAGTAAAAACAGCAGTTCAAATTTGCGCGAAACAGAACAACTTTAGATGGGTTCTTGAACTCACCAATACACACACCGTGCACCAAAGAAAAAATCGCCGGCTTTAAGTCTTCTAATCACCACCTGTTTCTTTTCTAATAATAATAAAAAAAATATGGCCAGCACACCAGAACCAAGCTACCGTCCAACAGATAAAAAAACAACAGACTATGGCCAGCACAATGCAATTATCTAGTCCCTCACTTAATCATGTATCCTCTAATTGTTGTCTACACAAAACATGCACGTGACACCATACTTTATAATATCCATCAAGCAAGTTTCTTTTTATTTTAATTTTCTCCAATCAATCACGAAGGCACAGCTATTTTATCTTATCAACTAAAGACTTCAAAATGCGACGCCTGCATGCAATCATCACATGGACCAGAAAATTCTCATCTATACGTACCTGTGTGTCCAGTCGCCGTATCAAAATACTTGTTCGCCTGGCCGCGCACCGTCTAGAGCAGAGGCCGGCACGCGCGCAGCACTCGAAAGGTCCACGCCAAGGCGCGAGATTTTTCAACTCGATTGTTGCGCCAGGACGTGGCAGTGCAAGAAGCCGCGATACACCCAACGACAGAGATGGTCGAAGAAAAAGAAACGGCGAGCGGAGACTGAACAAAAGCAAAGCCGGCGAACTCTTTTTCTCTCCAAAGCTACGGCACACGCACAGCCGCAAGCCCCACAATATTTTCTTACAAAAGCCACACAAGAAAAAAACTGCGGCCGCAGGCCTTACACTTTTTCACGTAGCTCTCTCCCGCAACATCTCTTTGCATGCAACAATACAAATCGATTTATACGCATCAATTCCATGCAGCCATCCAACGAAGCCAACTCCAACACGGAAACTCACGTCCTGATCTGCATGCATCCGCACATCCGCACCAACTCAAATACGGAGACAAAACAAACCACGGCTCCGTATTTATGTTGTAATCCGTGTCCGTATACCACATACCAGCCCGCATGATCCTTCTGCAGACCGCACGTGGACCATGCATTTCACGGCAAGTCTTGTCGTGCCAGCCACACAACACTCCGTCATGACGTATCTCCGCGCCTCCAACGCCGCGTCATCTTCATGCACGTTGTTCTCTAGCCTGAACATCCCGCATGACATCCTTGACCGATAGGACCTCAGTTCCTCCCTGAACTTAGTCCCAAAACCTCAGTTCCACCCGAACCTAGTTTCAGTCCAGTCATCGACCATGTTCCGCCTCAAACAACACCTGCACATGAATAAACAAACAACCACGTACGAGCACAAGTCCACGACTTGACTCAAGTCAATCCGCACAATACCTCACACGAGCGTATCATGCAACATACGACAATCCGTACACGCGAACGTCAGTCCGCACACGCAACACACCATAAGTAAAATCATAATCAACGTTGTCAATTATTCATCATCTAGTCTAGACCTGGCCACATGGTCTAACAACTTGTTGTGCAAAATCCATCAATTCAATATGAGTGGAAGTCACCTCATCTATTGCTAGTGTATCTGGTCATGGTGATCAACAACTAGAATACTTCCTTTAGAGAATCCACAATTTGCTAACCTTTTCTAGATGGCAAGGCTGTTGTAGGAAATTTTCTGCAGAATTTAATGAGATCACATTTGAAGTGGCAGATGAAGTGATAACATGAGTAGCGACAACATGTGAGCAAGATTATCGACACATGCTGAACTTGGATGTCCTTGAAGGATCCAGGGTTACTACCAGGGCATCTGTTGTCAATAGGAAGATGTAGGAGAAGGCTCAACCTATTGCCTCTTACATGACTGGAAATCTGCCTCATTCTTGCTTCCAGTGCAAACTGTGCTCTTTTGTTCAGTGCAACAACCATGGAGTGTTTGAGCAGCTGGTGTTTGAGTTCTTGGCACCTGACAAGATCAAACCACAACATGGAGGCATTTGCCGCAAGCTTGAAGAATTTGGCAGTGGTGCTGAACTGACATCTTTCTAGCCAAAAATCCTTATTGCGCATTGTAGTGGCATGGATTTGAATTAGCCATGGTCACCGCCCGCCCATGGAAGAAGGTTAATTTTAGGAGCATTGTCTTGGCTAAAATTTTTGCTAAGCTGCAGTACTCCAAGTTTTCCTTTGGCAGTGTGGAGTGGTCAATGCAATGTATGCCAATCAATGCTTTTGAGTCATTTTCTTACATCAATCTGTTACTCCTAGAAGTGGCATTTCTAAAGGACAATTCAGGTGATCAGTTTGCTCAAGAGATTATGAACAGAATGGTAGCATAGCTAAACGTGATGGTGCTAATCTCCACTGTCGTTACCTCCTCACTTCACCAATATGGACAGGTGAAGGGTAGTTTTATGAGCTCCATGAAGAAATTGTTACTATATGCATTTGTGTGGTACTCATTCCTTTCCATATGTTGCATGAATTTGAGAAGTGCCAGGAGGGCAGGGATGAGTGCACGCTAACCAAGATCGGTGCATCATTTTGTGGTCTGGTAGACGGGATCAATGAAGTTTGGGTTCCATTTTGTTGCTGCACTAATAACAGTGAATGGAAGTGGAGGCAACTATGTGGCATGGTCATCAACTCAGATGATTCTAATGGATACATGGGAAGACGTGTTCTAGACTTGAGGCTTCTTCTAGTGCCATGGGATCCTAGCGGCTTAGCAAGCATGGGATTGGCTTGGGGACAAACCGAATTTTAATGGGGGAGGAATGCCATGGACTAGGCTATGCCTTGGGCCGTGTGGACATGAGCTGGACTTGGCCAAGGGCTAAGTCGGACGTGTGGTTCAGTACAAAGGCAGCAGCAACACAAAGGGGGTTGATAGCCTTGGCTCCTCTTTCTCCCTGCTGCTCCCCTTCCCCAAATTCCCTTTCTCTGATTTCCTAGTCTAAATTGCTTGTTCTTTCTAGTCTATTTGCTCATCGGAGTCTTTGCTTCCATTTCCCCCAGTTTGTATCCCAACTATTTGTATCCTGTGTTGGACTTGGTACTAAATCTCTTGTGCTCGGTGCTGATGGTTGATTATCAAGTTGGACCGTAACCCTCTGACTCTTCCTCCTGTTGTTGATTTTGAACGCTTCCAGCTCCAGTATCACTATGGTCTGGTCCGGCACATGGTCCAGTGCCACCATGTATGTATGCATTCCCATTTGGTGCTATTATAAAGCTCAAAGGGGAGAGGTGACTATTTTTTGTATGTAGGTTGCACTTTATAAAGTGTTTTAAGAGTAGGATGACAAAACAACTAATAAATAACATCAATGCTATTATTGCAAGACTCATGGATGGTAGCTTAATTAGACGTTTTAAATATATATTATACCATGGATAATTGGGGGGCATTTCTTTTTCCTGCAAAACTGGGCATAAATAGTTGGTTAGGCGTCTTTTTTGAAGAAAAAAAAACTTGCTACACAACAGTAGTGATGGAGTGAAACACTTAAAACCCCGTAAATAACCGACTTAGCATGTTATCGGTGAGAATCAAACATTGGTCTTTCAGTCACAAAACACATGTGAACCATACCAATACTCGGCTGTCCGTATGACCGAGAAAGTAATAAGTATTTTCATATACATATATTTTTATTCAAATTCAGACATTATTTCATTTTTTTCGTGACACAAACAAGGCCAAGGCAAAGTTAATTTAGTAAGGTTTTTTAGGGCTCAGAAAACTACAAGTGAACATTACCACATCAGGAGATTAATTTTGGTACTGCAGGGGCTTTGGAGATTTTTATTATAAACTGTTTGGGATAGATGATAGTAATTATTTACTGTAATGGACCCAGCACCCCCGTAAAAAAGAGGCGTTTGACAAGGTGTAAACGGAAAGAACATTCAACTGGTTGAAAGCTGCGGCTGCTGCAACAACTTCATCAGTGCCCAAAGTCATAGGTTTCTTGGGGAGCAAAGTTTCCCATCATGATCCTGCATTTTTTCCATATCTCTGGGGGGAGGGGTGGACCCAACCAGTCCTAGATTTTGGTATATATATTGGAGGGAGCAGTGACCTCCCCTGAGTTGTACATCCGCAGCCATAGCCATATTGCATTCCAACCAATTCCAAAGATCTCTCAGCATTCAAAACCTTCAGCTCTTCCTGTGTTTTGGGAGAAGATTTCTGTTCTTGTTTGGGTTGGTACTCCGAGACCACCAGGTGAGGAGCATGGTGTTGTTTCTTTTGTTGCTATCAAATTTGATCTTGTGCTGTTGGCTTGGGACTTGGGGTTCTTTCTGGGGATTGGAATTGGTCCTTGAGTTGCTAGATGCAGAGTTCTTTAGTCAGAATGTGACTGATCTTTGATGCCACTCTGAAATCTAGCTATTGTTTGGTGGCTGATGTAATGTGTAACTTATTGGTCTGGTTTCTTCCTGGTTTGCTCTTCTCCTTGGGCTCAGTTTATGAAGTGCTAAATGCAGAGTTTCCTCTTGTACCTGCCTGTTGTTTGATGTTTTGATGAAACCTGTTGTTTAATGTCCGAGAGATGTTCGTAGTTTGAAGCTTCTTGGGGTTCCCCTGTTTCCCACAAGATGAGTTCAGAAGCACAAAAAATTGGGGAAAAGAAGAGGGTTTATGATTCTTCATGTCTCTGGATCTTGCTTAGTTGAATGCAATGCCGGTTATATGTCATAGTTACTTCTTGAGCTCAGTTTTTTGGGGTCTCAAATACAGCAATCCTGCATAAAAATGCAACCTTTAGGCCTATATGACATTTTTTATTGGTAAAAGTGCCGGTTTTAGAGGCATGGCTGCTCTTTTGTGTTCAGCCGTTTTATCTTTATGTGGTGGCACTCGTAGAATTCTTGGATGTTTTGTTCTCGGGTCATTTCTGCTGGCTGCTTGTTGATAGTGTTTGGTTCTGCTCTCTGACTTCGGCCATGTCACAAGAGCAGAATTATTCCGTTTCTCTTCCTTGCAAGTTGTTTGTGATCACTGTTCCACCTGAAGCTTACTTGAATCTATGAATTTTGCAGGAGAAGTTTCAGTTTATGGGATTGCATCGACGCGCATGGGCTGAAGTTCTTGGCCTCGAGATCTCCAGTCCGAGGACAAAAGACATCAACATGGTGAACAAAATCTCTGCTCCATGGGATGAACGAGAGAAGATGACCTTTGAAGCACCAGTTCAAGAAAAAGTCTTCTCCAAGGGCACACTGATGCCTTCACTAAGCTTCAAACAATGGGAAGGAGAGGAAGCCATAGGTTCGATGGATCATAAGAGCAGGGCGAGTCGGATAAACGTCGCCAACGACCGGGGGAAAGTTTCCTCCAGCCCGAAATGTGAGCTTGATGCTGCAGCAATCAAGCTTCAGAAGGTGTACAAGAGTTACCGGACGAGGCGAAACCTCGCCGATTGCGCAGTCGTCGTCGAGGAGCTATGGTATGCATCATTTTCTTTTTTCTTGAGCATTGGAACAGTCAATCGGTAGTGTTGAAAAATTTCAGATTAATTTGTGATTCTTGGTTCAGGTGGAAGGCACTTGACTTTGCTTCACTGAAGCACAACTCAATATCGTTCTTCAACGGCGAAAAGCCCGAAACCGCTGTGTCACGGTGGGCAAGGGCGAGGACAAGAGCAGCCAAGGTAATTACAGTTGTTGATTCGTCAAAATGCTCCATGAGATGCCCTGTTCATCGAAATTGCAGTTGTTTACACAATTTTGTTTGTTGTTTGTTAGAAGTTTAATCGAGTTGCCAGTTAGTAGTCTTTACGTTCAAAATTGTTAGTAATAGTCAGTTATTCTAGCAGTTATAACGTAGTCAGTCAGTTACTAGTCGTAGGACATTAACGAGTCATTAGTAGTCAGTTACGACTGATCATGGAATGGCATAGTTAATGGTCATAATATGTGCATTAATAACTACGATTCGAGTGGCCACGTCTTTGTATTTTTTGCCCTTTAAATACTGGAATAGAATCAGAGAAAAGCTAGGAGGTTGGCGGCAAAGAAATACAGAGTAGTGCTGAGAAGTGATTCAGACTACCATTCCTCAAGTGTTGATTCAGACTACGTCTTCATAGTGATAATCGAGTCCTCGTAGTAGTTGTCAATGTGGTAAGAATACCTTCTCTTTTAACTCTAAAAGTTTCTACTCTTTCAACTCTAAGAGTACCTACTCTGTAAACTCTAAGAGTTTCTACTCTTTCAACTCTAAGAGTACCTACTCTTTCAACACTAAGAGTACCTTCTTGTTTAACAAGTGGTATCAAAGCATCAGGTTTGCAGATTATCTAGAAGACATGTTTTCGTTGTGGGCTCCGACGGCAAGGCAGCCAAGGACTCCTCCACAGTAGATCCGTCTTCGCTTCTTTTCGTCACCTTTGCGCCGACTGCGGCACTATGACAACGGTGGCCACACACTAGTTATCCAATGTGTTGTCTGGAAGGCTATAGGCTCCATCGTCTACCCCATGCTCATGCGAATGAACTACAACGACTGGACGCTGGTCATGCGAGTCAACCTTCAGGCACAAAGTCTCTAGGAGGCCATCGAGACCGATGACGTAGACTACCGCAATGATCGGCTCGCGCTGTCAGCGATTCTCTGTGCCGTGTCGGCCAAGATGCTGTCAGCTATCGCCATCAAGAACACGGCGAAGGCAACCTGGGAGGCCGTGAAGACCATGTGTATGGGCGTCGATCGGGTACGTGAAGCGAATGCCCAGCAACTGTGCAAAGAATTCGACAGTATCTCCTTCAAAGACGGTGAGTCTATCGACGATTTCTCGATGAGGATCTCTCACCTCGACGTGAAGTCCGCCTTCCTCAACGGCGACCTCACGGAGGAGGTATATGTGGTGTATCCCCCCGACTTCATTTGTACGAGATACGATCATCAGGTGCTGCGTCTGCATAAGCACACTATGGACTTCGACAAGCTCCCAGGGAATGGAATGCCAAGCTCGACAGAACACTGAGCTCCCTTGGTTTCAAGCGAACCTCGTCAGAGCATGCCATGGACACCCGGGGAATTGGGGACTCACGTCTACTCGTGGGTGTATACGTCGACGACTTGGTGGTGACCGGTGCTCATGTGGTGGAAATTGACCAATTCAAGGCTCAAATGGAAGCCGAATTTGAGATGAGTGATCTCAGCTCTCTCAGCTATTATCTCAGAATCGAGGTAACGCAAAGTGAAGGCGAGATCACTCTGTCTCAAGTAAACTATGCGGCCAAGCTACTGGAAAGGGCCAGTATGAGCGGCTACAATTTTGTCCATGTGCCAATGGTGCCACGACTGAAATTGAGCAAGGGAATCTCTAATCCTCTGGTCGATGGCACGTTCTACCGTAGCATCGTCGGAAGCCTACGCTATCTGGTACACACAAGGCCAGACATTGCGTTTACAGTCGGCTACATAAGTCGGGTCATGGATTCACCGACCACCGAGCACCTCAGCGCCGTGAAGCACCTGCTGCGCTATGTGGCTGGGACAATCAACTACGGGTTCCAGTATGCTAGAAGCACAAAGGTAGCCAAGCTTGTCAGATACAGCGGCGCCGACATGGCTAGGGATGTCGACGACAGGAAGAGTACCTCTAGCATGATTTTCTTCATTGGGGGGAGCCCAGTGAGCTGGTAATCACATAAACAAAGGATCATCGCTCTGTCATCTTGTGAGGCCGAGTATGTAGCTACCTCAATGACAGCGTGCCAAGGGATTTGGCTCCGAGAGTTGTTTAGCAGTCTGTTCAATGTCGAAGCAATAGTAGAAACTTTGCTCATAGACAACAAGTCTGCGATTCAGCTATGCAAGAATCCAGTGTACTATTGCCGGAGCAAGCACATTGAGACACGTTACTATTTCATCAGGGAAATGCGTCGAATTCGGCAAGATCCTCATCGACTATGTCAAATCGGACGAGCAATTGGTGGATCTGCTAACCAAACCTCTCCGGCGGATGAAGTTTCAGAGTTTGCGCGAGAAGATTGGAATAGTCAAGGTAAAGGGCAACTAGATCAAGGGGGAGATTGTTAGATGTTTGATCGAGTTGCCAGTTAGTAGTCATAACGTTCAAAATTGTTAGTAATAGTCAGTTACTCTAGCAGTTATAACGTAGTCGGTTAGTTACTGGTCGTAGGACAGTAACGAGTTATTAGTAGCCAGTTACGACTGATCGTGGGATAGCATGGTTAATGGTCGTAATATGTGTATTAATAACTACGATTCGAGTGGCCATGTCTTTGTATCTTTTGTCCTTTAAATACTGGAATAGAATCAAAGAAAAACTGAAACGTTGGCGGCAAAGAAAAACAGAGTAGCACTAAGAAGTGATTCAGACTACCATTTCCCAAGTGTTGATTCAAACTACGTCTTCATAGTGATAATCGAGTCCTCATAGTAGTTGTCAATGTGGTAAGAATACCTTCTCTTTCAACTCTAAGAGTTTCTACTCTTTCAACTCTAAGAGTATCTGTGAACTCTAAGAGTACCTACTCTTTTAACATTAAGAGTACCTACTCTTTCAACTCTACGAGTACCTTCTCGTTCAACATTGTTTAGGTTGGAAAGGGGTTATCGAAGAATGGGAAGGCTCAGAAGCTGGCATTGCAGCACTGGCTCGAAGCTGTAAGTCACATGCTACTTAATTCTAGCACTAAACTAGTGTGCTCTAGTGAGATTGTTGCAAATAGTTTACTAATGTTGCCGTTTTATGTGTTTCGACAGATTGATCCGAGGCATCGATATGGGCACAATTTACATATCTATTATGATGTCTGGTCCAAGAGTAAGAGTACAGAACCATTCTTTTATTGGTACGTAAACCTGAGCTTTTATACCTATTATAACTTTTCCATTTGTGCCATTTAAAACCTGCGACTAATAATGTGTCGATGGTTTTACATAATCAACAGGTTAGACATTGGGGAGGGCAAAGAAGTACATCTTGAGAAGTGCCCTAGGAGTAAACTTCAGAGCCTGTGCATCAAGTACCTTGGACCAGTATGTTCCTCAGCTCTAACACATGACAAAAGCAATATTAAAATAAAAAACCTAACAAATTTCAGTAAGCTGAATAATGAAAACATCATCCTGATCCTTTCTTTTTGTGTTTACTGTTCTGAATTCAGAAAGAGAGGCAGGACTATGAAGTTGTTGTGGAGAGTGGCAAACTTGTCTATGAACAAACTGGAGTTCTTGTGCACACTTTGGATGATTCCAAGTGGATTTTTGTCCTCAGCACAACCAAGGCATTCTATGTTGGGGGTTTAGATCATATACCCTCTTCTTAGTTGGGAAATTGAGGATTTACCCTCCCCACTCAATGACATGTGGGGTTATCGTAGGTCACTGACGCGTGGGTCAGGAGGGTAAATCCTCAATTTCCATCTAAATGGAGGGTATATGATCAATAATTCCTTCTAGGGGGTTTAGATCATATATCCTCTTCTTAGTTGGGAAATTGAGAATTTACCCTCTCCACTCAATGACATGTGGGGTCATCGTAGGTCACTAACGCGTGGGTCAGGAGAGTAAATCCTCAATTTCCATCTAAGTGGAGGGTATATGATCAATAATTCCTTCTAGGGGGTTTAGATCATATACCCTCTTCTTAGTTGGGAAATTGAGGATTTATGTTGGCCAGGTAAATAAAAAGTTTCTGTTCACTAGCTTGGAATTTATAGTGCCACCAATACGCAGATAGACGCGATGTATGTTCCAAGATACAATTCTCTGAATTGGTTCTGAAGTTTTTTGTTTCGGTTTTGACTGTGCGCAGAAGAAGAAAGGATCGTTTCAGCACTCGAGCTTTCTATCTGGTGGAGCCATAACATCTGCTGGAAGATTAGTGGTCAAAGACGGAATTCTGGAGGTATGTTCATATGGAGAAAAAAACTAGTTTTATACCATAAGAAGCAGCATTTCGAGTTATCTGATCTAACTGATGGTGTCCTATTTCTTCAGGCAATATGGCCATACAGTGGTCACTACCTTCCAACCGAAGAGAACTTCAAAGAGTTCATCCGTTACCTTCAGGATAACAACGTAGACCTCACCAATGTCAAGGTAAGTGAAAGAAAATTTCACATTCGTTTGCTCATAAGAATTAATACTACAAGATTCAGAATTGTAATGACATATAAATGCCTTGCTTTCTTTCAGAAATGTCCTATTGACAAAGATGACGAGTGCCCCTTGCTGAACAAACCTGACACTCAATCTGACACCACCGTCTCCGACAGCACCAAGATAACTGAAAACAACAGAGCAGCTGCTACTGAACATCTAAGCGAAATCGAGCACGACAACAATCGCATCGAGGTGAACAATGCAGAGCAGCAGCCACCTGCAAGTGCTGCTGCTGACCACAGAAAGAACCACCTGACGTGCCGGTGGTCCACGGGGACCGGCCCTCGCATACGGTGCGTCCGTGACTACCCGCAGGATCTCCAGTCCAGGGCTCTCGAGCACGTCAACCTCTCGCCGAGGCTCGCCGGCTCGCCGTCGAGGAAGAGGGACCCGGTGCCATCTCCCCGTCCCAGCCCCGGTATGATACTCTCGCCAAGGCTTGCATCCGTCGGGTTCCAGCCTCCGACAGTGTCTCTCACGCTCCCTGACTTCAAGAGGAGCAGGCTGCAGTGAACAATTTTGTTTGCATAGCGAGGTGATCAGAAATTCAGAATAACAACTGGTCTAATATTTCTGACAGGCCAGTGATTCTTTGCTGCTAGATTAGCAGATTACTTGATTTTTTCAGTTCACTGTGTACTTGATGGTACAATCTGTCAGTTTGCAGATACTACCATTTATTCTTTCATTAGATGTACACAAAGATTGCATGTAGATTGCTAGAAAAGAAAAGGAAAAGTGGAAGGAAGAAATTTGTTTTACATACATTTGCTATGTTGTCGCCTTGGAAGCCGCAGATGTGCATAACTCTGCACTTAACCTTGTCAAATACTCCCTCCTTTAGTAACAGGTGGGATTGGCTTCATCTCTATTGTCCATATAGCACGATTTACACTAAGTCTTTTAGCAGCTTCATAAGTGACTAGGAACACACCCAATTCCCCATCAAAAGTACGAAGCCCTTGACCATTGAACCTTGGACGTGCCGGCCGTGGCCGAGCTCCAGTGCACCAGCGGCCACCCCATCACCAGCGGGCACTAGCGGCCTACTATTGGGACTTGGGACTTGCAATTGCTGCTGAAGGATAGGGCTGGGGTAGTACATGTAAGAGTATTTAAGAGATCACTCCTACAGCAATAATCAAAATCTTGGCTGGTCCTTGCCTTTCTTGATCAAGTTTTGTGATTATGTGATTGTAGCCCTTCTATCCTAAATCTATGCTTAGAATACCTTAGTAGGACATGTGAGAGATGATGTGAAAGTTCTCATAACTTAGATCCTTACGACCAAGAAGTAATTTGAGTTTTAGAGCTTGCTGTATTCTTGTGACCTGGACTAAGATTTCTTCAGTTGGATAGAATCAAGTGCAATAACCTTATGTTTCTGGATTTGATCTGGTTTCTGACATCATTACAAAGGTCCATACTAATTATGCTAGCATTTGGACAAGGATTTATCAAGATGCACAAATTTGGGTTTTGTCCCAAGAGGTTTGTGCCTGGAACTATGGGAACAGTCATACAGTGTCACAGTCTAGGTTTTCCTTTGAAAAAATAAAAATAAAAATGTTATTTTCTTGGTTTTCCCGAGTTTCAAAATTATTTTCCCTAGTCTTATGTATTTTAATAGGTTTTCCACTTTTTTCCTAAAATTAAAACTAATATATGTACAAAAATAAAAACCAACTTTAAGTTGGAAATGCTTTTTCCTAAGTTCAATTAAACCCCAGGAATTTTTGTGGGTTTTTACGGAAGTTTTTGTCTTTTTTGGTATTTTTCTAAGCCTTATTGAATTTCCTGGATTTCCTTAAATAAAAAATAAATTAAAATCCTCAAAATCTCATTGGCCGAATTTCCCTCTCACTCCTGGGCTAGCCAGTTTTGTTCCTCCCATTACGGCCCATTCTCTTTCCACTCCCAACCTGCTTTACTCTCTCCCTCCCCCTCTCACTGCTACCCTAGGCTTGCATGCTAGTATCGTCTCCCTCCTCACGCTTTCTTCCTCCCCCTCCTTCCTTTTTCATCTGCCCATGAGCACTAGCCAATTCTCTTTCTTCCTCTACACTGCAACTCACCACACCAAAGCTTCCCACTTTTCTCTTCATCTCCTGCAAGCCCTAGAGCTCTAGCACCATGCTCCCCTTCTTTTGAGCTTTGCCACCTACTCTGGCGAAGCTTTCCCAATGAAACAAGCGAAGCCGAGCGACATCGTAGACACCTGGAGCTCTGACGAGTTCACGTAGACCTCTTCCACTACTTCTTTCCCTTTGAGCATCGTGGAACCTCTACTTCACTAGAGCTGAGCCATCTCTGCTGCTTTAACCTTGCCACCAACCAAATTCCATCCCTCCTAGGTAATAAATCCCATCCCAATCGATTTCCCAGTGCACTCTCACTCTTTTCTGTGCCTCACTGTGCGCCACCACCACCATCGATGCCACGTCATCCGCCAGCTATCTGCCATGTGGTTGCCACATAGTTGTCCCGAGCCTAATCATCTGCTTGTGTGGTGCCACCTAGTCCGCCTATGCGCCCGGTCCACCATAGACCAGGCCGAAATCTCATGGACCTGGTCCATAGACCACGGGCTCACGTGTCAGTCTCTCAAGTTATTTATTAAAAATTCTGGTGACTTCAACATGACATATTAATCCAAATTTCCTTTAGAAAGAAAAGAAGGATAAATCTAGAAAATCCCAAAATAATATTTTCTTTCTTTTTTCCCTTAATTAAATCTTCTGAAAGCATGCTCCCCCTTGTTTTAGCTCTGATTGACCCAATTCTTTATTTTAAAATCATATAAATTCCTAATCTTTTTGTTTATGTAAGCCTTTTAATTTTTGCATTTTATTTGAATTTTGTTTGGTTTGACTATTTAAGCGTGCAGACCATGATGTTCCGTAAGAGTGTGATTTTGCTGATAATTCCCTTCACCAATTCGTGAAGCAAAGCAATATACAAATTTGATCGTGTTGAACATGGTATTTCAAATTACTTATATTCTAATTTAAATTATTATTTATGTGTATTTTTATTTAGTCATAATTTAAATTCCTATTTTAGTTTAGTTGATTCCCAAATCCTTTTGTATAGCCCACATTTGATATTAAACACCCTATACCTTGTCACCATAAATAAAACTCTAGTTAGTACATTAAGTGATGACTTGAAACTTTTTAGAAAGGCTTACATATGCATAGAGATGAATCTAGGCTTGGGAAATTTTACACATGGAATTTTGAATTATAAAATATATCTTTGACATTGGAGTGTCAAGAAAGTCTATGAAATATTTGATAGAATAAAAATAAAAGGATAGTTTAAACTTAGGCAAATGGTTAGGTGGTGGGTGCTTGGTGTCATGATGTGGGTATGTGATAAGTCTTGTCTAAGTCAATTAAGGATCAGTTTGTGAGCTACTGTTATAAAGCCATTGCTTATTACTATAAGTATGGTATGGAATAGACCTGGCTAATTAATTTGCTTGTCCCAATTTTGATTTTGCCATTAGGTTGAATGTGGGTGTGGCAGGGCCACTGGTAATTTATATGGCGCAAGAGGGGGCCCAACTTAGTGGATTTTATGTTGTGGTAAAACCTTAACGGACATGGTCAGGTTGAGAATTTCGCATTGTAAAGGTTATGCGATAATCACTTAGTCGTACGCCTAAGAAAGTGTGTTATGGTTGATAGTATAAATTAATTATCTCTTATAGATAAAGTTGTACAACCTCTGTAGAGTATTAAACTATTCTAGATAGTCGAGCCCACAGTCATGGGTAAGTCGAGTAAGGTATTCATGGACTAGACTTTGATTTTCACAAACTGAGTTAACTACTTAATAGACGGGGGAAATCTATTGGAGGAATGGTTCAGGTTGAAAACCCATGTTTAGGTTAGTGTTAGGTTGGACCTACACTAATAGTATTATCTTGATTTTAAATACAATTGTATTTACTTATTGTATTAAATTCAGTTGTTTACATCTATGTAATGTATTTATGCTCAAATAACCCTATTAAGCCTTTCTTTGATATTATCTATGCATACATTAACTCTGTTATTGGTGTAACTTGCGGAGTACATTTTGTACTCATCCTTGCTTATTTAATTGTTGCTCAGAGGAGGAGTTCTATGACTACGGTAAGGACTTGGACGTTTAGGCCGTGTTCCATAGTCGTTTGCCTGTGCGTAGACTAGATGGGCTTCTTCCGCTTTGACTTTTCTTGTGCTGCACTTATTTATAATTTGACCTATGGGCCATTGATGCAAACTCTGGTCTTAAGGTCTATACTTGATTAAATAATAAATGTCATTTATGAATTATATGTATCTTTGTTACCCCTTGTGCACAAACTATTTTTACGCTAGTGTGATTTACACAGAGAATCTAGAGTTGTTATTTTTGGGTTCAACATACCGACATCCCTCTAGTGGTAGTGCTAACTAGGCAGCGATCAGACTGGCCCTAGAGTGATCAGACCAACCTTCAATGGTCATACTGGCCTCCCTATGGCGGTAGTACCAATCTGGAAGCAAAAACCAAGATTGTTGCATCTTTTGGTCTCAGATCACTGTAAATGTTATGTAGGAGGTGTAATCCGAAATTGATGACTCTCATAGTCATTTGACTGAAGATTTTGAAGACTTGGGTAAAGAAATAGTTTCCGCAATCATTCACTCCCCCCTTTAATTGATGGCATCAATCCAACATTAGTCCCAGTCCAGTCTGCTTCAGCATGACCTAGCTCTAGAGTCCTATAGCCAACAATAATACGCAAACCATCATATAGCACCTTATAATACACAAAATTATTAATTTCACAATTGATGAGCCAAGAACCCTTACCTTCACATCAAAGCATTTCCCATGCTTTGACACATAGCCCGTAGTGCCAAACGATGAGCCATCACATCTCCACGCATTCAGACTCTCCTGAATAGTCTCTATGTGCATGGGCATCGTCACTTGAACTGCATGGACCTCAGCTCTCCTACCTAGTCCTAGTCTCTTGTTGTTGACCACTAACATTATCCAAGCCACTTGCACAACCAAACACCAAGAAACTACTCGAGCACAAGTTCCATCACTTGACTCATGTTAGTTAAAACAATGAATCATGCGACTCAACACAACGAAACACCGACACCCATGTCGTTCTCACACTCAAACCAACTCAATATCCAATTTCATCAATGTCCCAAACATGTCTGACCTCTCCAGAAACCTCTCTGGTCACCCGCAAACATGTCTAGGGTACCCTCTAGACATGTCTGCCCTCGAGAAGCCGGTCTGACCACTGTGCCACGGCCAGTGAGATTGCCTAGCACCAGTCTAACTACTTTCCCCATGGCAGTTAGACCGCTGACAACCAGCCGGTCAGATTGCACCTCACTCCACGACCACACTAGTCGGAGTTTGGTTGCACAACCACACTAGTCAGATGGTGGTTAAATGACCACATAGGTCAAAGCTTGGTTCCACGACCACACTGGTCACTGGTGGAAGGTCACTTCCACGGCCACACTGGTCGCTAGTCATAGATTACTTCACGACCACACCGGCCGCTGGTCAGAGGTCACTTTCACGACCACACTTGGTCTTGCATGACCAATTTCTATGACCACACTTGTCTTGCATGACCAGCTTCCATGACCATACTGTATTTACACTCTAAATTTTCTAAAACTTTTGCAAAACTCAAATTCAACTCTACCAAAGCGCGAAATGTTCATCACAAACATATTCTAAACTTTCTCACATGGTCCCTCAGTCTCTCCCTTGATGAACACATTGGCAACTACTCCAAAAATAAAAATTTTGAGTTGGTTTTAGAAAATGAAGAGAATTTTGCGAAAGAGGTCTCAACTTAGCTTAAGAAGTGAATAGAAGTAAAAAATAACCAAGTAAGTTAGAAATAGAGTGAAGAAACTTGAAAGAGCAAGTTTTCAATAGAAACAATCCAAAACCATTTAAACTTGGGAAATTCTCACTCCAGATCCATATGAAAGTCATGAGAAGAAACTAAGCAAATCAAGAATTTTCAATAAAGCTCAAAATTCCAAAACTCCCTCATTTTCTCCCACTTGATCCAATTAATGCATTTTGCCGCAATTTCTCTCCGCTGACAATGTATTCATCAAGTAAGGAAGGGAAGGAGTTAATGAAGACTAAGAGGCAAACATAACTATTTTTAGTAATTTTAAGATTTTAGTTGGATTAGAAATTTAGAAAATTATCCAAGTCAATTAAATGGTATTTCACCATGTCATGCTTATGAAATTAGCTTGTAGAATCATTTAGGAATGTATATAGCAAAGCAAGCCAAGACTAGTTAGAAGCGATTACATGGATTAAAAACATATCATGTTGTCTCAAAATCACAAGTATAGCTAGAGGAATCCTAATATGAGTCATGATAAGGCAAAGTATAAAATTAGCCAAGATGCTAAATTCGGCAAGAAATATACCAAAGAACTACAAAGTGACTCACTTAAGATAAAAGCCTATTTGAATATTGCAATTGACTAGATAAATGACTTATCTTGGTAGAGTAAGTCTTAGATTAGGAGCTATCCACAACTGTCCCCTAAACTTTAGTCTAAGTTTTAGCTCACACTTGTATGGTCTATCTCAGCAAAGCATGTCCTAGATTGAGAGCCATCTACAACTGTCTACTGAGCTTCAACCAATTTGAATTAATTTTATTCACTCAATTTGATTGATCTAAAACCATTATTGACCATATTAAGTAGAGAGCTTAAGAAAATGGACTTGGTTATACATAACTCCCCTAAGTTCATGCCAAGTGCAATGGCAAGTAGTCTCATGGGAAAGAAATGCTGAGATGCAACTATGAGTACAATTGAGATCATCTAAAGGAATGAAATGGAAAGAGCTACAAATGATTCACAATAGAACTAAAAAAACTCTACCCAAGCTAGACTCAAAACTCAACTAAGTATTTTGCTATGTTAGGAATCAGAAAATGATCATTAAAGCTATACTATTTAAAAGATCTAGCCTAGACAACCTTACATTCAAGTTGAATAATTTTTTAAATGAGCTAATCATGGCAAAAGCTAAGATGCATATGTAAAGACATGATAAGGAAAGCGTACGATCACAAGACATGACCGGATATAGAATTTAAAATGGATAAAAGTCAAAGCTCACTTCTTCATGATCATATATTACAATGTGATGTAATGTAGAATGATGCAAAGGGGCAAAATACAAGAAGAAACAAAAAGAACCAAAACTCCCCCTAAACACAAGATACCATTTGTAACAACAAAAAGGATAAAACTCCCCCTAAACACAAGCTACAAGAAGAAATAGCTTAATGCACTTGCAAAAGGATATGACTTGCAACCAAAAGTATCACTCAAATTGTCTTCTCACATAGGATGAGACTAGAAGTTTCTAGGAGAGAAGAGAATGGCAAGCACAACAAAGAACCTTACAAACTCTAGCACTAATGATAACTTACTCCACATAGTCTCTAGAAAAGATAGTCTCACAACTAAAGAGCGACACATCACTACACTCTACTATAGGACCTCCCAAAGATGATCTACCCAAAACCTACTAATAACTAGTGAGTGATGGACAAGCTCAACCAAGATTTCTGAAGACACATCCTAGAGGACAACGTAAGAAAAGTGTTTAAGGAAAGACACGTGCTAGAGGTGTGCGTTCTATCTATTCAATGCCAAACTCCCCTACAAGCAACCAAACCTATGCAAGATGTAATGAAGAGCAGGAGTACCAAGTAATTTGTAAGAATAAAGCTCAGATATCATAAGCAATAATGAGGCACATGAGCATGCATAAGAATAGTACGATGATGGATATATCAAGAATAGTACAAGCTAGCAAAGATATGAAAAGGCTCAATGCATCCATAATTCACACTAAACACAAAACCATGTAAGCATAAACATGACATTGGATAATTCATGGATAATGTATGCTAACATCGACATCAAGTAACTCTTTGGATACATAAAGTAAGACACTAACAAGAACATGATAAAAGATGTTCCAAGAATAACATATGCTCATGGCGATAAAATAAAACTCATACATTCACAAATCATGAACAATAAGCTAAAATGTGGATATACAAGCAACATACTCTCAAAGGCATGACAATGAGTGTAACAAGAGTAATACATGCAAATATAATACAAATGGGTATATATATAAACGCAACATGCCAAAAGTAAATCATCATATACGTAAAGGGATGAACATATGTGAAAGCTCATAAATTAAGTGAAGACATCATACATAAAAGTACATGCCTCTTGGAGGCCACTAAAAAGAGTGAAGAACTATCTAGTATCACAATCAGATGATAAGGAAGAAGATTGAAATCTAGTATCACAATCAGATGATAAGGAAGAAGATTGGAACCAATCAAGTTCATATTCTCCATCCCATATCCCGGTACCTACACATGAGGGGAATAAATGATTACTGAGCAAATACTTAGGAATCCAATATCGAGACACTCAAGGAGTAAAATCAAAACTAGAAGAAGAATAAGCTAAAGATGATGCAGAATGAGGTAAAGCATGGATACCATGAGAACACACCGCCACACGAGCTCTACCTAGACTCCCCCTATTTGATAGACACTTGTGAACTTATCATGCCCTCATGGTACCCTATGCCTGGATGAGAGGCTGACCTAAAGCCATGAAAGAAGTACTCAACAAATCTAGACCTGAAGCTAGCTCAAGGGACACTCTGGGCTACAGGTACTCTTCTAGCTCTTAAGGATCTCTCTCTATCCTTATTCTCCTGTCTAGCTCGCCTAAAGTAAAACTGAACTAGGTGGCCATCCCTCTCACAGTAGGTGCAATGATACTTCACTCGATAAGAGTTTATCCTGCTAAAGAAGAAGCATCCACTGTACAAGAGAAGATTGTGCAAAGCCAGTAGACTTGCTTGGTTCTTGGAATACTCTAAGGCATCGAAACCTAGACCTGTATTCTCGGCACTTACCTTGAATTGATCTAGAATCATATTGAGGTTCTTTTTGCCACTAGAGAATCTCTCTAAAGTCTTCTTGAGGTAGTCATTCCATTTGGCTATGGTGATACTTGGACTACACTCACTCTTCTTTACCACTCTAGCATATCTCTCCTTAAGAATAGCTACTTCAAGCCTAAGAAACTCACAAAAGACACATGATGTAATCTTAATTTTCCTAAGTTGCTGATAAAACTTAACTCTAAATGTCTCATACATATCATCTAGATTCTGAGCTATCTCAGCACAAAATGTACATGCAATGGATACAACAGGATCAGACTTATTAGATGCATTAGATGCAACAAGTTTTTTAGAGGCAAAGTCATTCAGAGTTAAATCTAATGTTTTAATTTTAGTAGTTAACTTAGGATAATTTGAGCATGAGAGAGTCCTACAGTGAAGCATCTCATCAATTAATTCAACAATTTTACTAGGGCACTTTTAAGCTTCAAATCTAGCAAAGCATACTTTGAGCAAAATAAAGCACTAGAACTCATGTCCCTAGCTCCTAAGCATATACAAAAATTGCTAGGCTTGAGTTGAGCAATTTCATCATTAGCATGTTTAAGTTGTTTAGTATGAGAGGCATACACTAAGGAACTAGCAAGAAATACAACTTTCATTTTAGCTAAATTGTCCTCAGTGATAAGCAACTCATACACAACTTAAGTATGAATAATAGTGCCAAATGTAAAGCTAGTTTCCATCTTTTAAATTTTCTCATTTGCTACTCTAAGCTGACCAATAATAAAAGACTAAATGGTCCTAAGCTTGTCTAACTCAGAGTGTAATACTAGGCAAGATTCACAATTATCATCATCAGGAATCAATGATCTAAACCTAACAATTTCAGCATTCAAGCACTTAACCAGGAAATAAAACTTTCATTTTAGCTAAATTGTCCATAGAGACAACAACTCGTAAATAACTTAAGTATGAACAATAGTGCTAAGTGTAAAGCTAGCTTCCATCTTTTCAATTTTCTCATTTGCTACTCTAAATTGATCAATAATAGAAGACTAAATGGTCCTAAGCTTGTCTAACTCAGAGTGCAATTCTAGGCAAGTTTCACAATTATCATCATCATCAGGAATCAAGGATCTAAGCTTAACAATTTCAACATTCAAACACTTAACCAAGGAATCAGGATTCTTTATTTCCTTTTTGCATTTTATAAGATCATGATCTAGGTGAACTACTTCATGAGACATCTCATCGTACATGGTCTTTACATCATTAGGGTCACTGTAGAGATCATCCCCCTTGTTGATGTCCTCGGCGCTTGCCATAAAGCACATGCCGGTTAAGCCATTCTCCTTCTTGCCTCACAGCTCATCTTTGTCATCCTCAGTCCTCAAGTCTACAATGCTCAAATCAATGTTCTTGAGAGCGGCAAGGACTTGATCGATTACCTTGCGGTAGCAGAGCTTCTTGGTCTTGCCATCCTAAGCTCGATGATGCTTGCAGTTCTCCTCCTCCTTGTTGTGAGCTTAGGGCACCTGGCTCAAATGTGGTTAGCTCACACACTTAAAACATACAATAGGACCACCTCTCTTCCTATTTCTCACATTGTGGTATGCTTTCATAAATTTGGTGGATAGGAGGGCTAGATCATCTTCTGGAAGCTATTTTAACTACTCATCACTCAAAGCATGCAATGAAGATAAGGAGAATCTAGAAGAAGAAGAAGAAGAACAAGAGGGACTCTTCATGGGATTAGTCACTAGTGCCATCCATTGAGGTTTGCTCTTGCAAGAGAATAAGTCGATTTCATGGGTCTTCAACCTTAGGTAAAGCTTATTCAAGGTGAGATTGCTTATGACAATGTTATCATTATGGAAGTGACTTTCATCTCCCAAATTGATGTGACCAAGGCTCCAAGAACTTGACGTGTATTTTTAGAGTCAAAATAAACCATACCAATAGCACGCAAGTTACTGAGGATCCTGAAAAGGCGAGAAAAGAACTCATCCAAAACCTCTCCGGGTCTCATCTCAAACTTCTGATATTCTTTCTTGAATTGGTTCTCACACACCTCCTTGATAGTTATAGAATTCTTATGGTAATCAGTGAGGGTTTGCTAGATATCATGCATCGAAGCATGATAAGGCAACTCGTTTCTACCGAGTCCTTGAATCAGGAGGTTCTAGCCTTGCTGTTTACCTCCACATCTGAAAGATTTGTTGGAGTGATATGATCATTAGCAGGGACAACGTATAAACTCTTGACCTTCTCCTAGATACAATGTCCTTGAGCTTGAATGTAGGTTGCCATTCTCACCTTCCAATATGGGAAGTCAACCCAATTGAAGACGGGTGGCTTGGTGGAATACCAATTTGATATCATGGCTCTTAAGATCAATTAAGATCTATAAGGAAGAGCTTAACCGGGGCTCTAATACAACTTGTAGAACTGATGTCGACAATTAGAGGGGGTGAATGCTCCTCAAAACTTTTCTCCCAACGGTATCCAAAATCTTTACTTAAGTGACGAGTCACCAAGTTTAGATTACACCACCTATACTTCACAAAATAAGGCTAGAGACTTAATGTATGTTAAAGCTCTATTAAGTTGGTTTTGGTAATAATAATAAATACAATTAGAGACTAATATGCTTATTAGTTATGATATTGCCTAGTCTCATTTGGATGTAATGGATGACAAATGCTATTGTGAGACTAAAGTGTTTGATTGATTATGATCTCTTAAGTCTCACTTAGATGAAAAGACGAAATCGCAGAGGTATGATTCGATATCTCATTCATCTATATCTTAGTACATTCCTCAAATCCAAAATATAGATTAAACTCCACTAAAAGTCTAAAATGAATATATATGGATATGTTTTCCACTATACATTCTTGTATGCACACAATTAGAGAGAGTTCAATCTATATTTTGTGGTTTCATTAATATTGATCCATGTTTCTCTTTTCACATATTAAGAATTTTTACTTTGAAACGTATCCTTTAAGTATATAGCTTGTGTAGTTCATATATACTCATGATCAGGTTGTTATCCTGTTCTTCCATTATGTGTTAATAGTTGGATGATTAATAACAACCGGATGAGTAAGCTTTACTAGCAATTAATCTTAAAAATAAACACACACATTCGAATGTGTTAATTGCTTAAGAAAGCTTATTCTAGAGTATTCAATTGTTGTGTACATAATGTATACTCATATTGTCATGAGTTACGAAAAAGGGAAAATTATGAAATCTAATCCTCTATTATGTGTTAATGGTGAAGTTTTGGTAATTGATAGTAATTAGTTTGTGGACTAACATTTTTCATGAGTTGAATAAATAGATTAGGTTCCACAAGTGAGGATGACTTGGAATGACTTTATGTGTTGAAGATCATCTAAGTCAAGATGATGGAAGATGGGTTCCTGTGTTGAAAGCCATCAAGAAGAGAAGATGGTCATGAGTTGATCATCGAGTGAAGTCGAGATCCATCATGTGTTGATGGAGCTCAAGAAGAAGATGCATGAGTTGATGCATGTCCAAGAGAAGATGATCATGTGTTAATCATCAAGTCAAGTGAAGTCCCATCATATATTAATGGAGATCAAGCGAATGATGCATCATGAGTTGATGCACATCACGACAAGGACCCGAACTTGAAGCAATGATGTGTGTTATCAAGTTTCAAGAGGATGGTCAAGGCAAAGGTATGACTAGCTAGGGTTAAAGACATGCTCTTAGTCTTTTACTGGTCTTGTACTTTGGTTGGAAGACTAGATTACTAGTATAGGTTACCATATTATTAAGAGGAGTCATGTCTAATAGCTTGAGTCTCATCATAAGTTGATAGATCAACCTCACTTGCTCTAACTCTCTATGGTATAATGCTTATATTTGCGAATATGTTTTGCAAATAGTTGAAGCTCATGTGTTGAATCCTTGTAACATGGAACTATATATTGCGAATGTGTTTTGCAAGTGTTTGAAGTCTATATTTCCTATTCCTTATGGTATGAGACTTATATTTGTAAATGTGTTTTGCAAATGGTTAAAGCTCATATATAATCTTTGTAGCACATGACTTAGATTTACAAATATGTTAAAGTCCATGTACGAATTTCTTGTGTCATGATTTCAAAGGTGTGCAAATATATTTTGCAACTTGTTGGGAATCATGTGTGATCCTTGTGTGCATGATATTATAGTTTGCAAATATGTTTTGCAAAATCTGTTGAAATATCTATATTTATCAGGACAATCAGAACTACCAATGTGTATTGTGCGGTTAATGTGACGATGGCCCGATCTTCCGAGAGGTACTGATAAGTCGATTGTGGAGAACTCGATATTGATGATCCAAAGGCTCCGACCAAAACAGATCGATCCCCTCGCAATCACTACACCGCTGCTCCGATGGTTATCAACCGTGCCGAACGCGATTGACCTCGCCAAGAAGGCTATCTCCTGCAAGCGAATCGAGGACACAAGCAAGAGAGTAAAAGATGCAATCTGAAATTGTATTGCGAATAAAAATTAAGTTCATAAGTTGGTGTTCCTCAACTGGACGTGCAGTGAGACTGCTAAGAAGAATAAACTCTTAAGAAAAACACATGGAAAACTAAAGGGGTGCGACCTCCTTAAATAGGGGTGGGTGAGGCCGCACTTATCTAACAAAGGGGGGTGTGGTACTATTCACAGGTACTATTCATGTGAACAGTACGCCCATAAATAGTGCCAACCCAAATAGTCTATGTGTGATTACAAGGCCTAAGGCCCACTTTGACTCGGACTGAAAATATGACACAACTTGTTTTGCAGTTTTTGATCGGCTCGGATGGAATTTTGAGGTGAGACCAGATTCATCTGAAACTAGACTCCAAGGTCTTTCCAACGAGTACTCACGGGCCTTGAGAAACCTTTTGGATCAAAAGTTATGGTCATTTGAAGTAGGCGCTGTCAAGCAGTTCGAATCTGAGTCGAACTTACGAATATGAGTTGGATTGCGCTTGACGGTTCCACTTCTACACTTGAGGTCGCGTGGTTCTTCTCCATGGTTCCTGAGAACAAGAAAATCACAAGTCTTAGGAAGTATCGAATGTTCAGCAGAAAAATTATTGACTCCTAAAAACGAGTTTACCTGATAGTTGAGTTGACGAGCACGTGCCCGAGTGATTGGACCTTGCCCATCATTCATGGAAGCAGTAAGCGGAGTGTTCATATCAGTAGAAGTGATGTCCTCATCATCCTCGACTCAAGCTCATCTTCCGTACCGAAGAATGGCCGTAGATCTGCAATGTTAAAAGTGGGGCTAACCCCAAAATCTGCAGGCAAATCTAACTTATATGCATTATCATTAATACATTCAAGCACTTTAAAAGGACCATCTACACGAGGCATGAGTTTAGAATTTCTCAATTCAGGGAATTGCTCTTAACGCAAGTGTAACCACACAAGATCACTCGACTCAAAAGTAATATGCTTGCGTCCCTGACTACCAGCAACTTTATATTTAGCATTCATGAGCTCAATATTCTCTTTAGTTGTCTTATGCATCTTAAATATCAAATCAGCACGTTGTTAAGCATCAAGATTTACCTTCTCCGAAGCAGGAAGAGTCAACAAATCAATAGGTACACGAGGGATGAAACCATAAACAATCTCAAAAGGGCATTTCTTTGTGGTAGAATGCAGCGAACGATTATGAGCAAATTCCACATGAGGCAAACATTCCTCTCACAGTTTTAAGTTCTTTTTAAGCACAGCCCTAAGCATAGTAGATAATGTTCTATTGACTACCTAAGTTTGTCCATCGGTTTGGGGATGATAAGTAGTAGAAAATAACAGCTTAGTCCCCAATTTAGCCCACAAGGTTCTCCAAAAATGACTAAAAAATTTAGCATCCCGATTTGAAACTATCGTATTCGGACATGCTAGCGAACAATTTCCTTAAAGAATAAATCAGCAACATTTATAGCATCATCACTTTTATGACATGGTATAAAATGAGCCATCTTAGAAAATCTATCTACGACAACAAAAATACTATCCCTCCCCTTGTTTATCCTAGGCAGACCTAAAACAAAGTCCATAGAAATATCTTTCCAAGGTGTGCTTGGCACAGAGAGAAGCATTGATAAACCATGAGGATTAAGTCGTGACTTAGCTTTTTGGCACGTGGTGCAGTGGGCAATGAAACATTCGACGTCACGCCTCATCTTTGGCCAATAAAAGTGGTGGGTCAGAATGTCCTCAGTCTTCTTCACGCCGAAGTGACCTATTAATCCTCCTCCATGCGCCTCCTGTAACAACAAAAGACGAACGGAGCTAACTGGAACGCATAGCTTGTTAGCACGGTACAAGAAACCATCATGCACCACAAACTCCGCACTTGTGTGACCGTTTTAGGAGGCAGCCAACTCTGGATAGTGACGATCTTAGCCTGATCAACTTCAATACCCTGTGGAGTAACAACATAGCCAAGAAACGATACTCGATGGATGCAAAAAGTGCACTTCTCAAGGTTACCAAACAAATGTGCATCTCGCAAAGTATTAAAAAACAGCACGTAAATGATTCAGGTGTTCTTCATATGACTTGCTATATATCAGAATATCATCAAAATAAACTACCACAAATTTTCCAATGAAAGCACGTAAAACTTCGTTCATCAAAAGCATGAAAGTGCTAAGTGCATTAGTTAAACCAAAAGGCATCACCAACCACTCATATAGCCCGAATTTAGTTTTAAACGCCGTTTTTCATTCATCTCCTAATTTCATTCTAATCTGGTGGTACCCGCTACGCAAGTCAATCTTTGTGAAAATAATAGAACCACTCAACTCATCTAGCATGTTATCCAATCTAGGAATAGGATGACGATACCGTATTGTGATATTATTAATGGCCCTACAATCAACACATATACGCCAACTACCGTCTTTCTTATGAACCAAAAGAACAGGAACAACACAAGAACTCAGGCTTTCTCGTACATATCCTCGGTCCAAAAGATCTTGAACTTGTCGTTGAATTCTCTTAGTCTCCTCCGGATTAGTTCTATACGCCGCACGGTTTGGCAAAGTCACTCCTGGAATTAAGTCAATTTGGTGTTCAATCCCTCTAATAGGTGGCAGTCCCGGGGGTAGTTCAGCTGAAAATACATCCTCATATTCCTAAAAAAGATTAGTGATAGCAGACGGCAAAGAACTAGATATATCATCAAGTGAAAATAAAGCGTCTTTGCATATCAAAGCATAGCATGGCATATCATTGTCGACAATTTCAGTAAGATCAGATTTGATTGCAAGCATGACACAACCCTTTAATTTAATTCCCTCAGTCCTAGAACTAGATGCCAATTTCTCTTTCTTAGGTGGAAACATATTCTTCACTACTTGCTGATGTTCAATGGAAGTCTTAGGAAAATCACAAGTCTTAAGAAGTATCGAATGTTCAGCGGAAAAATTATTGACTCCTAAAAACGAGTTTACCTGATAGTTGAGTTGAAGAGCACGTGCCTAAGTGATTGGACCTTGCCCATCATTCATGGAAGCAATAAGAGGAGTGTTCATATCAGTAGAAGTGATATCCTCATCATCGGTACTACCAAAGATCAGAAGTACCGACATGTGTTGCGTGGTACTACCAATTGTCGGAAGTTCTAGCTCTGTATAAGTGGTCCGAGTGGCGTGCGGAAATACCAGCTCTGTGTGAGCGGCATTACCAGCGAGCGAAACTACTGGCTCTATATGAGTGGTACTATCGGAAGTCAGCAGTACCGGCATGTGTTGCGTAATACTACCGGACTTCAAACAGAGTTCCAAAAATCCTGCGGTTCATTTTTTCCAGAGACGTACCTATGTGGTGGTCTTATACTCCCCGCTAGAGCGGTAGTTCCGCATGTGTGGTATGGAACTTTCGATGATCGAAAGTATCAAAAATGAACGGCGGAATTACTGATTTTACTGATAACGGTTAGTTTTCTGACCGTTGTGAGGGGAGTGGTAGTTCTGGTTTTAAACAGTGGAACTACTAGAAATTCTGATTTTTCAGGGGTTTTGCTTCCAACGGTTAGTTTTTATGGTATGGGTATATACCCCCTTGTGGCTGGTTGGAGCAAGAGTTGCATCATCTATTGACACTTCCTTGAGCTAGTATGAGGTCCTTCTCTTAATTGTGCATATGTTACATCTTGTGAGCAAGAAGAAAGGCTCTAGATTGCATGTGTTACATCTAGAGATGGATTGAGTATCCACTTGAGGTTGTGCATTCATTGCACGTAGTGAGAGTCAAGCGAGGGGCTTGACTTATTACTCTTGGAGTTTGCCGACTCCTGGACTGCGTTGGAGGCGTTGTGCACAGTGATTTTCTCAAAGTAGGTTATGAGAAGACCCGACGAAATTGTGAAAGTTAGAGCTCACCTACTTGGAGTGGAAAAGAGCTACCACTAGTAGATTTGAGGTGGAAGGCTTAATTCGTAGAGCTGGTCCAATTCGTTTGGGTTTACCTCAACGTGGACTAGGAAAGACCAGCAAGTCTCCGAACACCACGGTAAAAAGCAACCGTGTCATTTATAGTTTGTTTTCTTATGCTCAACTTACATTCAAGTAAATTACATTCATAGAATTATAAACTACACGGAAGCATAACAATACCACAAGTAATGGAAGATATTTAAAAGGTTCAACCGCTAAGATCATAAATAGTTAAAGCCAACCACATTCTAGCATTATTAAACAATAGTGCTCAACAATGTGGAGATAAAAAACGACTAAAGACTTATCTAAATTATTACAGCAAAATTCATGAGTGATGTGTAATAGTGTCATGCCGCTCTACCCTTCCTATGCATGCTCAAGTATCACCTGGAAAGGGGGAAAACTGTTTAACAAGTTAATTACGCATCAACAATTAATTTCTCAATGGCCGTATTCATATCCACAACCACAATTACTACCAACAACAGAAAATCATTAGCAATTAATCCTCGTTTACCTAATTCACAACCACGACCACAACTACTACCAATAACAATAAAGCATTAGCATATATTTCTCACTAACCTTATTATTTTTCACAACCACATCCGCCATCAATAGTTACCACAAGAGAAATACTTCATACCACAACCACAACTACAACCATACCACAAGAGGGTGAACCCCACTCCACAACCACTTGCCTCATACCACAGGTGACTCTCATGAACCAATTCCACATAAGATCCAAGAAATTGCATATGCATGCATATAATTCATCCACAATAAATTGCTTATGTATGCAATGATCCATCCACAATGAAAATATATATGTATGCATATGATCCACTGCACCCTTACCAAATAAGGTAAGAGTGTGCATCGTACTACAGCAATGTATGATGCTGTACCGGTACAGTCGCGGCTAGGTGCGGTGATATCCACGATGCAAATAACATGCTATGATATGCATGATATAAAATAAAGAATATTACCACATAGTTCGCATGTAATTCATAAAGAATATAACCACATAGTCACAATTCATTCATAAAGAATATATCCACATAGACCACAACTGATTTATAAGAATATTGCCACATAAATCACAATTGATTCATAAGAAATATTGCTACATGGACCACAATTGATTCATAAAGGATACTACCCCATACACCACATTTGTTTCATTAAGAGTAATACCACACAAACCACATTCGATTCATCAAGAACATAAACAATCGATTCATAAAGGATACTACCATATAGATCACAATATATATAAGGAGCATATAGCACGGCAAGGCATCTTGAACTAAAAAAATTAACTAATATGAAGGTAGTAAAATTAACAAATTAAATTGTAGCAACAACCGCTATATTTACTTACTTTTACCAAAGGGACGAAAGTCACAAGTACGATCAAGAGCAAACACACATGTTCACATGTCACCACTCAGCACAAAACCATAGCATAACATCCACAACTGAAAAATAAAGTGCCGCTAAGCCCAAAACCCGACAATTCTTTCTCAGCTCGTCATTCCGACGCTCAGCCCACTATAGCAGCGCTGCTTGTCTTTTTTGTATCTTTTAATCCACTAGGTATAACACAGCAAACAATAATATTTCTGAAAACTACATAACAAAGACTACAAGTTTCAATAAGACACCCTATTTTTAATTTGTTGTTAAAAGAGTGTAAAATACCACAAAAAACAGAGGACTGACTCTGCATCGGAGTTCTGGCTAGCAAGCTTCTACCGATCACCATCCACAGTACACTGATCTACAAATCATGAAATTTTTACAGAAGCTAGTTTACATAATTAACTACAAATTTTGTTATTATGGGTAAATTCATAAAATTCATTACACCCTCTGAATCTGCACCTGATCAGAAACTAGACTCTGAATTCTCCCTTGCTACACAGCAGAGTTCCAATCTTTGTTACGCCCAAACCCCACAGCCAAACATTCTACAAAAATTACAGTAGCTATATTTTTGCATCCTCTACAACTTTCATGTTGATTATTTCCTCAGAAAAATTCATCTAGACCTCCTAAACTGCATGAACAGAGAACGATTAATTGCTAATCGGTTGATTACCCCATAAGAACTCCTCTAATCATGAGCAAAAAACTCTAAATTAATCTAAAATAGAAGGGAATAAGGTAAAAAATTATACCTAGGTTGATCCCACAAGATCTCCCTTTTTCTTCTTCCCTCCTTCCTTCTTCTTTCCTCCCTTCCCTTCATCTTTCTCTCCTTCCTTCCCTTTCTTTTCAGTAGGGCCGCAATGGAGGAAGGGCACCCTAGGGTAGGAGGCATAAGGAGAGGGGTGTCTAGGGGTGGGAGTGGCGGCCAAGGGGAGCGACCAAAGGGTGGGAGCGGATGTTTAGGGGCGGCTAGGGTTTGAGGGGATGGGAGGGGTGTGGTTGGGCCCTTTGGGCCGGCTGGCCCAAAGTGGCTAGGCCCAACCAGGCAGCCCAACGCTCTAATGTTATTTAATTAATTTAATTTTTTAATTTAGACAATTCCGCAAGCTTTTCCCCGCCTCCCGTGATTCATCGAAAAACAAGAAACTTCGCATTTTCGCTAAATAATCCCAGGGACGCCGAAAAGACATTTAGGGCATTACAAGTCAATCTTAGAAAAGATAGTAGAACCACTTAAACCATCAAGCAAATCATCTAACCTAGGAATAGGATGACAATAGCGAACAATTATGTTGTTGATAGCTCTACAGTCTACGCATATTCTCTAAGTACCATCTTTCTCAGAAACAAGAATAACAGGAACGACATAAGGGCTAAGACTTTCACGTACGTACCCTTTGTCCAAAAGTGCTTGTACTTGCCGCTGAATCTCCTTTGTCTTCTCAGGGTTGGTGCGGTATGGCGGTCAATTTGAAAAAGAGGCTCATGGAACCAAGTCAATCTGATGCTCAATACCTCGAATGGGTAGTAGTCCAGCGGGTATCTTCTCTAGAAACACGTTATCATAGGTCTGCAAAACTTGGGAGACAACATTAGGAAGATAGGTTAAGTCATTAGTAGTCATCAAAACTTCTTTATATAGCAACACAAAGTGAAACATTGTGAGGTCTTCTCTCATCTCCCTCAACTCAGATTTTGTTACCATCATCACTAACTTTTTCTCTCCCTCAATGTTAGCTTTCCCACTCAATTTTAATTTTTCTCTCTCACTCACCCTATGTGGAATTTCATTCTTTTGTTCCTTCCCTCTCTCACCCCTTATTTACACTTCTTTCTTTTGAGTATTTTCAATGACAATTTGAGAAGGTGTCATAGGACGTAATGTTATTTCTTTACTATTCCACGTACACTTACATTGATTTGTTCTACCATCATGAATTACCGACCTATCATATTACCATGGCCTCCCTAAAAGTTAATGACAAATATCCATAGAGACCACATCACACTCCGCAGTATCTTGGTAATTATCAATCTGAAAACTAACATCAACAGTGTACCCAATATTTATAGAACCATCATTATTCAACCATTGAATTTGATATGGATGTGGATGTTTTTTTTATTTCAATCCAAGTTTTTTGTAAAGTTATTTACTAGCTAGATTATGACAACTACCTTCATCAATAATAATTTTGCAACACTTACATCTTTGCTTACCTGAGCTCTTGTTTGAAAAAGGTTACAGTGCTATTCATGGTTGAATTTGGCTTAAACGCTAAATACCGAAGGAGTGCACACAAGGATAGGACCAGACTCGGGGTCACAATACACATCCCTATGCGTTTTCTCTTCTCTTTCTCCCCCTTGGCTATCCTCATTCACTCTAAAATCAGCAAAGTACTCTCCATCTTCATCACTAGCAGAATCATATTCTTCATTCTCAGTTATCAACATTACCTTATGATTTGGACAATCTTTTTTGCATATGTCCGTGTCCAAGACACTTGAACCATTTGGATAGAGCTACTCTTGGCCGTGGAACCAATTGAAGATGAAGAAGAAGGGGTTAGCCCTCTCTTTGAATTAGGAGTGATATTCTTTGCACTTAGAGTAGCACGTGTACTAGGAGTAAAACTTCCACTAGAGGGATTAGTTTTAAATGAATTGAAACGATATGTAAACTTACCTTCTGTAGTGCTGTTCGGGGAATGAAAGATGATATTCTTGTTGTCCTCATGTCTTGTTGCACTTATCTTTCAGCCTTAGTTGCTTGATGTACCAACTCCACTATGTTGTTGTAAGGCTAAAATTCAACGATGCGCTTGATAGGAGGGAGTAAACCAGTAAAGAATCGTGCCATTGTTTGCTCTTCTTGCTCATAAACATTAGCTCGAATCATAGCCATCTCTTTATAGTATTCCTCCACCGTGAAGGTTTCTTGCTTCATTTGCTGCAATTTGTCAAATAAATCACGTTCATAATATTTAGGAACAAACCTTCCTCTTATGTGGTATTTCATCTCCTCCCATGTAGTAATGGGTGGCTCATTGTTCTCCCTCCTTTGATTTTGCACTTGTTCCGACCAAATCAATGCATAATCATTGAATTCGAGTTCTGCCATATGAATTTTCTTCTCTTCAGAATAATTGTGCAAGCGGAACACCTTGTCCACCTTGAGCTCCCAAGTGAGGTATTCTTTGGGCTCATGTGCATCTGAGAATGATGGCATTGTAAATTTAAACTTACCAAATTTTTCCTTGTTTGGTCGTTCATCATCATAATGATTACGATGGAGGTAGCCATCATCGTAGTGCAGAAAATCATCATCGTCGAAGTGAGGTGCTCCCCCACCACGGCCTCCATGTCCATAGCCCCTTCCCGGACCATGGAAGCCGCACCCTTCACCTCTCCCAGGCAAAGGTGGCTGAATAGTATTTGCCATCACGCGATCTCGCCTTTGTTGAGCTTCTTGGCTGCCTCGAGCAGTGGCTGCCCCCTCATCTCATGAAGGAATGGCTCCCCCACGATGAACGCTTCCCTCCTCTTGTTGTGGACAAAGCGCGCGTACAACATCATTCACAATGTTTGTACGTAGTACATTCATTTGCTGGTTCATCTCAATACGCATATCTTGCACTGAATTGTTGATCTCCTCCTTGAGTTGCTTTTCCAAGGTGGTAGTAGTGGTAGTGAACTCATTGCGCAAAGTTCCCCTCAAAGCTTGGAATTGGAATCGAGTCACCGGAAAGTTCAGATTATGCTCCTCGCCCATATTGTCATCTCCATCTGACATGGTTAGATTGTGCAAAGAAACACGAAACAATACTAATATATGTATGATATGTGAAATTCACTCAATCTCACTCTTTCCTCTCCCAAGTAAAGTTCTTACCTTTCCGAAGTGAATTGAGGCCAAAATAAAACTTACACTTGGTGGTGGCTACAATAGCAAGTGATGATCAAGCAGATTTAAAAGTGACTCACAATTGCACGACAAAAGATATTTTATGGAGCTTGGTTAGGAAGTATTTATCCTACACAATCTGAGTTTCATGATATTGTAAAATGAAGCAATAATTCAAGCTAGAAAGTATTGCCTCTATGTTGATCCAATAGATATAAGTGAAGTGTATGAACACATACACAATGATCAATATGACTCAGTGCAACAAAGAAATGAGCTAACTAGAAAAAATCAGGAATAGATAGCTCTTTTGCACCAAATACTAGGAGAGACGCTAGCCAATTGCAATAATATGGAAATAAGGGCACAAGATTGCTCTAGAATTTAAATACTTCAACTAAATTTATGGCATAAATACTCACCCAAGTTTGGCCCTTTTCTCACCTCTTTTTTTTTGCTCTTTTTTTGCCCCCTTTTTTTTGCTACCCGGCAACTGACTCAAATAGACTCAAAATCTCATTCTGAGTCTAATGAGGTATATGAGTCATAAACTTTTTTATAAATACAGGGGTATAAAGGTAATTAAAAGATACTCTCTCTCTCTCTGTGTAAACTTTGATTTTTTTTTATTGACCAAGTGAGTAATGCAAGTCTAATGTTCAGTTGAGAGTAAATTATTCAAGAGTAGCCCACAATGCAATATTAATTACTAGTCTCAAGTGTTCAAAGGATTTGAGTGAAGGTCGGTTTGTATGGTGTTCGGCTATTTCAATTGCGCATGGCAAGAAATTCAAGGAAACCAACCCGAACACAAACTTTTCTCTTGGATTTCGGATAGCACTTCCCTAGAGTTGGTTTCAGATGGCAATATCTCAAAGAGTTCGGATGAGGACAGCTAGCCAAACCGACTTGGATTCTAGGGTCATACTTGGATTACTCTTGGAAGAGTTGTAGACGCACGCTAAAAGGCGGGTAGGATTTGGGGTATGGCCGCCCACCAAGAACTAAAAATAAGATTGAATCTATTTTTTTAAGCTAATTGAATGATCAACTAGTAGATTTTCAAAGATTAAAATAACAACAATCAGCACGTAAACACAATTTCTAATGGATCAAAACTTAATAAAACTCACATAAAATAACATATTAAACTAGGGTTCGGATTTCTTTTTGTGAGGCAATTTTCGGTTAGATGGACTATAGGACAGAAAGTAATAAACTGAAATTAAAAGGGATAAGACCCTATCAAGTAAACTGCGTTCTGATATCTGATAATACGAGGTCGCTTGATCTTCTTAACATAGGATTGGATACTCGCGGGAGTCTTGATGAATTGTAGTGATCCTCTAATGCCAATGTAAGAGACGAATACTCTTTAATTCACCAGAACACACTCGCGTCGATTTCGCTGACCAACAAGCGAAGATCTATCGTGCACCCAATTCTCAGCGGAAAAGCTAAACAATCTTGATTGAAGAAACTCCCTAATTCCTCACGAAACTCAAGCACAAACAATAGTATATTTATTCTCAAAGGTGGTCTACCCAACAATGGGAATATACAAGGGTTTTTATAGTGCCTTCCCTGACACATGTAAGGAAAGCCTTGGCCGAATCAATCTCTTATTCGGTCAGGGTTTCCTAATACAACTCCTTAAATTTAGCTACTCGAACTCTTCAATTTCGGGCTAAGCCCCTATCTGAATACAAGTTCAAAACATTAGATGGGCTCGGACACGTTTTGGCACGCAGGCCATATCTTTCTCACGCCATGGAATGTGTGATCATGTGGCTGCTTAGTTTTGAACTTCCCTGGCCGCATGGCAATCACGTGAACTATTTCCTTTAGGTTTTCTGCACAAGCTTTGCCTCCCAAGTCTTCACATGAGTTATACCTAAGAATACATAAAATACTAGCACAAGGTAGTATCCTAAATTTATCATCAATTAAAGAAAACTCTTTAAGAAACAAAAGTACCTGTTTGTTTAAAAGCTTAGCTCTTGCCCTCGTCATTGGACTCTCAGGTTCTTAGACATTCTCATGCATACTTCAAGTGGAAGATGTACATGTAATGGGGATGTCCTCATCAAAATATATCATATTGTCAAGGATTGAATAAATCTTTAAATAAGGCATTACTATTTAATTAAGACCCTAAGACCCCGTGGTCGTCAGTTTCCTATAACTATTTCCTGACTACCCTAGTTGAAGGATTATTGTACACTCTGCAAGACCAGCATACCACTCGAAGAAGTCATGAACTGTTTTGAGGACCCACTTCAAGCGGACTCTTCCTGTGCGACGGATGAAACATGTGCGTTATCCGGTCTAAACCGCACGATTCGGCCCTGTGTCTCTGACAATAATTACCATGCAGTTGTGCCACACGATTATCTCCCATCGACAACAACCGAAGGTCAGTTACATTCGGGTATCTCTCTCTGACAACAACCCCCCCCCCCTCCAATTGGACACGTTGATTCAATAAGACGTCTCCTTAGATGGATAACTAGCACCCCTTCAATGGCATTTAAGGGTTGACGAGAGAAGACAAAGCACAATCGAATCAATCAACAACCAACACAAGATCAATCAATATATAATCAGAATCTTATGAGCAAAAGGAAGAAGATAGATTAGGGCTTGTTGTAAGTCCCTTTATAACCAGTTCATAAGTAATAAAGATCATCCACTTTCTCCTGTTATCCATTCCAAAAAATCCAACTATTTTCTTATATTATTTCATAAGATCGATGACTCGATCATCAACACAAATATTCTAGTAAGCAATTGTGAGCATGAGAATAAGTTCATTGCATAATGAAAATAGTAAAAAAGAAATGTCTTGAAATTCCATGAAAAGTGAGAGGATTCAGAAATGATGATAAATTCGTAAATCCCCCCACAAATTACAAAATAATATAGATTTGTATATTGTTTGAATATTATATACTGCATGGGATTAGTTTACTGGTTTTTGCATTTTGAAGGTTTTATTCATCAGAACATTATCATGTTTTATAATCGTTTAATGTGGATTGAAATAAATGTCATGGCCGTACGGCCACTTTGGCCTAGGTCGAGATTTGGATCGACTGGGATCGAACTTCGCAGGCAAAGGGGCCAGGCTGTTGTTAACGTTGGGTCGAGCCGGAAGTTGTTGCTTGAATTGCATAACTACATGCCGTCCAAACTCTATTGATTTGAACATTACCTGTAATTCCAAATTTCCAATGTCTCTTTTCTGAGACCAAACACAATATATGACACATGGTACTGTACATTTAATTTTGCTCACTTGGCTGGAGTATGTTTTCCCGATGTATATGAAACTGGACACTATATGTACGTCGGAATACTCAAATCACAACTAAGGCCAATCCCGCTTTCAAACAGGGCTTTAGGTAGAGCTCTAAGTAACTTTTGGATTAAGTTTATAGTAGTGATTGTCGAGTGAAGTTATATTGTAACAGATATTAGTTTTTTTAAATAAAAAATTGTGAAAAAAATAAATAAATATAAAAAATAAGAGAAAAAAAACCAAAAAAGTCAAAATTAAAAACCAATATATTCTAAATAATTTTTAATTTAAATAAATTGAAAGCAAAAAAAAAACAAAAACTAAAATCATTTAGAGCGTTTCGAGGTGTTCCAGACTTCCAGTCGTCCGGGATGCCGATTGATGCATAAAAGTTGGAAATGAGCTAGCAGAGTTTTGTCTGCGGATTGACAATGTGAAGCAACGTGTGTCATGTATAGTACATAACAGCTGTGTAGAGTCAATGGAGGGAAAAAAATCAAAAGGAGGAGGGCTCACCCTGAAGCCCCCCATAGAAAATCCTTCCGTCGATGGAGTACTTTACGCCCTCATCAGTTGTCTTTTTATGAATGGTGTACAGTGACAAGTAGAGGCACCCAATACGATGGAATAATCTCAAATATAAATATAAATATATATTTAAAATAAATTAAATATAAATATTATCAAATATGAATATAAATCGAATGTCGTAATAAATATAAATTCAAATTAAATATATACTTAATTCGGTTAAATACGAATATTCTCCTACGACTTCTATAATAAATCTCGGTAGAACAAATTTATATAACCGACCGCTAGGTCGACCGGCCAGCATAAGAAATAGATCGAATACAAATCAAATAGTCTTGAATATGAATGTGAATTCGAATATTCTCAAATACGAATATAAATATTATCAAATACGAATACGAGTATTCTCAAATAGGAAACAACCGAGTAAATGCATGCGATCTTTTCTTTAAGGGTTGTTTGGATCATATGAGTGGAGTTATCAAATTCCTTTGGAATACATTTCTTGCCCTCAATTATGTAGGAAAATAAACATGAGCTCAAACCTCGTGTTATTTATCATTTGAAAAGTTCAATGCATCTTCTCTCTGTCTTTCTACTCTCTCTGATCAAGTAACATCTAATCTCAAGATTTCTATATTTTTTTTCCTGAGGGACATCCAAACACTTCTTGAGATCAATTCTGTTGGTTTTGTTTTCTATCAGGTTCAAGGAGTCATGATAATTATGCGTTTCCCTATTCTGTGTTTTATATATCTCTCTGTGTTCCAAAGAGACCGACACACGGTACTAACAATGCCAAGTAATTAACCGTGCGTGCAATGCATGGCAAGGGATATCCTCCCAGATTCTTGTCAAGGTACAGTGTACCAGTACGGTGGTAGGTGACTAGGACGAAAAACGAGCCACTTTTTGCTCGATGGTGCCCTGATTTTACATGATTCCACCGGAACGTGACGTGCAAACTGCAAATTATTCGCTCGGAGCAGAACCTCACCTGCCCATGCATGCAGCCCACTGGACTGGGGGCCATCGGAAGGAGACATCTCTGTACTTTCCTGCACCAAACTGCTGGCGAAGGAGTAACAAGCCAAGCCCATTTCTACTCACCGACAGTTTGGAACAGAGAGAGATCAGAGAGAATAGATTCGATCCTCGATTCATCCTCGTCTCTGTATTTCTAACCGTGTGCATAGAGAGTGTACGTACTTGCGTATATGATGGTGTATCTACATGTGCGTCTTACTGGCTTGTAATTGGAAAAGAAAAACAAGAAGAGATGTCTCAGTTTCTCTGCATTAGCACCATAACGTTGCTACGATGCCATGCTGCAGTAATAATATATACCTGCTTTGTAGCGATATACTCCCTCCGTTTGATGTAGCTTGGTGTATAAAGTGTTCTCTTGATCACCGTACACGTGGAAGGCATGGTGTGGTATAGGTTATAACCCGAGCCGATAATTCAGTAGAATCTCGTATTCATTCGCCGCTCACTCGTCTCGTCTCGATCGACTTCACGTAGATCGACCGCATCAGTTGGTACATGGGCTGGGTAGTTGCAAAAGCAACGTTAATTTGTTGCTTGATGTGAAACGATCATGCAGACACATGCAGGAGGAAGCAACAGTTCAGCGCAACTTTGACAGGTCACCTAAATGTCGATTGATGCCATGTATGGGAATCGAGCTAATTAGGGAAGGAATAATCACGAAACGCACGTAACTAAGTAATGCCTTGTTTAATCAACTTTGCATTGCTTTTACCATCTTGATGCTACTTTTTTTTGGGGGGTCATTTTGATGCTGCTTTGTGCTGCCCTTCTTCCTGTCTTCTTTTTCTTTCTTTAAACAAGGGGGTTTCTTTCACCCCTGCTGTCCCAGATCAGGCGAGTTTGTTAGTCTAGTCTCTGTGTTCTTTGTGTAATTTGTCATATTCCAAGGCAAATACATATATTGTATTGGTGTTTGATCGAGACAGGATTTTGTTAGGTCATGAGGCTAGTACTACTAGATAGCAACGACTCCTCAAGAATCCATGAGTTCCTTGCCCTTTGTATTCTTGCTCTTTCGTCAACTCGAAATTTCTTCTCCTCCCTTTTGGCTCACATTGAGTAGTAACAGAAATGCCAACATTTCATTGACATGGTAGCTTAACAAGTTGATCCTGCCCTAACAAAAATTTGTCAATCAAGTAGCGCCAATCAAGCCGAGTACTACAACCCCCGTCAAACCTAGCAAGAAAGTCCATAGAAATAAGTACAAAACCCGGCTTTTTTTTTTGTTAACAGCTTTCACAATGCCGAACATGGAATAAGAACGGAAGAGAATAGCTCTTACAACTCTACAGTTGTACGTCTGTGAGAGGAAGTCTGTATCTGCATGCATGTACATACTACAAAAAACAGGCTTGTGCACGTCGGCATCAAGCATTTCATGGCCTGTTGGCCATGGACCTAACAATGTTGACAATGCCGATTGAGAAAACGCAAGGACGTACAGCTCTGCGGACAGGTCAATTAATCTGAATTCTGAAGTGCCTCTCAGATGCACAACCACAACAGTGACACACACACATACATACATACACACACTACGTGCGCCGGAGCGTGAGCGAAATTACTATCAAATACATATAGAGTTACTGTCAGTTTTATAGTATTACAACTGACAGTAACTCTACATATATTTGACAGTAACTTTACTTACACACAACAGTAATTTTCTGGCGCATCTTTTACACCTGCGCACAGAATAATAATTATATATACATACATAGACATATACATATAAATCTATATACTATATATAGTATAATTATCTAGGACACTATGGTGTCATGACACCATGATCTAAAATAGGTATTTCCTCTAGTATCGTGTGCGAAATTTTTTGGATTTTTTGGATGTTATGCTTAACTAGTTTACTAACTAGTTCAAACAAGTTTAAACTAAATTTTGAATTGTAGTTACCTTTTTATGATAGTTTGATTGTAGATATGTGCTGATAATATATATAAATTTGCAAAACATGTGATCTAAATTCGTTCAAAATCTTTGAGTTTGAGTTTTTTTTCAAATGTATGTATTTTATTTGAATTATTATATATAGGTATATACCTTAAAACTAATTTTTTGAAAAAAAACCAAAATTTGGATTAGATTTGCGCATTTGAAAACGTATATATGTATATATGTATGTACGTAGTACATACACATACGTACCCCCCTCGCCGTTGCCGACAAAACAGGTACTAGGCGGCGCTTCCCAGCTTCTGAGCGTTCCTATCTATTGGTGAGTGTGGCTTGCCTGTTCCTTTCACCTTGTAAATCTGTATCCCCGGACTAAAAAATATTACTGATAAAAGACATTTCATTTTTTCATGGTATGCTACATGTAAATTGTCCCAGAACGGATGACAAAATTCTACTCCAATTAATCCCTGCAAGATGCCAACGCCACTGCCAAACCTGTAGCGACCTCAATATGCCCCTGGACCTAACCAATCAAACTTGAGAAACGACATGGAAGCCATCATCCAGTATCAAGATCGAACTTTTGGTACCAGTACACTATCACCGGGTACCAGGGCACCCAACGAATTTGTTACAGGTGCATTAATTCGGTGCTCCAGTGCTTCTATTACCAGACTATGCTGCTGTGCTGTACGTACGGAGACAGGAGGCTGATTGGATGGTGCAGACACTGCAGGTCGTCATGGAGATGTGACTTGGAAGTGCAGGCCGATCGACGGTAGTTAGCGTGGAGTTCTAACTAACGGCCGATGATTTTTAATTTTTATAAAAATTTTACTGTAGCTGATTAAAATTTTACTATAACTAAGTTAGTTTATGGGTATAATTAAATTTAAAAAAATACAAAAATAAAAACGACACGCTAGTCTAGAGCGGACAATGCAAAGGAATACGAGAAAAAAATAAAACACAAAAAAACCAAAAAATTTCACTACGTGACAAAATTGCTACAGTGCAAAAATCACTGCTACAGTAAACTCGTCGCTGAACAGTGAAATAAACTCGTCGCTGAGCACCCCCTAAGCTACATTACTCTATGACAGTTTTCTTTCTAAGATTTGAGATCCCGCTAAAATTGACATTAGGCTCTGCTTATTTTAGCATGAGCCTCTGATTTCTGATTTATTTTTTATTTTTCTAAATTTTATCTTTTTTAGTTTTTAGACTTTTTTGTATTTTTTCTCGTATTCGTTTGCATTATCCCGGATAGGCTAACATATTTTTTAATTTTTTAAATTAATTATGCTGAATAAGTCACCACAGCTACAGTACAATTTCAATTAGTTAGAGTGTAATTTTAGTCATAAACCAGTTTATTTTAGCCAAACCGAGTGGCCTCGTTCCTTCTACATATATTTCTATTTATTTTCATGCGTTCTAAATAGACCCACCAATTCCTACGATTATTAATTTTAATTAAGACTACGAATTGTCAAGGATTATTATTTTTAATGAAGACTGGGAGGCGAACTCCGCGACGCTGGCTGGCCGTGTCCCGTTTTGGGGGCAGAGAGTTCGGTGGTGTCGCACGCTTTTCTACTCGTTTGTTTGTCCGGTTCTCATCGCATACCTTTTCCGCTACTTTTCGGCAGGTCAAAGCGGCCAAACTGGACAGTCAAGGATAGATGGATCTCTTCTCTACTCGCTTAGGCAACGATTTCTCTCTTCAGAAATCATGCCAATTCTTTAGCCACGTATCAAGGGCAACGAAAATAATATTTCTGTGACTTTGTTTTGGAGCTTAGCGCGTGTTTCATGGTAACAGCACGAACTCTGTAAACTAAAGGTCCCTTCTTTTCTATTTTAAAAAATTATTTTTTAATTTTTTATAGTAACTAGATTTTAAAGAAGTATATTTTTAAATAGATCTACAACTTGATTGTAGTATATATTAAAATTTTAGCTTAGTCTTCTGCTGGGACAAATATAAGTTCAACTGCTTGCCAATTTGATGTTTGCCATTTTTTGACCATCAGTTGCATTCCGTTCGAATGCGGTCATTGAAGACGGTAGGATAAGCATCAGCAAGTTGAATCCTCTCGGTCGCGCGCGCGTCCCAACATGCATGAACACCTCAAAATAATTGCTCCGTGAAATAATTGCTCATAAACCAAACAATTGTTGGGAAATTTAGATCAGAGTCTGTACACCTGACCTATTGATTGACATCCTACACTTAGTCTATAAATAAAGATTCTAATCACTATAAAGTTAGATGTGAACAGAGAAAACAATAAAGAAAGAATTTCTCCTCTCATCTCTCTATATTTAATTTATTGTTTGAAATATTCAACGTTTGATCCATCTCTTTTGCACATGAGGAATCGATCGTACTAGACTTGCTAGCGATGGTTTCTCAACACGTTATCAGCACGAATTACTCTGGTGGATCGAAGGTAATTATCGAAGCACCTATAGATTGATTTGTATATCTAAATTGCTTTCAATTCCGCAAATTTCGCATTCTAAATGATTTTCTACGGTGCAAATCCGCTCTAATCTACCGCGAGCAGACTGGAAGTCACCGGCACAATACCGATCTGTAGATTACATAAAAAAGAGCAGATGTTCATTGTGTTGTTGATAGATTAAGAAAAAAAGGAGAAAAAACTGAGCCGCCGCCTGCACGTGGCTATGTCACCCGCACGCACCACACTGCCGACCTGGAGCCGCACCACCACCAGCTTGGAGCCGTGCTATCGCTCGGTCGCCGCTGGCCTAGAACCGCGCTGCAGCTCGGCATAAGCGCCACAGGCCCAAACAACCACTCCACGCATCAAGCGCCGCCAGACAGCACGGTCGCCGCCGCTCCCAAATGAGCATCGCTATTGACCACAAGCTCCCGCCGCATCGCGCACCCTCGGCTGCCGGTCCCACTGCATCGCGCACCTCGGTCGCTCACCTTGGACGGTGTGTCACTCCCCTACATACTAGGGCCACCCTGCATTGCCTCCAGTCACCGTGCCATCCTCCTACATGAGCTCCGGCTGCCACGCCACCCCCACACAAGCCCCAACCGTTGCGTCGTGCTCCCACATGAGCTTCGGTCGCCGTGTCGCCCCATGCAAACTCGGCTGACCACCCGCCACGCCATGGCCACTGACCTTCTCCTGCGTGCGTCGCCACGAAGTGAATAGGGGTAGGGTTTTTCCTACCCACTCCCTCTTGAATCGGTCAAAAGAAATTTGGACTGTCTGATTGGGCATGAACCGTCCGATTGACCATGGGATGTTTGGACCAGTCCGAACAACCGAGAGAAGTTCGGACTATCTGATCAATTGAGGGAAGTTCGGATTGTCTGATCGACCAATGGAAAGTTCGGACCATCCAATCGGCCAGAGGGCAGGGGCGAGGGGGCACCTAGATTTTGCAAAAAGGCTCTCAGAAAATCAAAAAATTATGCAAAAAATTCTCAGAATTGAAAATTAGTAGGGAAACCCTCAAGAATTACATAATTCACTTAAAATATATATATTTAACATAAAAAGGCCTCAGGAATTCAAATTTTGAGTTGTTTTCTCATCTAAAGCTTGTTTAGTACTATTGTTATTATTTTCTATGCTTTTTGTATTTACTTACTATTTTTGATTCATCATAATTATTTAAATTACTTTAATCACTTAAATTAATAGTAAAATTATTGAAAATACGTAGAAACTTATAAGATATCACAAGAATATTTTGTATCATTATTCAATTTATTTTATGCATATTTACCTGTAGTAAATTTATATATTCCTTTTATACACATGTAGATGACGGGCATCATGAGTCGGGAGTTCGAGGAGCTGAACCAGCGTGGCCAAAACCACTTGACTTAGACTTCTGATGTTGAGATCGTACATGGAGCCAAGAAGTTCCGTGCTACCATTGGGATTGATGCACCACAGCATGCCAAATCCATACCTGAGGAAAATGATCAGGCACTTCACTTTCTCAGGTACCACCTCTGTCTCACTCTTAAGAATAAGTATATGGCAGAGAAGAGCGCACTAGCATTATGGATTGCACTCAAGAAGCGGTTCGAGAAGCTAAAGTACACCATTCTTCCTCAGGTAGAGCAGAAATGGATCCTACTCAAATTAGCTGATCTTCACTTCGTGGTAGGCAGATCATACATGAGCACAAGATTAAGAAGACTCTCTTCACCTTCCACCCTAGTGCAGTGCAGTCTGCGCGCACTATCGTTAAGATGGCTACAAGTAGTATGCTGAATTGATCGATATCATGCAGGTTACAGAGGCTCAAGATGAAGTTCTCTGCAAGAACTTTATCGCACATCTACCTGGGAGCTACAAGGTGCGGAAACATATAATGAAGAAAAGGGGAAGGGCAAAGTCGTAACCCAAAAGGGCAAGTCAAATGCTCCACCTGAGAACAAGGCTAGTAAACCAGAGCAGGACGATAAGCCCTATGGTCAACAATATCAAACCTATTACAAGTGTGACAAGTGGGGGCACTGATCGCGGATCTGCAAAGAACTGCAACATGTTGTCGATGCCTTCCAGGCCAAAAAGAAGAAGGGTGGCAAAGTGCAACATGAAACCCACTTTGCCTTCATCGAGGAGGAGAATTCTGAACAGCAAGCTACACCAATGGAGATGGATTCCACTCCTGCAGCCGCACCTCCTCTTGACATTGTAGCTCCCATCGCGAGCATCTCACCTCTGAGAAGATAGCAACTGAAATATCAGATTTTTTAGCAGATTCAGTCTAATACACAGAATGCATCTACACTTTAATTGTCATTCATTTCAAATAAGTTAGACTTTCAGTAATGATACTCAAATAATTCATTGTCATGATAGCTGGATGATATCGATTCATTTATTTATTCAGTCAAAGATAGCATAATATGTTCTCATATTTGAAGTATTTTATTTTATGTATTGATTATTTTCTACTACATATTAATAAAGTATTTCATATTAGAACGCGTGTGGCACCTTATGTTGGAAGTGTAATTAGCTGACAGCGGCACAACGAATACCATCTTGAGAGAGATAAAATTCTTTCAGTTGATTAGCAAGAATGTTGGCAGCCTTATAACAATCGTCGGCAGCAATGTCTACACAATATTCTCAAGAAGAGCTACAATTATACTCTCGATGGGCACAACTTTGGTCATTAAGAAAGCATTGTTATACTCAGAATCAACTAGAACCCTTATGAGAATGTTGGAAATTAAAGTTGAGTATTCTGTCCCACATGTCCACACCTAGAATGAACTAGCAGAGGCATGAATTAAGAGGATTAAATTTATTGCCCAACCACTTTTACATAATTGTAATTTACCAACTATATGTTGGGAACACACGGTCCTACATACAGTAACTCTCATCAACTTTAGACCATTGGCATATAACATTCATTCACCTATGCAACTAGTACAAGGGTCACCACCAAAAATTTCTCATCTCCGAAAGTTTGGTTGCAAAGTTTATATACCTATACCCGTACCACAGTGTACTATAATAGACCCTCTCCAAAAGTCTAGGATATATGTTGGTTATGAGACATTATCTATAATTAGGTATTTAGACCCTATGACAGGAGATTTGCACACCGCTCATTTAGTATATTTAATGAGGATAATTTCGTGACATTAGTGGAAGAAATCAACCCCTTGATGAAAAATATCAGAAAATTACATGGCAAGCCACAAAAATCTATGCACATAACCCATGCACTAGTGAAGCAAATAGAGAAGTTCAGAAGATCATGGATCTGTAGACATTAGTAAATCAACTATCTGATCACTTAAGTGATTTAAAGAGTGTCGAAATACTGAAAAAAGTAGAAGATATCTCTAATCCCATTTAGAGGCCTCAAAATAACAGGACAATAACTTCAGCCCCTCAAATCCCATGTAGTAAAGGACGCTTGGTGAAAAAGGATAAAAAGGACTTGACATAGCGAATCACCGAAGTTCCCCAAAACAAGTCGGACCTATAAGCCGCATACCTTCCTATGTGCACCTCGTAGGGCATGAGTGGGTATTTGTTCAAAAATAAAATGAGAAAAATGATGTTGTAAGATATAAATTAAGGCTTGTTGCACAAAGTTTCACTCAACGATCTGGAGTTAATTATGAAGAAACTTATTTGCCGGTCATGGGTAGCATTAGCATTAGATATTTAATCTCGATGGTAGTAAACCTGAATTTAGAAATAAATTTGATAGATGTGGTGATGGCATACCTTTATGAAAACTTAGATTTGGACATTTATATGAAGGTACTGAAGGTATCCCTGTCCAAAATCAAGACAGAGTAAATAGAAAGTTGTATAGTGTAAAACTCAAAATCATTATACAGACTTAACAATCAGCCAAAATATGTCATAATCGCTTAAGTGACTTTCTATACAAGAAAGGCTATACGAACAATGAGGATTGTCCCTGTGTATTTATACGACAATTTCAGAATGGATTTTGTATAATCTCAGTGTTTATAGATGATCTGAATATCATCGAAACCCTGGATGATATAAAAGAAGTGAGCCCTTCTCTAGAATCAGAGTTCTAAATGAAAGATTTTGGTAAAACTAAATATTACCTAGACTTGCAGTTTGAGCATGTTCCGGAAGGAATATTAATATATCTGTCAGCCTATACTCAGAAGATGTTAGAAATGTTTGGCTTTAGAAAAGTATACCCTTCAAAAGTACCAATGGTTGGAAGATCTTTGCAGCAAGATAAGTATCTGTACAGACTTAAAGAAGAGGAGGAGGAAGTTTTGAGACCAGAATTCTCATATTTAAGTGCAATAGGAGCACTTATGTATTTAGCAAACTGCACTAAACCGGATATTGCATTTGCCATAAACCTATTAGTAAGGTATAGTGCAGAACCTACCAAAAGGCATTAGCAGAAAATAAAGGACATCTTCCGATATCTTCATGAAAACAAAGACCTTGGATTGTTTTAGAAAAAGAACCAATATCTAAATATGACTAGCTATGCAGATGCCGAGTACCTGTCAGACCTGCATGCCGCGAGATCACAAACAAACTATGTATTTCTATGTGATAGAACTGTCATTTCATGGTAATCATCAAAATAAAGTCTTGTATCAACTTCAACGAATCACTCAAAATCATAGCACTGTACGAAGTGCACGAGAATGTGCTTGGTTTCGACAGATGATTCACCACATTCAGTAGTCATGTAGACTGAACATTGTGCAAGTTCCCACAGTTATATATGAAGATAATGCAGCTTGTATTGCACAAGTACAAACGGATTACGTGAAGAGTCATATCATAAAGCATATCAACCCAAATTCTTCTATACTCATGAATTGTAAAAAAAGGAATGAAATTAAGGTACTGTGCATACTAAGTTGTGTGAAAATCTTGCAGATTTATTCACTAAGTCACTTTTATCATATAATTTTAAAAGATATGTACGTGGAATTGGAATGATGAGACTAAAGTGCATAACTCAGAAGAGATTCTTTTTGAACTCACTATTAAACTTGATCACAAAGATCGAGTATCCAGAGAATAAATCCTGTAGATTAAATGAAATTGGGTGAAATGTACTCTTTTTTCCTTTGATGAGCTTTTCTGAAATTTCTCGGTCAAAATTTTTAGTAAGGTAATTCGTGCAATATAATATAATATGTATCATATACTCTTTCTCTAATTTTATTCACTGAGGTTTTATGGAGTTTTGATGAGATTTGAATGTGTTAGATGAGTACCCAAGGGAGAGTATTGAGAAACCTGGGCCTGAGCCTATAAGCCAGACTCATGGTGAGCATCCTACACTTAGTGTATAAATAAGGATTCCAATTATTATAAAGTTAGATATGAACAGAGAAAAGAATAAAGAAAAAAGTCCCCATCTTATCTCTCTATGTACAATTTATTGTTTGTAATATTCTATATTTGATATATCTTTTTAGTATAAGAGGAATCGATTAGGTTGAACTCACCAGTGACGGTTCTTTTAACAACAATATCTCAAAATATGCAAACGAAATCAACCAAGTCATGCTACCTCATTTGCCATGGGTAAAATGCGTGGTAGTAATAAAACGAAAGTGTTGCGGTGCGTGTACAAACATTTTTTTTTTACCGATCGCTTTAGACATCACACAGTCTCTAATACATTATACATCTCTTTAATTGTTTCTTTTTTCAAATTATATGTTAACAAAAAATATTGAAAATATAATGGTATGGAACTATATTTGAAGAAAAATTACTAATGTAATTTTCATGTGATAAATCTAAATACCTTGTATATCAACAGTAAAAGATTTGAAAAGTTAACTGCATGCATTCTAGCTAGGGCGAAAAGTAAAGGTAAACAAAAAGTGTAACCGACAAAGACTGAATGGATAGATTCCATTTTGGCAGATTGCAAAGCACTTAATTAATAAATAAAATTCATTGCCGTAAACACCGAAAAGATCTAGATCTAAATTTCTTAGATCGCCTAAAAATATCTTGCTAGAGCAAATACCCTTTTTAGTCATGTCTAGCTAACACCATGCAAGGACTCGTCATATAATCACCAAGTGCATACCAATCAAACCCAATCCGATCAACATGGCAGCACTGAAGAAGAAGATAACTCTTAACAGTGACATTTCCCATATAATGCAGAAGTGTCACATTTGTGCCAGCACTAACTCAGAATCGTGGTGTTTTTAGGGCTTGCTTTGCATCATCCATCTATATTAGGTCCAGACCAACAAGAGCAGTCTCTCGCTTTTCCTCCACGTTCTTATCTCTTAGGAGTACAAAAGATATTAAAACATGCTATATAATTTTTATCTGTAATTCGTATTTGAGAGGAAAATGAGCTGACCAACACATCCGTGTACTTTTCTATTTTTTGTACTTCCGTTGTGGTCCGTGTGATGTGGTAGACACACATACACACACATATATATATATACATACATATATATATATATATATATACATACATATATATATATACATACATATATATATATACATACATATATATATATACATACATATATATATATATATATATATATATATATATATATATATATATATAAAGTCTTTTTTCTACACCCGAGTGTAATTACACTTTACGTTGTATCTCACAATGTAGGGAATATCTTGCGTAACGGAGGGTATGCACGTGTAGTATACGAGTATTTAAAACCATCTAGATGGTATGAATAATTTTTCAGAGATGGTATGTACATTTTTTTCAACATACTCCTTTTTATGTACGTATATAAAGGTATTTACAAAATACGCTAAAAACTATGGACTCTCATGCAATTTTTTCATATGGTTCACATTGGAGTATCTTATAATTAGTACATGAGTATATCCAAGATGATAAAAGAGTATTTCAAATTTGTTTAGGTGGTATATTAGAGGTGGGTGTAATTACACCCGGGTGTAAAAGATTTTTTCTATATATCAAGAAAAAATACCTTTACCCGGGTGTAATTACATCCATCTCTAATATATCACCTAAACGCACTTGAAATACTCTTTTATCACTTTGGATATACTCGTATACTAATTATATGATACTTCAATGTGAACCACATAAAAAAATTGCAAGGGAATCCATAATTTTTAGTGTATTTTGTAAATACCTTCATATACGCATATAGAAAGGAGTATGTCAAAAAAAATTCACATACCACCTTTGAAAAATTATTCATACCATCTAGATAGTCTTAAATACTCATATACTACACGTTATGAGATACTGACATAGGTGTAATTACACCTAGATATAGAGAAGAGGCTTCCTATATATATATATATATATATATATATATATATATATATATATATATATATATATATATATATATATATATATATATATATATATATATATATATATAGACACACACGTATTTCAAGTTATTGGTGTGATTTTAACCTTAGCACTTTTTTGCATCATTTTAATTCCCAATATAAGCTTGCCAAAGACAGGAAACAATTGACAAAGAAAAATACAAGAACAAAACCATTCATCTCCAGAATTACCACAACAGAAAAAGGCTTGGCTAAAATTGCACATTGAAATAAATTCTAAACCAAAATGACAATTTTATTAGTTTCATTAATATGATTCACAAAATTTAAATAATTTCTACAAAGAACAATAATTCTAAAATTTTGTATTTCTAGAAAAAAACTCTCACATGGTGAAGCATGGGAGGCATTACTCCCCTCTGACACAGGGCCCCACACGGTACGGCAATCAGGTGAAGCCCATGACACGTCCATACTCGGCGGTATCCTCCCGAGTAGTCCACGTGTACACACTCATCCGCTGACGCATTGAGCCATGTGCAGCTCACGCGGACCTGATGACGCGCATAACTTCTGAGCTGGCACCCAGATATGCTCATGGAGCACGTCCGAGCGGATAATTTTCGTTCATTGATGGATGAAGGTTTGGGAGCAAAGTATAAAAGAGGTGAATAGGTATTTGATATTATTTATATTTGATTTTAATTAAAAAATATAGAATATGATATGAGATGAGTAATATTTATATATATATTCATATGTCAAATGATATAAGAAAGTCTACTGTGACTTCACTTAAAAACAAGATAACGTATAAGCGGATTACCATATTTAAATAGGTGAAAAATACCGAGTGCTCTTCTTTCCATATCTTGGCGATTAGTTTCTTCATGTTCGCTCTGATTGCACCTTACTATCCAATGTATATGTAGAGGTGCCAAAAAAGTGGATAATTTCTGTCTGACCGATCGTACGAAGGCTTTTGGAATGGATACGGAATGGAGAAATAGGTATCCGATATTATCCATGTCTGACTCTGAGAAAAAATAGAATAGGATACAGGACGAGCGCTATCCATTCATGTTCGCTCCAATTGCACCTTTACTCCTTAGGCAAAACATTTCGAGAGGTGGATACACTGACAAGCGGGTCCATGCACTTGGGCTTGCTAATGTGGTGGCTAGAGCTGACGTGGCAGCTGACTAGGCTAACAGTTGGCAAGGTAGGGCTGACGTGGTATGCTGATGTGACCTAACATGTGGTGCTGATGTGGCACCAGATGGCTCGGTTTTGCTGACTTGGACTGACACATAACGACACATGGCATCTAGGGCTGAAGTGCCATACTAAGCTGGTGGCTTACTTGGCTCGATTGGTGCATGGGTCTACAGAATAGTGCTTCTACAGGTGGGTCCAAGGTGTTAGCCTCTCGGTGCATAGTGGACGAGGTTCACCAAGAAGATGAATTCTCAGTCGAGCATGGGTGCGTGCTGGCGTCACGACGATTCAACAGCGGTGGACGTGCCACGCAGCTAAATCTACTCTATTGATTCCATCGATCGATGCAGATCAGGATAGACGGCTGCGATGGAGGATCAGACAGCCGGAATGCTGACACGTGGCAGGGCCGAGTCCTGAGGTGACCCTTCGGCGAGCGAACAAGCGGGAGTTCGTGAACCAAGGGGCGGTGCGACAGCCGGGGCTAAGCGGGGTGAAGCAAGGTGGCGCGAAGGTTCACCAGCGACAGGGACTCACCGGTGGGGGTTCTCAGGATGGTGGACAAGATGAGCTGTCGGCATCGATGACAAAGACCTTCGGTGCGACGTAGACGGCGGTGGCCGAAGGCAAAAATGAAGGTGGCGGCATCCCAAACAGAAGACGACAGCGAAGACATCGGCGCACGGGCGACTCAGACATGAGGACCAGTTGGCTACGAGTGCAAAAAACAGAGGCGGTGGCTCGATTTTTAATCACGGAGGCCGAGGTGACCACGTCATGCACGACGTGGATGCCGAGACACCAGCAATGTCAGAGTCCCGAGCGAAGACGATGATGAACAATACTTTCATGCGCCGATGAGCGACACGGGGCACAGGGTTCAATCGGATGGCAATGGCCCATTGCCTAGATGAACAGTAACCCAACCTCCAGATGCTTGCCATGTGTCCCAAGAGAGGGATCCGGCGGTCGACTTTGGTGAACTGCCGGATGGATGACACATGGACAAAGGAGGATCGAACGGCTGAGCTTTAACGGGTTGGGACGAACAGTAATAGGCTTGGCCCAGAACTGTAATTTTTTGGGCTTTTCTATTTTCAGAAATCGAATAAAATCAAATGAGCTCTAGAATATAGGAAATAAATCCGAAAAATTCACAGAAAATTCCTTGAGACAAGGAACCCAAATAAAATATTTTTAGTAAATGTATTAATATTTATATTAGTCATATTAAATTCTTTTAATTAATAAAAATCTAATTTAAGCTTGTATTAAATCTAGAAAAATTTAAATGGTGAATTATATTTTGAAAGTTTCAAATAAACTCTGAAAATGAGGTTGTTACAAACCTCCCCCCATAAATGGAATGTCGACCCAGAGATTCTAGCTTGCTAAGAGAATAGGTCTGGGAACTATGCTCTGAGATCCTCCTCACGCTCCCAGGTGACTTCCTCTTCAGAATGGTTGCTCCACTGGACTTTATAAAAATGGATGACTTTGCTCTTGGTCACACACTCAGATGCTTCTAAGATCATGGCAGGATGCTCCTTGTAAGACAAATTAAGCTTGTATTAAATCTAGAAAAATTCAAATGATGAATTTTATTTTGAAAGCTTCGAATAACTTTGAAAATCAGGATGTTCCTGGGGAGCACATCGAAATGATGCTCTGTTTTGCCTATCACGTGCACCGTATGCAACTGGCCCTTCTCTGTCTTCGCCTCCATGTATGTCATAATCTTTGAGCAATACGCTGTTTGTGGGTTGGTTGCATGAAGTGCGACATTTGCATGCCTCACCGTGAAATAGCTGATTGTGGTATCTAGAACACCTTCCATGATGGTAACGAGGGGCGGAGAATGAAGGCCCCTGGGAAACCAATTGTACACCTCAACAAGATTAGTCGTTATTATGTCGTACCTTGCACTGTCCGTGTCGTGCAGCAGGGACCACTTCTCCAATGGTTTGGCCTAGATCTACTGCAAGAAGCATTTGATGTTCCATGAGCTCCTCCTCCTTGGACCAGCTGGGTCAGGCTTAGCCAATGTTGTGAGGCATTCGAGTTGTGCCGCCCTAGGCATGGCTGGTCCTTTATTCCTTTCGTCGATGTGCTTCCTACTAAGCTTATCCAACAGTGCTCATAAAGTATCAAATTTGTGCTTTTAGTTCTGCATATCCAGCCTCTTGAACAGCTTCATCAAAAAGGTTGCTTCAGGAACTGTTTGAAGAAGTTGGACCCTATGTAGTGAATACACCATCTATTCCTCATATCCTGCTAAGGGAACGGCTCCTTGGGATCTTCCTGAAGTTTTCTTATAGCTTTCACCATCTCAACATGATGATCATGGATTACGCACACACCAGGACGAGCTCCGACAACTCGTACCCTCACATGTTGAAGGAACTACAACCAACTGTCGTAATTTTCACTTTCAACGAATGCAATGGCAAGGGGCAGAATTTGATTGTTGCCATCAACACCAATGGCCATAAGGATCTGACCCTTGTATTTATTGGTCAAAAATGTCTTATCAACTAAGATCATGGGCAGCATATGGCTGAAAGTTTTGATGCATATACCAAAGGATAAGAAGGTCCTCTGCAATACCGTAAAACCTGGTGGCCTTGTAGATGCCTTGTCCTTCATAGCAGTGTACATGTCTGAGTTTCTGTCCTGCAGTACTTGAAGCATACGAGGAAGGTTGTCATATGCCACCTCGAAAGACCCAAACCGTTTTTTCCAAAACCTTCTACTTCGCACGCTACGCCTTCGCGTAGATAATTTTGTAATTGAATTTCTTCTTGATAGCCATCATGATGTGCATGGCCTCCATGTTCTTCTTCTCCACTATCTCTCCATACATCAAATTGGCTATGAAGACGGACATTAGATTACGATGCCTTAGCAAAATATTGCTGAGAATATAGGAGTGCGACTCCACCTTCAAGACAATTCAGTGAGTCTCATACTTCGGTCTGCATGTGTGCATCCTCCCAGGATAACCAACCTGCTTGCACTTCACGATGTACTACTTTTGGCTAGATTTGATAATCCGAAAAGCCCGCTGCATGGACAGGGCCTACAGCTTGATGGCATCTTGCAACAATGCCTTATCAGCAAATATTGAGTGTAGCTAAACCTCCGTACCATGATATTCCCATGGTAATTCGTGCTCATCATGCATAGCAACACTCTCAGCATCAAACCTATTTCATTCCTACAGGATGGGAGCTTCGTCCTCATCGGAACTATCCTCATCATATTCCTGTATAGCTTCCTCTTCAACCCAGGTCATTTGATTATCGCTCTCCATTTGAAGCACTATGTACTCCATATGCTTGCCTTCGTTCGCTTATCATAAACTACTACACTACTCTCATAGTATAATCCCTCCTTATTCACACCAACACCACTCCTTTTCCTCCGCCCCAATACGCATAAACTCCCTATCGACTCCCACGCACACTGACGCCGCTCGTCTCTTGCTGCTCGAGCTCCCTCCTACAATAAATTATTCCTGATGGGTTTCCACAATTTACATGATATACTGATTTAAATACCAATATATGAGTTTTAATGGTATGCATGAATTTTCAACGTACTAACGACATTAAATTCATTCCTAAGTAATCATAAAAGTTATCTAATAATGTTTTGCATAAAGCAAACTACTTCTACATATATAAATATTTACTAAATTTTATGTAACTATAATTTTTTACAACTAAAATTTTTTATTGATGTTGATTTTCTACAACTATAATTTTCTATGGATTCTAATTTTTGACAACTATATTGACTAGTTTTTCTACAACTATAATATTTATTAAATTTTCTATAACTATAATTTTCTATAGATGCTAATTTTCTATAACTATATTGACTAAATTTTCTACAACTATTTACTCTATATCCGTATAAAAATCGATACAAAAATACTCTGGTGTAAGCGCGTAGTAAATTAAAATTTTTGGCAGTTTTGGCATGTTTTCAACTCATATTTGCAAAATAGCCTCATGTGCGCAGAATTGGTAGAAATGACACTTCTGCCGCCCGGTTACCGAACAGCAGGGCCGTGGAAGCGACACTTGGGCCACCAGGCGATAGGGAACTGCTGCCTGACAAGCATGCGATGCCCTCCGAGCAGCCTCATCACCAGGCGATAGGTGATTAAGCTAGCTAATTAGCTGACTTAATTACCTACTGAGTTAGGATTTTTTATTTACCACTTGTTTAAATTTTTAAATATAAGAAATAAGCTCCAAAAATTATAAAATTTTATATGTAATCTCCCAAAAGAACGTACTTGATTGTGCAATTTTTTGATAATTTTATCCACTATGAATATTTCTAAAAAATTCATACAATTATAATATTTTTAGGATTTATTATATATAGCAAACAAGCTGCAAAATTTATGAAATTTTATGTGCAACCTTTCAATACAGTCGATCTAATTGTCGAATTTTTAAGAAATTTTATATGCTATGAATTTGCCATGTTATTTAATGTTAATTTAATTATAATTAGTGATATACAATACTTGTTTAATTAGCGATTGAAATCGCCTACCGCACGACCGCCATGTGGCGGGTATCTTTTGTAGTGCGTGACCTTTATCCTTCGCATATATGTTGGCCCATTGCTGCTATCTTTTCTTTCCCGCTACGTCCTTAGCACATTTGTCACCTGTCTGTGTCGTCCTCCCTCGCGCACTCTCTTTTCCGCACTTATGTCGTTATCTCTGTGCCATCCCCCTCGCCCGCTCCCTCATCTGTACATTTGTTACTATTACCATGTTGTCCCCCTTGCCTGAAGTGCTATGCGCTGACAAGGAGTCCTTAATTTGCAAGGTGAGCGCATCGGGCTCCCTTTTCACTTGGTCATAAATACGAACCTCTCGTATTTGGTCATCTTTTATCTCGATTGCTCATCGTAGAAGTTCATTCTCGTGGTCGTTGCTCAAAATTAAGAGTGCATAGCTCATTAAGGATGTGGCAGTGCTGATTGCTTCCCCCGAATGACAGGTAAATTTTTGTTGCATGATTTCGACATTATTCCTAGAGTCCTAGTTAATTAGTGTTATTTAGTTAGTCATAATTAATATAGTTTGTATTATGAAGTAAGTTATAGTAATTTAGCTATAGTTTTTACTATTTCTATGTATGTATGATACCTATAATTTATTAATGTATGGTAGTATGTAATTAAGCAGTTGTATTTACTATAGTGGTAATTAGTTAGGGTTAAGAAATGAGTTAGTGCTAAGTAATTAAGTGGTAAGAACGACAGTAATTAATCACTTGTAATTTTTTGGACGGGTAATCAAGTTGTCAGTAATTAATGAATTATTTGTATGTAGTTACACACATGTAATCACTAACTTGCATGCTGCTTGTCACCATATTTTGTTGGAACGCTTAGTGCAGATCTAGTTGTTGTGGCTTCAAGTAGTCACAGACATAGAACACTTGATAATGTTGTATGGCGATGGTCTTGTACGAGTTGGACCTATCGACATGCCAATATAAGGTGCTCTGGGCCGAGGTGCTCGGTGTTATAAATATTTACGAACTTCGAAATTGCATCCAAAGGGAGTTCGCCATGGAGGCAATGGAGATTGAGAGACCATGTGGAGGTGTCCCTATGTTTGTGATGAGTAATTGACAGTTGGTTTAGTGAGTTTGAGTTTGTTTTGGGTATTCGAGGGTTGAGTACCTTTACTTCTGCTAATGTTGAATATACTGTTTCGTGCGGTGCTATGTGACGGTTTGCTTGTCTGTGTGACTGCAGGACTTCGAAGCTAGGTCATGGTGAGGCGAGGAGGACCGGGACTAGGCACGGGAGGTGTCGAGGTCCAGACGGTCAAAGATGCCGAAGATGATCGAGGCTGCTGAGGTGGCTGCGAGCCGGGAGACGAGGAACCGGAACTGCCCATGACGGACACGACGGGCGATGACGAGCGGACCGGGACTAGACTCAGGGAGGAGTCGAGGTCCAGACGGTTGAGGTATCGGATGCGGAAGCTTACGGGAAAGTGCTTGAGGGCATTTTGGTAAATTGACTCAAGCAATGAGAGGAGGGGCTGATTCTTCCTCCAAAATCTGGTCATGTTGACTTTGTCTCTTGCCTTAAGTGTATATGGGGCAAGGGAGTGTGTCAGGGCTGCCACTTCTTGAAATTCCTCTTGAGGAGAGGTGCTGGCTTCCCTTGAGGTTGGATGCGCAGGAGAAAGCTCAAGGTGTGTGCCTCCTGTGTGCCTGCCTCTCCAGTTGGTGGGTATGCTGCTGGGAAGCAAGAAATGCATGTAGGAGTGGAGAGTGCTAGCTGCCTGGGTGCTTGAGCTAGTACTTCAGTGGGTGAGTCCCCTCCTTCTTGGCTCTAGTGAGTATGTGCTGGTGAGAGCTAGTGCGTGTGTTCTTGTGTTAGGAGAGGGAGAGAGTGAATTGAGAATCCATGTAATCAATCCCCTTGTTTCAATGTCCATGTGTATCGGGACTCCTCAATGTAAATCAGTCATCTATTTGCAATGAATTCATTTGAGGAAGTCTGGATGTGAGCCATTTTGGTTTCCTCTGTTTCTCTGTTCTAGGGTTTCTTGGCAAGGGTGGATGAAATCTTTCTTTTCTCTTCTTAAGATGGGTTGAGTTTAGAGTTTACTTGTCCTGAGATCCTTGCTAATCTCCTTGCAAAATTTCATGAGCAAAGATTGAGAGAATGGAAAGAAATTTGGAATTATATCCTCTCTCTGCTCATTTTCAGATTTTTAGCTCAAGTCCTGAATCCTTGATCTATTGTTAAAATCTGTTGATCTCCGAGTTTGCAATGCTATTTGGAACATGCTCTTGTTCTTTAGGTCTGAAAAGGAAAATGAATTGCTCATCAATTCTTCGGTTTCCAGAGAGCTGCAGTACCTACTGTGTTTTCGGCTGAAATTCTGAGCAGTGGTTTTCACATCTTGTTTCCTTTCGGGTGGCTGCAGTATTAACTGTTTTGAACTGATTTCAGAGGTAGCTAACTGCAGGTTGTGTTCGGCTAGCTCCCCTGCTGTTCTGTTTTTCGGTTTGGTGTGGTACTCACTGTACTTGTGATCTCTGAAGTCTTGATGCTATCAAGTTTAAGTCAGTTCGGCAGGAACTTATTTGGGTGCAGTCCCTGCAGCAGTCGCTAGCAGCACTTCCTCATTACTGCAGTCCACTGTGCCGAATTGCTTCAGATTTCTCTTGCTAGCCGACTGCACAAGCAGTAATTTCGGTACTGCACTTCACTACCCCTTGCTGAACTTAACTTCCGCTTCTTGCTCTGAAATTTCAGCCGAGCATGTGTCATTCTTTCTTCGCTTTCTTTCTTTGTTCGGTTGCTACCAGTAGTCGCTAGCTTTAATGAGGTGCGATTCGGTTCACAAGTCAGCCTGTAGCTTATCTCGGCAATGCACAGTACATTAAGTTCCAGTTTGCTCTCGGGTGCAACAAAGTAATGCTGATTTTTGTGTTCTCTGGGTCCTATTTCCAGCAGCAAAGTATTTATTGTTTATTTCCTTTCTTGGCTGCTATTTTCTCTTAAACTGCAACTCCCTGTCTCAGATTTCATTAAGTGCAGTTTTAGTTGCTATCGGCAGTGACCGAAGGTTCGAGTTTCGGTAGCATCGATTCTGAGCAGACATCTTGCGCAGAAATTGTTTTCCCTGTTTTTCAGTTTCTTGCTGCTCTTGTGTGTTTTGGGTGGAGTCTGCATTACCTCTCTTCTCAACAGCTAGGTGTTTTCACCTCGCTTTGCAGTGAGTAAAGAATTTGTGGTTCACTTTCAGCTATATGCGATTTCGATTTAGTGCGCAGTTGTCAACCGATTTCACCTGCTGTACCTATTTTCGGGTGTGAGTAATCAAATGGTCAATCCTCTCTGCCGTAAGATGCAAATCAGTTATTTCTTGTGTGTGGCCCTCGGCCAAGTCTCCTTCTTTTTGTAATTTCTGTTTTTCAGTGAGCACGTCTTTGGGTGGTTAATTATTTCCTGCAGTATTTACTTTGTGGCAAAGTTCAAGTGCACTTGTTGGGACATTGGTCTGAGGGTTTAGGTTGTGTTTCTCTCTGTAGTTGCAGTACATATGCTATTTCTTACTTCATAGCTATTGGAGAAGAAATATTTGTGAATATTTCGGGGGCAAATTTAAGGGAGGCACCATTCACCCCCCCTCTGTTGCCATTTCCGATCCTACAATTGGTATCAGAGCCGGTTAGCTCTTCTCGATAGATCTTTAACCGGTCTGTGAGCCATGGCAACGGACAAGTATTCCACCAAGCCGCCCATTTTCGATGGCATCGATTACCCCTTCTGGAAGAGCCGAATGGAGACATACATCCAGGCCCAGGGGTACGCCATCTGGCGTAAGGTCAAGGTCCGGTTTGTTGTTCCTGCCGATGAGAACATCAATGCCGGGAATATGGCTGATGTTGAGGCGAATGCAAAGGCAAGGAACATCATCATCCAGGGCCTGAGTCGTTGTGAGTTTGATCGTATATCTCATCTTTCATCCGCTTGATATTTGGGAGACCTCGATGCTTACCATGAGGGCACCACCCAAATAAAGACGATGCAGCGAGACGATTCAAGCGAGATTACAACAAGTTTGAAATGCTCATTGGAGAGTCCCCGGATGAGTGCTGCGGCGTTTTCACAAGATTCCGAGCAACCTCCGAGCGGTCGGTCTCACATACCCCGACTCGGATAACGCCGACGGATGCTTGCGCACTTGATCTTCGTGTTTGGGAAATGAAGGTGACTACCATCAAGGACACCACGGACCTCTCGACTTTGACTCTTGATGCGCTGTACTCGTGTCTCAAGACTCACGAGATTGACATTGTCTCTCGAAAGTTGAAGTCACAGTCGATGGCCCTAGTCACCGATCCCGCTTTGGCTTCGGTTCTTCTGCGATTTGTTGTGTGGTTTCTCCTTGTCGCTCTCTGTGATGTAATCGATGATCGCTTAGAGCAGCTCGAGGATGAGCACCGCCCTCCTAGCTCGGAAGTTTTCCCATGCTTACAAGAGGAGGAGGGACGAAAGAGGGGAGGACTTGTGATTTGCTTCGAGTGTGGTGGCCCCAACCACATTCGGCCAAACTGCCCCAAGCTGGAGAAGGGCAAGAACGACTACGGCGGTTCGGGCAAGAACGACTTCACCGACAAGAACCGCAACAAGAAGCCTCCGGCTCTGCACAAGGCAAGAAGAAGTTCGCAACTTTGGCAAAGCCAAGAAGCTCTTCCACCGCGTCCTCACCGCTTCGATGACCTCGACCTCGGCGAGGTGGAAGGATGGAGCGGCGACGACGGACGGGTGACCAAGAGCTCAAGGATGGCGGTGACGACTTCTCGGCATGTGCTTCATGGCCTCGAGGGCGAATCGAGCGACAATGAGCTGTACTCGACTCGACGAGGTATACCCCACCTACGACCAGCTCAATCATGCTTTTCTTAAGTTAGGTGGTTTTCATGCTAGAGCTAGGGCTAGGTGTCTTGAGTTAGAGAAGGAAGTAGATAGATTGTCACTAGAGATTATTGCTCTTACATCCGGTCCCTCCCGTGATGAGTGTGATACATCTTTGTGCTCTAATGGGTGATATGGAGAAATTAAGGACCTCGCATGATAGTTTGTCCTCTGAGCTTGATATTATTAAGGTGGAGAATGCTAGTCCGCTTGCCGAATTAGAACCGAGTAGGATGGTCATTACCCTCTACCGACTCTTGATGAGACTACTTCTCCCACCTCATTTGAGGTTGAGGACATTGCTTGCTAGAGGACCTTATGCTATGCTTCGGATTTGCCCGAGTCATGTGAAACCTGCAATAATTTAAAGATGAACCTAAAGCAGGCAGATCATAAAATTGCTGAATCGCAAGCTTCACTACTTGAGCCAATTGCTTCTTGTTTGAACTGTCCTAAATTAATCTGCTGAACTTGAATCGTCTCAAAACAGTTCCAAGAAATGATTGACCATAACAACAAGTTGGCTAAGTATGCAACTAAGGCCCCAGATTAGCTCACCATGCAATAGTTGTGAAAAACTAAAACTTGAACTTGTTGCTTTGGATGAAAAATGTGTGAAGCTAACTAAGGACCTTCTAGAGAAGCAACCATCCGCTTGTGATGTGTGTCTTTGGGGTTGAGGAGAAACCCAAGAGTAAGGTAGAGACGACTAGCGACGTGAACCAAATTGCTAGCGATGAGGACTGTCCTTCGAGTCGGTGTGCGTGCACATGCCATTCGTTCCTCTGCTATTGGTTCTTCTTCTACTCCCTTACCTTCTGCTCTTCTTCCCCTGTTCTTCTTGCATCTCTCTCTTTGGAGTGTCGGTATCTTATGAACACTCTTGAGAGGTTTGTTGGAGGCAAGAAGAAGCTCAATCTTATTCTAGACCAATCTAAGATCTGCAGATTTAATCAGAGTCTAGGATATGATTTCTATGAGGACATGAGGAAGCATCCACCTGCCGTGCTCAGACCCATAGCACCAGGTATGATCGAGACTGAGCCTAGGACCGAGAAAGTCCAATTTAAGTCAGCGGGCTATGTCCAGGGGATCTCTGACAGCAAGGTGGTTCCACCTGTCACTTCTACCTCTCAGAAGGTGAAGTATCACTGTACCTTCTGTCAGAAGGATGGACACACAGTCGATCGATGCTTCAGGCGCGCCAAGATTGCGCGTAGAGACCGTGCAGTAGCACTTAGGCGTATTCAGGGTCAGCCCCAGACCCTGAGTGCACCTAGGACCAGCACGAGGTCTAGGATTACTTCTTTGTTGATGGGTTTGGGCAGCATCGAGGACTTGGTTTTTCCGAGTTTTCTTTTTCGTCCTCATGTTGCTCCCGGTTATGACTTTCGCCGTTCGAGGTAGTTCTCGTTTCCCCATCGAGATGGCTATCTGCGGCGTGATCGGCATGTTGTTGGTGCTCGACTCGCTCCTCGTAGCGATCGGACCCAATAACGACTTCAGTCTGCTAGTAGACCTTACGGCTCTTCGAGCGACAGAGAGCGTAGGGTAGCTAGAGGTCAGTCGTGTGTGGCTACTTTCTCTGCTCGACGTGTGACTCAGTATTGGGTGCCAAAATCTCTTTTGATTTATCTCGATCGAGCCTTTACACTGTTTGACTCAGTTCGCGGGCCGGGAAGAGAGAGTTTGGCTTGTGGACTCGGTTGCTCTCGTCATATGACCAGAGACTCTCGTTGGTTCTCTTCCCTAGCCCGTGCTCCAGGTGATGAGACGATCACCTTTGGAGACGCTTCGTCTGGGTGCATCATTGCAAAAGGTACAGTGCATGTTAATGATTCATTCATTTTAAGGGATGTTGCCTTAGTGAGTAAGCTGCAGTACAATTTGCTTTCAGTTTCTCAGCTTACCGATGACGGTTTCGAGGTGAGCTTCAAGAAAAACAATTGCAAAATTCTTGATTCTTCGGGGAGTCTGGTTTGCGGGATTTCTCGTTATGGGAGGATCTTTCGTGCTGATTTTGCTGAGTCTTCTGGTGATCCTCTCAGGTGTTTAGTTGCTTCTGAGTCCCGTGACCTTACCTTCTGGCATAGGAGACTTGGTCATATTGGATTTGACCATTTGACTCGAGTTAGCGGCCACGATCTCATTCGTGGTCTGCCGAAACTCAAGATGGTCAAAGATCTTGTTTGCGCTCCTTGCCGGCACGGCAAGATGGTTGCCGCTTCTCATCCTCCGGTCCACGATGACTATGACCGATGCACGGGACAGTTGCTCCACATGGACACGCTTGGACCAGCTCGAGTGCGATCAGCGAGGGGAAGTGGTATGTTCTTGTCGTGGTCGATGACTTCTCGAGGTATTCTTGGGTGTTTTTCTTAGCCTCGAAGGATGAGACATTTACACATTTTCGAGGTCTCTTTCGTAGGATTTCGTTGAGCTTAGGGTGCCTTACGAGCGATCCGCGATGACAATGGCACGGAGTTCAAGAATTCCTACTTTAAGAGTTTCGTGATGAGGCAGTGTAGAGCACCGTTCTCTTCTCCATACGTCCCTCAGCAAAATGGCGTTGTGGAGAGGAAGAACCGTACCTTGGTCGAGATGGCCAGGACGATGCTTGATGAGTACTCTACACCGAGGAAGTTTTAGGTGAGGCGATAGCCACCGCGTGCCATGTTTCAAATCGAGTTTTCTCGGGGCACACTTGCATCGCACCTCTTATGAGTTGAGATATGGCGAAAGCCCAAGATATCTCATTTTCGCGTGTTTGGTTGCAAGTGTTTTATTCAAGTCCGAAACCTAGATAAGTTCGAGTCACGATCTTGTGATGGGATCTTTCTAGGTTACTCGACTTCTTCGCGAACCTATAGGGTGCGGCTGAGTCTAGTAAATTGGTAGAAACTCAGAGGTGACCTTCGATGAGGCTAGTCCGGGACTAGGCCCGATATCTCGTGTTCGTAGAGCGATCCGAGACCATTTTTGTGAATGATCGGGAGGATGGAGATGAGGTTGTCTACAGATCCAGTTCCTCCTCCCCCTGAGGTGCCTGCCTCTACCACCGCACCTCAAGGAGATCAGCCCATGCCTTCCGCTTCTTCTGGAGCTAGTGGCTCTGTTCCTACCTCGTCAGCTCATGAGGTAGAGGCCACTTCTCCTTCTTCTCATCAAGGACCTCCTCGTAGAGTCCGAGAACATCATCCTTCAGAGCAGATAATTGGAGATCTTTTTGAGCGTGTCACACGCTCAAAATCTGCACTTCTCTTTCTGTCTCTCCATTCGCTTTCGTTGCCTCTTTCGAGCCCAAAGATGTTGATCATGCTCTTTCTGACGAGTCTTGGGTCAATGCCATGCATGAGGAGTTGGAGAACTTTGAGAGAAACAAGGTCTGGTCGCTTGTTGAGCCCCCTCGAGGTCACAATGTTATTGGGACTAAGTGGGTGTTCAAAAACAAGCAGAGTGAGGACGGGGTAGTCATTCGAAACAAGGCTAGACTGGTAGCTCAGGGGTTCTCCCAGGTTGAGGGTCTAGATTTTGAGGAGACCTTTACCCCTGTTGCTAGACTTGAGGCCATTAGAATCCTGCTTGCTTTCGCGGCTTCTAAAGGTTTCAAGCTTTACCAGATGGATGTCAAGAGTGCCTTCCTCAATGGGTTTATTGAGGAAGAAGTTTATGTTAGACAGCCTCCAGGTTTCGAGAACCCCAAATATCTAAACCATGTCTACAAGCTTTCCAAAGCCTTGTATGGACTTAAGCAGGCCCCTAGAGCTTGGTATGAGAGGCTTAAGTCTTATCTGTTGAGTCATGGATTTGAGATGGGTAAGGTGGACAAGACCTTGTTCATTCGCAGGCATGGCAATGATCTTCTACTCGTCCAGATTTATGTGGATGATATCATCTTTGGTGGCTCTTCTCATACTCTTGTTTCTCAGTTCTCCGATGTCATGAGCTCAGAGTTTGAGATGAGTATGATGGGCGAGTTGAGTTTCTTTCTTGGCTTCCAAATCAAGCAGACTCGGGAGGGTACTTTCTTGCATCAGGGCAAGTACACTCGTGACCTCCTGAAACGCTTTGATATGAGTGATGGCAAGCCAGTGTCCACTCCGATGGCTTCTTCAGCTTCACTCGACCCAGATGAGGACGGCGAGCCAGTTGATCAGAAGGAGTATCGCAGCATGATTGGCTCTCTCTTGTACCTCACTGCCTCGAGACCGGACATACACTTCTCCGTGTGTCTGTGTGCTCGATTTCAGGCTTCTCCTCGCGTATCTCACCGCCAGATGGTGAAGCGCATTCTTCGGTACCTTCGAGCTACCATTGACTATGGTATTTGGTACTCTTCCTCATCCTGTCTTTTCCTCAGAGCCTACTCAGACGCAGACTTTGCTGGCTGTAGGATAGATAGGAAGAGCACTTCTGGCACCTGCCAATTCATTGGCACTTCTCTCGTTTCTTGGTCTTCTAGGAAGCAGTCCGGTGTTGCACAGTCCACCGCAGAGGCCGAGTATGTTGCTGCCGCTAGTTGCTGCAGCCAGATACCTTGGATGACTTCGACCCTGCGGGACTTTGGGTTAGTTATAGAAAGTGTTCCACTCTTTTGTGATAACACTTCTGCTATTAACATTGCTAAGAACCCAGTGCAACACTCTCGGACCAAGCATATTGATATCCGATATCACTTCCTTAGAGACCATGTGGAGAAGGGTGATATAGTGCTTCAGTTTGTGGAGAGTGACCGCCAGTTGGCTGATATCTTTACCAAGCCTTTGGATAGCTCTAGGTTTTCACCTTGCGGGAGAGCTTGGGGTGGTTTGTCCTTATGGACTGTAGTGAGGGGAGCTTTGTGCTTTCTTGTGTTATCTTGTATATTTTGTTTGTTGCTCCTTCTTTGTTGCATTGCATTTAGGTGCATTCGGTTAGTCTTTCTAGCATAGATTAGAGTGTTTCTCGTATCTAGATGGTCAGACTTCTTCCTCTCATCTTGTGATTCTAGGATGCTGCTTGTTAGCTGTTTTTCTTCTCACTAGGTTGAGCTTACTCACTTCTTATAGGTTCTAGTAAGGGTTGGGCCACCCTTGGGTAGACAGGGAACGTGTTTGCTCCTTAGTGTGTTAGTTGGGCAGTTGATAGTCCTAGTGTCATATGGGGTAGATGAGAGTCAGTCAGAGCCATAGTATTCTCTATATCTTGTCTATGCTTTAAGGACTGCCTGTTTCTGACTTCTTTGCCAGCTTCTCGGTTTATAGCTTTGGTTCAGGGGGAGTTCATTTGGGAACGTCTAGAGCTTAATATTGATATAACTCAACTTGAACTAAAAAAAATGCTTCACATGTTGAGGGGGAGCTGGATTTTCTGCTTTTCATTGTAATATAACTACATGGAGCCTTGACTATTATCCATAGTTGACATGATTACAATGCATTACATCTTGCCATGATTATACTTAATTGCTAGATTTATCATAGCTTCATATGTGTCGTCAAGCCTTTGCCATTGATAAGTTAATTAACTTTGCACAACTTGAACTAAGACATGTCATGTTAGCTTTTCAGGTTAGTCTGTCTTTAGTTATCCTCTTATGATTCACGCCATATCAAATAGGCTAAGTTGAGTCTTGAATCTTTAATTGAGCTTTAGTTTGAGCTATGCTAGTTTCGTGATGAAACATGAGTGAGTACAATTATTTAAGAAAGCAAAAGATCTCTTTTATGTGTGAAAAAACTGATCTCACCAATTCTTTCTCATGAGACTGCTTGCCATTGCACTAGGCATGAACTCAGGGGGAGTTTTGGATGACCAAGATCATCTCTTTAAGCTTCTCGCTTGGAATGGTCGCATAAGGCTTGAGATCTAGCACATCACCAAAATTATGAGTTTCAAATGAAAACATGTGATTTGTGCTAAATTTGCTTAATTGCTAAAAGAACTAAGCACTTGTGCAAATGATTCATTCTTGAACTTGTAGCACTCTAAAATGACTCAATTCTAGCTTCGTGGTTCCACTTAGATTATTGACATGGCTTGCATCATCTTTGGATATCTCTAGCTAGACTACACTTTTGACTGGCTTGACATGCTAAGAAATTCATCTAATATTCAGATTGTTACTTATGTGGCTTAGCTTGATTATGCATATTTTGTCATGATATTGATAGTCTTCTTATACGTTATGGCTTGGTGTAATACTCCAATAGTCATTTTGGATAATCTTCATGGCTCTCATCATTTAATATTGAATAAAATGCTATATTCTCTTTTTTGCATCCTGATGACTCTATTGCCAAAAGGGGGAGAATATTGGAGAAAAAGGTACTTTTTGAGAGCTTTGGGAGCGTTTGAGGAAAACTTGATTTTTCTTTTGCTCCTTGTGTCTACATGGTCATTAGCGTCATTTTCCTTCTCTTGGACCATGTAGTACTTTCAAACAAACTCAACTTATGCTTTTTCTGTGTTTGTCAATATACTCATCAAGGGGGAGATTGAGAGACCATGTGGAGGTGTCCCTATGTTTGTGATGAGTAATTGACAGTTGGTTTAGTGAGTTTGAGTTTGTTTTGGGTATTCGAGGGTTGAGTACCTTTACTTCTGCTAATGTTGAATATACTGTTTCGTGCGGTGCTATGTGACGGTTTGCTTGTCTGTGTGACTGCAGGACTTCGAAGCTAGGTCATGGTGAGGCGAGGAGGACCGGGACTAGGCACGGGAGGTGTCGAGTCCGACGGTCAAAGATGCCAAGATGATCGAGGTTTCTTGAGGTGGTCGCGAGCCGAGAGGCGAGGAACCGGAACTGCCCATGACGGACACGACGGGCGATGACGAGCGGACCGGGACTAGACTCAGGGAGGAGTCGAGGTCCAGACGGTCGAGGTATCGGATGCGGAAGCTTCCGGGAAAGTGCTTGAGGGCCTGATTCTTCCTCCAAAATCTGGTCATGTTGACTTTGTCTCTTGCCTTAAGTGTATATGGGGCAAGGGAGTGTGTCAGGGCTGCCACTTCTTGAAATTCCTCTTGAGGAGAGGTGCTGGCTTCCCTTGAGGTTGGATGCGCAGGAGAAAGCTCAAGGTGTGTGCCTCCTGTGTGCCTGCCTCTCCAGTTGGTGGGTATGCTGCTGGGAAGCAAGAAATGCATGTAGGAGTGGAGAGTGCTAGCTGCCTGGGTGCTTGAGCTAGTACTTCAGTGGGTGAGTCCCCTCCTTCTTGGCTCTAGTGAGTATGTGCTGGTGAGAGCTAGTGCGTGTGTTCTTGTGTTAGGAGAGGGAGAGAGTGAATTGAGAATCCATGTAATCAATCCCCTTGTTTCAATGTCCATGTGTATCGGGACTCCTCAATGTAAATCAGTCATCTATTTGCAATGAATTCATTTGAGGAAGTGCGGATGTGAGCCATTTGGTTTCCTCTGTTTCTCTGTTCTAGGGTTTCTTGGCAAGGGTGGATGAAATCTTTCTTTTCTCTTCTTAAGATGGGTTGAGTTTAGAGTTTACTTGTCCTGAGATCCTTGCTAATCTCCTTGCAAAATTTCATGAGCAAAGATTGAGAGAATGGAAAGAAATTTGGAATTATATCCTCTCTCTGCTCATTTTCAGATTTTTAGCTCAAGTCCTGAATCCTTGATCTATTGTTAAAATCTGTTGATCTCCGAGTTTGCAATGCTATTTGGAACATGCTCTTGTTCTTTAGGTCTGAAAAGGAAAATGAATTGCTCATCAATTCTTCGGTTTCCAGAGAGCTGCAGTACCTCTTGTGTTTTAATTGAAATTACGAGCGATGGTTTTCACATCTTGTTTCCTTTCGGGTGGCTGCGATAACTAAGCTTTTTGAACGATTTGAGGTAGCTAATCGCAGTTGTGTTCGGCTAGCTCCTATTTGCTCGCTTTTTCGGTTTGGTGTGGTACTCACTGTACTTGTGATCTCTGAAGTCTTGATGCTATCAAGTTTAAGTCAGTTCGGCAGGAACTTATTTGGGTGCGATCCTGCAGCGATGCTAGCAGCGACACTTCCTCATTCTGCATCCATCATGCCGAATTGCTTCAGATTTCTCTTGCTAGCCGACTGCACAAGCAGTAATTTCGGTACTGCACTTCACTACCCCTTGCTGAACTTAACTTCCGCTTCTTGCTCTGAAATTTCAGCCGAGCATGTGTCATTCTTTACTGTTTTCTTTGCTGTTCGGTTGCTACTGCAGTCAGCAGTTTTAATGAGGTGCAGTTCAGTTCACAAGTCAGCCTGTAGCTTATCTCGGCAATGCACAGTACATTAAGTTCCAGTTTGCTCTCGGGTGCAACAAAGTAATGCTGATTTTTGTGTTCTCTGGGTCCTATTTCCAGCAGCAAAGTATTTATTGTTTATTTCCTTTCTTGGCTGCTATTTTCTCTTAAACTGCAACTCCCTGTCTCAGATTTCATTAAGTGCAGTTTTAGTTGCTATCGGCAGGTGACCAGAAGGTTCAGGTTTCGGGTAGCATCAGTTCTGAAGCAGACATCTTGCGCAGAAATTGTTTTCCCTGTTTTTCAGTTTCTTTGTCTTTGTGTGTTTTGGGTGGAGTTTGCATTACCTCTCTTCTCAACAGCTAGGTGTTTTGAGTCCTCGGTTTGCATGAGTAAAGAATTTGTGGTTCACTTTCAGCTATATGCGATTTCGATTTAGTGCAGTTTTGAGTTGTCAACCGATTTCAACTCTTTGTACCTATTTTCGGGTGTGAGTAATCAAATGGTCAATCCTCTCTGCCGTAAGATGCAAATCAGTTATTTCTTGTGTGTGGCCCTCGGCCAAGTCTCCTTCTTTTTGTAATTTCTGTTTTTCAGTGAGCACGTCTTTGGGTGGTTAATTATTTCCTGCAGTATTTACTTTGTGGCAAAGTTCAAGTGCACTTGTTGGGAAATTGGTCTGAGGGTTTAGGTTGTGTTTCTCTCTGTAGTTGCAGTACATATGCTATTTCTTACTTCATAGCTATTGGAGAAGAAATATTTGTGAATATTTCGGGGGCAAATTTAAGGGAGGCACCATTCACCCCCCCTCTGTTGCCATTTCCGATCCTACAGAGATGAAACTTGCGATTGAGGGGATCACCTACACGAATGACGTGTGGGAGCTCATGAAGGTGAATGGCACCGTAGCACGGAAGTAGCACATGCAAATTGCCTCCTAGCCATAGATGGTCATTTATGGGAGGCCGATGGTGTACCTGAGTTTCATGCGTTGGGCGTTGGAAGACCGTGATGAGCCCAGCCCCTCGACACCTAGGGAACCACAGGTGGAACTTCAAGACGATACCACTAAATGTGCTGTATCGAAGGGAAGAGCCGCCATGATTTCGTGTGGAATGACGGGGCGGGCATGTGGTGGTTAGTTCGTATTGATTGCCACAAGTATCTATCGGACCAGACGCTTGGATTGGAGTTTGACGAGGATACCGACCCAAGCTCTGATGATACCGACGATGATGCGCAATAGACGGTTGGTCCACTAAGGGGAATTGTGTCATCGGAGGTGCCCTACATGTCCTCCAAACTTGATGATGTTGTGGTGCGTTCCCTCATACTACCGCAAGAAGGGTGCCAGTGGTGGTTTTAAGCTGACACCCTCCTAATTGGGCAGTCGGTACACCCTCCTAATTTCATTCGCTAATTAAATGAGTATCGCATATTGCTAATTATGATTAAATTAACATCAAATAACAAGGTAAATTCATAGCACATAAAAGTTTCAAAAAAAATTCAACAATTACGTTGACTGTGTCGGGAGGCTGTACATAATTTTTTGTAATTTTTAAAGCTCTTTTGCTATATGTAATAAATCATAAAACTATCATAATCATATGAATTTTGAGCAACATTAATAGTGGATAAAATTGTCAAAAAATAACACAATGAAGTATGTTATGTCGGGAGGCTGTAGATAAAATTTCATAATTTTTAGAGCTCATTTTCTATATTTAAAAGTTCAAACACACGGTAAATAAAAAATTCTAACTCAGTAGGTGATTAAGTCGGTTAATTAGCTAGCTTAATCACCTGCCATCTGGTGGCAAGGTGGCAGGGAGGGCACTGCATGGTGGTCGGGTTGTCGTTCGGTGGCTGAGGTGTCGGCGAAACGCCATTTCAATCAATTTTACACTATATAATTATTTTTATAAATACAGATTGAAAATATGTTAAAATACCAAAAATTCAGCAAATCACTCCCCCTATCCAATGTGTAGAACCGGCGGTGGTACTACGGCGCCGAACGAAGCGAAGACCGTGGGGCCTCCCTACCTCCCCGAAAACAGTAAATGACAGCGTGGGCACACCGGAAAGGCGACGACAGCGAGTGCGTCTAAAACTAATCCACATCAAGCGGCCTCGGTTCGGGTGCGACGACCCCCCGGTGAGTTTGACCCCTCGTCGGTGAGCCCCGACCCGAGGCGAGCTCAGCCTTAGCAGCCGTGTGTATATATAGGCGCGTGCGTGCGCGAGCGAAGAGAAGGCAGGCAGGAGCGGCGCAATGGGGGAGTCGAGCGGGTCGGGCTCGGTGTCCGTGGATATCGAGCGGATCTCCTTCGGCGGCAAGGTCCGAGAGCCTCGTCGTTTTCCTGCTTGCTTCCGTTCCATTTTGGGGGATTTCTGTCTCCTTTTATTTCCCTTTTAAATTTTGGTTCTAGGTAGCAGGAATTCGTGGCCTCTTCGGATGGTATGTGCGGAGGCGTGCCTTTTCTTTTCCGAGATGTTTCGGGGTTTTCTCTCTTTTTTTCCTGCGATTTTAGTTGGTTTCTTTGTCCATGGTTCGTGTGGGAGATACTAATTGTTTAATTCTTGAAAAAAAGACAACCTTTCATCGTCTATTGTTTTTCTTTCTTTCTTTTGTTTCGAAATGTTTGGCAATTGATCGTCGTAGTACTCAATGCGTCAGTGTTAGTTAATGGAAGCATACCTGCTTTAGAATTTTACACTGCTAATTTCATTTTAGCTATGCTTAACCGTAATACAGCTTGATAACTAGCACAACAAGCGTTTCAATAAGATTACCGTTTCTTCCGGCAATTACTCTGCTATGTTTGGAGATAGTTTGTCAAGCTTAGGCTGTTTCACTTCCAAGCTACTTTCGTTTGAAGTGATTACTAAATGCATACACATGCCTTTCACCAGGAGCATCAAGTCAGAACGAGATGTGGCTCTGTATCCGTGGCGGTATATGGAGACGAAGACAAGCCCGCGATGATTACGTACCCTGATGTAGCTTTGAATTGTAAGTGTTATCACATCTTGTAGGTTTGTTGAAGACCCCCTTCTTATCAAAGAATTCACTGATTACCATCCATGTGTGGCTAATGGCAGTGTTACTGATCTTGCTTCACAGACATGTCCTGCTTCCAAGGATTGTTCTTTTGCCCGGAAGCGGCGTCGTTGCTGCTTCACTACTTCTGCATATACCACATCAATCCTCATGGGCACGAGGTCGGTAGTGTTGGTTCAATCCTGTCACGCGTTATGCTGGGTTTCTGTTGGTTCGGTTGCTTACATGATCTTTCTCATGACATTTGTTAAGAGCCTTACAGTTGGGAGCGGCTCCGATTCAGTCTAATGTTCCGGTGCCATCTGTTGATGATCTCGCCGATCAGGTTGCGGATGTACTTGATTTCTTCGGGTAGTGTACCCTGACATCAGTCCAAGTGCATCATATTTTTTTATCTAACTTTCAACAAAACCTGGGACTAACCAGTTTTTTTTAAAAAACTGATTTAACAATTAGAGGTATCTAATTTTCGACGTATATTTTTCATTTTCAGTTTAGGATCTGTAATGTGCCTGGGTGTTACAGCTGGTGCTTATGTTCTCACTCTATTTGCGGTAAGTATTTCCATGATTTGTGAGGTATTATATGTAGAATTTTAGGGAATAATTGTGTGTGTCTCTTGGACGTCACACCCTTTATTTATAATGCCAATATTACAAATAGTCCCTCGTATAGTCATGTAGACTCTTAATCAACTCATAATAGTAACTTACTAGCATTAGAAAATCTCTCTTTTGAGCCTGTGCTGATAAGGATTTTGTACTTTGTAATAGACGAAATATCGGGAGAGGGTAATAGGCTTGATGCTGGTTTCCCCTCTATGCAAAGCCCCATCATGGAGTGAATGGTTGTATAATAAGGTACGTTCATTTTTTTAGTAAGATTTGACCATTTTCTCTCCTGCCAAGTAATGCCAATGATTAACTATGACTTTTCATGTACCAGGTATTGTTAAATTTGCTTTATTATTACGGCACGCGAGGCTTGATCAAGGAATGCTTGCTTCAGCGATACTTCAGCAAGGTAGCTTCAGATCTCATTACTCTCAGCTTTCTTGCATCTCATATATTACAGTTTATATTCAATTTGTCTTATAGTCTTACTGATACACTTTATACAGGAAGTGCGTGGCAATGCTCAATATCCTGAATCAGACATCGTGCAAGCCTGTAGAACTGTTAGTCTCTTATTTTCTTTTCAGTTTTTGTCTTATATGGATAACAAATCAGAAATGCCTTTAGGTCTTGTACATTTGTTTAGTGATCAAATCATAAACTCAGAGGTGATATTTCTTTTTATGCAGTTGCTTGATGAGAGGCAAGGCCAAAACATCTGGCGGTTTCTTCATTCAATAAATGAGTATGTGTAATTTTGTTCTTTTTTCTTGCATCGAAGGCAGTATTTCATATCTGTATGCTCATATAGAACTGCCCTACACCAGGAGGCATGACTTAACAGACGCATTGACGAAGCTCCAATGCCGTACACTGATTTTTGTGGGAGAAAACTCACAATTCCACGAGGATGCCATCCATTTGACAACAAAGTTGGACCGGAGATATTGCGCACTAGTTGAGGTACTATATGAATCCATGCTGCACCATTCACTGATAAGAGCACTTACGCAGCCAAAACCGGTGCTTAGGATTACATTGTGTGCTAACTGCAGGTTCAGGGTTGTGGCTCCCTTGTAACCGAGGAGCAGCCACATGCGATGCTGATGCCCATGGAGTACTTCCTCATGGGATACGGGCTTTACAGACCGTACCAGCTGAGCAGCAGCCCTCGCAGTCCATTAAGCCCGTGTTGTATATCGCCGGAGCTGCTATCTCCTGAGAGCATGGGAGTGAAGCTGAAGCCGATCAAGACTCGAATCACTGTTGATTTCTAACACAGGCGAAGCCTCTGGAATAGGGATGAACTACCTACCTTACAGCTCAGAGAACTTGAGAGAGGCTGGGTTGGTTGAACAGTCAGTGTAGGGGCGCCAGTTTTGATCATTCCTCGCATATATACCCTGGCAAATGGACTTTTTTTTTGGTTGTGGATATCCTATAATCCTACATCAGCAAGACAGAACTGAGGGAAATCTGTAGTGGAGATGCGACAAGGATGGTTCTTTGTTCAATTTGTTTTTGTAGTCAGCACAAATGTACATCTCAGAATAGTTCCAGACTGAAACAATAAGAATCAATCTCCCCGGGTTTCAGAACTTCAACCATGGTACTGACAAACTTTTACCATGTTTTGCTCTACTGCTCTCTCTGGATGGAAAAGGCTTTGTCTTCCCTACAAGGGATTTCACTTTTTGTGGCAATAAATTTCGTCACAATTACCTCCTTGTGATGAAATTTTCAGTGGTCACTGTGTCGTCACAAATATTGGCATCACTAATAACATAGTGATGAATTTCTATTCCCCACAAATAATATGTTCATTAGTAACAAAGAAGTTATCACTACTAATCATTACATTCGAGACGACTCGCACCGTTGAGGAAACTATTTCACACAAATTAATAACAATTAGTGGCAATTAAAACCTTACAATTACAACTAACATAAGTGATAACTTCATCGTCACAAATGCACATCTATTTGTGACAAAAAAATTGCCACATGTTAAAAATGTTTGCGGCAAGATTTTACTCTATTGTGACAATATATTGTCATATATTATGCTTTATTGTGGCAAAAATCACACGGAAATTGTCATTATAACAACTTTGGAAAATATAATGTATAAGACTACGTTATTATAATTGATACTTATCACAAGGAACTTGTTGAAAAGATAGTATTTATCACATATTTTTGTTACGTTGCCACAGGAACAAATATGTATTATACAGTGATATCACATTACAATGTCATGGTTCTTATCCTCTAAGCTGAATGTTGTAACATCTTGATTTTTAGAGTTTATTTAAAACATTTAAAAGAAAATTCACCATTTGAATTTTTCTAGATTTGATTTATTTGCTATTTTCTAGAGCTTTTTTAATTTTATTTGAATTTTTGAAAATAAAAAAATCCTCAAAAATCTTTAAACAGTAATGAGTCGAGCTCGTTATTGTTTCTTCCAGCCCACCGCACCCAACACGTGTTGACCATCGCCACTCGCTCGCGCGCATCCGTACTGTCCGAACCATCCTTTCTCTTAGCCGCCCAATGAACATGTGTCAATCATCGGTGAAGCCGCATGCACTGTTCATCGGTGCCATCTGCCACCACCGTCCGATCTCCAACCTTGTCACGTGTCAACCATCGGGAGGCATGTGAATTGTGCTTCGTCTCCGATGGAGCTCGAGCTGTGTTCGAACCAGAGACATCTCGACATCTATGCCGGCTCCATCGCAGATTCTCGACCGTGTTCGACCCCATCTCCTCGTCGACCATGCTTAAATAGCAGTCACCTCCCTTGTTCTTCGCATTCAGGAACAGGACATGATCGTTCGATCATCATCGGACATATCTAATCAAGTGGAGAGGTTCAGACCAGTCCAAATGGCGTTCAAATCTGCCCTGTCAGATCTCTATCAGACTGTTCTGATCAGCGTAAACATTCAAACTAGTCTAAACGGCACCCAAAGATGCATCGTCTGATCATCATCGGATCGCCCCGAGCAGTGGGAAGTTTCAGACCACAATTCAGAAGCGTATGATCTTCATAAAACTTGATCAAACCAGCCAGATCAAGCAGAGATATTTGGACCACTCATGCGACCGTCTGATCTTCATAAAATAAGATCGGACCAGTCCGATCGGCAAGCTGAGAGGGTTCGGAACTGTCCAAAGAAATACTTCATCTTCAACCTTCTACAGAGTGATCGTTTCATTTGAAAATTGCATCATATAGTATCAGAGCTTGGTGTCGATCATTTTGTAGAAGGAGCAGCTCATGGCAGGAGGCGGATCTTCATCGACAATGAAGGAAGGACCAAATTCCCTTCCGTATTAAGTTCTCAATTCAAAGACCTACCCAGCATGGTCTATGAAGATGCGGGTGAATATGCGTGCCCAAGGAGTCTGCGACGCTGTAGCTGATCTAATTGACACTAATGGAAAGGTTGATCCAAGAGGAAAGGCTAAAGAAGTCGATGTGAAGACTGATCAAATTGCATTAGCTCTCTTCTACGCTGCCATACCTGACTCGATGCTCATTCAACTTGTTGAAAAAAATACAGCACGAGAAACTTGGATTGCTCTTCATATTATGTATGAAGGAGTAGATCGAATAAAGAAAGTTCGGCTACAAAGTCTTCAAGGAGAATATGAGGCACTGTATATGGGTGAAGCTCAGTCAATAGATGAGTTTGCAGGGAAATTAACTGCGGTGGTCAATGAGATTCGATCTCTTGGAGAAAAATTGGAAGAAACTACGGTTGTCGAGAAATATCTTTGAGTCCTACCTGAAAGGTTTATACTGGTGGTCATAACTCTTCTGTATTCAAGAGATCTTGAAGATATGAAAATAGAAGATATAATAGGATCTCTCAAAGCTCATGAGGGATTGCTTAAAGGATGTAAGATTAGGACTGATCAAGCATTGCTAGTAACAAGCGAAGCTACGGTTGAAAACAAAAATTGGTGGGAATCAAATCCAAGTCAAGGAAGTGGCCATGGATCTGACAATTGGTGCGATCGTGGTTGTGGTCAAGGTGGCTGCGGTTTTGGTCAAGGAGGCTGTGGTGTTATTGCCGGTCGTGGAGAAAAAGTAATGCGAGGTGTGTCCTCTTACATCCGAGATAAGCCAAGAATCAAATATTTGCCACACATGTGGCAAAGAAGGTCATTATGCTATAGTATGTAGAAGTCATATTAAATGTTCTGAGTGTCAAAAGTTTGAACACTATACTGCTGACTACTGATACAAGAAGAAGGAAGAGGCAAATTTGATTCAAGCCAAAACAAAGTAGGAGCTAGCACTCCTGTTGTCTGTCTATGAAGAAAAGAGCACACAACATATGATGCTCACTGAAGAACAAGTCCAATCTAAACTATTGAAAGTTAGCGAAGAGATGGTGGAGTCCAATCTTTAGTACCTCGACAGTGGTGTTTCAAATCACATGACTGGATAGAAGGAAAAATTCAGTGAATTAAATGATGGTTTTTGAGGAAAAGTGAAGTTTGGAGATGGGTCAATGGTTCATATAGAAGAAAAGGCATTATTTTGTTGCAGAGTAAGAATGAAGAGCAAAGAGCATTGAATGATATTTATTATATACCCAGATTATGCAATAACATCATAAGTCTGGATCAACTGACTGAAGAAGGATGTGATGTGTCACTAAAAGGATAATACTTGTTACTATATGATTACAAATGATAGTTGCTAATAAAGGTAATAAGAATAGCAAATCGGCTTTACAAGATTGAACTCAACTCATTCAATCCTACTTGTTTTAGTGCCAAGGTGGACAAAATGATGTGGCTACAGCATGATCGACTCGGTCATGTTAATTTTCAGTCTTTCAAGCTGATGACAGAGAAAGAGTTGGTTCATGGGCTACCTCAATCAATCATCCATCTCAAATATGCGAAGGTTACGTTATTGCCAAACAAACAAGACTCTTATTTCCTCAACAAGCTCAATACAGAAGTACACATCCTCTAGAATTGCTTCACATTGATATTTGTGGTCCTATTATTCCTGAGTCAAATGGAGAAAATAAGTATTTCCAACTTATTATAGATGATCATTCTAGAGTTATATGGGTTTATATGCTTAAAAGGAAGTCAGAAGCCAACATATTTCAAAAGTTTGTGACAATAGTTGAAAAGGAGACTGATCACGAACTTAAGTCAGCAAGATCTGATCATGGAGAAAAGTTTTTGTCACAAGAATTCAAATCAATCTGTGAGGAGAAAGGAATCAGAAGGTATTTCATAGCCTCCTATAGTCCACAACAAAATGAAGTAGTAGAACGAAGAAATCAAACAGTTATGAACACAGCTAGAAGTTTACTCAAAAGCAGAATGTTACCTGGTAGATTTTGGGCTGAGCCTGTTAGACATGTTGTGTATATTCTCAATCGAGTACCCACAAAAGATCAAGAAGAGAAGGCTCCATATGGAGCATTATGTGGAAGAAACCAAATCTAGAACATCTAAAAGTGTTTGGTTGCTTAGCTTATGCAAAGGTGCTGACTCATCTAAAAAAGTTAGATGATACATCAAAAGAACTAATATATTTGGTAGTTGAACCAGAAACTAAAGCTAGCCAATTATATAGTCCACATGAAGACAAAATTTTGGTGAGTCGAGATGTGATCTATTGTGAAGATAAAGCATGGAAGTGGGAGGCAAAGCCATCAGAAGAAAATAATCTGCAAAAGTGGATTACCTTCTCAGTTGAAGGAGAAAGCAATGATAAAATAGGATATCATCACCCTCAAGAACCAGTTACACCCATGACAAATATATCCACTTGTCGGACCCCGGAGCAACGACTCCTGGATCCTCTGTGTAAATCGCACTAGTTCAGGATCAAGCTAGTGCATACAGTGGATACAAAAATTTATATCATGCACAATGATATTTATTCATTAACTAAATATGGGCCTGATGGCCAAAAGTTACATCAATGGTTCATAAACCAAAAATAAATATAAACAGCGGAAGAAAACCAATGAAGCGACCCATCCTACCGCCACGGTGAATGATCAGAAGACGCGCCTAGTCATCACCATCCTCACCGAAGTTGTTGACGTTATCCTCTGGCAACAGATTTTAGCAAGGTGAGCACATAAAGTACTCACAATGAAAGCACATAAAGTACTTACGCAAGTTACACCAGGAGTTTTAACAGAGTGAATGCATGCATAGGGATAACAAAGAAAGGCTTAATAAGGTTATTTGTGCGAAAAGCAGTACTAAATTTAAATACAATAGCATAAGTGCAAAAGCTGAATTTTTAATACATCATATGAAACAATATTTTAACCAAAGTATTATCGTTAGTGCAGGCTCCAACCTACACTAACCTAACCACGGGCATCCCACCTGGACCATTGTCAAAACCACTGTTGTTTGTCCAAAAAAATCAAGTTTTATAAAAACCAAGTCTAATCTGTGAAAACTTTACTCAGTATGTCCATGACCGTGGACACGGCTATCCAGGATATATTAAAACTCTGCAGAGGTGTACAACTTTACCCACAAGACACGATCATCCTATATTGCCACTAGATTAACACACTTCCTTTGGTGTGCGTCGAGGAGATCATGACAAGGCTGTTACAATGATTCATAGTCAAAACAGTCACGCCGCCACTAAGGTTTCACCACAACTCGAATCCACGAGTTGGAGCCCCCTCTTGTGCCATGTGAGACTTCTCGCGGCCTACGCTACACTCACATTTAGCCTATAGCGAAACCATATTTGAAACTTCACAAATTACTTAGCCAGGTCCATCCCATACCGGACTTGTGGTAGTACGAAGTGATTTCGTAAAATGAATCACAGAAACGGTCCTTAATCCGACTTAGGCTCAACCACATACCCACATGTACGACAATCAACCAGGTGTCACCAAACACGAGGCATGCCGGCACCCCACCACCTAACCAATAGCCTAAGTCCAAATCATAAGTTTCCATTTTCATTTTTAAACCATTTTCATAAACCATCCTTGACTCACCGAAGTCAAGATTTCAAAAGGAACTGTCATTTCATGTGAAATAGCTGATCCCATCTAAAATCACACTAAGCCAGGCTAAGCATTTCTATAAAATTTCTAGTCAATACTATGGTACTAACTAGTTTTCAGCTAGGGTGACAAGGTATATGAATTCGAGATTCAAATTGACCATATTCAAAGATTATAGGTATATCTAACATTTAAACTGAATTTAAATTAAATTTGAATAGAAGTACGCATGCATATACAGTAAAATAACATAAATAAATTTGAAATATTAGGTTCAACATGGTCAAAGGTGTAACTTGCCTTGCTTTGAAGTTTACTAAGATTCGTTGAAATTATACTCTCCAAAATAGTCATAGTCTATACGTGAAAAGCCATAACAAACTAAACTCAAATAAAATCAAAAAAAATCTAAAAATAAAATATATGCTGGGAGATAGAATTTGAATTTAGAAATTTGAATTGGTCCAATGGAGTTAGGGCGAAGGGGACGACTTCTGGAAGTCTGCATTCCAAAGAAATGAATAAAAGGAATTATTGGAACTATCTTGTGAAGGAGAAGTGGCCGGAAGCTACAATATTTTTGTGTGGTTGAAACCATGATCGAAGGCATAGTCGAAGACATGGTCAAACCATAGTCGAATCAATGGTTGAAGATGCGGAGGTCTAAGCCGAAGACAAAGACTCCAAGTATGGGTGCAGTCAAATTCGAAGATTAAGATTCGGTCGAAGACTTGCTCGAAATTGTATAGTGGTCGAAGAACACTATAACAGTCGAGAACCAAGGGTAGTCAGAGTCGAGTAGTCGAAGAGATCGAAAGGTTCAGAGAGATCGGAGGGTGCGGAGGTTAAAACGGTCAAACAACCACGGTCGGTTTAAAGATGGAGGTCGAAGTCGAAGGCTCCGAGATTGAAGGCCGAAGTCGAAGTCTTCGAGGTCGAAGGTCGAAGGCTGGAGTCGAAGTCTTCGAAGGTCAAAGTCAAAATCGGAGTCTTCGAAGGTCGAAGTCGAAGTTGAAGGCTTCGAGCAGTCGGAGTCTAGGAAGCCTCCGAACAGCGGAGTCTAAAAGTTCCTCTGGATGGCGGAGTCTAAGAGCCTCCGGATGGTAGAGTCTAATGAGCCTCCGGATAGCAGAGTCTTATGGGCCTTCGGACGTCGAAGTCTAATAATCGGATGGCTGGGAGAAGTCGGATGGCTTCGCGTGATAAGATCCGAGCGATCCAACGGCGGCAAAGACTGGTGAGATGTACAAAAGAGGGGGAAGAGTATGAATCCGGTATTCCCTTGGCTTAAGGTTTGGCTAGCGGTGAGGGTGTAGCGGAGGCAGGACACGATTATCGACGACGGAGACTCTCTGACGACAGCTTGCTCGGAGAAGGGGCGTCGAAGGTTCACGCGGGTCTAAGGAAGGTTACCGGCGGCGGGGTACAAAAGAGAGAGAAGACTGCGAGGAGTGCATTGGTGTTCTTGTGCATTACCACAAGTGGCTGGAAGGTGGTTGGCGGTGAGGTAAAGCGGTGGCGCAATTCGGGCGGCGGTGATGAAGGCGCTCCGACGGTGAGGAGACTCAACCAAGGGTGGTCGAGAGAATTCAAAAATTATGAAATATATACTACAAGGTAGATTATGAATTTAGAAACTGGAATCACTTAATTCGGAGTTCGGACAGAGGAGAACGAGCGATTGGAAGATTGTCGGATGAGAAAATGCTGAAAAAGGAAAAATCAGGAATATTCCGAAGGAATATTCCCGCATGAACAGTAACAGACAGCAGCCCTTTTCACTATTTTTGGCCGTGTCGTCCACGAGAAAAGGCACGGGAGGTGAAGCCAATGGGTTGTTAATGACCCGAGGCACATGTAGGAAGTGACGGCATGTTAAACGGAGCACGGTGACGACGTGTACGGCGACAACGACATAGGGTGTGGAGAGAAGAATAATTTTTGGGCATAAAACATAGAGAAGTAGGGTGAGCACGGCCTAGAACGCGGCGAGGCGAAGCTAGAAAAAATATCGGCTAAGCCAAAAACTCTCCGGAGGCGACGCAATCATCGTTTGAACGACGACGGTACCGAAACACGAAAAAACACAATATCTTGGTGCTCGGTGGAGCGAATACAAAACCGTCTGAAACATAGCCTCCTGGGATGGTTTGGCACGTTTTGATATGAACGGATTGTTGAAAGCATTCCCGGATAGGCGGGGATGCGAGGTGCTATTTGCGGCCATGGTTAGGTGTCGGGCGCAAAAATTTAGGAAATGTTTTTGGACAAACGGAGGGGAGCACGGCGTAGAACACATCGAGACGAACTCAACGCCGCAGATGGCTCGGCCAACGGACTAGCAAAACACGGTGGACAAGACTTTATGCAGCCTACAGGCTGACATCGGCGTTCCGGGCAAACAGAGTGGAGTTAACATGCGAGAGTTGCGACGAGTTGAAAAGTAGAGCGTGGGGATCGTGATGCTCACCTTGGTTTTGGTCGGGCATGTACGGTCGGCCGGTGGCGACGCGACGAACACGGAACCGATTTGGCCCACGGTGCCGACGATGCTCCGGCAAATTTCGGCGAAGGCGAGGTGAGTACCGCGTAGAACGCGACGAGACAAAGCCAACGGTGTAGTCAAACACGGCGGGGCTCCACCGGACGAGGTGCAATAAGCCGGAGAATGACGCTTGGAACACAAAACTAAAACTTCGATTGCGCCCAAAAGAAGAGGAGTGAGGACTTGAGATTTTCAGGGTTAAGTGAGGATGAGGAGAGGCTCACGAGGCTCCCTTTTATAGGGGCTAAGGAGGTCTGAGGAGGGAGATCAACCATCCATGTTTTTGATTGGCATAAGTTAAATTCCGCAAAAATGGTCATCAATGAGAGGGGAAACGGTGGGGGAATGAAAGAGCTTGATGAGGGGAGTTGAATGCAATTTATTTCACTAAAAACCATTGAGTAAATCACAAGTTCTCCAAGCTTGAAGAAATGCAACAATGGCGGCTCGGCCTCTACCTGTGCACGCACGTAAGGATTCTTGGAGAAGAAAGGAAAAAGGTGGAGAGAGAAAAGAAAAAGGAAAGAAAAGGAAAAGAAAATTCAGAAAAATTTTAAGAAAATTTTCTAAAAATCCTTGGAACCTGAAAAGATTAAAATTTTTTGAATTATTTGACGTTTATTTTAATTTTTAAAAATGTTTTTCTATTCTAGCTTTAAAACAATACAATAAATAACAAATAAAGCTTAAAAATCTTAGAAAAAATCATAGATCTTTCTAAATCTATTTTAAACTTATAAAAATATTTCAACTAAAATTTAGATATTTTTCTTTATAAAATATTTTTTTGTTTAACAGAAAGGCTCTTTTCATTAGCAGAAAATCAGGTTAGCTAAAAATTTTAAAATTTCAAGAAACCAAAGAACTTTGATTTATATTTTAAACTAACTTATTTATTATTTATTTTTACTTTTATTTTTTTACTTAAATTTCTTTTCATACGAATAACCTTTTTTTTAAAGGCAGAAAATTAGGCAATTAAATTTTTTTTTAAAAAAACTTAAGAAACCAAAAGTAAATATTTTATTTTAAATTAAATCCAACATTTTGAAATAAACAGCCGTGCTGTTACACCACTAGTCCACAGGTGACTGCAGAAACTCCTCCGAGCAAGACACATGTTTATCGAAGCATTGCTGAAATTTATGACCAAACCGAACCCATTGAGATGGTAGAAGAATTACTGATGGTCACTGCTGATGAACCAATGGGATTTCAGGAAGCTTTAAAAGAAAGACATTAGAAGGACGCTATGAAGGCAGAGCTTGACTTCATAGAAAAGAATAGAACATAGAGCTTGACCGATTTACCTCATAATCAAAAGGCAATAGGATTAAAATGGATCTTCAAAGTAAAAAGAGATGCATATGGAAACATTGTTCGTCACAAAAGCAAGACTTGTGGCAAAAGGCTATGTTCAGAAGAAAGACATAGACTATGAAGAGGTATTTGCACTAGTTACAAGATTAGAAATAGTTGGACTGATATTTGCTCTCACTGCTCAATTTGGATGGAAAGCCCATCACATGCATGTCAAGTCTGCATTCTTTAAATAGAGATCTCTCCGAAGAAGTATATGTATCACAACCGGAGGGTTTTTAAGTTAAAGGACAAGAAGGTAAGGCATATCGACTTTTTAAAGCCTTGTATGGTTTGAAATAGGCATCCAGAGCATGGAACAAGTAACTGGATATCTCATTGATAACAATTGGTTTTGAAAGATGTATGTAAGACCTAGCTTTGTATACCAAAAAAACAAAAGAGGACATGCTGATACTTGGCATATATGTTGATGATCACATTATCATAGGAACATGTGATCGGAGGATTGAAGAATTTAAGGAAATGATGGAACAATTTGAGATGAGCAACCTCGGACTCTTAACTTAGTACCTCGGTTTGGAGGTGAAACAAAGTAAGTATAATATTACAATCAAGCAGTCAAATTATACAAAGAAGATTCTTGAGAAGGTAGACATGACAAACTGCAATCCTTGCCAATACCCCACGGAGCCAAAGCTAAAACTTAACAGAGATGAGACAGGAGAGCCAGTCGATGCTACTAAATTTTGGAGTCTAATCAGATGTCTATGGTATTTAATACATACGCGACCATATCTTGCATACTCAGTTGGAGTACTTAGCAGATTTATAGAAACTAACCATACAACACAAGCAAACATTAAAACATATACTTAGATATTTAGCAGGAACAATTAATCATGGTCTAATATATGTCAGGCATGACAACACTCTAATGCTTGAAGGGTTCTGTGACAGTAATCTGGCCGATGATCCAGTTGATCGTAAGAATACAACTGGCATGGTATTTTATCTACATGGAAACGTGATTACATTGTTCTCATAGAAGCAAAGAAGTATAGCAACCTTAGCTGCATGTCAAGGTATTTGGTTGATGAGGTTACTTCATGAAGTGATTAAACAACCCATCAAACTATTTACATTATTTGTGGACAAGTCAGCAATATCACTTATTAAAAATCCAGTGTTTCATGGAAGAAGCAAACACATTGATACTAGATATCATTTTATTTGAGAATGCGTTGACGAATTGGTGGTTGTTACACACATCTCAACAGAAGATTAGAGTGCTGATGCACTCACAAAGGCGTTATGACGGGTAAATTTTTGTCGCATGATTAATTTACTTAGTGTCAAGGTAGTTTGTTAAGTCAGCAAGGATTAGGGGGTTGTTTGTTGAAAATAATATTGCCGAATTCATTTTAGAGTTGAAGTCCAAATTGTTTTACAGATAGAGGTTTGGTTTCAGAGTCGAACTCTAAATCCTAGTCATAAGCTGATATGTAACCTGGGTATAAACAGAGGAGAAAACCAAAAGAAAAGGTGCGGTAATTGAGCAGCACCACAAGATTTGGGTTCTACTCTATTGCTCGAAGAACAAAGGAAGTGTTCTTGTATTGTCGTTGTCATCCTCGAAGAACTAAGGAAGCGTTCGGGAACAAGACAAGATTGTCTGATCATCATCGAATAGATCCAATCAAGTGGAGAGGTTCGGACCAGCCCGAGCGACGTTCAAATCTTCCCCATCAGATCTCTATTGGACCATTCTGATCAGTGTGAATGTTTAGATCAGTCCGAATGGCAACCAAAGCTACATCATCCGATCATCATCGGACCGCCCCAAGCAGCGAGACGGTTTGGATCACACTTTAGAAGCGTATGATCTTCATAAAACTCAATCGAACCAGCCAGATCAAGCGGAGATGTTCAGACCACTCTTTCGATCGTCTGATCTTCATAAAACAAGATCGGACCAATCCGATCGACTAGTTGAGAGGGTTCGGACCTATCAGAAGAAATACTTCATCTTCAACCTTCTGCAAAGTGATTGTTTTTGTTTGAAAATTGCATCATTCCTCTCCTTTCTCTCTTCATTTGGTTCACTCATTTTTTCCTCTTCTAGCTTCCTCTACTCTCGGTTCCTTCCTGCTAACTCATCCATACCGTCACTCCCAAGTGCCACCTCCCTGTAGGCACCGTCGCTCCCCTCTGTAGCCTCCCCACTAGCTCGGTCTTCCCTGTGCCGCCTCCCTGCTAGCTCCCGATCAGCCCCTCTGCTCCCGGCTTGCCTCTAGCTGCCTCCAGGTGACCCCTACACCACTGACCACCTCGCTGCAGCCTAGTTGTTGCCCTGCAACTCGGCTTTGGCCTATAGCCTAGCTGCTCCTTGGCTCTAGCGCTTGTAGCCCTTGTGCCTCCCTACACCGGCCGCCCTTCTCCAGTGACTCTGGCTGGGCTGATCACCTCTCAGCCTCACCGCTTCTTCAACCTGGCTCCCCAGTTGCTGGCGCTGGCCCTCAGTTTGGCTTCCATGTGCCACCGACCTTCCCTCTAGTGCCTCTCCCCTCTCCAATCCTCCTCCTATCTTATTCCTCACCTTTTTGTTCTCTCCACTTATATATTTGTTTTTCTAACTCTATGATTTGAATTGATTTTGTGTGTGGATAGGGAAGGTGGTGATGACAGTGATTCCGGTTGGCTTATCGTGACAAGGCTCGAGGCCTTCTCATGCATCGGGGAGCACAGGATGGTTGTCGGGTGTGCGTGGTGGCTGACGGTGACACGCTGTTGCACGGTGATCTTCCCTGTGGTATACTTCTCTTCTACTGCCTTCTTCCTCTACTCCACCCTTCCTTTGCTTTATGATGGTTTGGTTGATGCTATGGCTATTGTCAGATGGTTCATCTGTACATGGTGGTTCGCAATGTGTGGCCCCTATTTAGCAATAGCAAAAGTATAGGGATGGATTTAATGCCTACCTTGTCTGTTTGTCGGCTCGGTTTGGGAATGATTTTCCACTGGCTTCACCAGTCTCTATCTTGGCTTGTTTGTGCTGGTTGTGGTGGCTTGTGGTGCTTGTAGCTTGGTTGGTTGGCTCCCCTGGTAGTTTCTTCCTCCTAGTGGTGGCTGGTAGCTGGCCATGCTACCTTGCACTTGATCTCCTTCGACTAGTTGGTCGTGTTGGGCTTGGGAATGGATTTGGATGTTGGGGGCAATGGCAATGGGGCGGTGATGTTAGTGTAACACCCCAGTCAAACAATGACCCGGAATGCTACTCGACTTGAAATAAACAATAGTAATTTAACTACGCTAGGCATAAAATTTCGACATAACCTCCCCTGTATTGAGGTTCAAGACAGAGATTGAAACAATTATGAATGGAAGAAATGGATGACACTAAGAATATAATGAAAGCAGAATGGTTTAAGTCTTCTAAGTCATCCACAATTATAACAATAAATAAAAAGTAACATCATAGGAGAGTTCAAATCTTTTATTACAATTCAAAACTGACAATCAATAATTCTTTAATACTTAATTAATTCGGGCAATTAGCTTCTTATTTTCTTTCCTTTTCTATTGTGGATTGTTCGTGTAAGGTGCAATAAAACTAATCAGTTTTTTCCCATGCATGCTGATCTCATGATGGTACCTAAAAGAAAACACAACAATAACAAGAGTGAGTCCAATGACTCAGCAAGTATAATAGGAAATACATTTATAAACAACAATTCATAAACCCAACCATCAACTATATGAACATGTCATGCTATGCAAGATGGTCAAAAATCTCTTTATCTCTTTCTCTTTTGTATTTTACCAGTAATGCAAAGTGTGTATCCGTCGATGCACACCCATGCCTGTACCACATGGTACAGGGACCAATTGCCCATACTCCACAAGTATGAGGACCTTTAGCCCGTCATGTTCACAACATGACAGGGACCTCGACGCTTAGTCACTTTATGACCAAGACTTCAATAAACCAACATGATGCATATGCGTGAATGTCTCAATAAAGTAAACCTTGCATTCACATAATTTATGCATCCAAAATTCTCATGAACAAGATATCTTGCAAACATCCAACAACAGCACCAAAACATGAGCACGCATGTATTCATGTTATATCGTTATACTTGCCTTAACCGCGAGAAAACGGGGAACGTGTAGAAGGTGCCACCTCTGGGATTTGTCCTCCACCTGAATCATAATTATAATATTCGCTAAGATACCAGTAGAGGACCTTTGCCCAAATAGTAACAAACACAAACTAGTAAATTTGTCTATCTCAGTTCCAATTCTCAAATCCTACCGGTCATCCGGCCTACCTCTGTGGACAGTCAACTTCAAAAATTCATATCTATTGGTGCAGGAGTCCGAATAGGATGTTCTTTAACTTTCTGGAAAGATAATTAAATTATCTAACTAAACCTAGTTGGTGAGCCTCCCTGATTCGGCCTCCTTCTAGCCGCAACATTCAATTCTCTAAAACATCAAAGTCCACGTTGGGTTCTCTGGACAGCGCACTAAAACTGCCATAACTTCCAGCCCAAATGTCCAAATAGTGATTTCTTGACCTTCCTGGAAAGTTACGACAATTATCTACAACTTTCATAATATGAAGATCCTCTGATTCTCCCATTTTCTAGTCGCCCAAACCAACCTACCAAACTCTGACAAAAACTCCCGAACTGCATAACAGCCTTCTACAAGAAAAATCGTAACCCCTGCTACACAGGTCCGATCAACACGTTCTAGCACTTCATGGAAAGCTAACGACGTCCTCTACAACTCTTTAGGAGAGGTCCAGACCTGAATCCCCAAGAAACTAACCCAAAACAGCGGTTCAACGAAATCTGTCCTAACAGTTCAGAATACCGACACTGCTACCACAACTAAAATTTGCATCTATTTGGAGAAGAACAGGGATTACCCTTGACGGATTGCCGAAGAACACCACGAACACCCCACGAATTCCTTCCCTCTTTCCTCTTCCCCTTTCTTCCTTTCTCTCCTTTCCTCTTCCTTTCCTCTAGTGCACACGGCAGGGAGGAGTGGGTAGGGTGCGCAAGAGGCAGCAGGGGGCGCACAGGGGCAGTAGGGGCGCACAGGGGCAGTAGGGGGCGGCGCACAGCAGGGGGAGGGGGAGAGGCGGCGCAAGGCAGGGGGAGGGGGAGAGGCGGCTAGGGTTGGAGGGGTGGCGCCCCCTCCCTCTTGGCCGGCCCCCTCTTGGGCCTCAGCCCAGGCTCAGGTTGCCAGACATTTCAGAAAAACCCCCTCCTTAAAGGAAAAATGAAATTTGGAATATCACAGTTAGTCAGTACTGGATGTTTTGGTCGTTGCCTAATTGCTGCCTGTCTCCTCTTGGTGCTTATGGCTGGCTCAGCCTTATCCTCTCTCTACTCCTTGTGCTCTCTAGTAATCCTACTGTGCGCAGTGGGGTGAATTTGGATATTTGGCTGGTTTGGTTGGGAAATGTAATATTAGAATAGATATAGGTTGGTTTTTAATGTTGAATGATGAAATTCTATGGTTGCGAGGGGTGCTGACTGGCCCTGGACGGTCTGGTATCTTGATGAGCAAAATATCCATTTTGATAACTAAACTAGGGTTCTGACGGCAATCTATATTTTAATTTCTTTTTTGTTTGGTGTTTGTTGATACATTCATATTTATTTTTCTCACAACTAATACCTCAATTCATTCTAGTAATTCTAGCTAATTGTAAATAATGTAAGAACTGAGCTCCATTGTAATTTAAATTATGCAATTTCTGATTAATTATAATTGTGTCTAATTGTTTATATTGGTGAGATGGTTCTTTTGGTTAAGATCGAGAATTGTAAATTTGCTATAATTCGAACTGTTATTATTAATGTATTTAATTCAAAGAACTATTTGGGTTTATCAAGTGCTTGATGGATGCCATTCATTAGATGTGAAATGGATTTGTATGTTTTTTATTTTGAGGTGAAAAATGCCTTCAAATTGCCCTGCGAATATTTCTTAATCTAGTGTATTTGATTTGTATTTATTCCTGGTAATAAAATTCATGAATGCACTCTATTTATTTACCGCTCTTAGGTTTCAATTTAACTAGAGACATGGGAAAAATCTAAATTACCTCACATTTTATTTAACAACTACTTAATTAATTATGCTTAGTTTTATAATCTATCGCTTAGTGTTAATTGAAAATACGGGGCGTTACATGTTCTCCTTGGCCTCCTCCTGTGTGCGTGCATGCGTGGCATAGAGAGCATGGCCTTTTATAAATGAAGATTGGAGAAGTGCCGCCACAAGGTTGTTTCTCAAACCCGGCCACTAGTCGTGTAATTTCAGGGGAGGTTGCTCAGCAGAATTGTTCGTTGCATGCTTCCAATGTTAAATATGTTACAAAATCTGGGCCTACAAGCCTATCCCATTGATGGACATGCTCCACTTAGTCTATAAATAGGGTCTGAATCATTACAAAGAACACAAGAAAACAAAGAAAGCAATAAAGAAAGGAGTTCCACTCTCACCTCTCTGTGTTCAATTTATTGTTTGCAATTACCTATGTTTGGTCCATCTATTTTGCATAGGAGAGGAATCGTTCGGACTGGACTCGCCAGTCATAGTTTCTTAACATGTTATCAGAACGAATTGCTCTGGTGGATCAAAGGTAATAATTGAAGCACAATATTTGCCTATCAGATCTCTTCAATTCCAAAATTTCACTTTCTAGATGATTTTCTACAGTGCAAATCCACTTTAATCTACCGCGAGCAAACTAGTAGTCGCTGGCACAATACCGATCGGTAGATTACATGAAAAAAGGAGCATATGTTGATTGTACTATAGATAGATTGAAAATAAATGGAGGAAAAAAACCAAGCACCGCTGGCAAACATTACCCAGACGAGACATCCACACCCCTCAAAGTGAATCCACACTTTCCCTTTTACTGCACGATCACTCATCCAAATGAAAACCTATTTTGTATAACCAACAACAATGACACGCCAATGTTATAGTACATAAATTTTATAACTATAGCTACAACCATGATTTAATATCTCATTAAGTCAAATTAATTAATTAATCACATGTGATGATGAGCTCAATGAGATTACAAGCATGGCTAAGCATAATAATCATATAACCCATGTGACAACTAGTATTGCATCACTAAATAATTTTATATCCTATGGTGACAATGGTATCATGGTATTCAAATTATCAAATGAGAGATTAATAAATTAGGACAATAGCTATCAAGTACGAAGATTTATAATAAAATAGTAATGTATGATAATTTAAAATAAAATAATAAATAAATAGATTTGAAATCTAGTTTCAACATAATCAAAGAACATGACTTGCCTTGGCCTTGCTCAGTTAATTGCTCTAGATCTTTAAATTTTGTTTTAGCTCCTTCGAAGACATGATCTAACGAGTTTAAAACTATAACCAAAAGATAGAGCTTGATTTTAGATGAATTTAACATAAAGAATAGGGTCAATCAGAGTTAGGATGGAGGAGAATGGGCTCTTAAAAAATTAAATCTAACAAAAATACTGAAAACTAAAAAAGTTACTGTGTTATGGACATGGCTCATGGAAAAACTAGTTTGTGATGGACCCAGCATATGAAATAATGCACTAGCCACTAGGCGTGTTGACGTGGCTCGCTAGGGCTGATGTGGTAGACACATGGTTGCCGACTGGGCTCCTAGGGCTGACATGGAACTGACACATGTCACTAGGGCTGACATGGCATGTGACGTGGCATGCTGACATGGAACCTGGGATGGCTTGGGTGCTTACGTGGCTGACACCTGGGATGGCACTTGGTAGGTGGGGCCCGGCTGTCAGCAAGATGACACATGGTGGACTGCGTCTAAGGAGAAGGCAAACCATCGATCGGGGCGGGTGCGATCTGACATCACAGGGATCCGACACCTACTAACTTGACACATGGGAGCATCCTGACCGTTGGATTGAATCATCAGCTCAGATTTGATCGGATGGTCATGGGATGAATCGGATAGCTGGGCTGATGATGAGTGGCACACGGTGATTGGCTATTGGAAACAAAATGTCAGCGGTCGCTGAGCGGTTGTGCACATGAACCAAGGTGATGACGGGTGAATCGAACGGGCACGGATGTGGCCATCGAGAACTCACCAGTACGACGGTGGCAATGAGGTTTGGTCGATGGTTAGTGGAGAGACGATGAAAGGACGATGGCTTTCCAGTTGAGGGTCAACAGCATCAGCTGGAGATGAAGATGAAGACAGCAGCACTTGGAACAACGCTTAGAAGGTGACAACGCACGGGTGAACTATGGTGACACTTGGCTGTGGGAGATGTGGAGCACAAGGGAGGCGACACGCTTAAAAGGGCATGGACACCAAGGTGGTAGGGCCAAGTACGGTGACGAGTTTGAGTTGGAGATGGCATGAACACCGAGCCGGGAAGAAGATGGGCAATAGATGGTGTTCCTAATTAGCGACATGTGGTGGCTCAAAAGATTAGACAGCTGACGAGAGATGGCACAGGTGAAAAGTACTAGGCTCTTCAGATGAAGGACATGTGTCACTTAACTGGATCCCGCGGCTAATGCGACCAACGGTCGGATGGCCAACATGTGGCAAGGAGGAGATCGGGCGACTGGGGTTTAGCGGACCAGTTGAACAGCAACTTGGCCTCCAGATGGGTGACACGTGGCAAGTTAGGGATCTGACAGCTAAGGTTGGATGGACCAGGTGAACATTAATGGGCTCAACCCCGTGTAACATCCTAAATTTTGGATGTTCAAAAATGAGAAAAATTTTAAAACTTTTTACTACATTTGGGTGGCACTCGAATTTCTTCTGCAAATTTAATTGGGATTTTTTAAATTTTGTGCTATGCAAAATTAATTACAAGGAATAATTCCCAAATTCAAACGATAATTGCAATAATAAAATATACAAGATAAGTTAAATCAAGGAATTATAAATTAAAAATATGAAAGCTTGCATCCAAATTTGAGTCGTTGATCAAAACCTAAATTTCATTACTGAAAGAAAGGAATCCTAAACTACAAATTTAATTTTAAAAGCAGAGTTCCCGGCTAACCGACTGAACTAAGAAATTCAAATTTCCTGAATCTAAATGCCATTCAAAACTTGAAATCGGCAATCCAAAATTGAGTGCAAATTTAAATCAAGGATCCACATTTCAATTTTTGGCCTATACCTTTCTTTCTCCTCTTCTCTCTTTTATCTCACTTCCAAGTGAGCCCTCACATTCTCTCTATATTCTTTCTTTCTTTTCCTCCTCTCCTCTCTTCTCGCTTGGCCGTGTGCCACTGGCTTCTGTCGCCTCTGCCTGCACAACCTTCTCCCATCGCCCTCACCACACCGGCTCCATTCCCTGCTAAGCCACACAACTGCTCCCATTGCCTCCATCGTGTCACCATACCCTAGCACTCCAAGACGCCATCACCCCACCTGCTCTAGGCGTGCACCCCCACATTGCAAGCACGCTGTGCGCCTACCCCTACATCGTCATCACCATGCCTCGCACCATAACTTGCACTGCACGTTGGCGTCCCCTCACCATCACCATCACCACTCCCTGGTGCACCATGCCCTCCAGCATCGTGCGCCTCACCCACGCCGAGCCCGGTGCCCATATCGCCCGTACGCTAGCCGGTCGCTTGGCCATCCCTTTGGCATGCCTTGAACAGTGCCATGCCTTGCTCTCATCGCATCGCCGTCCCCTCACCATGCCCTACACCGGCCATCCCGTCGCCCATGCCCTACCGCCATACCATCGTATGGAGCTCTCATGTCGCCAGCCCTTTGTGCCTACTATAAGAACCCGATCATGTCTCCAATCGCAGCTCCCACCGCAGCGAATTGGCCTCCCCTGCCTTGTAGCGCACCGGCGGCCCCCTTCTTCTTCATCTCTAGCCATCCGGAGATCGGCCGACCGGAGCTATCCCCAAACAATTTCGCTGTACCGAAGCTTCACCGTAGCATCACAAACTCAACCCCACCACCGACTGGAGCTATGGTCCACCCCAACTCTCTGGCGCCTCAGGCCATTCCACACCACCATGGGCTCCTGTCATCGGCTTGCGTCAAGCCTTCGCCACCTCCGCAAATCGCCTTGGTGAGTTCCCCACAACCGTCTTCAGCTCCTACTCCCCTTAGTCTCCTCCCCTTCCTTCGATCGCCGTCATGCCATTCGGCCCGGCCACCGATCGCCCCTCACAGACGCTCGCCCCTCACTGGCACTGCTCAGGCCCTAGTGATGCCTCCCAATCTCCCCCCATCCCCTAGTGTCCCATTCCGCTGGCCTGCCCTACCCCTCCGGCCACCACCCATCGGCCCCACTGCCACACAGCCAGTGCCACCTCCCCTATCTTTGGCTGCTCTGCTCCTCTGCTTTGCCCCCTTTGATGAATGCTCCTTGTCTTTCCTTGACTACCAGGTGGGCCCTTGAGTTAAGTAATGGATTGATACATAGCTAATGGATAGCCAGTGAAATTAGAAAGGAATTGAGTTAGGGAATACATGTCTTTGCTAATGTTTCCGGGAAATGAGAAATTGGTAAATGAAAAGATTTCCTAAAGAATAAATCTCAAGAATTCTTTACATGTCAGTAAAGATATTCAAAACTAATTAGTAAGCCTTGTAGTAACAATAAATATTACACACACACACACACACACACACATCTTAAAGGTCATTTGGCCCTTTTCAAATAGTGATATAATCAAGGCCAAATTATAGAATTCAGGTGTTAAGGATAATCCATGAAGGAATTATTTAGAAAATAAATTAAGAAATCCAAATTAGTAATTAGAATTTAAATGAAATAAATATATGCAAGAATATAGAAATTATATGTATATATATAATATAAAGTGATTAAATGGCTAATGAGGATTAGTGGTAGCTGATAAATTATAGTAAGGAGTTGTGATGGTAAAATATAGTTTTTGAAGATGTACGTAGTAACCAAGGTTACCTAGGGTAAATAATGGCTAATCAGAATAAATAGATTAGTTAACATGCTACTAGGATTTAACTTGGAGTGTCCCCACTATTTACCAAAGGCCCTATTAAAAGTATATATGCCTTACCATTTAGCCTATCAGCGGTAATCAAATCTTAGCGATGAACTTAACTAGTGGTGATATTGAAGTACCGCTATATATAACAAGCCAGGCCCCACATAAATATATTTTGTCCTAAAATTAAACTATGTTGCATAACAATTAAGAATAACATGAAATAACAGTGACCTTTAATCAAGGGTGTCTTTAAATAGAAAGATCATGTTAAAAAGATATATGATTTCATGCGTTAATTAAAATATAGCAACCCCTGGGTCATCGATCATTAAAAATTATATAGAGGCTAGATGCCAGTCAAGGTCTACTAGTAAAAAGTGGCATAACTAAAGTTAACCATTAAATAGCAATTGAATAATCAAACGACCCCATGCTTTAATAAATCATTAAATTAAACATTTACTAATTATGCAATTACTTGATAATTAGGACCACATAAAATACTATATCTTGAATTGCTAGAAATAGGAGTTAATTCAATAAAACTAAAAGTTGTATACATCATGTGTGTAAGTCATGCCCTAATTCATAAATGTTGGCACTCGACCGATAATACCCGACACCCTAGGTAAATTCTTACGTCTATCCATAAGTCTAACCTAATTCGTGGAACTTCCTTAATAAATATAAAATTATAAAAGAAATTATTAAATAAAATAGGTCGAGGTGTGATATTCTATAGTGGCTATGTCTAGCCATCCTAAAACCTGAAGCAGAATATTCTTGTGAATATTCCTCTTGTCATGAACCTTCCTTGACATCCATCTCAGCAGACTTCGCTCTGTCATTCCTCACTTCACTCAAACCCCGTTTGACTCCGTCAATACTCCGTGCACAATCAACCTTGCCTCAAATCACCCATTAACTCATAATGAAGCTAAATTGAGTTTATTCAGATTTATTTGGTCCTTTGCAGTTATTTGCATTTATTTGTATTTAGTTGTTTAGTGCGTTATTAGAAATTAAAGTCCTGAAGAATCAATGGATCAAGCGAGACTAAGATCGAGATGAAGATAAAGACCAGAAGCGAATGAGAAAGCATTGAGTGAGCTTAAGATCACGGTAAACTGTGCAAGGCGAGTCAATACTTTGATCATGTTGAACCTATCTTTTTATGTAATCTATTTTGTTTAAATTATCAAATTGCATGCTGTTATTTTATATGCAAATCTATGTTTGTTTTAAGATTTTAGTTACACATCTATTATTCATTTTGTTAGTATTACATTCCTTTGGAATAGTTGAGCATTTGAGCCTTGTCACCCTAGAGAAATTGTAGTAGTAACATTTTGAAAATTAAGTCTATAATTACATGGCATGCTTAGTACTTGTTAGATACTCGGGGCACCAAAATGCCCCAAGCATCACTTTCAATCATGAGAAACTGATTTGGGAAGTCATGGGTGGAAATGGCTAGTATATTTTGACATGAATATTTTATACTCCCAAAAACCTCAACATACTTATTTATCTGGGTGGATGGTAAAAGGGGCCGATGCAATGGATGCACAAGAACATGTGGTTTGGGGACTGAATCGCCTAGATATCCTTAAGAACTGAATCTTGTGATGACCTCCCATCGCAAAATAGCACAACCACAAGTCTATAATAGGTATGACCTGGTCAATTACTTTGCAAACCTTAGCATTTATAGCACAGGTCACAACAATTGGAGTTGAATCCTCTTGTTGGGGGTGCAACGGGGATCTTCATGGTCTACTTGAGAAGTGTGGAGTGTTGCCTCCACATGGTGGAAGGGCGTCGCTATTTGCCAACGACAGTGGGGAATAATTTCTAACACAACTTAGGGTTCCTCGCTTTGGGTGCAAGTAGAACTTTGTGATCCACTTGAGGGAGTGTGGAGTCTCGCCTCCATAGGGCGGAAGTGCGCCGTTATTTGCCCACAACAGTGGGGAATAATTCGCTGACACAATGGGGACGCCTCAGGCAAAGTAGGAGGGAATCAACCCTATGATGCTGGTAAAAGTTAAGGGGAGACTTTTGGAAAGACCTTGTGATGACCTTCTTGATCAGCATGTCCAAGGAAACATGTGGAATATAACAAGATTGTTGTCTCTTGTGGGTAAAGTTGTGCAATCTCTGTAGAATAAAAACTGTTTGAACAATTATGTCCACGGTCATGGGTGGGCATAGAAACTTAACTTGAGATAGTTCTATTTCAAAAACTTTGTGGTTGGATTGGAAAAGTGGTGGGCTATAAAAAGCCCTGATTTGTGTTGCCCTAGGTGTCACCCCAGTGTTAAAGTTAGGCAGATTGATGCCGAAAGATTAGCATGAGGTGCAGATGTCGAGACCCGAATATGCAAACTCGGTCTCACTGTGTAAACTGCACTAGTCCAGGATCACACTAGTGCACACAGTCAAACATAGATGCCATCATAGTCATACACACGACAATAATAAGGGAAAACTAGAATATTGATAAAATATCAAAGGTACGACCTTATGGCCAAGCTTACAATATCTCTAGCCGGAAGGGCTTAACAAAATAGCAATGAAATCCAAAATAAAGCGTAGCGACCAATCGACAAGCCACAAAGCTATCGAGTGGAGAACGGCCTAATCCGTGAAGTCGTCGTAGTACTCCCCTTCCGCACCTCCTGCCGATAGTACTCCTCTCCTCAATCGAGCAACATAGGCGTAAAGCCGTGAGTACATTGGTACTCAAGAAGTCGCTTGTAACAATAAATGCAATATAATATGCAAGGCTTACCAAAGGAAGGCTGAAAGGTTAATTTGCATAAAGGCATTTATGGATGAAATATATTAAATAACTTGAAAGCGAAAGTTAACGAAAAAAGAATAATAGATAATCAAAGGGATAAACATGAACCACTTGTGAACACCAATTCACAAGTTTAAACCAACAATGGAACTACCTGTCCACTCCCAACATAAACCACCGGGTTATAAATGAAACACTAACCCTCGTGTGAAATCCCGAGCACCGCCCATGTCCGAGGACGCGCTATTCGAATAGTTTTACACTCTGCAGAGGTTGCACAATCTGCACCCACACGATGTGATAATCCTCACGTTAAAGAAAATCACAACAAGGCCTTTACAAAGTTCAGTTTACAACTTAATCCGCCCGCTAGGTTTCGTGATCACACCCTCTGCGCCACATGGAAATCAGCAACCATGTTCATCTCGATGGCAAGATTACAGCTTGAAACCTCCCAAATTAGTCACCAGTCCGTCCCATACCGGACATGTGGTTTGCACGTAAGGCTCGGATCAATGGCGCACAAAGTTAAGTCCTTAACATTACCCGACGAGACTACCACATCCCCAAAGTGCACTGCACTTCCCTTTATCGCACGATCACTGCCTGAGTGAAAACCAATTTGTATAATCATCACCGATGACGCACCTACGCCATGGCACAAATTTTAATATACGTGGCACCAACCACGTTCCATATCTCATTAAGTCAAATTTGGATAATTCACATGTGATGATAAACCCAATCGAGCTATAAGCAAAGCTAAGCAATCTATCGCACCAACCCTTGTGATAAATAAACTAGCATCACTAATAAATCTCCCAACCTATGGTGACAAAGGCATCATGGTATTTCAAAGTGTCAAGGAGGTTTAATTGCAATTGGGACAATAGCTACCTGTGCAAAGGTTTGAATAAAAATAGCAATGCAATGTAATTTAAAGCAAAATAATTAAATAATAGTTTGCAAAATTGGGTTCAACATGATCAAGGGACACGACTTGCCTTCGTTATGCTCAGCGGGGTACTCCTGGTCTTCTGGCGCGAAATCTGCTCCTCCGGAATCCGAATCTAACGAGAGAGAAAACGACCGAAAACAAAGAAACACATAAAATGACAAGCAAATGAACTCCAAAATTCACAAAACCAGAACCAACAGCTAGAGCTCGATTTTAGATGAATTTAGAAAAAAGAACGGGGTCAATCGGAGCTAGGACGGAGGAGAACGGGCTCCCGGAAAATTAATTCAAAATTAATTCGGGAAAATTGAAAAAGGCTACTGTGCTGTGAACCCGGTTCACCGAATTCCGAGTTCACCGTGGACCCGGTCCACGTAATAAAGGCACGGGGCGGCGGCCGACGCGGGGGCACGCTGACGTGGCAGCAGCATATGCTGCCACGTGGCGCGTGCTGACGTGGCAGCTGACGTGGCTGCCACGTGGCTCGGGGGGACGGCTAGGGCTGACGTGGCGCTGACGTGGCATGCCACGTGTCGTGCCACGTGGCCTAGGGCTGACGTGGCACGCGCTGGTGCTGCCACGTGGCTAGGCTGAGCTGGCGGCGTGGGCGCGGGCGGCGGCGACGGTATCCGATGGCGGGAGGCGGACACGCGGCCGATTCGGAGCCTCGCTCGACCGAGCGGCGGCGGATCGCGCGGCGCGGCGCGGCGACGGCGGATCGGCGACGCGTGGCGGCTCGCCGCGCTGCGCGGCGCGCGCGCGCGGCGCTGGCGCGGGATCGCAGCGCGGGCGACGCGTGGTCGGCGCGAGGGTGGATCGGCGACGCGGCGGCGCGCGCGCGCGAGGCGACGGTCGCGGGCGCTGCGGCGCAGCCGCGCGAGGCGCGGCGAGGCGAGGGCGACGGCGAGGCGACGCGGCGACGCGGCGAATCGGCGCGGGAGCTCACGGCGGCGGCACGCTGGCGGCGGCTATCGCCCGGCGACCTCGGCGACGGCGGTGACGCGTCCGGCGGCGCGCGAACGGCTCCGCGACGGCGGCGGTGCGAGGGCGCGGAGGCGGCGGCGCGAGTTTCGGCGACGCACGCGAACCGAGGGATGAACGCGAGTTTTATCACGCGAACCGAGGCAATCCCGATCGGTTACGGCACGGGGCGAACGCGGATTAGGTTAGACGGCTGGGATTGGGCCACGCGCGGGATTGGACGGCCGGGATGGTTAGGGTTAGGGTTTACGCGCGCGGGTGAACGGTGGGATCGCGCGCGCGACGGCGGCCGAGGCGAGGCGAGGGCGGGCGCTTGGCCGCCGCCAGCCGCCGGATCTTGATGACGCGCGTGGCGCGCGGATCGGGCGGGGCGAGCGGTGCGCGGGAAAGGGTACGCATGGCGCGCAGGGCGCGGATGGGTGACGCGTGAGGAGAGAGGAAGATCGGCGCGGAGGTTATTTCCTTTTCTTTTCTTTTTCCGAAATTCAAATAAACTTCTAAAAGCTCTAGAAAATAGCAAATAAATCCGAAAATTCACCAAAAATACTAGAAAATTCCTTGTGACACAGGAACACAAATAAAATATTTTCAACTTATGTTAATGTTTATTTTAATCACATTAAATCATTTAAAACTTTAGAAATTCATTTGAAGCTTCAATTAATTTCGAAAATTCCGAAAATTCATTTTGAAATCCGGCTTTAAAAATCTCGGAAAAACAGGATGTTACAAACCTTACCCTTAAACGAGATCTCGACCCGAGATCCGGGCCAACTAAGAGAATAGGTTCGAAACTCGCCCGAGATCCTCCTCGCGCTCGTGTGGCTTCCTCCTCGGAATGGTTGCTCCACCGAACTTTGCAAAAACGGACCGCTTTATTCCGGTGACTCGCTCTCGACACTTCCAAGATTTTGACTGGTGTTCTTTGTATGACAGATCCTCCCGCAGTCAACGGCCTCAACGGCACAACCTCCTCTGCACGCGCAGCACTTCTTCACTGGGACACATGAAAGACGCCATGTACCCCATCAAGGACGCAGTAGCTCCAAGCGATAAGCAACCTCTCCCTGCGTTTGAAATCTGAACGGACCAACATATCTCGGTGCAAGCTTCCTTTAGCTGAAATCTCTTCACACCTTTGAATGGTGTGATCCCGAGGTACACAAAATCATCTGCTCAAAACTCGGCTCTCGGCGTCTCGTATCTCGTGATAGCTTTTCATGCGGCACAGGCGGCTTTCAACCTTTCTCGAATCAAGCGGACCTTATCCTCGCCTTCTTTCAAACAATCGGGCCAAAACCTCGACCTTCCCCGCCTCTTTCCAATTGAGAGGGTCTCGCATTTCTGCCATACAATGCCTCAAACGGTGACATCTCGCAAACCGGCTCGATAATCGTTGTTGTATGAGAACTCTGCAAAGGTAAACAATCGTCCCACTTAGACCCATGATCAAGCACACAGGGCTCTCAACATGTCCTCCGTAACTGATTAACTCGCCTGTCGACCATCCATGTCTGGGGTGATATGTCAGATTGAATTCGGTGAGTTCCCATAGCCTTATGGAAACTACCCCAAAACCGAGAGGTGAACTGCGATCCACGATCTGACACAATCTTCTTGGGCACACCATGCAAACTGACTATCCTGGACATATATAGCTCTGCCAATTTGTCACCACTGTAAGTCGTCTTAACTGGAATGAAATGAGCAACCTTGGTCAAACGGTCCACAATGACCCAAATCGAATCATGACCCTCTTTGGTTTTAGGCAAACCGACTATAAAGTCCATACCAATTTCTTCCCACTTCCACTCAGGGACTTTTAATGGTCAGAGCAAACCCGCAGTCTCTCGTGCTCGCCTTTACTCTCTGACAAACATCGCAAAGGGCTACATACTCAGCAATCTCACGCTTCATGTTTGGCCACCAATACTTATCCTTAATGTCCTGGTACATCTTGGTACTGCCTGGATGAATCGAATATAGTGACTCATGAGCCTCTTTTAATAACACATCCTTTAGTTCTTGATTGTTGGGCACACACAAACGCTGCTTGAACCACAAGGTTCCCTGGTCATCCATCAAAAATCCCGACTCTTTACCTTCCCTTAAATTCTTTACGATCCAATGAAATGCCTCATCATCCGACCGAGCTCGCGACCGACCAGCCAAAGTAGGTCGCATCTCCATGGTCGCCAAAAACTCGCTCAACCAACTCAAGGTTAAGCTTCAAATTCCTCATGCAAAGTCGGTGACTCTCTCGAACCATCACCAATTGCAGATACCTTTCGCTCAAGGCGTCGCAACAACATTAGCCTTCCTGTGATGATAATGTATGCCCACATTATAATCCTTTATCAGCTCTAACCACCTCCTCTGCTCGAGGTTAAGCTCGGACTGGGTAAAGATGTATTTCGACTCTTATGATCCGTAAACCTCACATCTGTTACCCATCGATAATGACGCCAAATCTTTAAAGCATGCACTACGGCCGCCAACTCCAAATCATGGGTAGGGTAGTTCTCCTCATGCGGTCTCAATCGGCGTGAGGCATAGGCTACCACTCTCTTGTCTTGCATCAAGACACAACCCAAACCTTTGCGCCAAGCGCCGCAAAATATCTCAAAATCCTTGTTAATATCAGCAATACAAGCACCGGGCTGTGGTCAAACTCACCTTAAGTTTCAAAACTTTTCTCGCACTCTGGCGCCCAAGTGAATTTCTTTTCCTTTTGAGCAACTGCGTGAGGGTCCGCCACACCGAAAATCCTCAATAAAGCGACGGTAGTATCTGCCATACCTGAAAACTCCCGACTGGTAATCAAGTGGGTGATTGCCAATCCAAAACATCACTTACTTTCCCCGGTCAATCGCAACTCCTTCTGCTGTCAACACATGCCCTAGAAAGGCGACTTTCTTCATCCAAAACTCACATTTGCTGAACTTTGCATACAATTGATTATCTCTTAATTTCTGCAATGCCAACCTCAGGTGCTCCTGATGTTCCTCCTCAGTCTTGGAATATATCAATATGTCGTCAATGAACACAACGACAAACTTGTCCAAATATTCCATAAACACCTTATTCATTAGATACATGAAATATGCTGGAGCATTAGTCAAACCAAATGACATCACTGTGAACTCGTATAGACCATAACGAGTCGAGAAGGCTGTCTTGGGTATGTCCTCCTTACGTATCCTCATCTGATGATATCCTGATCTCAAATCAATCTTGGAGAATACTCCTGCTCCCTTAAGCTGGTCAAACAGGTCATCGATCCTGGGCAGAGGGTATTTATTCTTGACAGTGACCTCATTAAGTGCTCTGTAGTCCACACACATACGCTGGCTACCATCCTTTTTCTTGACGAACAACACTGGCGCTCCCCACGGGGACGAACTCGGTCTGATGTAACCCTTATCCAACAGCTCCTGAATCTGCTTCTTCAACTCTGCCAAATCATTGGCGGGCATCCGATAGGGTCTCTTGGAAATCGGAGCGGTACCTGGCACAAGCTCAATCAGAAACTCAACCTCCTCTCTCGTGGCATACCCGAAGATCATTCGAAACACGCCGGGTACTCTCGACAACCGTACACCCTCCAACCGGATTACCTTACTCGCAAATCATGACCGCTCGGTGGCACTCATCGGCCGCGAATCGCACCTTAACTCCATCTGAATTGGTTAAGGTCACTGCTCGCTCCCACAGTCTAACATCGCTCGCCGCTTCGGCCAATCCATTCCCAAGATTACATCTAGGGATGCATATCCAACAAAATCAGTCGGCTCAACTCAACTCCCTTAATGGTTATCCTAACTCTGGACAACCTAGGTTGGACCTCAACTCGATCCGGGATTGGATTAAAAGAATGATCCAAGAGCAACAGTTTTCAATTGTTGCTTTAAAGCAAAACTCCGAAACAAACGAATGCGAAGCTCGTAATCAAATAAAACGGTGGCAGAACCAATATACGAAACGCATCGATCACAACGCTCGCGCCGCTCGGCATCCTCTCGCGTGACGTGGTTCACCTGACCTCTCACCACCGGCGTCCCCGCCGCCTCGCCCGGCCGGGTGCTCCTCGCCCCGCTCCCGGGTAGGGGTACGACCGGTGTGGCTCCCAAGTCAAAGCGAATCGGTGTCGGGGCTCGCCTCGAGGGCACTTGCTAGCATAGTGTCCCACTTCATGACACTTGAAGCAAGTGATGGACGCCGCCGGATTATTACTCTTCTGCGCCGCTGCTGTCCATCGGAACCAATAGGACGCCGTCTCGATCAAATCGGGCGCGAGTTCGAGCCGGGTCCAAACCACAAGATCGCCTGCTGCCGCTGCCGCCTTCTTTGGGCGCTCGTGCAGCCGGTAGGTACCAAAACGAGGCCTCTGAGATCGGTGTGACCGTGATCCTCGCTGGATCAACCTCCTCTTGCGAGACTCCTCGAGCTCGCGCGACTCTCCTCGATGAGTATGGCCTTATCTACTAATCTGCTGAAACGGCATAGTCGCTGCCTCGACTTGCACCTTCAAAGCTGGGTTCAAGCCTTTCTTGAACCTCTTCGCGAAGCTGCATCCGCCGCCACGCCCTCCCGCGCGCGTAGCGAGCCAACCGAGTGAATTTATTGAGATATTCACTCACCGACATGTGTTCCTCTCGCCGAACTCCCAAACTCATCCTTCTTCATCTCAACCACTCCTTCCATGACATGAGCGGTGTGGAAAGCCTTTGCGAATTCCTTCCAGTGATATTGTGCCGATCCTCATGGGCGGCACAAGAGTTCTCCCACCACTCTGCTGCTGGTCCTCAAGCCGATGTCTTTGCAGCATACAAAGACCTTCTCCTGTCGCATCAGAGCCAAGTTCGTTTCTTCTCAATCGAACGGACCCGTCGTCGGCCTCCAAAGGCTCGATGAACTGGAGAAAACAGCGGTCTCGCCCTCATAAACTCGCATAGCCGGTCTGGCGACGATGTCTTTGGCGGTGGTATGGCTCTGGTGCTTTGCCGCCGCATCATAGTCTCGCATACCTGCATCATGGTCTCGCATCATCCGTGTGCAGGCCATCAAGAATCGACCGAGGGCGGGTCCAAGACAGTGGCACCGCTGCGCGCATCGTTCTCTCGGGTCCTGGTTCCCCTGGTTGCGGCTGGAGGAGTTCCTGGTGTCAACCATCTTGCTCTGAAAAGGAAACAACTGCTGACTGACCAAAGGTGAAAGACGAGAGGGAAAAGCATAGGTAAGAGGTAAATGCGTCTAAGGGGGTTCTGCTTAATGGAGATCTAACAAAACAAACACTTAGCCAAGAGGCTAACTAAGAAACTGAACAAAAATAAACTCCAATAAAAGATTTGACATGATCGCAATATAATGCTTTTAGGGCAATATTTGCAGCTCACATCACACTCAACTGCAAATAAAATCCAACGTGTCTACTCGCACTATCTACTCAAGGCTCCCACTGGGTCACGACAAATAGGGTACATCGCTATCGCCCTCGTAATCGCCAGACAACCCACGAGTTGCGGATCGGCGGTGATCGCTCTCGATCGCGCGCGAGTGAACTGATCGAGGTAGGCGCGACGATCTCCGGTGATACGACGCTCTCCTCCGGGACTCGGCGGTGTAGGCGACGGTAGAGGTCTTGGCGATCGCGATCGGGCTCCTCCTGCATCGCTCGTAGTCTCGGTGGCTCCGTCATCGCTCCTTGAACTTCCTGACGAGTCCGCCATGTTGATCTTGTATAGCTTGCAAAGTCGACGGATGGCTTTGTGCGCAACTCCTGTCTTGACATCTCCCACCGCACCGGTGTTCTTGAAATCGTGATGTAGCACCGCTGCCAACTCGGGTGGTGAAGTATAGCCCGAGATGCTCCCGATGCGTTGACCTTTTTGCTTCTCATCCTTGGTGAGGTAGACGGGCAGTCTCTTAAATCCAAGGCACCGCAACAAAACGCGTAGAAGTGACCTCCATCCTCCTGTCGGGCTGTAGGAAGTTTGGGACATCTAATGCATTTATAAAGGAAAGATCAGTTTATAACTTTAGGAAAAACAAATTTTGCAAGAGTTGGGGCGAGAGATAAGAATCCTTAAGAATGAGGTAAGAAGATAGAGATATTACTAAATATCAAATTTAGTTGGTTTGATTTAGAAAATAAATTTTTGGGTTACGACCAATTTAACTAGGGCTTCATCCTCTGATCGATATGGCTCGATACCATCTCTGCCGAGACCGAATATGCAAACTCGGTCTCACTGTGTAAACTGCACTAGTCCAGGATCACGCTAGTGCACACAGTCAAACATAGATGCCATCATAGTCATACACACGACAATAATAAGGGAAAACTAGAATATTGATAAAATATCAAAGGTACGACCTTATGGCAAAGCTTACAATATCTCTAGCCTGAAGGGCTTAACAAAATAGCAATGAAATCCAAAATAAAGCGTAGCGACCAATCGACAAGCCACAAAGCTATCGAGTGGAGAACGAAGCCTAATCCGTGAAGTCGCCGTAGTACTCCCTTCCGCACCTCCTGGCGATAGTACTCCTCTCCTCAATCGAGCAACATAGGCGTAAAGCCGTGAGTACATTGGTACTCGAAGAAGTCGTTTGTAACAATAAATGCAATATAATATGCAAGGCTTACCAAAGGAAGGCTGAAAGGTTAATTTGCATAAAGGCATTTATGGATGAAATATATTAAATAACTTGAAAGCGAAAGTTAACTGAAAACAGTAATAATAGATAATCAAAGGGATAAACATGAACCACTTGTGAACACCAATTCACAAGTTTAAACCAACAGTGAACTACCTGTCCACTCCCAACATAAACCACCAGGTTATAAATGAAACACTAACCCTCGTGTGAAATCCCCGAGCACTGTCCATGTCCGAGGACGCGGCTATTCGAATAGTTTTACACTCTGCAGAGGTTGCACAACTGTACCCACACGATGTGATAATCCTCACGTTAAAGAAAATCACAACAAGGCCTTTACAAAGTTCAGTTTACAACTTAATCCGCCCGCTAGGGTTTCGCATCACACCCCCCCTTGCGCCACATGGAAATCAGCAACCATGTTCATCTCGATGGCAAGATTACAGTTGAAACCTCCCAAATTAGTCAGCCAGGTCCGTCCCATACCAGACATGTGGTTTGCACGGTAAGGCTCAGATCAATGGCGCACAAAGTTAAGTCCTTAACATTACCCGGGCGAGACTACCACATCCCCCAAAGTGCACCTGCACTTCCCCCTTTACTGCACGATCACTCGCCCGAGTGAAAACCAATTTGTATAATCATCACCGATGACGCACCTCGTCATGGCACAAATTTTAATATACGTGGCACCAACCACGTTCCATATCTCATTAAGTCAAATTTGGATAATTCACATGTGATGATAAACCCAATCGAGCTATAAGCAAAGCTAAGCAATCTATCGCACCAACCCTTGTGATAAATAAACTAGCATCACTAATAAATCTCCCAACCTATGGTGACAAAGGCATCATGGTATTTCAAAGTGTCAAGGAGGTTTAATTGCAATTGGGACAATAGCTACCTGTGCAAAGGTTTGAATAAAAATAGCAATGCAATGTAATTTAAAGCAAAATAATTAAATAATAGTTTGCAAAATTGGGTTCAACATGATCAAGGGACACGACTTGCCTTCGTTATGCTCAGCGGGGTACTCCTGGTCTTCTGGCGCGAAATCTGCTCCTCCGGAATCCGAATCTAACGAGAGAGAAAACGACCGAAAACAAAGAAACACATAAAATGACAAGCAAATGAACTCCAAAATTCACAAAACCAGAACCAACAGCTAGAGCTCGATTTTAGATGAATTTAGAAAAAAGAACGGGGTCAATCGGAGCTAGGACGGAGGAGAACGGGCTCCCGGAAAATTAATTCAAAATTAATTCGGGAAAATTGAAAAAGGCTACTGTGCTGTGAACCCGGTTCACCGAATTCCGAGTTCACCGTGGACCCGGTCCACGTAACAGTGCACGGGGGGCGGCGGGCTGACGCGGCGGGGGCACGCTGACGTGGCGGCGATATGCCGCCACGCGGCGCGTCGGCCGCGTGGCGGTGACGTGGCTGCCACGTGGCTCGGGGGCGGCTAGGGCTGACGTGGCGCTGACGTGGCATGCCACGTGTCGTGCCACGTGGCCTAGGGCTGACGTGGCACGCGCTGGTGCTGCCACGTGGCTAGGCCGAAGCCGGTGTGGGCGCGGCGCGCGGCGGTATCCGACGGCGGGAGGCGGACACGCGGCGGATCGAGCCCTCGGCCGACCGAGCGGCGGCGGGATCGCGCGCGCGTGTGCGGCGACGGGCGGATCGGCGACGCGTGGCGGCTCGCCGCGCGGCGCGCGGCGGCGCGCGCTGGCGCGCGGGATCGCAGCGGCGGGCGACGCGTGGTCGGCGTGGAGGGTGGATCGGCGACGCGTGGCGGCGCGCGCGCGAGGCGACGGTCGCGGCGCGCGCGCGGCGCAGCCGCGCGAGGCGAGGCGAGGCGAGGGCGAGCGCGACGGCGAGGCGACGCGGCGACGCGGCGAATCGGCGCGGGAGCTCACCGGCGGCGGCGGCGGCGGCTATCGCTCCGGCGACCTCGGCGCGGCGGCGGTACGCGTCGGCGGCGGAACGGCTCGGCGACGGCGGCGGTGCGAGGGCGGGCGGGCGGCGGCGAGTTTCGGCGACGCACGCGAACCGAGGGATGAACGCGAAGTTTTATCACGCGAACCGAGGCAATCCCGATCGATTACGGCACGGGCGAACGCGATTAGGTTAGACGGCCGGGATTGGGCCACGCGCGGATTGGACGGCCGGGATGGTTAGGGTTAGGGTTTACGCGGCGCGGGGTGAGCGGTGGGATCGCGCGCGCGCGATCGGGCGCCGAGGCGAGGCGAGGGCGGGCGCTGCCGCCGCCAGCCGCAGTCACGATGCGCTGTGACAGCGTGCGCGCGCGCGGATCGGGCGGCGGGGCGAGTGCGCGGGGAAAGGGTACGGCGGCGCGCGCGCGCGGATGGGTGACGCGTGGAGGAGAGAGGAAGATCGGGCGCGGAGGTTATTTCCTTTTCTTTTCTTTTTCCAGAAATTCAAATAAACTTCTAAAAGCTCTAGAAAATAGCAAATAAATCCGAAAAATTCACCAAAAATACCAGAAAATTCCTTGTGACACAGGGAACACAAATAAAATATTTTCAACTTATGTTAATGTTTATTTTAATCACATTAAATCATTTAAAACTTTAGAAATTCATTTGAAGCTTCAATTAATTTCAGAAAATTCCAGAAAATTCATTTTTGAAATCCAGGCTTTAAAAATCTCAGAAAAACAGGATGTTACAGCAGAAACCATGTAACGGTGGATGGAATCGAGATCACTATTAGTATTGCATTCTTTCCCACATTTAAAAAAATTGTTTTAGTTAAATCTGCTAAGTCTTAAGAATTTCTAATTATTGTAAAATTTTCAAGGCATTTGACAAATAAAAATAACCCAAGCCTTCCTTTGACAAGCTATGCATCTATATAATTGCATATTGTGTGTTGGCTCGTGGAGCATGGTGGTTTGTGCTCACCCTCACTCACTTAAATGATCTAGAATTAGGAGTTAGATCACTACGCTTCAGCAATGCACCGGTTCATGATGGTGAAGAAGATAAAGAGGCCAAGAATTATGTCGCAAACCCCAATTGGCTGCTTGTGGGAACATTCTAAGGGTCCCACCTTTGTAAGTTTCCATTTCCACTATTGTATTTTATTGATTTTGGCCTGATCAGCTCTTGAGTAAGCCTACTAATATATTTACGCTTCCGCATGATATGTACTTTGATATTCAGTAATGTATCTATGAACACTATCTACTAATCCAGGAAATAGTGTGGTGGAATCATAGATTCTGAGTTACAAAATTTGGGTCCGACAGCCTATTATTGTTTTAGGATTTTTGGAGATTTTCTTATTTTTAGAAATTCAAATAAAATAAAAAAAGCTCTAGAACATAGCAAATAAATTCAGAAAAACCCCAAAATTCCAAAAAATTCCTCAAGACACAAGGAGCAAAAATAAAATATTTCTAGTAAATATTAATGTTTAATTTAATTATATTAAATCTTTTTAATAATAAAAATTCAATTTAAGATTGTATTAAATCTAAAAAATTCCAAATAGTGTATTTTATTTTAAAAGCTTCAAATAAACTGTAAAAATTAGGATGTTACACTAGGTGAGAACAATCGGCTAAATGGGCAAGGTGCCACCCTCCCGCCTAGCGCCTAGGTGCCGCCTAGGCGGGCTAGGTAGCCACCTAGGGAATCAGTGTTTGTGAGTGAGAAGCTTTTGCTGGCTTAAGAGGGAGGAGGCATTCGACTGCCTCTCTCTTGTCTTGTGCATGCTGATTTTGTACTCACCTTATCTCTTGCTCTCTCTCAGTTTACCATAGGCTTATGGACCCCTGGTCCAAAGGGTGGGCTTGGCACTATGTTGTTGATTTTCTGTGTTAGAGGTAAGTCAATAAAAATATGAGTGTTCAATTTTGTAGCTGTCGAATGGTGTGGCCCACTTACATGAGAAGCGCCAACCGGCCCTAGACGGTCTGGGAACCTTGATGAGCGCCACTCTATTCGACATTCTATAGTTGAAGGGCTCTGACGGTGATTGTTGTGGGGCTGATCTCCACCTGTTTCTTTGTAGTCCAGTGAGCCTGTTGGGGTTATAGGGTAGGTGTCTTTGGGGTGAGTCATTGGGTTAGGTGGCAGTGTAGTTGTTGTGCTTTGTCAAATCAGTCCATATGTTAAGGGACACGTGTCCATAGGAAAGAGAGGAAGGGACACGTTACCTCTGTGTATAAATCCCTGGTAGACTGGCCAGTGAAGGGGATTTTTTTTGGATCCATCGCTGTTTGGTCAGTAACCACAACAGATTGGTGCCGTCCGTGGGGACCGTGGACAAGCAAGCTACGGTTCAACCATGCCGCCCAAGGCGGTGAAGAAGAAAAGAAGTACTCGGGAGGCCACCATGCGAGCTCGAGCGAGCGCGGGCGATCCGGCGACGTCGGAAGGAAATCTGCGCGACCCATGCGTGGGAGTCCTTCTTGACCGCGCCGGCCCGGGAAACGCCCATGTTGCTGCTTCCGTCGCTACTGGGGGAGCTTTAAATGTAGATGCCGGAAATGGGGAAGACTCCCATATCCCGGCGGCTCCTACCCCAGGTCGTGACGCTCCAAGTGGTCATCCAGTGGGCGGACAAGGTCCCACTTTCGCTGATGCTCCGACAGCAGGTGACATTTCCGGGCATGGAGCGGAGGGTACCCTCTTCCAAGTTCTTAGCGCGCTGTAGTAGGAATTGAAGGATCTCAAGGGTGCGATGTGCGAGTTGCAATCTAAGAGTCATCCTGCGCCTCCGGAGGTAGCGGGCAGATCCCTGCGGAAAGAGCGGAGAGCCACGAAGTCACCCCTCCCAAGCAAACTCCTCGACAAATAAGTTCGGAGTCCCCTCTCTCAGTCGACCTCCAACAAGCTGCATGGCCCGAGGATTTTAAGATGCCTACCATCGAGCCCTACAAAGGAGACACGGACCCCCGGGAGTTTGTGCGGGTGTATGAAACCGCGATCGAAGCGGTGGGGGGCGATGACTCTACGAAAGCTAAAGGGTTGCCCCTCGCTCTCCAAGGTGTAGCGCTTTCATGGTTCTTCACGATAGAACCCAGCTCTGTGAGCTCATGGGAACAAGTTTGGAGTTCTCTTTATAATAACTTCCAGGGGAGCTACACCGAGCGGGTCGATGCCAGCCAACTCTTTGCCGTCCGGTAGAAGCCTACGGAGAAGCTTCGAGAGTATTTTAAGAGGTTCACTAAAATTCGTTGCCAGGTCAAAGACGTCAACGAGACCACCATAATCAATGCGGTGATACGAGGACTTCGCCCGGGGCCATTGGCTGCGTATAACGCCCGGAAGCCGATTACTACTGTAGTGAAACTTTTTGACAAGATGGAGGAGTACGCCCAGGCCGAGGAAGATACCCAGCTTCGTCACGGCGATACAAATCCTTTCGGGAAAACCAAGGAGGCTCCAGAGAATTCTGCCGGCGGAGCCCGGAGAAACCAGCGCTGCCGATACGTGCTCGATATCGGGGGCGCGGGTGCCAGAGGCAATGATAATCCTCCAGTCGACCGAGGAAGGGGGCGGCGAGGCCGTGGCCGCGGAAGAGGCGCAGGCCGAGATGGTGGCAACGGACAATGTGCTCGTTTACCCCGAGAGCAATACCATCCAGAATCAACAGGCCAAGGGCTCTGGTGTGAGGTGCACGGGAGAGGCGATCATCTTATCAGGTCTTGCCCTTCGGTGGTGGCCCTTCGAGAAAGCCATCTACAGGATAAGACCTCGATCACGCAGACGCCCGCCAACTCGCGGGGGCAAACTTTGGAAAACTATTCACTTCCTCCCGCTTCAACAGTTCTTCGCATAGGGACCTCGGAGGAAGCGTCGCGGTGGATCATCAATGTGATCACTGGAGGGTCATCCTCGGAATTCACATCTAAAAGGCAAAGGAAGGCGTATGCGCGTTGCCTGCATCACGTTGCCGTTTCTACGATGCGGGCTCCTCCGGAGGGCACAGGCATCGATATAATATTCACGAGTATGGACGCGCAAGGCGTCGATTTTCCACATCAAGACCCTCTCGTTGTCCAAGCCGGCATCGCAGGATGTGACGTTAGGCGGGTTCTTGTAGATGGTGGGAGTTCCGTGGACATTTTATTTGCAGAAGCCTTTAACCAGATGGGCATCCCTCGGAGCAGGATGCAACCTCCTGGAGCCGCTCTTCAGGGGTTCCGGGGCCAGCCTTTTCGAGCGTTAGGAAGGATTCCACTCCAAGTATCTTTTCAATCAGGAGACCAAGAAAGGGGTGTCGATGTCATGTTCGATGTAGTGGACCTCTCATATCCGTACAACGCCATCTTGGGGCGACCCGTGCTCAACGCTCTTGGGGCGGTAATTCACCACAACTATCTATGCATGAAGCTACCCGGACCTCAAGGTGTCAAAGTTATTCGAGGAGACCAAGACCTCGCCCGCCAGATAGAGATGGGCGCTCAAAGACCTTCTCGTAAGGTACACACGGTCGGGGAAAACCCTCCGAGGCTTGCCACACCCGTTCCTTCGGCTCTGGGGTGGATCCCCAAGCCTAAGCCGGAAGGAGCTATCAAGAAAGTTTACTTAAACCAAGCGGAGAACGTTCGTCAAGTAACGGTGGCAAGTAGCTTGGGCCCGGAGGAAGAGCAAGAGCTTCTTCAGGTTCTCCGTGCCAATGGTGACGTGTTCGCCTGGGAACCTACCGATATCCGCGGAGTCGACAGGTCAATCATCCAGCATCACCTTGCTGTGCGATCGGATGCCAAGCCCATCAAGCAGAAGCTCCGACGCATGTCGGCCGAGCATCAACAAGCTGCAAAAGTGGAAGTAGTGAAGCTGCTGAAGGCGGCGATAATCCGGGAGGCTCATCATCCGGAGTGGCTGGCCAATCCTGTATTGGTCAGAAAGGCCAATGGCACCTGGCGAATGTGCATCGATTTCACCTGTCTAAACAAAGCATGTCCCAAAGACAATTACCCGCTACCTCGCATCGACCAGTTGGTCGATGCTACCGCCGGATGTGAACGAATGAGCTTTCTTCACGCTTATTCCGGTTATCAAGTTTTTATGGCGGTAGAAGACGAGGTCAAAACAAGTTTTATCACCCTAGGGGGTACGTATTGTTACACTCGAATGCCCTTTGGACTGAAGAATGCCGGAGCCACTTTCAGTCGACTCATAGCTCTCGTTTTCGCCGAGCAATTGGGTCGGAACATAGAAGCCTACGTTGATGATGTGGTCGTCAAAAGCAAACAAGCGGAATCTCACGCCAAAGACCTACAGGAGACATTTGACAACTTGCGAAGGGCCGGGGTCAAGCTCAACCCGGCAAAATGTGTATTTGGAGTGCAGGCCGGCAAGCTCCTCGGCTTCTTGGTGTGCGGCCGTGGGATACAGGCGAACCCGGAGAAGGTAGACGCCATTCTGTCCATGGAGCCGCCCAAGGCAACAAGAGAAGTACAAAGGCTGACGGGCCGTCTTGCCGCCCTCAGTCAGTTTCTATTCCGCGCGACGGAACGGGGGCTTCCCTTTTTCAAAACATTACATGCCCATGAAGACTTCCAATGGGACGCTAGCTGCGCGGAGGCTTTCAATGAACTGAAGATGCATCTGGCTAAGCTTCCTACTCTTGTCTCTCCACCACCAGCAGCCCCGCTATTGTTATACGTCACTGTATCCCCAACGGCTGTCAGCGCAGTACTTGTATGGGAGGAGGGAACTGTGCAGCACCCGGTGTATTTTGTATCGGAAGTGCTTCAGGGAGCCAAAACGCGATACACCGAACTAGAAAAGCTAGCTTATGCCCTCCTGATGGCCTCGAGGAAGCTGCAGCATTACTTCCTCGCGCACCCCATCTCCGTGCCCTCTTTGTTTCCGCTGGCCGAGGTGCTGCAGAATAAGGAAGCTACGGGGCGCATAGGGAAGTGGGCGGCGGAATTAGCGCCATTTTCCCTGAAGTACATCTCCCGCACAGCAATCAAGTCCCAAATTCTCGCAGATTTCATAGCGGAATGGACACCTCCGGCTCAATCAATAGCCGGGGGCCCCCCAGAACCCATGTGGACGCTCCACACTGATGGGGCGTATAGCGCTCGGGGAGCTGGGGTGGGAGCGGTCGTCACCACTCCCGAGGATCGGCGCTTATCGTATTCTGCACGATTAGAGTTTCCCGCAACCAATAATGTAGCGGAATACGAAGCCCTTCTCTACGGCCTAAATAAGCTTAAAGCTCTCGGAGCTCGCAGGGTCCACATACATACCGACTCACGAGTGATCGCCGGGCATGTTGACAATCTTTTCAAGCCAGAGATGAGGATTTTGCCAAGTACTTGTCGGTGGTTCGAGCGAGGGAACGAAAATTTTTAGGCTTCACTGTGACAACCATACCTAGAGCAGAAAACGAGGAAGCTGATGTCCTTGCTAAGGTGGCCAGTCAGCAGATTCAACCTCCAGCAGGGGCGTTTAGCGAGGTACTTGTTACCCCTGCCATTCATCATGCCGAGCCCGAGAGTAGCCAGGTGTGTCATGTCACATCGGTGGAAGACTGGAGGGATCCGATCCTCATGTTCTTGCAGGGAACATACGAGCCGGATGATGAACTTCAATTCCGGCGAATGCAGCAGCGAGCGAGGTAAAGGAATACGCGTAGGCTACGGAAGCAGAAAACAAAACTTTTCTACCGCGCACCCAAGAACATCATGCTAAGGAAGGATCATGGATCGTTACCACTTAGACGCGCAGCGCAGCGGAAGAAGAATTGGAAACCGATCCAATCACGCGCGTCGAGGTAGTAGTGGAAGTAGCCGATCGTCCCGACGGATCGTCTCCTCCACGCGCGCCGATCAAGATCGCAACGGCGGTGCCTCCACCGTATCCACACGTCCCGGGTGAACGCCGATCGCGAGTGTACTAGCACTCGTGAGCGCTAGGGTTTGGCTCGGGAGGTGGCGGCTAGGGTTTTGCTAGATGTTAACAGCACACGTCCGCTCCGCCTCGCCTCCATATATATAGACCTCCTCACGTGGGCCTCGTGGACCGAGGCCCAATAGGAGTCTATTCGGATCTCTATCCGAATTGAGCCCATATCCGAATCATATTCGAATTAGTGTTCCAACCCGTAACCGTGCGACCACAGCAGGTTCACGTATACTTGGTCGTGACCGGAAACGCCTTTCCGGTTACCATGTTAATAGCGGTCTCTAGTAAGACATATTAACCCCAAAGTATATGTAAAGATCATATCATTTGAACTCGTAATGTCCTCTCATGTACGAATCCCTTTGCCTCACGATATAGATTGAGCTCAAGGCGAGACTGTGTCATCCTCTTAATAGCTCAATCACTCTCTCGATTCCGTGATGGATTATAAACTCGTGATTGACTCCTCAATCACCTTGGCATGGCCATGCACTTTCATAATCCATTACATCGAGGGCCCAGAGATATCTCTCCCATAAGGAGGGGCAAATTCTATCTTGATCATTCACATCCCACTACATGTTTCATGGCAAACCCGAAGACTACTTTTATGACTACCCGATTCACGGAGTAGCGATTAGTAGTCCCAAAATAAGCTACTACTCATGTTGGGAACCATGATGACCTCAAGTCTAAGGACTCTACATAAACACTACTTGAGACCAACGATGACACATGGAATCTCTGCGCAGTGTCTCATGGCAGTCTATCCAACATATGTTCACTAACACATGTCCATATTATTGATTTGGTATCACCATACCATGATCCATGAGACATGATCATCAATCAATACATATGCTGATCTTTGTCTTTGAATCATATTTGTTCCTCATATGATATACGACCAGGGATCATTTAGAAATAGCAACATCTTAGTATTTAAGAGTCTCATGAATAAGTCACATACTCATTGATCAATAATGATGATGTCTATTCCAAGGAACAAAGTAATGTATCATAAACATAGTATGTGATATATACAACATCTCCATGTTGCCTCTAGGGCATATCACTAACACGAGGACCTTTCAGATAGTGGGAGGAGTCCTCTTCAAACGCGGGGTTTGTGCACCGCTCCTTCGTTGTCTTGCCCGTTCGGAAGGGCAAGGCCTCCTCACCGACATCCATTCAGGCCATTGCGGTTCCCACATTGCTCCAAGGGCCTTGGTGGGGAAGGCCTTCCGCCAGGGGTTTTACTGGCCCACGGCCGCGACTGATGCCGAAGACATTGTTCGAAGATGCCAAGGTTGCCAATGGATGGCGCGGGAAGGCCATCGTCCCCCTAACAAGCTGCATCTTCAGGGGAAAACTCTTTGTAGCTATTCTTGACAATATCCCACAACTCTTGTGATAGTAGCAACGTCCGCATCTTGATCTTCCACATATCATAATTCTCTCCTAAGAATATGGGAATCATCGATTTGCCATTCTGACGTTATGACGATCGCAAAATGTTATTACGAGTCTAACAAACTTCGTACCGTTTACAATTTACGAAAATCACAAAAATATCAACCGATATTGTCTACCTTTTTCTTTAAAAAAAAGATACAAATTACAAACAAGATTTGCTGAATATATTGCCTACAACATTTTTCATTTACCCCTCACCCCACAATTATTTCTGTCAGATTAATAAAATAATTATATTTTTAGAAACTCACCCAACCGTTTGGAGACTGTAACATCCTATTTTTCTGAAGATTTTGAAGTCCAGAATTAAAAAATTGAATTTTTGCAATTTTTCTGGAATTTAATCAAGCTTAAATTGAATTATTAGAAATTAAAATAAGTTAATATGATTAAAATAAACTTTAAAATAAGATGAAAATATTTTATTTGAGTTCCTCAGGTCTTAAGGAATTTTCTAGTATTTTTGGTGAATTTTTTGGATTTGTTTGCTATTTTCTGGAGTTCATTTGGTTTTACCTGGATTTATTAAAAAGAAAAATCAAAGAAAACCGCTAAAACCCCTAGGCCAAATCTCCTTCGGCCCACCACCCCTCGGCCCGCACTCCGCCTGACACGCGTCGCCTCCTTGCCCGCTCCCGCGCGCTCGCCCACGGCCTGACCCACTCTCCTCGGCCGCCCGCACCGCCGCACCCCCACGTTGCTCTGAGCCGCCCGATCTGAGCCATTGCCACGTGTCCGCATCCCCGCCGCCCACGCTCGTGCCCACCCCACGTTGCCCTAGCTACCACCCGCGCCTCACCCGGATTCCCCCTCCGCCGTCCGATGCCGCAACGTGCCACGCGTCATCAATCCGCGCACCCTTACACTGTTCACCGAAATAATCTACCACAGCCATCCGATTTTCCACGCATCCATCCCAGTCGTCCACGTGTCCCTAATCGTGTTTCGATCGCGCCTGCGCCGCATCGTCCGGGATTGCCTTGGTTCGCACAATAAATACCCCGCCGTCGCCTTGGTTCGTGTGCCTCACCACCGCCTACTTCCAACCCCGCCATCGTCGTCTCCGAGCACCGCCGTCAACACCCAGCCGCTGCTGTTGATGTGTGTGTGCCCCACCGGCCACCGGAGTGCCACCGCCGTCCCATCCCCGCTGGTGAGCACGACCGCTACCCCCTTCTTCCCCGGCGCTGAGCACCGCACCGCACCACATCGACCCCCTCGCACACTCGCGCTCCTGCCTTGGTTCGCGAGCCCAAACCCACGTCGCGTCTGCACCTCACGTCTGTCGCGTCGCTTCGCACGCCGCGTCCCGCCACGCGTCAACAATCCGCATCCCCGCCGCTCGATCGTTGCCAATGCCCCAGATCTGAATCTTCGGTCCAGATGCCATGCATCGCCTCCCGAGCCGTCGGACTAGCCGCCGCCGCCGCGCCTGAGCCCCACCATGTCAGCCCTAGCCACATCAGCGCTAGGCCACGGGTCATGCCACGTCAGCCAAAACCGAGCCTCGGTGCCACGTCAGCAGCCACATTAGCAAGTGCCACGTGTGAACCCTAGGCCACCGCGTCAGCACTGCCCCCTCCGTGCGCACTGTTCTGTGGAACGGGTCCATCGTGAACTCATTCTTCTGTGCGCCGGGCAGTACCAAGATGTACTAGGACATTAAGGATAAGTACTGGTGGCCCAGCATGAAGCGTGAGATTGCTAAGTATGTGGTGCTTTTGTGATGTGTGTCAGAGAGTAAAGGCAGAGTATCAGAGGCTAGCAGGTTTTCTACAGGCATTGAAAATCCTTGAATGGAAGTGGGAAGAGATTGGTATGAACTTTATAGTCGGTTTGCCAAAGACCAAAGAGGGTTATGATTCGATTTGGGTCATTGTGGATCGTTTGACCAAGGTTGCCTATTTCATTCTAGTCAAGATAACCTACACCGGTGACAGATTAGCAGAGCTGTATATGTCGAGGATTGTCATTCTACATGGAGTGCCAAAGAAAATAGTACCAGATTGTGGATCGCAGTTCACCTCTCGTTTTTGGAGAAATTTCCATGAGGCTATAGAAACCCACCTGAATTTTAGTACAGCATATCACCGCAGATATATGGTCAGACTGAGCGAGTAAATCAGATACTCGAGGACATGCTGAGGGCATGCGTATTGGATCATGGAGCCAAGTGGGATAGTTGTTTGCCTTTTGCAGAGTTTTCGTACAACAATAGTTACCAGGTGATGCAGATACGCACGTGTCTTGTACTTTTCAGTTAAATATATTATTCAACTGGAAAGATTATTGAGCCGCATTAAATATGGCGAGGTGAACTCATTCCAAACTAAACATAATATTGTTATTCATAAGGATGGAATACTACCTCATGTTATTACGTGGTGCATTCTCAGGTTTATCAGTGGCAAAGCAATGGAGATGCAAAAGGAAGAGGATAACCACATTAGGTGTCAAAAACATGAAGGAAGAAAGATCATGCAGTGGGAGAACAAAAGGGATGAGCCCAAGGTCTTAAACTACAAGTTTTCGATATGATTTTCAAGCCCAATTCATACCTCCCACAAGCCGAATTGGATTCAAATTCGGATTCAACTCAGAATTTAATTCGGATTCGGTTCAGGACAGCCTGACAGGAAGTTACTAAAAAGATCATAACTTTCACAAATGGAGTCCGATGCGGGTGTTCTTGTACTTGTTAGAAAGATAATTTCAAGGGATACGCAATGGATCTAGTCCCAGCGTCAAATTCACCACGGATCAAAAGTTATGGCTGAAACAATATAATGGCTGTAAAATCTAGTTTGCTTTTTGTGAGAGTTTGTATCTAAAACCATAGAGGGTTGAGTTGTACTAGGTTTGGGGACCCTATAGACGTCCCAAGGGGCTATATAAGCCATGGATTGGTAGCCTTAGGGCTGAGACCACCTTTGAGAATAATCAATCTACTAAAGTTTGTTCGAATTTATCATTGTTGCCGAAATTCTATAGGGAATTATGAGTGTTTTTCAATCAAGATCGTTCAACCTTTCCGCTGGGAATTGGGTGCACGATAGATCTTTGCTTGGTGGTCGGTGAAATCGATGCGAGTGTGTTTTGGTGGATTAAAGGGTGTTCATCTCTTGCATTGGCATTGGAGGATCATTGCGATTCATCAAGACTCCTGCGAGTATCCATCATACGTCGAGAAGATCGGACGACCCCGTATCACCAGGCCAGTTTGTAGATGTCACCGTTTAAGGCACTTTATGGCAGAAAATGTAGGACCCCTCTCAACTGGAAAAAGACGGGGGAAGGTCAGGTATTTGGTCCAGATTGTTTAAAAGAAGCTGAGGACAAGGTCCACTTAATTCAGGAAAGCTTGAAAACTGCACAAGCCAGGCAAATGAGTTATGTAGATAACAGACGTCGAGAGCTGAGTTTTGATCTAGATGATTTTGTGTATCTCAAGATCACACCATTCAAAGGTGTGAAGAGATTTCAGTTAAAAGGAAAGCTAGCGCCGAGATATGTTGGACCGTTCAGGATTTTGAAACATAGGGGAGAGGTTGCTCATCAGTTGGAGCTACCTGCGTCCTTTAGTGGGGTACATGACGTCTTCCATGTGTCCCAGTTGAAAAAGTGTCTGAGAGTGCCAGAGGAGGTTGTGCCAGTTGAGGCAGTTGATCTCTAGGAGGATCTGTCCTATAAAGAGCACCCGATCAAAGTTTTGGAAGTGTCAAAGCGTGTGACCCGGAATAAGGTTGTCCGTTTTTATAAAGTTCAGTGGAGCAACCACTTAGAGGAGGAAGCCACCTGGGAGCGCGAGGAGGACCTCAAAGTCGAGTTTCCAAACCTATTATCTTAGTTAGCCTAGATCTCGGGGTTGAGATCCCATTTAAGGGGGTAAGGTTTGTAATATCCTATTTTTCTGAAGATTTTGAAGTCCAAAATTACAAAAAAAACTGAATTTTTGGAATTTTTCTGGAATTTAATCAAGCTTAAATTGAATTTTTAGAAATTAAAATGATTTAATATGATTAAAATAAACTGTAACATAAGCTAAAAATATTTCATTTGAGTTCCTAGGTCTCAAGGAATTTTTTTGTTTTTTTCGTGAATTTTTGGGATTTGTTTGCTATTTTCTGAAGCTCATTTGGTTTTACTAGGATTTATTAAAAAGAAAAATCAAAGAAAAACCCTAAAACTCCGGGGCCAAATCTCCTCCGGTCCACCTCCCCTCGGCCCGCACTCCGCCTGACACGCGTCACCTCCTCGCCCGCTCCCGCGTGCTCGCCCACGGCCCGGCCCACTCCCCTGGGCCGCCCGCACCGCCGCACCCCCATGTTGCTCTGAGCTGCTCGATCCGAGCCCTTGCCACGCGTCTGCATCCCTGCCACCCACACTCGCGCCCATCCCGCGTTGCCCTAGCCGCCACCCGCACCTCGCCCGGATTCCTCCTCCGCCGTCCGATGCCGCCTCGTGCCACGCGTCATCAATTCGTGCCCCTTACACAGTTCACCGGAAAAATCTTCCACAACCGTCCGATTTTCCGCGCATCCATCCTAGTCGTCCACGTGTCCCCGATCAAGTTTCGATTGTGCCCACGCCGCATCCTCCCAGGAATGCCTCGGTTCGCATGATAAATACCCCACCGCTGCCTCAGTTCGTGTGCCTACCGTCACGGTTCGTGTGCCTCGCCGCCGCCTCCTTCCAACCCCGCCACTGTCGTCTCTGAGTACCGCCGTCAACACCCAGCCACCGCTGTTGATGTGCGTGCGCTCTGCTGGCCATCGGAGCGCCACCGATGTCCCATCCCTGCCGGTGAGCACGACCGCCGCCCCCTTCTTCCCCGGCACAGAGCACCGCATCGCACCGCACCACCTTGGCCCCCTCGCACAAACGCCCCGCGCCCACGCTCCCACGTTGGCTCGCGAGCCCGAACCTGCACCATGTCCGAGCCTCGCGTCAGCTGCGTCGCTTCGCACGCCACGCCCCACCACGCGTCAACAATCCGCGTCCCCGCCGCTCGATCGTGGCCGTCACCCCAGATCTAAATCTCCAGTCCAGATGCAGCCACGCGTCGCCTCCCAAGCCGTCGGATCTAGCCGCCGTCGCCGCGCCCGAGCCCAGCCATGTTAGCCCTAGCCACGTCAGCGCCATGTCAGCCAAAACCGAGCCACGGTGCCACGTCAGCTGTCATGTCAGCAGCCACATCAGTAAGTGCCACGTGTCAGCCCCTCGGCTTGCCACGTTAGCCCTTGGCCGCAGCGTCAGCACCGCCCCCTCCGTGCGCACTGTTCTGTGGACCGGGTCCACCGTGAGCTCATTCTTCCATGCGCTGGGTCCACAACACAGTGCAATTTCTGATTTTTCAACATTTCTTTTAGATTAAATATTCCGAGAGCCTGTTCTCCTCCGTCCTAGCTCCGATTGACCCCGTTCTTTTTTCTAAATTCATATAAAATCGAGCTCTAGCTTTTGGTTCTAGTTTCAAAATTTTTGGAGTTAATTTTCTTATCATTTTATGTAATTTTGTTGTTTCGGTGGTTTTCTCTCTTGTTAGATTCTGATTCCGGAGGAGTAGGAGCGACGCCAGAAGACCCTGAGTACCTCGCTGAGCATAACCAAGGCAAATCGTAACCTTTGATCATGTTGAACCTAGTTTGTAATCTATTATTTAATTATTTTATTTTAAATTATCTTACATCGCTATTTAAATACAAATCTTTATATATAGTAGTTACCGTCCCATATTGAATTATTCCCCCTTGAAATATTGAGTACCGTGATGCCATTGTCTCCATAGGTTGGGAAAATATTTAGTGATGCTATGTTAGATGTCATATGCGTTGTACGATTAGGATGGTTAGCCTGCTTAATTTACGAAAGGGTCTATCATCGTATGTGATTAATTAATTTGACTTAATGAGATATTGAACCGTGGTTGGTGCCACAATTATTAAAATTTGTGCTATGACATTGGTGTGTCATTGGTGTGGATATATAAATTTGATTTTCACTCGGACGAGTGATCATGCATTAAAGGGGGAAGTGTAGGTTCACTTCGTGGGATGAGGTAGTCTCGCCCGGGTAGACTTATGGACTTAACTTTATATGTCATTAATCTGAACTTTATCGTACAAACCACATGTCTAGTATGGGAATTTAAAATATGACAATTTTAATCTCGCCATTGTGATGAACATGGTTGCTGATTTCCATGTGGCGCAAAGGGGGGTGTGATGCGAAATTCTAGCAGACGGGATTGGGTTGGAATTGAACTTTGTAAAGACCTTGTTGTGATTTCCTTAGGCCGAGGTTAATCACATCGTGTGGGTACAGTTGTGCAACCTCTGCAGAGTGTAAAACTATTCGAATAGTTGCGTTCTCGGTCATGGACAATACTCGGTAATTTCACACGAGGGGTAGTGATTTCATTTAAACTTATGATTTATGGTTGGTTAGTGAACAGATAGTTCACTATTAGCTTAGCTTGTGGATAGGAGGTTCACAAATGGTTTACTTAAATTCCGTTGATTATTTATTTATTATTGTTTTCATTAAAGTTTGTTTTTTAATCTATTATTATGTTTACTTCAAAATGTCATTTTTATACAAATTAACCTTTCAGCTCTTCATTGGTAAGTTTTGCATATTATATTATATTCATTTGTTACAAACGACTTGCTGAGTACCAATGTACTCACGGCTTTATGCCCATGTTGCTTAGTTGAGGAAGAAGAGTACTATCAGCAGGAGGTTCCAGAGGGAGAGTACTTCGACGACTTCACGGATTATGATTTTGTTCTCCACTCGATAGCCTGTAGGCAGGTCGAATGGCTACTATGCTTTATTTTGAATTTTTCGTAGCTAGATTTAAATCTCTTTCGGCTAGAGATATTATAAGTTTCACCATAACATCGTACTTTTGATATTTATCAATATTTCAATTTTTTCTTTATTTTAGCGTGTGTATGGTTATGATTACATCTATGTTTGACTGTGTGCAGTAGCGTGATCCTGGACTAGTTCAATTTACACAGAGAGTCCAAATTTGCATATTCGGGTCTCGACAGCGACTATGGGTCAAGTTGCCCAACTGTTAGACGACTTGCTTACATACTGCCTAACGGTTGGGTGACTAACCCAAGTCGTCCAATGATTGAGTGACATATGGTCAAAATTGCAAAAAATAAACTGGTTAAAACTATAATTCAAAATTAAAAATTGTTTATTTAAAAAAATTTAGAACACACACAAGTGTTTAGTAACCATTGATCAAAAGATGCACCACCGGTCTGACCGTCATTGAAAGATTAATCAGATCGCCCTTGACTGGTTTGTTCGTGACCTCAATATCAATCAGACCGTCAGCTACGATAATAACTCCTCAATTGCAAAATTTTAAAAATTAAAGTTAGATTTTATAAACTCTCTTAATTCTAAAATCAATTACACACCATAACTGCAAAATGACCTTCATGTGGTCTCACATAAAGGGACAGTGACGTTCAGGTTCAGGATTGGCCAAACACGTCTCGAATGTGTCTTGTCCGGTGCAGGAAGGAGCGAGGCCTGAGGTGAACACTGGCCGGCGTCCCATTGGCTTGTTTCTTCTTAGTGCAACGGAGGTCTACATGGAGACTAGAGTAGCAGAGCGGCCAACCATGGTAAAAAGATTGTGCTGGACGCTGACAGATCTTCGTGCTCGCTAGCTGTATGAATGTGTGGTGATATTTTTGAGAAGTGGAGTTTGATTATGACTTCTTGTGAGACAAATAAGTGACATGTTTAGAACACAAGGATTTCTGAACTTGTTAGGGCAGTCCCAACCCAGAAACTATGAGATAGTTTCCATAGATGCCATGACAGCAAGACACTGCTCAAAGAAATCATCTCTCCCAATATCACTAGTTTCTTCTGGTCACCCTCATTAAATATTCTGATGCATCTTCTCTCTCCATCCTCTCTTTTCTCTCTCCATCTTCTGGCTGACCGCACTCGCCACTCGGGCAGACCGGTCTCCTCGGCGTCGTCGCTCGTCGCCTCGTCCGCCGCTCCCGCTCGGGCTCGGCCTCGCTAGCCCCGCTCCGCCGCTCGGCCTCGCCCGCGCCAGCGCCCGGCCGCCACCGAGTGGCCGACCGCCTCCCCCTCGGCCCCTCCGCAGCTCCGCTCCGCCCTCCGCCTCCACGTCGAGCCGTCCTCCGTGCCGGGCCGCCGACCGCCCCCGGCTTCCCCCTCCGCGGCTCCGCGCCGAGTCGCCGACCGGCGACCGCCTCCCCCTTCCTGCCTTCCAGGCTCGGCAACTCCCCCGCAGCCACCCCCGCCGCCGCGTGCCTCCGTCGCGCCGTCTGGGTCTCCGTCTCCGTTGCGGGCGGCACGGCGGCAGCGCGCGCACAGGCGGGCGGCGGCGCGTCTACGAGCCGCGTGGCGAGCGGAGGCGGCGAGGGCGTTGATGGCACGGCGGAGGAAGAAACTACCCGTTTCTCCCCATCGCGAAATCCGTGATTTCCTTGTGGCTTGGAATTCGCGTCGACTTCGTTTCTCATATGAGAAACGGTTTCTTGTGTTTTTCTCCTCTTCCCTCATTAAATAAGATGCCATATCAGATTTTTTGCCTATGTGGCAGGGTATTTAATGCTATGGAAACTATCCTAGTTAGAGGGTTGGGACTGCCCTTATAAGTATCCAGCTATTGTTTTTTTATGGAAGTTATGTCTTAATTAGTGCGGTCAAACAGGAAGAGGTGTCGCATCTTACTAAGTACACTTATTTCCCTTTTCTTTTTATACCGATTGGTCCGTGCAATTATACGGTGCAGTGTGGTACAGTATAAGGTAGCTTCTTTGCACAATTCCAAATTAATTAGGACCATCTAATAAATTTATACACTCTCAATCCTTTGAACATATGTCTTTTTTAAATTATTCGAATATATATCTTGGTGCAACTAATTTCCTTTTTTCTTTTTATTAAATTGATATATCTCTAAACGAGCTATCAAATCTAAATCTTTTAAATTAGGATCCACAAAGTTAAGAGCTAGATTTTTTTAGAATTATTTGAAATTTTCCAATCTCTAAACTAACCATCAACTAATCTAAGACTTTAAAATTAGGATCTACCAAATTAAAAGCTAGATGTTTTTCTATCTTTTCCTTTTCTACAATTTCTAGCTTTTTCTTGTTTTTTATAGCCGTAAATCACCGGTCATCATCTTTTATTATATAATAATTGATTACACAACGTTAGAGCTAGCTCAAGGAATCTCTTGTGATAATGTTTTTGATATGGCTTCTCGCGCGACAACAGATTAGCCTATAACCACTTTAGCTGAACTTGTCATAATATGCTGCGATGTGTTTTTGTTTTTACATAAGTTTTTTTTAAGACTTCACATAAGTAGGTTACTGCGGTCAAACAAGAAAAGACATGGCATCTTACTAGGTGCTACATTCATTTCCCTGGTCTTTCTCATCGTACACTTCGTCTGCCGTCTGATCTCACTAAAGGAGGTCAATCTCATCCGTTCAATCTGATGGCAACAAAAATCTGTAAAATGCAACAATTAGCTACCGAGCATGTAACAAATCTCTCGTCAAATACAACAAACAAAAAGTACAAATAAAAATATGCAACAACTAAAAATTATTGGTTCAACTAATAAAAACAAACTATTGCAACAAAAATGGAACTTTGTTGCAACAGTGAAAAACCATTGAAACACCTATAACATTCGAGAATAATTCGTGTAGCAACTCGACTCTATTAAAATTGCAACTGAGCTAGCTCTGATACCACTTGTTGTGGATATAGCTCACACAAGAATCAAGAGATAGAGGTAAATAATTAGAAATAGAGGAGTGGTGTAACTTAAACACTACTATATTTCGATCTATTATCAGGGTTACATAACAAACAAGTATGAATATCCTTTTATAGGCTACAAGAACTGACCTCTCAAAACCGACTTATACACAATAAGATTGTTTGCAGCTCATCTTTAGCTATACCAACTATACTAGTATACTCTGTCTCTTTCTTCGCCTAAGTAGTTAGTAGTCAATTTGTATTTTTACTCTTCTTTACTTCTAAGGGCTTGACCTTCATAGCTCTTGCAACTTTCATTACAAACCAATAGCTACTCATGTCCTTACTGACATTCGTCTCTATTGATTTTACATGAATTGGTAACTATAGCACATGATGCATCGTCTCCTCGCCAGTCCAAATTCTATTTGACTTTTTTCCTCAAAAAATAAATTAAATTAAAGAAATTTCTCTCTATAGCAATAATTATCTAAACAAAACCTTTACGAAAATATCTTCTAGCTAAAATTTTATCACCCACCATTTCAGCTACACATCCATTCTATTCTTCTCGTCAAATGAACATGTACTCATCACACTGTATATTCACTTGTCTTCAATCCCTTTCCTTGCCTCTGATTTATCTATCAGTCTCTAAACTTTGTTCTTCTCAACCTTATGGATCTTGTCCTTGATAAATTTTACTGAATCCTTCAACTTAATAATTTCTTTAACTATCAAGAATCTGCTCAACACATAATTCTCTGTCGTGCTCTTAACAAGTCTTGGAGCTAACGCTAGCGTAGTCAACTACTCGCCATCACTCGAGCTAGAGCTTGATCTCAATCTTGATTTCAAACATGAGTTCAATGTGTGTTTACTTGCAGCAACATCATGCCTTTTCACCTCAAGTACTACAGTAGGTGGTTGTTCTGTGAGATAACCATTTTCGATATACAAGAGTTATCGATAATCTAGCTTCACAAATCCAACTGAGTTGGATAACTTATTTTCAATGCTAAATTCTTGTTATTATCCATATCCGCCTTTGCAATAAGACAATCTCCATTTTTGCGGCCAATTATCTTGCAAGAATAATCTTCAAAATGAACCATGTACCCGTGTTCTAGCAGTTGCCCAACACTTAGCAAATTCTGGTTCAAATCAGGTACCAAGAGCACATCACAAATAAACTTTTCACTGTCTTCCACTTGAACAACAACTCTACCCTTTTCTTCAACTTGGGCTAAACAACCATTGAACATGAGAATCTTTGCCTAATGTGATGAGTTGACATCTTGAAATATTTCTGGATTGGTTGCTATAGGGACCCAGATTTGACAATCTAAATCTCCTATTTATCCCAAGCTAGTCCTTGGATATGTGCCTAGCTCACACTATAACATCGACAAATATCACATCCATACATGCGAATAAATAAAAGGGGTACTCGATATTATATAGGATACCATAAATAGTTCATATGACCAAGTTGGGTCATCACTCCTATCATCTTCCATCTTGATAAAAGGGGGCCTCCTTGATTTACTGCAGGCAATCAACTAGTGCTAAATCTAGTCCTGAGCTTCATCTTCCATATCATAGCTAGAGGCATGGGTGAACCCATACGTTGGGTCATCACTCCTATCATCTAAAACCACATATTAAGTAATAATGAGTATAAAAGCACTCGGCAAGTCCCTATAGTAGAATGCAACTATACATATATACATCACATGCAAGGCTTATCCAAGTGAAGGTCTTATATCTCTTTCAGAACAAAACTAATTTGTCAAATACACTAATTTAGTTATATTCCAAATCTATGACTTAGCCATTTTTACATGTAAAACCAATATCTATTTTGAGTCAAGTTTATCATGAGAGCGAAATCCCTTCACTTTTATGTCCACTATCATGAAAGCGAAATCCCTCCACTGTCATTTATATTTTCGATTTTGTCTATCACAATCATTACTAAGTAACCATTAATTTATTTATTTATCAAAACTACGCAAATGTAACATTTCGCACTTTTGCCCATGTCCGGGGGCACAGCTATTCAAATAGATTTTTAACACTCTGTAGAGGTTATACAGCTTTACCCATGAGATATAATTAGTTTATAATCTTGGCCACTACACGCTTCCGTAGACATGCAACTGAGAAAATAAAACAAGGCTTTTATAATACTTAGCTATGATGCTTACTCCCACTCTAAGGAGAATCCTCAACACTGGCGACAATAACCGTTCCCTTCCCGGGCTATGTTTTCAATGAAAGACCTAGTTGTTAGGAAGTCTACGGCTCTTCACATTTACAAAATTCACAAAGGCAATGACCATTACAGGTAACTCCCACCAATCACTTTAGAAATCCAAAAATCCATCTACCAATCTACTGCGCAAGATTCACACTGAAGTTAAGCAAATTAGTTGGCCAAATCTATCCCATAACTAGACTTGTGATTGCACAATTTATGTGTAGAAAATATGAGCACAAGAATTCAATCCTTAAATGAGTCAGGTGAGATCAACCACAAATCTAGAGCTCGTGCAATCTCAGCACAACTATTTAAGAAAGAAAACATGCAATCCTTGCACCATCCATCCAAAAATAACATTGCAATCTCTGCACGGCCAATCCAAAAATGACACATGCAATCCCTACACCGCCAATCCAATATATGTGATCCCTGCACCGATCTCCAACCAACCAATCACCGGAGTCTCCACCATTTTAGAAAATATTTTCCTATTTCCAATGGTAACTCATGTTACCATTCATAATCATGTTTTCAAGTTCAGTTGGTAATATTTGTGTCATACTTTATTTTACCACTAAGGCATTTCTAAGCACAACCATAATTTACTAGAGTTTAACCAACGGTGGAGTTATCATTATTTGTAAATATCCCAGGATAACATGGCAAAGGAATATCAACAATCAAAGAAGGGGAATACTAGGTATCAAGTGCATGGTATAACTTGGTAATCAACCTTTAACATAGAATTTTAACAATTATCCATAGTAATTATGCAGGTATATTTGAAAGAAAAATATTGTCATTTGAAAACTAGCTTCAACATGATCAATTATAGGGACATGCTTTGATCAAGTGTGTCTAGTGTGGGATCTTGTTCATCAGTGACAGGGGCATCCATAGTGTCAAAGTCTATACACATAAAACCATCTACATTCAATCAAGTATTTAAATAAAATTGAAATAAACTCCAACAATTATGATTTTAGTATTGTTGGCAAGGGTTTTAATTTAGACAAATTTAGAAATAAAAAATAACTAGATTTGGATTTAAAATGAAAATGTTATGGCTTTTCAAATTTTGAATCGAAATGAAGTTTCTCATAGATGGTGCTAGCTGGAATTTCATTTTCTTTTTGAGTTATTTTTCTTAAGAAAATCTTTGGTGACTAACTGGTAGGATCAGCTAGGGTTTTTTTTGTTTCTAATTATATTCCTTAAGGAAATTATTGAGAGGCTGACAGGTGGGGCCCACGGTTTTTATTTATGTTTTCTATTTATTTTAACGTGAGAAAAGGGTGAGGTTGACAGATGGGTCATGGCTCACATAACTTGGTCCACATGGTTGTTTCCTGATAGTAGGACCACTTATCGATGACAGTGGTCCATAGACTTGGGCTACGCGATGGGCTAAATGACATGGGGTCCACACATCAATGACTTATGGGTAAAATACTAGGTTAATTAAGATTCCTAATCTTGGGAGGCCCACATGTCATACTAAGGTTAGGGGTATACTTAACAGTTAACTTAATCCTAGGTTGATTAATTTGACTAACTGGCGGGGCCCACTGGTTAGTGAGACTAACTAGGGCAACAAAGAAGGTTCATGGTGGAGCTCCTTGGTGAGCTCAATGACAGCGAGGGGAAGGTCGATGTGCTCGGCCATGGGTCAAAATGGAATACTTGTGTCAAGGGCTAACTACTGGTGGTGATGGTGCTTGGTGGGGTGTACCATAGCGATGGCTACCCGGCGGTGAGTGGTGGTGCTAGGCAGCGATGAGATGGCAATGGCCCTTGACTAGTGGGCCATGCTCAAGCCAAAGCCAGGTGCACAATAGCTACAGTGAGTGGCCTAGAGTGTGTTAGGCACAGGTTAGGGACCTAGAGTCATCAGAATGAGGTCAGTGACAAGCAAGGTGGCAGCATCATGGTGGTGTCAGTGAACTTGGGATTTCATACCAAATTTCATCAAATTGAAGGTGGCTTCATGGTCTATGAACTACGACGGAGCTAATAGAGCAATGCTTGGGGCTTATCGCGGGGTGTGTTGTGCTATCCACGGTGTCCAGCTGTGACGAGAATAGGTGAACGTGGTTGTAGAGCTACGGCGAATTCTAAGGTCCGATGGCTAGCCTATAAGGTCATTCTTGATCTGAATTACAAAAAGGTGGAAGGGCTTACCATAATTTCAGTCGAGGCATGGGAACAATGTCGGTGAAGAGCTTGGCTAGTGTTGGAGAAGATGGACATGTCTCAGCGGCTCTAGGAATGACAAGGCCATCCAAGAGATGGGTTAGCATAAGGGGGTCAAGGAGAGCAATAGTGGCATGATGGCAATGGTTAGAACTCATCTGAGCGAAGGGAACAGGCGGCAAGGTCAACGGCGGTGCAGGGCTTAGCGATGAGGACATCCTCTTCAATTTTCCTAAGGGCAAATGGGCAAGGAAAGGTGTGCACAGGTAGAGAAGGATGAGGTGAACTCAACGTGCATGATGGCATCATCGAAGACTTACCTGATGGTGAGGAATCGGGCGACGGAGCTTGTGGCCGAACATGGAGAAGATAGGAAAATCCTTCCTCTTTGAACGCGCTAGTGTTGTGTGAGCTAGGGGAATGTCTGGTCCTCTCTAAAGCTTTTGGCATGTAGGGTTGGGCTTAAATAGGGGCGAGGAGGGAGTGAGGGCTCCAGCGCCATGAATGGCTTCGAGCACCAAGTGAGAAAGAGAGGGCAGCTGGCGATAGGACAAGCTCACTGCTATCAGGCAAGGTCAAAGTGCACATGGCTTGGGGCGCAAAGGCCTTCAATGACTGATTGCATGCAAACTCATGCAAAGAGATTACCTCAGGCCCACGTGCGAGGGAGAAAGGAAGAAGCATAGTGTTTCCTGACAGGTGGGACTAGGGCCGACATGTCAGTGATGTGTGAGCGAGAGGAGCACAAGGCTAGGCTGGTGAGTGTGTGAGCATGGAGTAGGGTGCTTGGCTGGGCCATAGTGGGAAAAGGGAACAAACAATGGGCTGAGCCAACAAGGTGGATTTTGGCTCGATGCCTTGGAGGGAAATTAAATAAGGTTTAAACTTTTAGTTCTGATTTGAATTTGAGTTTGAATTTCTAATTTGAATTCCAGGAAGAATTTGCACATGAAAATTTTAGAAAAAATTCCTTAGCATCCAATTCACTTTTAGAAATTTTGATTTCACATTTTTGAGCCAAGGAATTTATTTTAAAAATCTTAGACTCCATTCAGTATTTTAGTAAAAAATTTAAAAATTCATAGAAAATTTAAAATTATGGAAAGTCATGCATGTTTATTTGAAAGATCCAAATTGGGTTGCTATAGTTGCCATATGATTTGTGCAACCACTGTCCATGATCCATGTATCTTCTTTTTCTTCTTGCATGGTCTAAAAGAACACACTCTTCGCATTTTCTTTCTTTTCTAGGAAATTTTCCTGATTGTCATCTCGGGATCTACAAAATCTAGCAATGTGACATTGCCTCTTGCATTTATTGCGAATCATGTTCTTCCAGCACCATTTGTACTGTGACTAAACTTTTTGCAAATATCACACTAGAAATTAGAACTAGCCGTACCTTTTTCTCCGTTATCTTGGACCAACTACTCCTACATATCTTGCCTTCATTCACCTCTTGTTTGATAATTCACACTATTTCTCAAATTATGGGATTTGGAACTCAACTTTGACTAGAAGGCGCTTTCAATAGAGCTCCATTCCCGTTGTAGCTTTCTCTCTTCATGAGACTCTAACTAACTCATCAGTTGTTGCACTTTGAGGGTTGTCAAATCCTTTGACTCCTTAATTACAGCAACAATATACTCAAACTTTTTCTAGGAAACTGATCTAAATTTTCTCAATAATCTTTTGATCAGTAACCTCTTCACCATAGGTGTGCATTTGATTCACAACCTTGATGACCCTCGAGAAGTAAGCTTTTATCTTCTTGGACTCTTTCATTTGCAGATTTTGAAACTGCCTTCACAAAGTTTGTAGCTTCACTGCCAAAACTTTTATGAAACCTTTAAACTCCTCCTTTAACTTGTACTAAACTTCTTTTGATTTTTTCACATCAATAATCCACAGAAACAAACTTTCTATGACTCCTTGTTGAATCAGAAACAAGGCCTTGGTGTCCGTCATCTGGTTCTCCGCTAGAGATTTCTTCTACTCCAAAATAAGAATATCTTTAGGGGAAAACTCTTTGTAGCTATTCTTGATAATATCCCACAACTCTTGTGATAGTAGCAACGTCCGCATCTTGATCTTCCACATATCATAATTCTCTCCTAATAATATGGGAATCATCGATTTGCCATTCTGACGTTATGATGATTGCAAAATGTTATTACGAGTCTAACAAATTTCGTACCGTTTACAATTTACGAAAATCACAAAAATATCAACCGATATTGTATGCCTTTTTCTTTAAAAAAAGATACAAATAACAAACAAGATTTGCTGAATATATTACCTACAACATTTTTCATTTACCCCTCACCCCACAATTATTTCTGTCAGATTAATAAAATAATTATATTTTTTAGAAACTCACCCAACCGTTTGGAGACTGTAACATCCTATTTTTCTGAAGATTTTGAAGTCCAGAATTGAAAATTTGAGTTTTTGTTATTTTTCTGGAATTTAATCAAGCTTAAATTGAATTATTAGAAATTAAAATAAGTTAATATAATTAAAATAAACTTTAAAATAAGATGAAAATATTTTATTTGAGTTCCTCAGGTCTTAAGTAATTTTCTGGTATTTTTGGTGAATTTTTGGGATTTGTTTGCTATTTTCTGGAGTTCATTTGGTTTTACCTGGATTTATTAAAAAGAAAAATCAAAGAAAAACCCTAAAACCCCTAGGCCAAATCTCCTTCGGCCCACCTCCCCTTGGCCCGCACTTCGCCTGACACGCATCGCCTCCTCGCCCGCTCCCGCGCGCTCGCCCACGGCCCGACCCACTCTCCTCGGCCGCCCGCACCGCCGCACCCCCAAGTTGCTCTTAGCCGCCCGATCTGAGCCATTGCCACGCATCCACATCCCCGCCGCCCATGCTCGCGTCCACCCCGCGTTGCCCTAGTGGCCACCCGCGCCTCACCCGGATTCCCCCTCCGCCGTCCGATGCCGCAACGTGCCACGCGTCATCAATCCGCGCACCCTTACACTGTTCACCGGAATAATCTACCGCAGCCATCTGATTTTCCACGCATCCATCCCAGTTGTCCATGTGTCCCTAATCGAGTTTCGATCACGCCCACGCCGCATCCTCCCGGGATTGCCTCGGTTCGCATAATAAATACCCCGTCGTCGCCTTGGTTCATGTGCCTCACTACCGCCTCCTTCCAACCCCGCCATCGTCGTCTCCGAGCACCGCCGTCAACACCCAGCCGCCGCTGTTGATGTGTGCGCGCCCCACCGGCCACTAGAGCGCCACCGCCGTCCCATCCCCGCTGGTGAGCACGACTGCCGCCCCCTTCTTCCCCAGCGCTGAGCAACGCACCGCACCACCTCGACCCCCTCGCACACCCGCGCCGCACCTGCGCTCCTACCTTGGTTCGCGAGCCCAAACCCACGCTGCGTCCGCACCTCACGTCTGTCGCGTCGCTTCGCACGCCGCACCCCGCCACGCGTCAACAATCCGCATCCCCGCCGCTCGATCGTTGCCGTCGCCCCAGATCTGAATCTTCGGTCCAGATGCAGCCACGCATCGCCTCCCGAGCCATCGGATCTAGCTGCCGCCGCCGCGCCCGAGCCCCGCCATGTCAGCCCTAGCCACATCATCCCTAGGCCACGGGTCATGCCACGTCAGCACCACGTCAGCCAAAACTGAGCCTCGGTGCCACGTCCGCAGCCACATTAGCAAGTGCCACGTGTGAACCCTAGGCCACCGCGTCAGCACTGCCCCCTCCGTGCGCACTGTTGCGTGGAACTGGTCCACCGTGAACTCATTCTTCTGTGCGCCGGGCAGTACCAAGATGTACTAGGACATTAAGGATAAGTACTGGTGGCCCAGCATGAAGCGTGAGATTGCTAAGTATGTGGCGCTTTGTGATGTGTGTCAGAGAATAAAGGCAGAGTATCAGAGGCTAGCAGGTTTGCTATAGGCATTGAAAATCCTTGAATGGAAGTGGGAAGAGATTGGTATGAACTTTATAGTCGGTTTGCCAAAGACCAAAGAGGGTTATGATTCGTTTTAGGTCATTGTAGATCATTTGACCAAGGTTGCCTACTTCATTCCAGTCAAGATAACCTACACCGGTGACAAATTAGCAGAGCTGTATATGTCGAGGATTGTCAGTCTACATGGAGTGCCAAAGAAAATAGTATCAGATTGTGGATCGGAGTTCACCTCTCGTTTTTGGGGAAATTTCCATGAGGCTATGGAAACCCACCTGAATTTTAGTACAACATATCACCGCAGACATATGGTCAGACTGAGCGAGTAAATCAAATACTCGAGGACATGCTAAGGGCATGCATATTGGATCATGGAGCCAAATGGGATAGTTGTTTGCCTTTTGCAGAGTTTTCGTACAACAACAGTTACCAGGTGATGCGGATACGCACGTGTCTTGTACTTTTCAGTTAAATATATTATTCAACTGGAAAAATTATTGAGCCGCTTTAAATATGGCCAGGTGAACTCATTCCAAACTAAACATAATATTGTTATTCATAAGGATGGAATACTACATCATGTTATTACGTGGTGCATTCTCAGGTTTATCAATGGCAAAGCAATGGAGATGCAAAAGGAAGAGAATAACCACATTAGGTGTCAAAAACATGAAGGAAGAAAGATTATGCAGTGGGAGAACAAAAGGAAGGAGCCCAAGGACTTAAACTACAAGTTTTTGATATAATTTTCAAGCCCAATTCATACCTCCCACAAGACGAACTAGATTCAAACTCGGATTCAACTCAGAATTCAATTCGGATTCGGTTCAGTACAGCCTGACAGGAAGTTACTAAAAAGATCATAACTTTCACAAATGGAGTCCGATGCGGGCGTTCTTGTACTTGTTGAAAAGATAATTTCAAGGGATACACAATGGATCTGGTCCCAGCATCAAATTCACCACGGATCAAAAGTTATGGCTGAAACAATATAATGGCTGTAAAATCTAGTTTGCTTTTTGTGAGAGTTCGTATCTAAAACCATAGAGGGTTGAGTTGTACTAGGTTTGGGGACCCTATAGACGTCCCAAGGGGCTATATAAGCCATGTATTGGTAGCCTTAGGACTGAGATCACCTTTGAGAATAATCAGGTATTTGGTCCAGATTGTTTAAAAGAAGCTGAGAACAAGGTCCACTTAATTCAGGAAAGCTTGAAAACTGCACAAGCTAGGCAAATGAGTTATGTAGATAACAGACGTCGAGAGCTGAGTTTTGATCCAGATGATTTTGTGTATCTTAAGATCACACAATTCAAAGGTGTGAAGAGATTTCAGTTAAAAGGAAAGGTAGCGCCGAGATATGTTGGACCGTTAAGGATTTTGAAACATAGGGGAGAGGTTGCTCATCAGTTGGAGCTACCTGCGTCCTTTAGTGGGGTACATGACGTCTTCCATGTGTCCCAATTGAAATAGTGTCTGAGAGTGCCGGAGGAGGTTGTGCCAGTTGAGGCAGTTGATCTCCAGGAGGATCTGTCCTATAAAGAGCACCCGATCAAAGTTTTAGAAGTGTCAAAGCGTGTGACCCGGAATAAGGTTGTCCGTTTTTGTAAAGTTCAGTGGAGCAACCACTTAGAGGAGGAAGCCACCTGGGAGCGCGAGGAGGACCTCAAAGCCGAGTTCCCAAACCTATTATCTTAGTTAGCCCGCGGGGTTGAGATCCCATTTAAGGGGGTAAGGTTTGTAATATCCTGTTTTTCTGAAGATTTTGAAGTCCAAAATTACAAAAAAAACTGAATTTTTGGAATTTTCTAGAATTTAATCAAGCTTAAATTGAATTTTTCAAAATTAAAATAATTTAATATCATTAAAATAAACTTTAACATAAGCTAAAAATATTTCATTTGTGTTCCTAGGTTCCAAGGAATTTCTTTTGTTTTTTTTCGTGAATTTTTGAGATTTGTTTGCTATTTTCTGGAGCTCATTTGGTTTTACCAGGATTTATTAAAAAGAAAAATCAAAGAAAAACCCTAAAACCCCGGGGCCAAATCTCCTTCGGCCCACCTCCCCTCAGCCCGCACTCCGCCTGACACGCGTCGCCTCCTCGCCCGCTCCCACGTGCTCGCCCACGGCCCGGCCCACTCCCCTCGGCTGCCCGCACCGCCGCACCCCTGCGTTGCTCTGAGCTGCTCGATCCGAGCCCTTGCCACGCGTCCGCATCCCCGCCACCCACACTCGCCCCCATCCCGCATTGCCGTAGCCGCCACACCTCGCCCGGATTCCCCCTCCGCCGTCCGATGCCGCCTCGTGCCACGCGCCCCTTGCACTGTTCACCGAAAAAATCTTCCGCAGCCGTCCGATTTTCTGCGCATTCATCCTATCCGTCCACGTGTCCCCGATCGAGTTTCGATTGCGCCCACGCCGCATCCTCCCAGGATTGCCTCGGTTCGCATGGTAAATACCCTGCTGCTGCCTCGGTTCGTGTGCCTACCGTCACGGTTCATGTGCCTCGCCGCCGCCTCCCTCCAATCCAGCCACTGTCGTCTCCGAGTGCCACCGTCAACACCCAGCCACCGCTGTTGATGTGCGTGCGCTCTGCTGGCCACCGGAGCGCCACCGATGTCCTGTCCCTACCGGTGAGCACGACCGCCGCCCCCTTCTTCCCCGGCACTGAGCACCGCATCGCACCGCACTGCGCCGCACCACCTTGGCCCCCTCGCACACACGCGCCGCGCCCGCGCTCCCGCGTTGGCTCGCGAGCCTGAACCCGCGCCACGTCCGAGCCTCGCGTTAGCTGCGTCGCTTCGCACGCCACACCCCACCACGCGTCAACAATCCGCGTCTCCGCCGCTCGATCATGGCCGTCACCCCAGATCTAAATCTCCGGTCCAGATGCAGCCACGCGTTGTCTCCCAAGCCGTCAGATCTAGCCGTCGCCGCCACGCCCGAGCCCAGCCATGTTAGCCCTAGCCACGTCAGCCCTAGGCCACGTGTCATGCCACGTCAGCACGATGTTAGCCAAAATCGAGCCACGGTGCCACGTCAGCTGTCATGTCAGCAGCCACATCAGTAAGTGCCACGTGTCAGCCCCTCGGCTTGCCACGTTAGCCCTAGGCCGCAGCGTCAGCACCGCCCCCTCCGTGCGCACTGTTCTGTGGACCGGGTCCACCGTGAACTCATTCTTCCATGCGCTGGGTCCACAGCACAGTGCAATTTCTGATTTTTCAGCATTTTTTTAGATTAAATATTTGAGAGCCTGTTCTCCTCCGTCCTAGCTCCGATTGACCCCGTTCTTTTTTCTAAATTCATATAAAATCGAGCTCTAGCTTTTGGTTCTAGTTTCAAAGTTTTTGGAGTTACTTTGCTTATCATTTTATGCAATTTTGTTGTTTCGGTGGTTTTCTCTCTTGAAATATTGAGTACCGTGATGCCATTGTAATATAGTAGTTACCGTCCCATATTGAATTATTCCCCCTTGAAATATTGAGTACCGTGATGCCATTGTCTCCATAGGTTGAAAAATTATTTAGTGATGCTATGTTAGATGTTATATGTGTTGTACGATTAGGATTCTTAGCCTGCTTAATTTACGAAAGGATCTATCATCGCATGTGATTAATTAATTTGACTTAATGAGATATTGAACCGTGGTTAGTGCCATGATTATTAAAATTTATGCTATGACATTGGTGTGTCATTGGTGTGGTTATATAAATTTGGTTTTCACTCGGACGAGTGATCATGCATTAAAGGGGGAAGTGTAGGTTCACTTCGTGGGATGAGGTAGTCTCGCCCGGGTAGACTTATGGATTTAACTTTGTACGCCATTAATCTGAACTTTATCGTACAAACCACATGTCTAGTATGGTATAGACCTGGCTAATTAATTTAGAATATGACAATTTTAATCTCGCCATTGTGATGAACATGGTTGCTGATTTTCATGTGGCGAAAAGGGGGGTGTGATGCGAAATCCTAGCGGACGGGATTGGGTTGGAATTGAACTTTGTAAAGACCTTGTTGTGATTTTCTTAGGCCAAGGTTAATCATATCGTGTGGGTACAGTTGTGCAACCTCTGCAGAGTGTAAAACTATTCGAATAGTTGCGTTCTCGGTCATGGACAATACTCGGTGATTTCACACGAGGGGTAGTGATTTCATTTAAACTTGTGGTTTATGGTTGGTTAGTGAACAGATAGTTCACTATTGGCTTAGCTTGTGGATAGGAGGTTCACAAGTGGTTTACTTTAATTCCGTTGATTATTTATTTATTATTATTTTCATTAAAGTCTGTTTTTTAATCTATTATTATGTTTACTTCAAAATGTCATCTTTATGCAAATTAACCTTTCAGCTCTTCATTGGTAAATCTTGCATATTATATTATATTTATTTGTTACAAACGACTTGCTGAGTACCAATGTACTCACGGCTTTATGCCCATGTTGCTCAGTTGAGGAAGAAGAGTACTATCAGCAGGAGGTTCCAAAGGGAGAGTACTTTGACGACTTCACGGATTATGATTTTGTTCTCCACTCGATAGCCTGTGGGCATGTCGAATGGCTACTACGCTTTATTTTAAATTTTTCGCTGCTAGATTTAAAACTCTTCCGGCTAGAGATATTATAAGTTTCACCATAAGATCGTACTTTTGATATTTACCAATTTTTGAATTTTTTCTTTATTTTAGCGTGTGTATGATTGTGATTACATCTATGTTTGACTGTGCGCACTAGTGTGATCCTAGACTAGTGCAGTTTACACAGAGAGTCCGAATTTTCATATTCGGGTCTCGACAGCGACTATGGGTCAAGTTGCCCAACTGTTAGATGACTTGGTTACGTACTACCTAACGGTTGGGTGACTTACCCAAGTCGTCCAATGATTGAGTGACATATGGTCAAAATTGCAAAAAATAAACTGGTTAAAACTATAATTCAAAATTAAAAATTGTTTATTTAAAAAAATTTAGAACACACATAAATGTTTGATAACCATTGATCAAAAGATGCACCATCGGTCTGACCGTCATTGAAAGATCAATTAGATCGCCCTTGACTGGTTTGTTCGTGACCTCAATATCAATCAGACCGTCAGCTACGATAATAACTCCTCAATTGCAAAATTTCAAAAATTAAAGTTAGATTTTATAAACTCTCTTAATTCTAAAATCAATTACACACCATAACTGCAAAATGACCTTCATGTGGTCTCACATAAAGGGACAGTGACGTTCAGGTTCAGGATTGGCCAAACACGTCTCGAATGTGTCTTGTCCGGTGCAGGAAGGAGCGAGGCCTGAGGTGAACACTGGCCGGCGTCCCATTGGCTGTTTCTTCTTAGTGCAACGGAGGTCTACATGGAGACTAGAGTAGCAGAGCGGCCAACCATGGTAAAAAGATTGTGCTGGACGCTGACAGATCTTCGTGCTCGCTAGCTGTATGAATGTGTGGTGATATTTTTGAGAAGTGGAGTTTGATTATGACTTCTTGTGAGACAAATAAGTGACATGTTTAGAACACAAGGATTTCTGAACTTGTTATAAGTATCCAGCTATTGTTTTTTTATGGAAGTTATGTCTTAATTAGTGCGGTCAAACAGGAAGAGGTGTCGCATCTTACTAAGTAAACTTATTTCCCTTTTCTTTTTATACCGATTGGTCCGTGCAATTATACGGTGCAGTGTGGTACAGTATAAGGTAGCTTCTTTGCACAATTCCAAATTAATTAGGACCATCTAATAAATTTATACACTCTCAATCCTTCGAACATATGTCTTTTTTAAATTATTCGAATATATATCTTGGTGCAACTAATTTCCTTTTTACTTTTTATTAAATTGATATATCTCTAAACTAGCTATCAAATCTAAATCTTTTAAATTAGGATCCATAAAGTTAAGAGCTAGATTTTTTTAGAATTATTTGAAAATTTCCAATCTCTAAACTAACCATCAAATAATCTAAGACTTTAAAATTAGAATCTACCAAATTAAAAGCTAGATGTTTTTCTATCTTTTCCTTTTCTACAATTTCTAGCTTTTTCTTGTTTTTTATAGCCGTAAATCACCGGTCATCAACTTTTATTATATAATAATAGATTACACAACTTCTATTTATGACATGCTTGGAATGCATACGTTCCATTTGATATTATGCAGAAACTATCTAATTCCAGTGAGATTCCTACGGAACTCGTGTGTTCCAAAAACAAGTTGGCTATTTCAATCTTGTGTCACATTGCTTACTTATTGAGCAATTTGCCTTTCCTATGCATGTAAAATGGCGGAGCTAAAAAATTTTTAACGAAAATGCATGTTTTACGTAAGTCTAAAATTTCGTACAACAATTCTTACCAAAGTTCAATGAAACAAATAATTTCATCCTAATAACTATATACTTTTTTTTGCATGTTTTTAAATTTTTTAGGTGTAGCCGTGCATACCGGGCACTGCCCCTAATTCAGCCCCTGATTGACCCGTTTCTACGTACTGCAGCGGAGATCTATCATGGAGTTTTTTTGTTTTGTTTTGTTTTTGTGAGGGTGTCATGTAGTTGCAAAGACGCCAGCCAGGGTAAATGACTGTACTGCACGACCGACAGATATTCCAGCTCAATGTCTTATTGATCTTTGGTGGTTTTTACATAAGTAAGTTTTTTTTAAGACTTTACATAAGTAGGTTAGTGCGGTCAAACAAGAAAAGACATGGCATCTTACTAGGTGCTACATTCATTTCCCTGGTCTTTCTCATCGTACACTTCGTCTGCCGTCTGATCTCACTAAAGGAGGTCAATCTCATCCGTTCAATCTGATGGCAACAAAAATCTGTAAAATGCAACAATTAGCAACCGAGCATGTAACAAATCTCTCGTCAAATGCAACAAACAAAAAGTACAAATAAAAATATGCAACAACTAAAAATTATTGGTTCAACAAATAAAAACAAACTATTGCAACAAAAATGGAACTTTGTTGCAACAGTGAAAAACCATTGAAACACCTATAACATTCAAGAATAATCCGTGTAGCAACTCGACTCTATTAAAATTGCAACTGAGCTAGCTCTGATACCACTTGTTGTGGATATAGCTCACACAAGAATCAAGAGATAGAGGTAAATAATTAGAAATAGAGGAGTGGTGTAGCTTAAACACTACTACATTTCGATCTCTCATCAGGGTTACATAACAAATAGGTATGAATATCCTTTTATAGGCTGCAAGAACCGACCTCTCAAAACCGACTTATACACAATAAGATTGTTTGCAGCTCATCTTTAGCTATACCAACTATACTAGTATACTCTGTCTCTTTCTTCACCTAAGTAGTAAGTAGTCAATTTGTATTTTTACTCTTCTTTACTTCTAAGGGCTTGACCTTCATAGCTCTTGCAACTTTCATTACAAACCAATAGCTACTCATGTCCTTACTGACATTCGTCTCTATTGATTTTACATGAATTGGTAACTATAGCACATGATGCATCGTCTCCTCGCCAGTCCAAATTCTATTTGACTTTTTTCCTCAAAAAATAAATTAAATTAAAGAAATTTCTCTCTATAGCAATAATTATCTAAACAAAACCTTTACGAAAATATCTTCTAGCTAAAATTTTATCACCCACCATTTCAGCTACACATCCATTCTATTCTTCTCGTCAAATGAACATGTACTCATCACACTGTATATTCACTTGTCTGCAATCCCTTTCCTTGCCTCTGATTTATCTATCAGTCTCTAAACTTTTTTCTTCTCAACCTTATGGATCTTGTCCTTGACAAATTTTACTGAATCCTTCAACTTAATAATTTCTTTAACTATCAAGAATCTGCTCAACACATAATTCTCTGTCGTGCTCTTAACAAGTCTTGGAGCTAACGCTAGCGTAGTCAACTACTCGCCATCACTCGAGCTAGAGCTTGATCTCAATCTTGATTTCAAACATGAGTTCAATGTGTGTTTACTTGCAGCAACATCATGCCTTTTCACCTCAAGTACTACAGTAGGTGGTTGTTCTGTGAGATAACCATTTTCGATATACAAGAGTTATCGATAATCTAGCTTCACAAATCCAACTGAGTTGGATAACTTATTTTCAATGCTAAATTCTTGTTATTATCCATATCCGCCTTTGCAATAAGACAATCTCCATTTTTGCGGCCAATTATCTTGCAAGAATAATCTTCAAAATAAACCATGTACCCGTGTTCTAGCAGTTGCCTAACACTTAGCAAATTTTGGTTCAAATCAGGTACCAAGAGCACATCACAAATAAACTTTTCACTGTCTTCCACTTGAACAACAACTCTACCCTTTTCTTCAACTTGGGCTAAACAACCATTGACCATGAGATCTTCGCCTAATGTGATGAGTTGACATCTTGAAATATTTTTGGATTGGTTGCTGTAGGGACGCAGATTTGACAATCTAAATCTCCTATTTATCCCAAGCTAATCCTTGGATCTGTACCTAGCTCACACAATAACATCGACAAATATCACATCCATACATGTGAATAAATAAAAGGGGTACTCGATATTATATAGGCAACCATAAATAGTTCTTCTGACCAAGTTTTACATAACAGGCCAACAGACATTGAGATTGTTCATAACAAAGCAGCACAATAGTAAATAAACCAAAAGGGGGCCTCCTTGATCTATTGCAGGCAATCAACTAGGGCTAAATCTAGTCCTGAGCTTCATCTTCCATATCATAGCTAGAGGCATGGGTGAACCCATACATTGGGTCATCACTCCTATCATCTAAAACCACATATTAAGTAATAATGAGTATAAAAGCACTCGACAAGTCCCTATAGTAGAATGCAACTATACATATATACATCACATGCAAGGCTTATCCAAGTGAAGGTCTTATATCTCTTTCAGAACAAAGCTAATTTGTCAAATACACTAATTTAGTTATATTCCAAATCTATGACTTAGCCATTTTTACATGTAAAACCAATATCTATTTGGAGTCAAGTTTATCATGAGAGCGAAATCCCTTCACTTTTATGTCCACTATCATGAAAGCGAAATCCCTCCACTGTCATCTCTATTTTCGATTTTGTCTATCACAATCATTACTAAGTAACCATTAATTTATTTATTTATGAAAACTATGCAAATGTAACATTTCACACTTTTGCCCATGTCTGGGGACACAACTATTCAAATAGATTTTTAACACTCTGTAGAGGTTATACAGCTTTACCCATGAGATATAATTAGTTTATAATCTTGTACACTACACGCTTCCGTAGACATGCAACTGAGAAAATAAAAACAAGGCTTTTATAATACTTAGCTATGATGCTTACTCCCACTCTAAGGAGAATCCTCAACACTGGCGACAATAACCGTTCCCTTCCCGGGCTATGTTTTCAATGAAAGACCTAGTTGTTAGGAAGTCTACAGCTCTTCACATTTACAAAATTCACAAAGGCAATGACCATTACATGTAACTCCCACCAATCACTCTTTCAGTATTTTATTTTAAAAATCTTGAACTCCATTCAGTATTTTAGGAAAAAATTTAAAAATTCATAGAAAATTTAAAATTATGGAAAGTCATGCATGTTTATTTGAAAGATCCAAGTTGGGTTGCTACAGTTGCCATATGATTTGTGCAACCACTGTCCATGATCCATGTATCTTCTTTTTCTTCTTGCATGGTCTAAAAGAACACACTCTTCGCATTTTCTTTCTTTTCTAGGAAATTTGCCTGATTGTCATCTCGGGATCTACAAAATCTAGCAATGTGACATTGCCTCTTGCATTTATTGCAAATCATGTTCTTCTAGCACCTATTTGTACTGTGACTAAACTTTTTGCAAATATCACTCTAGAAATTAGAACTAGCCGTACCTTTTTCTCCTTTATCTTGAACCAACTGCTCCTACATATCTTGCCTTCATTCACCTCTTGTTTGATAATTCACACTATTTCTCAAATTATGGGATTTGGAACTCAACTTTGACTAGAAGTCGCTTTCAATAGAGCTCCATTCCCGTTGTAGCTTTGTCTCTTCATGAGACTCTAACTAACTCATCAATTGTTGCACTTTGAGGGTTGTCAAATCCTTTGACTCCTTAATTACAGCAATAATATACTCAAACTTTTTCTAGGAAACTGATCAAAATTTTCACAATAATCTTTTGATTAGTAACCTCTTCACCATAGGTGTGCATTTGATTCATAACCTTGATGATCCTCGAGAAGTAAGCTTTTATCTTCTTGTACTCTTTCATTTGCAGATTTTGAAACTGCCTTCACAAAGTTTGTAGCTTCACTACCAAAACTTTTATGAAACCTTGAAACTCCTCCTTTAACTTGTCCTAAGCTTCTTTTGATTTTTTTCACATCAATAATCCACAGAAACAAACCTTCTATGACTCCTTGTTGAATCAGAAACAAGGCCTTGGTGTCCGTCATCTGGTTCTCTGCTAGAGATTTCTTCTACTCCAAAATAAGAATATCTTTAGGGGAAAACTCTTTGTAGCTATTCTTAACAATATCCCACAACTCTTGTGATAGTAGCAACGTCTGCATCTTGATCTTCCACATATCATAATTCTCTCCTAAGAATATGGGAATCATCGATTTGCCATTCTGACGTCCGGACTTCAAACCATAACTTCGGCTTTGAAAAACAACACAAACACACCACACCTGACTCGAACATGGGGCTCTGTACCAGTTGCTAGAACTGCAACTGAGCTAGCTCTGATACCTCTTGTTGAGGATATTGCTCACACAAGAAGCAAGGGATAGAGGTAAATAAATAGAAACAGAAGAGTGGTGTAGCTTAAACATTACTACATTTCAATCTCTGATCAAGATTAAATTAAAAACAAGTATGCATATCCTTTTACAGGCCAAAAGAACCGACTTCAACAATCAAACTCATACACAATAAGATAGTTTACAACTCAACTTTAGCTAAGTACCAGCTATACTAGTATACTCTAGATTTCTTCACCTAAGTAGTAAGTAGTCAATTTGTATTTTTACTCTTCTTTAATTCTAAGGACTTGACCTTCACAGTTCTTGCAACTTTTAGTACAAACCAAGAGCTGCTCACGTCCTTGCCGACATTCATCTCTATTGCTTTTACTTGAGTCGGTAACTTTAGCACATGATGCATTGTCTCCTTGCTAGTCCAGATGCAATTTGACTTTCTACTCTCAAGAAAATAAATTAATACTCTAACAACTCACCCATAAAACATTTTGGTGACATACTCAAAGCAGGAGGTGGCAGCTGGTCCAAACCATCGCCTCGTCAACAGTAACCACAAATCTGGTTGGGGCGAGGCCATCCCACATAACCACCACCTTCTCCTAGCTTAGGGAGGCCTCACCGCGCAGCCGTAGAGCTCTATCTCACCTTCCCCCGAGCTCGCGGATGCTGTGCTCAACGCAAGCTCGTTGGGGCCAAAGGCATGGAGAAAGAGATGGAGGTTCTGGGAATGGTAGCATGGAGGGGGCAATGATTGTTAGTGACATGCTCTAGATTCAATTATAAAGATAATTGCATCACTTCTATATTTGTGATCTTTTGAATAAAAGTTAGCAGGTATGTGATTTATTGATGAAACTCTTTTTCTATTGTATGATATTATTCTAAAAGATCACAAGTATAATGTCGAAACTCGAATATGCAAATCCAGACTCTCTGTGTGTACTGCACTAGTTTAGAATCACGCTAGTGCACACAATGTAACATAAATAAAATATCGACCATATACACAATTAATAAAAAAGACTCAAGTAATAATAATTATCAGAGTACAGTCTTATGACCAAACTTACAAGTAATAGCCTGACGGGCTTAAAAAACTAACAGCGAAAAACAGAAATAAGCATGATAGCCATTCGACATTCCCATAGGTAATCGACCAGGAAACGAAGTCCTAATCCGTGAAGTCGTTGAAGTATTCTCTTTCTATTACCTCTTGCTAATATGGTTTCTCTTCTTCAACTGAGCAACAGTAGGTATAAAGCCGTGAGTACATTGGTACTTAGTAAGTCGTTTGTAACAAAAGTGCAATATAATATACAAGGCTTACTAATGAATGGCTGAAATATTATTTTGTAGAAAGCAATAATTTAAAATAAATACAATAAATAGATTGAAAGCGAATCTTTAAGAAAAACTATAATGAATAAATAATCAAAAAAATTATATAAACCGCAAGTGAATTGACTATTCACTCCAATGAACCACACATGAACCAACCAATCACGTAATGAATCATTAGTGAACTAATCATTCACTTTCCACAGTACTTTCAACCAAAATTTTAGAAAAAATATTTACCACTGGTGTGAAATCACCGAGCATTGTCCATGACTGGGAATACAGCTATTGGAATAGTTTTACACTCTGTAGAGGTTGCACAACTTTGCTCACAAGACATAATCATCTTATATTGCCATGCGATTAACACGCTTCCTTTGGTGTGCAACAGAGAGTTCATGACAAGGCCTTTATAATGTTTAACCTCAACTCAGTTCCGCTCGTTAAGGTTTCGCCGTTGAGTAGGTTAACTACCTAGTCAATAATTGCCTCCTTTGTGTCACGTGGAAATGTCTAACTGACACCCACTAACATCTCAATGACGGATCTAAAGTTGAAACATCACAAATTAATCAGTCAGGTATATTTCATACTACACAAGTGGTTGCACGGTAAGGTGTGCACAAAGTTAAGTCCTTAGTCATTACCTAGGAGAGACATCCACATCTTTCGAAGTGGATCCACACTTCCTACTTTACTACACGATCACTCGTCCAAGTGAAAAATAATTTTGTATAACCAACACCAATGACACACCAATGTCGTGGCACAGAAATTTTATAACTGTGGCACCAACCACAATTTCATATCTCATTAAATCAAAATTAATTAATTGATCACATACAACTCATGTAACAACTAGTATTATATCACTAAATAAATTTTCTATCCTAAGGTGACAATGGTATCATAGAATTCAAATTATCAAGGTGAAAATAATCAAATTAGACAATAACTACCTCATACGAAAGTTTATAATAAAATAGCTATGCATGATAATTAAAAACAAAATAATTAAAAATAGATTGAAACTAGGTTCAGCATAATCAAAGGACATGACTTGCCTTGGCCTTGCTCAGTTATGAATTCTTGATTTTCTGGTTATACTTCCGCTCTTTCGAAAACGCGATCTAATTTGGGAGAAAATGAACAAAGCATAAAAATAAAATCAAATAAAACTTAAATGAACTCCAAAAACTTTAAAACTAGAACCAAAAGATACAGCTCAATTTTAGATAAAAAGAACGAGGTCAATCAGAGTTAGGATGAAGAAGAACGGGCTCTTGAAAAATTAACCCTAAAGGAAAATACTGAAAATTCAGAAATTCTATTGTGCTATGGACTCGGCGCATAGAAAGATTGGTCTATGGTGGACTCGGCTCACAGAACAGTGAACAGTGCGACTCGGCTACTGGCGTGGTGGATGACGTCGATTAGATGGTCGAACATCGATCAGACGATCTGGAGTCATAGAGAAGTTCAGATTGTCCAAAGATCGATGACAGGCATCGCTCGGAGGTTGGCTGTGGGAGGCAAAGGGACAGTGGCTCTTCGGTTGCCGAAGGGTCGCGGGTGCGAGACGGGTGAGGCCGCGGCACTTGGGAATCGAGGAGTGACGGAGCGATGGCCGGAGCAGAGTGAGACGGTGAGACGGTGAAGGGACTCATTGGCGAACAGTGGTCATTGGTGAGGACAGATTGGTCGAGCAGTAGCACTCGGTGAAGATGATGACGACAGCTGCTGGCCAAAGACGAAGACGACAACGGCTGCTGCAAAGGAGGCAACGCATGGATGATCTCAACTATGGGGTGCAAAGGATGAGGGTAGTTGTACGGCTTTCTACCCGAACGTTGAGGATGGTAGGGTCATGCACGGCATGGAGGCCGGGTTGGAGACGGTGCAGAATTCATCCCAAATTCGATGATGAATAGTGCATGCTTGCCTGGCTGATTGACATGTGGCTCGAGGAGGGATCGAACGACTGGGGTTAGATTGCACATATGAATAGTGCTCAGGAAAGTTTGGATTGGGCGAACAGATAGTCCGAAAACGATCGGATGGTCTGAAAATGATTGGACAGTCTGGATGGATACAAAGGTTTGGACAGTCCGAACGACAACATCGATCGAACGGCTAGGGACATGCGGCATGAGGCGAATGGCCGATGCGTGGTAGCGGCTAATCAGACTGGTCCGATCGATGGGGAGGGTTTAGGTGATTTTTTAATTTCAAAATGGAAGAAAATAAAATGAGCTCTAGAAAATATCTAATAAATCTAAAAAATTCACAGAAAAAATCCAAAAAATTTATAGAGACATAAGGAACCCAAATAAAAATATTTTTAGCATATGTTAATATTTATTTTATTCATATTAAATTCTTTTAAGTAATAAAAATTCATTTCAAGATTGTATTAATTTTAGAAAAATTTAAATGTTGAATTTTATTTTAAAAACTTCAAAAAGGCTCTGAAAATTAGGATGTTATAAATCTCTGTCCTTAAACAAAATCTCAACCCCGAGATTTAGGCTCACTAACCAGGTGTGATGTTGGAGATGATGTTGTTCAGACTTCCTCTTGCAATGCTCTGAGACATCTGGCTTCCTTGGGGTAACGGTGCTCCATGGCTTGCTCCTTGGGGAAGGGTCTTGGTAGGTCTACTTCTGAGGTTGAATGGAATTGGCATGATTGCTTGACGCTTCTGTGGACACTTGCATGTAAAATACCCTAGCTCTTGATACTTGAAACAATTAGATGTTGTTGCAGGGCTTCTGTCCCTTTGAGGCTGATTGTTGTCATTGATATGGCACAGTCCTAAAATATCATAACAAGGCATTGGAATTGGAGTCTGGTAATCTAATTATTGCGGTACATGAGCTGGCTGGTACGCGTCAAATATTGCTCTTTGTGACTGTTGGAAGTGAACTCCTTGCTGAATCATCTTCCTCTTTGCGAGACTCTTTCAACTCATGGAGAGACTCTTCAATAAGCATAGCCTTATCCACCATATTTTGGAAACTGGCATAATCATTGCTAACGACTTGAATTTTGAGCGTTGGGTTCAATCCCTTCTTAAACCTCTTCTGACGGACATCATCCATAGCAATGTCCTCTGGTGCATAGCGAGTTAACTAGGTGAACTTGTTGAGATACTCACTAACTGACATGTTCTTATCTTGTAATTCACAGAACTATTCCTTCTTCATCTCAATTACCCCATCTAAGATATAGGCATGACAAAATGCTACTTTGAACTTAGCCCAAGAGATGCTCTCTTGGTCCTCATGAGCAGCGTAGTTGTTTTTCCACCACTCTGCGATTGCTTCTTCCAATTGATGGATGACGTAGAGCACTTTCTCGCGATCAGTGCACTGAGCAAGGTTCAATTTCTTCTTAACTAAACAAATCCAATCGTTTGCCTCCAAAGGCTCGGAAGACCAGGAAAAGATGGGTGGTCTCATCCTCATGAACTCTGCGAACTTAGATTACTGGCGAGCTGGCTAAAATGCAACAGTTTCTTGATTCTGCTAATTCAGCATGGTATTCATGTTCTGCATCATGGTGTGCATCAACTTTGTCTAAGCTGCCATAAACTAACTGAGAGCTAGATCCAATTCTATTGGGGTTGCTTGTGGTCCCCGAGCTGATGGATCTATGGTGCTACTTCCTAGGCCTTGGTTCATCTGACTACGACCAGCTGAGTTCTAGGTATCAACCATATTTTCACTACTATTAAGGAAACACAACTACTGATAACTGACTTACAAGGCTCAAAAGGTGAGAGGGAAAAGTATACATAAGAGGTAAACTCGTGTAAGAGGATTTCTAATGGCAAATATAGACTAAGCACACATTTAGCCGAGAGGCTGTCGGGACCCGGAACAACAACTCCGAGCCCCTCTGTGTAAATCGCACTATCCCAGGAAAAGCTAGTGCACACAGGTTTAATAGCAATGTATATCATGCAAAAATAACCACGAGATATTATTAAACGAAAATACGGCATTAAGGCCAAGTCTTACAATAAGGCACAAGGCCAACAAAATAAACAAAAACAGCGGAAAGAAGGTAAAGGTGGCAAAGCCATACCATCCAGCCTCCCACAGGCGAATGACTGTAAGACGCGTCCTACTCGCTGAAGTAGTCCTCACCGTCATAGTCGCCCTCGAAGTCTGGCAACAGATTTAGCAAGGTGAGTACAGAAGTACTCCCAAGGTAAGCAAGTAAATGCTTACGCAAGTTACACCAGGAAATATAACAGAGTTGATGCATGCATAAGGGATTTCAAAGGAAAGCTTAATAGGGTAATGTGCGGAAAGCAATACTTGAATTTAAATACAATAACGTAAATACGAAAAGCTGAATTTTAATACAGTATATGAAACATTGATTTTAACAAGTAATACCGTTAGTGTAGGCTCCAACCCACACTGACCTATCCACGGGAATCCACCCGGACCATTACCAAAGCCAATGTTTGTTTTGCCAAAACCAAGTTTTATGAAAGTTCAAGTCTAATCTGTGAAGACTCTACTCAGCATGTCCGTGACCATGGACACGGCTATCCAGATAGTTTGTTACTCTGCAGAGGTGTACAGCTTTACACACAAGACATTCCCTCTCACTTGAGCCACGCGATCAACACACTGCCTTAGGTGTGCGGCGGAGAGTTCATGACAAGGCTGTTCCGATGATTCATAGCCAACATAATCACGCCGCCACTAAGGTTTTACCACAACTCGAATCCACGAGTTGGAGCCCCCTCTGGTGCCATGTGAGACTTCCCACAGCCTACGCCACGCTCACATTCAGCCTATAGCGAGACTATTATTGGAACTTCACAAATTACTTAGCCAGGTCCGTCCCATACCGGACTTGTGGTAGTACGAAGTGACTTCGTAAAATAATTCACAGAAACGGTCCTTAAGTTGATTTAGGCTCAACCACATACCCCTGTGCACGATAATCAACCAGGTGTCACCAAACATGAGGCATACCGGCACCCACCACCTAACCATTAGCCTAAGTCAAAAACATGTTTTCTATTTTCATTTTTAAATAATTTCCGTAAAACCACCCTTGACTCTCCGAAGTCAAGTCTCATTTTCAAACTGACATTTCATGAGAAAGGTTTGTCCCACCTACAGTTATACTAAGCTAGGCTAAGCATTTCTACAAAATTTTCTAGTCAATACTACGGTACTAACTAGTTTTCAGCTAGGGTGACAAGGTGTATGATTTAGAATTTCAAATGGGCTATAATCAAAGGATTATGGGTATATCTAACATTTAAACTGGATTTTAAATTAATTTGAGTAGAAGTACGCATGCATATACAGTAAAACAACATAAATATATTTAAAATACTGGGTCCAATATGGTCAAAGGTGCAACTTGCCTTGATCGAAGTCCTGCTGCGATTCGTCGAATTCAAACTCTCCGAAATCGTCAATATCTAACGAAAGAATCAATTCAAAGAAAATTCAAAACAAAACTTCAAATGAAATCCAAATAACTTCCAAAAATTATAAAATAAACTGGGAGACAGAATTTTGAATTTTGGATGTGGACCAACAATTCTTGGAAAGGAATTGAGGCTTTTTTAAAAAAAATTGGAAGTTTTAATTTAAATTTAAACCTTGGAATTACAAAATATATTCAAACAAAATTTAAATAAATTTCAAACTTTCAAAATTATTCCAGAAATGGGTAGATCATGATTTTAGAAAAACTTAGAAATTTGAATGGGTCAATTTGGAGTTAAAATGCAAAAGTTATAGCCTTCCAAAGTTTGAATTCAAAATAAAAGAAAAAGGGTATTTTCTGGATTTATTTTTAAACCGAAAAGGATTTATGACGTCAGCACGAATTATTTTTCTAAAGGAAATTATAGATTATGACATCAGCCCTAGGATTAATATAATCGGGCTGAGGCTGACAGGTGGGGCCCGGGTGTCATGGACCGAGTCCATGGACCCGAGGAAAGTGAGTGTGGCGGCGCGCGGGGAACGGATGGCGGCGACGCGGCGCCACGGGGCTGCCGCGTGGTCGCCGCGTGGCTGCCACGCCACGGCTTTATGCCGACGTGGCGGCGCGCGCGAGGTGGCGAGGGGCATGCGGGTGGTGCCGGCGTGGCGCCGACCGCCGCCACTGCTGCCACGCCGCGCCAACTCGCCCGACGGCCGACGTGCTTTGCCGGCGGCGCGGCGCTCGGGCCCGATGGTCGCCGGAGCTCGGTGGCGGCGGCGCCGCCGATGGTATCAAAATGACGAGGAGGACGCGGAGAGTGCATCGGTACCTTGCGCGGAGGCCGAGGATGACCGGGAGAAAATCGGCGGAGAGGGGCGGCATCGGAGAAGGGTTCACGCGGCGGAGAGGTTCCGCAACGCAGCAGCTCGGGAGTGGTCGCGAGGATCGCTGGACACCAGCAAGGTTGGGGAGGCGCCGGCGGCGAGGTGGCTCGAGCCGGCGGCGATTGCTCGCCGGAGTCGCTTGAAGCCGCGGCGGGATTCGGCGCAGGAGACCTTCGGCTTGATTATGCGCCCGGAGGCTCGGGGGTGGCGGTGTGTTGAGGAAGCACGGGAGTCCTTTATATAGGCCGAGGAGGAAGGTAACGCTGAGCAAATCTCGCGAGTTGCAACGGCTCGGAGGTTTAAGGTGGCGGCGAAACGGCGCAATTAGGGCTGATTATGCCTCGGATGGGTGCGGGAGGCGCTGATTTGAATGCGCCGGGCGCGGGGATTATTTATAAGAAACCGGTTATTAAAGCTTCGGTTTCGATAATGGCGGCGCAGCGCAGCGATCGCGCGAGGAAGAAAGGAAAGGGGCGGGACGAAGGGCACGACAGGGGGAGCGCCCGCACGCCGAGAGAAGAAAAACGGAAAGGGCGAGGAGAACGGCTGGATGTTTGACAAGTGGCAGCGGAGCGAGAGGGCGACCGCTGGATCGGGTTTGAACCGGTAAGTGACCGTGGACGATCGAGATGCAATCCGGCAACGGGGTTTAGATCTGACCCGATCGGGTGCTTTAAGTGACAAGGAACGGCTGCGATTGAAATCGGCAACGAGGGGCGGTGTGGATCACGCCACGTGCCGAGCGGAGGGAAGAGGGACGCGCGGCGCGATTAAGTGAGGGCGCGGTGGGGATTGAATCGGGCGGAGGTGGACGGCCCGATGCTTGCCACGCGTCGATCCGAGGATGGGGAAAGGCGGGATCGAACCGGTAAGTGACGACGGGCAGCCGAGATTAGATCCGGCGGGGTGGAGGTGGCTCCGATGGCTGACATGCGTCGCCCGCGCGGAGGGTTTGGGATTTGTTTTCTTTTTGATTTCCAGAAATGATAATAGGCTTTAGAAAACTCGGAAAAATACCAAATAAATTTTGAAAAATCCAGAAAATTTCAGAGAACCTTCTAGGACTAATTGGGACTTAATAAAAATATTTTCCACCAAATTTGATAAGTACATTTTGAAAAAGCACAGTTTGACTTAAGAGGGAAGTTTTTAATTCTTTATAAAATTCTAAAAATTAATATAATCATAGATTTGACTTTAGAAAAGTGAAATACAGTTGTTTGACTTTCATGAAATGCTATAGGTTTACTTTGGCCTTCACAAATCAAAGTTTTTAATTTTTCCTCAGAACAGGCTTAAATAAAAATCTAGGGAAAATCCAATAAATGCTTTATTAAAGGAATAGAATTTTGGGATGTTACAAACCTACCCTCTTAAACGAAATCTCGCCCTCGAGATTTGCACTGGCTAGCAAAAGAGATGGGGATGGCTTGTCTTTAAATCTTCTTCTCGCTCCCAGGTGGCCTCGTCTTCGGTGTGGTTGCCCCACTGAACTTTGCAGAATCTGATGGTCTTCCTTCTGGTCTGACGTTCTGCTGTCTCGAGAATCTTGATTGGTTGCTCCTGGTAGGTGAGGTCATCCTGGAGGTCCAGGGTTTCCAATACGGCTTGCTCTGTGGGTACTCGGAGGCACTTCTTTAACTGTGAGACATGAAAGACATCGTGTACCCCTGACATGCTTGGCGGCAAGTCTAACTGATATGCAACTGCACCTCTTCGGTCCAGAATCTTGAAAGGGCCCACATATCGTGGTGCTAGCTTCCCTCTAACTTGAAACCTTTTCACGCCTGCGGTGGGGATACTCTAAGATAGACGTAGTCGCCGACCTCAAAGGTCGGTCTCGACGACGGTTATCCGCGTAGCTCTTCGCCGAGACCGGCTATCTTTAGTCTGTCTCTGATCTTCTTCACTTGATCTTCTGCGTCTTGCAGCAAGTTTGGTCCAGCTTCTTGGGGTTCACCTTGCTGATCCCAAAGCAAGGGGGTCCTGCACTTTCGACCATACAAGGTTTCGAAGGGTGCCATCTGCAGACTGGCTTGGTAGCTGTTATTATACGAGAATTCCGCATAGGGCATTGAACGGTCCCAACTGTTCCCGAAATCCAGCGTACAAGCCCTTAGCATATCCTCGAGTATCTGATTAACTCTTTCTGTTTGACCGTGCATGCGGGGATGGTAAGCGCATCAAACCGAGCTTACTACCCAATTCTTCATGCAGCCTTTGCCAAAATCAAGAAGTAAACTGACTACCTCGATCTGACACTATCTTCTTGGGTACGCCATACAGGCACACAATTCGAGACATGTACAGCTCAGCCAACTTGCTTCCTGAATAAGTGGTCTTGACTGGTATGAAGTGAGCCACTTTAGTCAATCGGTCTATGATTACCCAGATTGAATCATAACCCGATTGCGTCCTTGGGAGTCCGGTTATGAAATCCATACCGATTTCTTCCCACTTCCATTCTGGAATCGGCAATGGTTGCAAGAGTCCTGCTGGCCTCTGATGTTCAGCTTTGACTCGTTGACAGGTGTCACAGGCTTCAATGAACTCTACAATTTCCCTTTTCATACTAACCCACCAATATCTTTCCCTCAGATCCTGGTACATCTTGGTACGACCTGGGTGGATTGAGTATGGGGTATCATGAGCCTCTTTCGTAATCGGTTTTGATTTCACGATTATTCGGCACACGATGCGGTTCTCGAACCAAACCGTGCCATGCTCATCTTCGTTGAATCCTGGTGCTTTGCCTCTTCTCATATTCTTCTTGATTTCTTGAATATCCTCGTCCACAATCTGAGCTTCCTTAATTTGATCAGGTAAGCTAGGTCGCACTTCCAGTGTGGTGAGGGTGCTTGGTCCCATTGGGTTTAGACTTAGACGGGCGACTCCCTCCTGAAGTCGGGTCTGGTCTTCTTCCGATATCACCATGTTTGCATAAGACTTCCTGCTTAAGGCATCGGCTACCACATTCGCTTTTCCGGGGTGGTAATGTATACCGATGTCATAGTCCTTTATCAACTCCAACCATCTTCGCTGCCTCAGGTTGAGTTCTGCCTGGGTGAAGATATACTTCAAACTCTTATGGTCCGTGTATACTTCACAACGGTTACCAATAAGATAGTGGCGCCAGATTTTTAAGGCGTGCACTACTGCGGCTAACTCCAAGTCATGAGTAGGATAATTACACTCATGAGGCTTGAGTTGACGCGATGCATAGGCTACCACTTTGCCTTCTTGCATCAGAACACAGCCTAAGCCTAGGCGAGAGGCATCACAGAAAACCTCGAAGCCTTTATGCACGTCCGCAAGACAAGCACGGTCTTGAGACTAGTCTCTTCTTAAGGGTTTGGAAACTCTGCTCACAAGCCTTCGTCCATTCGAACTTCTTTTCCTTTTTCAGCAATTGGGTCATTGGCTTGGCTGTCTCGGAGAATCCTGCTATGAACCGACGGTAATAACCCGCAAGTCCAAGAAAGCTCCTGACTTACATTACGGACTTTGGTGGCTTCCACTCCATTCTCGCTTCTACCTTGGAAGGATCTACAGTGATTCCTTCGGCTGTTACGATATGTCCGAGGAAGGCAACCTCTTTTAGCCAGAATTCACACTTACTGAATTTGGCGAAAAGCTGATGCTCTCTGAGCTTTTCCAGAGTGATCCTGAGGTGCTGCTCGTGCTCTTCTTCATTCTTGGAGTAGATGAGGATGTCGTCGATGAAGATTACTACGAACTTGTCCAAGTATTTCATGAACACACTGCTCATCATGTTCATGAAGTAGGTGGTGCATTGGTCACTCCAAATGACATGACCGTGAACTCATAATGTCCATATCTGTGGAGAAGGCCGTCTTGGGAATGTCTTCTTCACGGATCTTTAGGCGATGGTATCCTTGATCGCAGATCAATCTTGGAGAAGATACCGGCTCCTTTCAACCGATCGAGCAGTCATCGATCACGGGAGGGGTATTTATTCTTGATGGTGACGTCATTGAGTGCTCTGTAGTCCACACATAGCCTCAAACTCTCATCCTTTTTCTTGACGAACAGACGGGTGCTCCCAAGGCGTGGCCCGGGTTGGATGTACCCTTTGTCTTCTAACTCCTTGAGTTGATTCTTCAATTCTGCTAACTCGTTAGCAGGCATCCGATATGGTCTCTTGAAAATCGGGGCGGTGCCTGGGACTAGGTCAATCACAAACTCGATCTCCCTATCCGGTGGCATCCCTGGCAGTTCCTCGGGAAAAACATTTCGGTATTCCCGTACGATCAGCACTTCTTCCAAGACTTGGAGGTGGAAGAGGGCACATTCTTCTGCCTTCGGAATCTGGGGAGAGAAGATTACTTCCACGCCTTGGTCATTGGTGAGGGTGATGGATCTGGTAGCACAATCAATCCAACCTCGATTCTTGGCTAACCAGTTCATCCCGAGAATGACATCTAATCCTTGTGATTCCAAAACCAAAAGATCGGTGAGGAATCGGGTCCCATCTATGAGCAATTCCACTTTGGGGCACAAGGTCCCTGCTCTCATTTCTGCTCCAGGGGATTGAACTATCATAGGGTTGCTAAGGGTTACCCTGCCCAACCCATGCTTATCCATAAAAGTTTTTGACACAAAGGAATGCGATGCTCCGAAATCGAAAAGAACTGATGCTGGTACTGAATTGACAAGGAACATACCCAGCACGACATCCGGTGCAGCCTGGGCCTCTTCTGCTGTCACGTGGTTCACTCGCCCCTTGATGAAGGTCTGCGGCTTCTGCTGGCCCTGGTTCTGACTTCCAGAGGCTCCTGAAGTTGCTGCCGCTTGAATCTTCTTAGGGCACGTCTTGGCAAAGTGCCACGTTCCTTGCGATAGTAGCGAGTCAATCCGTCGACGGCGGATCGCTCTTCGCGTCGCCACCGATTCTTTGAGGGTGCGGTTGCTTGGGAATCTAGCGGCGGTTGGCCCAAACGGTGGGCGGTGGTTGAGGACTTGAACTCGCTGGATCGTTCTTGAAGTTCTTGCCACGGGTCTGAACTTGTTTGAGTGCGGAGGAGTACTGCGATTCTTGAAAGAACTTCCAGAGTTGTTTCTCTGGTCCGCCATCCTTTTCTTCCGAGTCTCCATTTCCATGTGTTTGCCCTCCTGGCGGATGGCCTTACTGACTAGCTGGTGGAAGTCAGTATAGTCACCCGATATCAGTTGTACTGATATGTTGTCATTCAGGCCCTCCATGAACCTTTCTTGCTTGGCTTCATCGGAAGCCACATCCTCTAGCGCATAGCGGGCCAGTTGGTTAAACTTCTGCACGTACTCATTAACAGTACGACTTCCTTGGCGCAGAGATCTGAACTCCTTCTTCTTCAATGCCATGGTGCCGGTGGGGATATGAGCTTTGCGAAAGCTTTGCTCGAACTCGATCCACGTCACCGTCTGCGGGTTGGCGTGCGGCGGTGAAGGTGTCCACCATTGAGACGCTGGCCCGTTCACCGATGGGAGGCGAACAGACTCGCTCCCGATCGGTGCACCGCAGAATGTCCAGCTTCTTGCCAATCGACCTGAGCCAGTCGTCGGCGTCCATCGGTTCAGCACTGCCGGCGAAGGTGGGTGGCTTGATCCTCAGGAACTCAGAGAGAGGATTGGGAGGTACTTGGGCAGGTTGATGATGAGCCTGAGGGTTGTTGATCGTCTGGGCTAATAGCTGGATCAACTGGTTTTGATTGGCCATCAATTGTGCCCAATCCGGTCCTGCACATTGGCGGTAGTGGAATCGAGCCGATGGCTTCCTTGTGCTCCGGGTTGGCGTTGTCCATACTGGAGTTTCTTCTTGTGTTCACCATCTATTGAGACTTTCAGATTTAGAGAGAGAACTAAAGGAAAGGTTCTAGTAACAATCCCAACAACACACAAGAGCAAGGAAAACACGAATAAGAGCCAAACAAAACTTTTATTTTATTATAATAGTCTCGTGGCTGTTTACAAGGTCTACACTCACGGATAGCGTTCTAAGACTCGGGTTGTCTACACACTAGCGCTGCGCTCGAGTCTCCTCGGAAAAGGCCGGAATCGGTGGAACTCGCATCTTCTCGCACGAGCTCGGCAAGTTCCTCTTCGCGCGCGCGAGCTTCTGGCGTGCGGTGTGCAGCTCGTCTAGGTGGTGCAGTACATGTGATCCATGGACTTGGTGTACTCCACCCGATCGTATGAGGCGGGGTTGCTCTCATACTCGTGAGACGAAGTCGCGGCAGCCCACTGTGAGTCTTCATGGGGAAGTAGCGGAAGTTGGTGCGCAGCAAGTCTCGAGCGTAGATGTTCCGCAGCTGGCGAATGGCCTCTCGGGCTGCATCCTGTACTCCGTCGAAGAAGGTGTCTCGAGGTAGGGGTGCGTCGAACACGTAGATGGCTCCGTTTGCTCCGAAATCTCTGAAGATCTTCACTTCCACCCTCCAGCGTTCCTCGTCTCCATACATGCCAACATATCCCTGGTAGAGGGGGTACGGGCGGAAGTTGAGCTCTTGCATGAGGTTGTACAGATCATCGGCGAAGAGTCCAGCAAGGGTTCCATGGGAGACGCGGGTGGGTTGCTCCATCTAAAATTTTGGAGGAGGAGAGGAGTTAGTAATCAGTTTTGGTAAAGATATTGAGACAAGGAAGAGATGTTTTTAAAAGAGCATTTCTTATGAAAATATGTTCTTAAGGTTGGTCTCTAGCTAAGGTCACGTCTTAGGGTCATTGTTGCTCTGATACCATTTCTGTCGGGACCCGGAACAACAACTCCGAGCCCCTTTGTGTAAATCGCACTATCCCAGGAAAAGCTAGTGCACACAGGTTTAACAGCAATGTATATCATGCAAAACTAACTACAAGATATTATTAAACGAAAATACGACCTTAAGGCCAAGTCTTACAATAAGGCACAAGGCCAACAAAATAAACAAAAACAAATGGAAAGAAGGTAAAGGTGGCAAGACACCCATCCAGCCTCCCACAGCGAATGATCAGAAGACGCGTCCTACTCACTGAAGTAGTCCTCACCGTCGTAGTCGCCCTCGAAATCGCAACAGATTTAGCAAGGTGAGTCTGAATACTCCCAAGGTAAGCAAGTAAATGCTTACGCAAGTTACACCAGAAATATAATGAGTTGATGCATGCATAAGGGATTTCAAAGGAAAGCTTAATAGGGTAATGTGCGGAAAGCAATACTCGAATTTAAATACAATAACGTAAATACTAAAAGCTGAATTTTAATACAGTATATGAAACATTGATTTTAACAAGTAATACCGTTAGTGTAGGCTCCAACCCACAATCGACCTATCCACGGAATCCACCCGGACCATTACCAAAGCCAATGTTTGTTTTGCCAAAACCAAGTTTTATGAAAGTTCAAGTCTAATCTGTGAAGACTCTACTCAGCATGTCCATGACCGTGGACACGGCTATCCAGATAGTTTGTTACTCTGCAGAGGTGTACAGCTTTACCCACAAGACATTCCCTCTCACTTGAGCCACGCGATCAACACACTGCCTTAGGTGTGCGGCGGAGAGTTCATGACAAGGCTGTTCCGATGATTCATAGCCAACATAATCATGCCTCCACTAAGGTTTCACCACAACTCGAATCCACGAGTTGGAGCCCCCTCTGGTGCCATGTGAGACTTCCCACAGCCTACGCCACGCTCACATTCAGCCTATAGCGAGACTATTATTGGAACTTCACAAATTACTTAGCCAGGTCCGTCCCATACCGGACTTGTGGTAGTCTGAAGTGACCGTAAAATAATTCACGTAAACGGTCCTTAAGTTGATTTAGGCTCAACCACATACCCCCGTGCACGATAATCAACCAGGTGTCACCAAACATGAGGCATACCGGCACCCACCACCTAACCATTAGCCTAAGTCCAAAACATGTTCCAGAATAACTTCAAACTCTCCGGAATCGTCAATATCTAACGAAAGAATCAATTCAAAGCAAATTCAAAACAAAACTTCAAATGAAATCCAAATAACTTCCAAAAATTATAAAATAAACTGGGAGACAGAATTTTGAATTTTGGATGTGGACCAACAATTCTTGGAAAGGAATTGAGGCTTTTTTTAAAAAAAATTGGAAGTTTTAATTTAAATTTAAACCTTGGAATTACAAAATATATTCAAACAAAATTTAAATAAATTTCAAACTTTCAAAATTATTCCAGAAATGGATAGATCATGATTTTAGAAAAATTTAGAAATTTGAATGGGTCAATTTGGAGTTAAAATGCAAAAGTTATAGCCTTCCAAAGTTTGAATTCAAAATAAAAGAAAAAGGGTATTTTCTGGATTTATTTTTAAACCGAAAAGGATTTATGACGTCAGCACGAATTATTTTTCTAAAGGAAATTATAGATTATGACGTCAGCCCTAGGATTAATATAACCGCAGTAGGTCGACAGTGGGGCCCGGTGTCATGGACCGAGTCCATGGACCCGAGGAAGGGTGAGGTGGCGGCGCGCGCGGGAACGGATGGCGCCGCGTGGCGCCACGGGGCTGCCGCGTGGCTGCCACGCCACGCTTTATGCCGACGTGGCGGCGCGCGCGGTGGCGAGGGGCGCGGGTGGTGCTGGGCGTGGCGCCGACCGCCGCCACTGGCTGCCACGCCGCCGCCAACTCGGCCGACGGCCGACGTGGCTTTGGCCGCGCGCGCTCGGGGCTCGATGGTCGCCGGAGCTCCGGTGAGCGGCGGAGCCGGCCGATGGTATCAAAATGACGAGGAGGACGCGGGGAGTGCATCGGTACCTTGCGCGGAGGCCGAGGATGACCGGGGAGAAAAATCGGCGGAGAGGGGCGGCAGTCGGAGAAGGGTTCACGGCGGCGGAGAGGTTCCGGCGACGCAGCAGCTCGGGGGAGTGGTCGCCGAGGATCGCCTGGACACCAGCAAGGTTGGGGAGGCGTCGGCGAGGGGCGAGGTGGCTCGAGCCGGCGGCGATTGCTCGCCGGAGTCGCTTGAAGCCGCGGCGGGGATTCGGGCGCAGGGAGACCTTCGGGCTTGATTATGCGCTCTGGAGGCTCGTGGGGGGTGGCGGTGTGTTGAGGGGAAGCACGGGGAGTCCTTTATATAGGCCGAGGAGGGAGGTAACGCTCGAGCAAATCTCGCCGGAGTTGCAACGGCTCGGAGGTTTAAGGTGGCGACGGAAACGGCCGCAATTAGGGCTGATTATGCCTCAGATGGGTGCGGGGAGGCGCTGATTTGAATGCGCCGGCGCGGGGATTATTTATAAGAAACCGGTTATTAAAGCTTCGTTTCCGACAATGGCGGCGGCAGCGGCAGCGATCGCGCGAGGAAGAAAGGAAAGGGGCGGGGACGAAGGGCCTGACAGGTGGGGCCCGCACGTCAGCGAGAGAAGCAAAAACGGAAAGGGCGAGGAGAACGGCTGGATGTTTGACAAGTGGCAGCGGAGCGAGAGGGCGACCGCTGGATCGGGTTTGAACCGGTAAGTGACCGTGGATGATCGAGATGCAATCCGGCAACGGGGTTTAGATCTGACCCGATCGGGTGCTTTAAGTGACAAGGAACGGCTGCGATTGAAATTGGCAATGAGGGGTGGTGTGGATCACGCCACGTGCCGAGCGGAGGGAAGAGGGACGCGGCGAAGCGGTTAAGTGAGGGCGTGCGGTGGGGATTGAATCGGGCGGAGAGGTGGACGGCCCGATGCTTGCCACGCGTCGATCCGAGGATGGGGAAAGGCGGGATTGAACCGTAAGTGATTTACGGCGCCGAGATTAGATCCGGCGGGGTGGAGGTGGCTCCGATGGCTGACACGCGTCGCCCGCGGGGAGGGTTTGGGATTTGTTTTCTTTTTGATTTCCAGAAATGATAATAGGCTTTAGAAAACTCGGAAAAATACCAAATAAATTTTGAAAAATCCAGAAAATTTCAAAGAACCTTCTGGGACTAATTGGGACTTAATAAAAATATTTTCCACCAAATTTGATGAGTACATTTTGAAAAAGCACAGTTTGACTTAAGAGGGAAGTTTTTAATTCTTTATAAAATTCTGAAAATTAATATAATCACAGATTTGACTTTAGGAAAGTGAAATACAGTTGTTTGACTTTCATGAAATGCTATAGGTTTACTTTGGCCTTCACAAATCAAAGTTTTTAATTTTTCCTCAGAACAGGCTTAAATAAAAATCCAGGGAAAATCCAATAAATGCTTTATTAAAGGAATAGAATTTTGGGATGTTACAGAGGCTAACAAAAGAACCAAAGAACTCCACAAATAAACATTTGATATGACCGCAACATAATACCAAAAGCAAAACTATAGCTCACATCATACACAACTACAAAGAAAAACAACACGATCTACGCGACGCTAAAACTATAACATGGTTCTAATTAGATGGCTCACGATGTAGCACCTCAAGACCCACATTACCCTGGGATACTGATGAGGACATCACTTCTTTGGATACACACAACACTCCTCCACTTGACAATCAAGGACCAATCACTAGAGCTCGTGCCCGACAATTGAATTTACAGGTGAGCTCGTTCCTAAGTACTTCTTTTTGTTCATTTGAGAATCGATTGCTACCTAATGATTTAATTATAATTAGGAACCATGGAGAGGACCTGGAAGTACTTGGAGAAGGGCTACGAGGCGCACAAGTCCAGCAAGGGCGGTCGAATCATGTTGGAGGCCCAACTCAAGCCGACTTCGAATCCAATTCGGAGTCCAGGACCAGGCCGCACTAAAACGGACAGCTAGATCGTATCCGGACTCCGTTTTGGACGTTCCACATATGTATGGAAATCTGAGAAGACGACCTTTCCAATGGCTCTGGTCCCATGTCCAAATTCCTTCTGAATCAACAGGAATCATCGAAACAAGTGGGCTTTCAGAATCTGTCAGGGTGCTGCACCACCGTCTTTTGGGCCGTTCGGCTTTGTATCGTGTTGGAGCCCATTAGGGCTCGTCCAGGGGTTTTGCATGCCCCTCACTCCTCTATATACAGACGCCACCCCCACCATTAGGGTTTGGGTTTTGCTTAGATTAATTCTGTCTTGAACAGTTTCGCCGTTCATCGGTTTGTGAGACCCCAACTTTCGAGTGCTAGATCAATACATCTGCAATTCCGTTGTGTTCTTCCTTGTTCTTGCTTGTGTTTTTCGATTCGCAAGTGAGGATTAGCCTTCTTGGTGAGGTCAACTGAGCTGCGCATGGTTGATAACATGAGGAGACGTGGTGCTGCGATTGCGGGGTTCAGGACGTGTTGTTCGGAAGCCGAATCGATTTGTGTCGCGCCTCCACCAAATCGAACATATCCAAAACCTGTTGGAAGATCGGGACCCCGTTCCCATCAGATACCACTAACCACTCCATAAATAGCTAATTTGCAAGATAAAATAAACTGTCAACAATTTCTAAAACATGAAAAGCTAAGCGGAAGCATACTGAGACAAAAGGTAATGTGACACTATTAATTAAAGAATAACCGCTAATAATTTTAACCAATTTAAGCGAACCACAGCCTAGCATCATTAGTAAATAAAGATCAACAATGAGTGAAAAGGATGAATAACTAAAGACTCCACTTATTTATTACAACATGAATCATGTTAAGGTGTGTGAAAGTGTTGTGCCGCTCTACCCTTCCCATGCATACTTGAGAATCACCTGGAAGGGGGAAACAAGAGTGAGATAAAAATCTCAGCAAGTAAACTGTGTAACAAGCTAATTAAACTATAATAGTTTAAGTATCAATATTTATTTTCCACAATGACCACAATTTATAGACTTAACCATACTTACTAACAACAACAACAAAGCATTAGCAATTAGGACTCGAATGCCTACTTCTTAATCACGACCACCACTACTATCAACATCAGTAGCAACCGCAAAGCATCTCAGATTGAAAAAAATATTTAATGTGAAGGTATAATGGTTAACGAGTTAAACAGTAGCACATCAGTCACGTTTACTTATCTCTATCGTTGAAGTGAAGCGATCACGCGCGGTCAGGAGTGAAGCCACCTATCCAAAATTACCTCTCAGCACACGACTACAGTAAGGTATTCATGACTTAAGAAAAAAAATAAAGACACTGCTATACCCCAAACCCGACAATCCCCACTCCGCTCGATGATCCTACGCCCAGCCCACTGCAGTAGCGCTGCTTGATTTTTTTGTATCTTTAAAACTATTAGGCCAATCACACAAAATAAGATATTTCTGGAAACTGCAATGAAATATCTACAATTTTTAAGTAGATAACTTACTTTTATTTTGCTGCTAAAAGGGTGTAAATTAACGCTCAAAACAGAGGATAGACTTTGTTTCGGTAATTTGGCCAGCCATCTTCTAACGAACCTCACTTTTTGTACAAAGCTCTAAAATTCAAGATTCTTTTATAGTAGCTAGATTACAAGATTTCCTACAACTTTGTTATTGAGATAAAAATCATCTTGTACTCTGAATCTACACCATAACAGCAATCTGTCTCAGACTATACCTCTGTCAAAAAGAAAAGTTCCCGACTCTGCTGCGCCCAAACCCCGCAGCCAAAAATTCTAGCAAACTTACAGAAGATAGGTCTCGTTGTCCTCTACAACTTTTCTTTTGGCAAGACCTGCAAGAAAAATTGTTTTGATACTCTAATATATACAAATTGCCGCACTACGCATATCAACCTACGTGCAGACAACAGAAAACCCTAATCGGTTAATTACTTTGCTAATCTCCTAGTAATCCTGTGGCAAGAACCCTAATTACACCTAAAATAGAGAGAATTGAGATGGAGAAAAATTACCTAGGTGATCCCTAAAGATCACCCATCTTCTCTTCTCCTCTTCCTCTTTCTCCCTTCCTTCTCTTCCTTCTCTTTTCCCTTCTCCTCCTTGGATCCTCCTTTGCTGCAATTGGCAGGGCAGCAACATGGGGAGATAGGAGAGGCACAGGGGAGGGGAGGGGTGGCGGCCAAGAGGGGGAAAGTGGGAGGGGTGGCGGCCAAAAGGGGTTTTATGGGGGAGGGACTAGGGTTTGGGGGGTGCGGCCCCTTTGGGCTGGCCGGCCCAAAGTGGCTAGCCCATCCCTTATTTTAATTATTTAATTTATTTTTTAAGTTTGGACAATTCCGTAATTTTATTCCCGCCTCCCGCGATTCACCGAAAAATCGAGAAACTCCGCGATTTCGCTAAATATTCCTAGGGACACCATAATGATGTTCAAGACATTACATTCTCCTCTCCTAAAACGGATTCGTCCTCGAATCTAACTCCTCAACCCACGAGACAAAAGAACAACACAAAGGAAGAACAACTGAAAGGAAACAACAACTACGAGTACTCTCCAGCCTCGAAGAGCTCGGGTTCTTAATCCACGTATGATCTTCAAGCTCCCACGTCACCTCCCACTTGAACTGATTCGTCCAAAGGACCTTCACCTACCTGATAGCCCTCTTCCTCATGACCAACTCCGATACGCGCTGGTCGATGCCGAGCACCCGCAACCCTTCTGCCGGCTCTGAGCGGCCAACAGGTCCTACCATTTTCGCAAAATTCTCCACCATAACTATTAAACTACTATCTAATGTCATCCTCTTTCTTAAAATATTTTCCACCATTTATTATAATCGGGATAATACATTATACCCCTTTAAAAGAATTTGACTGCAGATTCCACTCACACTATTCTACTCGAAGAACAACTAAAAACTTTTACAAACAGAACCCAACTGAAAAAATAAAGTATTCTCAAACAATACACTAGCAACCAACTTTCCTTCAAAGAACCACGATCCGAAATCAAAGGATTCACCACACCACATTTTTCACTCTCCAAGTAGACAATTGAAGAAACCACACCACATATGCCAAGAGTGAAAATCACTCGAGAGACCAAAACATCATTTTCTTTTCTCCAACTGGAAAAGACTACGCCTCAATAAAAAATAATTCAACTTGCAGATGGCCTCTGCCAAAAACACACAGCCTAAACAAGAATTAAGAGAGCATTTCACTGCTCGAGATAACAATAATTTCACAATCCATTCCTTTCTAAAATTTAACTTCCTTGAACCAAAGATTTCCAAAACATGACGTCAACTAATTTATCTTAAGTTGACATCCTCAACAATGAGCTCAAACTGAGTACATCATATACACCCTTTGTAGAGAGACTCTACTATCCCCACAAAACACACTCTAGCCAGGACCTCGACCAATGGAATTACTCGACAGATAATTCCTAACGCACCTCAATCCCTTAAAGATAACAACTCAAAATTCGCTTCACACCCGCACATACTCATTTAGTACACCCCAAGGGTGCTATTCACGATCATCATACTATTTGAAATCCACTCTGATCTACTATTCCTACACAGAACACCAGGCCCCAAGGTTCTAGTATAACAAAAGTGAAGCCTAGATTCATCATTCAAGACTCCAACAACAAACTTTTCATATGAAGATGGGGAAATCCTCTGATGAAATCCCTAAAATTCCCACAATTTAAATACACTCAAATCTTAACATCAACAAATTATTTAACTCCAAGAGAAATATTCTATTTAAACCAAATCCTTTCCAAGGATTATTCCACGAAAATAATATACCACTCAATGTACCTTAAACATCGTGACAAATAAGGTTCCACAAAATCATCTACTAGACCTCCACTATCCAGCAGCCATCTCATAACAAAAAAACTTCACAACACAAATCGGTTACCCTTTCTTAGAAGAAGAGGTAAGAAGAAATAAATTCCCGCACATAGAAAACCGCTATCATTTACAGCAGTCACACGACCAAGGAAAATAAATAGCATTGAGGTTGAAAAAACAAAAGATGAGATCACCTGCACCTCAAATATTTCTAGTACTCTCTTTCTTTTTCACAAGAATCAATTTTCTTTGATTACAGCATCCTGCCCATTCCAACAAGAGGAGGTTTAAAGACTACAATACTTGATTTAGTTAAAAAACAATAAAATAATTCAATACGTCACTTTACTCAAAATAATTTCAACTACCACAAAAGTCATGAGGTCCAAAAGATTCCGACCGCGAATCTCAAATCTTTTAGTTCAATTAGTGTCACCGAACCATCAAATTCTTTATTTATAAAACCTTCAACATTATCGTCACAAACACAAATCGCCAATTATGCTAACAGCAAGACATAACACTCTTAATAAGAACTATCATGTCCTCTTACCCCTTCATATTTTTCCAAAAGGAACACAGTAAATCACTTCATCATGTTCTTATTATCTAAATAAGATTACAACTACTTAACCTAGTAAAAGACTAGTACACAAGCCACAATATTGAAACAAAACCGTTTTAACAAGATGATACTAGAACAAGACAATCTCACAAAACATGCTAGTATAAATCTCTTATTAGATTTTATACATTTAACTCTTCATGATGCTCAACTTTAATTTAGCAAGAAATTAATTGCACTCTAGCAATTACTGCCAATAATTGATTTTTATTTTGTCATGGTAGCATTCATGATCCTATCTCTGTTTGCAATCACAGAAATAATTATGAGTAGAGATGCAACATTCCACCTTACGTTCAGAAATTAGAACGAAATAACTTTAAATTTCAATAATACCAGCTTTATCAGACAAGATTCCACAACTCAATACATCAACATTCATCTATTTCTTTATACATGTGTCAACAATTTAGCATGGGAAAAGTTATATGAATTTAGCAGTTGTACATGCTCATCAAGTATGTAAAGTGAGAGACTATGTGGAGGTAACCCCGGTTATGTGATGAGTAATTGACACGTGTTCTGGAAAGTTTGAGTTTGTTTTCGGGTAGTTTGTGCTATTTCCGGATGCTAATTTTTAATTAGAATATTTTTGTGCGGTGCTATGATATGTTTTCTTGTCTATGATGGCTGCAGATAGAACTTTGAAACAGAGTCGTGGTGAGGCACGGGTGATTGGACTAGGCACAGGCGGTGCTAAGATCAGAGCGGTCGAGATGTGTCAAATACAGCGATGACTTGAAGTGGTTGCGCGAAGCTTGGACGACAAGAAACGAGAAAGCTTCCTGGAAGGTGCGGGAGTGGTATTTTGGTAAATGCGTAGGGCTGCACAAAAGGAAGTGGATGTGGTTAGGGCATAATGGATAAAGAGAGGAGTTGTTGTGACCTAATGGGTAAAGTGGCTTGTAAACCTATTAGTGGAGGCTATAAATAGAAGTGCTCTCTAGTGGGAGAGGATTGAGAGAGTGAGAGGGGTGTGAGTGTTAGGGTTTCCTAATGCTTGTGCTCACTAGTGGAGAGTGTAGGAGTTAGGGTTTCATTTCTATGTGAAAATCTAGTTGTTGGTTGTCTCTATGGGTGTTGTGTTGCCTAGGATATGAGATGACAAAACCTTTTGTAATCATTTCTCGTTATAATCATTCATCTCTCTTCGTCTCAATATGAGAGTTCCTGTTTTTATGATTTGTGCTGGTTGTTTATTTTCTCTCTGTTCATTTTGTTTTTTTTGGGTTGATGTTCTTGTTCTAGTTCCTGCTATATATTTGCTTTGAACAGAGAATCACCTCAATGCCTTTTGGCTAGCTCATCCCGAAACAAAGGATCAAAATCGTTGTTTATTGCTCTGGAAGGGAACCAGTCTCAAGGTCATTTGACCAGTTCATCCCAAGAGCATGTGTGTGTGTGTTCCAGATTCTCTTGTAGTTTTTAGCTTTTGTTTTCCTTGTGTTAAGACTACCTTTTGCTATGGTTAAAATTTTTTCTTGTTCAAAGATTCAATAACCACAAGCAGTATGAAATCCAGTCTCCTCTTGTGTAACAGCCCAGCTATTTATTTCAAAAAAATATTTAATTTAATTTTAATTAAAACAATTGCTTTTGCTTTCTTAAGCCTGTAAAAAATTAAATTGCATAAATGTTTTTTTTAAAAAAGAGGCTATTTTTGTGAAAAATAATTTAAAAGAAAAGAATATACATTATTAATAAAAGGGTACTGGTATAAAAACCAAACCAATTTAACTAATTGAATTTTCTGGAGTTAACTTGTATTTTTCTGGATTTTATTTCAAGCCTTGAAGTGAGAAAAAAATTAACATCCTCACTTTATAGAAGCCAAAATAAATTTATTTCATTTTTCAAGAGTTAAATTAAGTGCATTTCATTTTCCTAAGTTATTTTTGAATTTATAAAAATTTTCAAGATTTTTTAGAAATTAAAAACTCCTTTTTAAAGTTAAATTATGTTTCTGCAAAATATAATTATTAAAATGGTTTGAAAATATTTTTATTAAGTAAAAATCACTCCAGATGATTCTCTGAATTTTTTTGAAATTTTTCAAATTTATTTGGTATTTTTCTGAGCTCGTTAGAGCCTCCTAAGTATTTCTGAAAATCTTTAAAAGAAATAAATTCCGAAAATCCCTTGGCTACCACGTGGCGCCAGCGGATCCAACCCTCGCCGCCAGATCCAATCGCCACCATCCGTCTTCACTTCCCACCTTCCCCTTCTCTCGGCCCAACACATGTCGCGCATCGGACCGAGCCTCCCCCACCCGAGCTAATCCCCACCGCCCACTACAACTTACGTCTTCGCCCCGCCCTCCTCTTCCCTTGAGCCGACACTTGTCGCACGCTAATTTAATCGCGCCCTTGCTCGGTCGATCTCGGCCGTCAGCTATCACTTACCTCTTCGCGCGGCATCTAACGGCCCAGATTCAATCCCACCCTCGCCTGATCGATCTCGGCCGCCGATGATCACTTACCGCTTCATCCCACCTTCCTTCCCTCCCTGGCCGACACGTGCCTCCATCTGAGCCGTTCGCCGTTATCGGAATCAATCTCGCCCATCTTCGGCAACTTACCCCTTCGCTCTACATACAACGACCCCGATTTCCCTTGAATGCCACGCGTCTTAATCCAGACCATCGGCTTCTCCTCCTCTCCCTTTTCTCGCTCGCCGATAGTGGGACCCACCTGTCAGGTCCTTCTTCCCCGCCCTGTCCTTCCGCCCGCAAACGCCGCCGCCGCCATTAAGTTTGAAAATCGAAGCTTTAAAGCTTCGGTTTTCCCCGCCATCTCCGCTCGAGCAATTGCGCACTGACTCCCTCAATCACTGCTGCACCCACACCGCCTGTTTTCCCCCGCATTATTGCATTAATCGGCCTAATTGCACGTAGAGCCGTTGCACCTCCGGCGAGGAATCGTGCAACCGTTACTCCTCCTCCACCACCCTTACGATCGCACTCACACTTCCCCTCACTTAATTTCACCCCACGGCGCTCGTGTGTTCGTTGCACCGTGCGCCTTCCCGCTCCTTCACCGCCGAAGCTCCGACGAGCAATTCCCGCTGCATCGGGCGTCCTTGTGCTGCGCCACCACTGCTCCGAGCTCCAGTGGGGCGAGCACGTCTCCTCCGTCTCTTCCCCGAGCTCCTCCTGCGCCGGAATTCCTACGCCGCCGATCATCTCCCTCCGACCACCGCCCCCAACCGTCGCTAGCACCCTCCGCTCCTCCTCGGCCCCCACGGACGGTACCATCTTGCTCCCCGTCTTCCCCTCAACCTCGCTGGGCCGTCGGCTAGCGCCGCCGTCCGCCGGACCGCCGGGAGCCATTGGGCCCCGTGCACCACCGCCGGCCGGGCCCTGCCACATCGGCATCCGCGCACGCGTGGCGCCCGAGTGGCAGCCCGGTGGCAGCCGCGTGTGCGCCACATGCGCCACAACCCCGCCACGTGGGCGCCCGGTCGCCACTTCGCCCGCGCCAAGCCACGTCGGCGCGAAGTCATGATGCGGCAGCCGCACGTCAGCCACGTGGCGCCACGTGGAAGTCACGTCAGCACCTCCCTGCCACGTCAACATTCTTTTATTTATTTAAATCCGAAAATCCTCGCTGACGTCAGGCTGACATCATAAACATGATTTTCAGTTTAAAATTATTTTGGCCGAAAATCAATTATGGTGCTGATGTCATAATCTCAGTTTTCCTTTAGAAAATTAATTCGGAAAATTGCTTGCTGACGTCATAATTCCTTTTCGGTTTAAAAATAAATCCAGAAAATAGCCTTTTTCTTTTTCTTTGTATTAAAACTTTAGAATGCTATAACTTCTTTATTTTAACTCCAATTTGACCCATTCAAATTTCTAAAATTTTCTAAAATTATGAACTTTCCATTTCTAGCATTATTTTGAAAATTTGAATTTTATTTAAATTTTTTTGAATATTATTTGGTAACCCCAAAATTTCAATATTAAATTATAATTCCCAATTCTTTTTAAAGCCTCAATTACTTTCCAAAATTTTTAGTTCACATCCGAAAATTCAAATTCTACCTTCCAGTATATATATTATAATTTTGGAATTTATTTTATTCTTGTTTTTGGTTTCTTTTGTTGTGGTTCTTCGCGTTTAGATTACAACAATTCGGGATAGTACGACTTCGACAATTCGCAGCAGGGCTTCAAGCAAGGCAAGTTACACCCTTGATCATGTTGACCCTATTATTTCAAATTTAATTATGTTGTTTTATTGTATATGCATGCGTATCTTTAATCAAATATAGTTTACGGATGTTCTAAAGTTTAGTTGTGCCCATACTCCTTTGATTATAACCAATTTTGATCTCGGACTTACATGCCTTGTCACCTTAGATGAAAAACCTAGCTAGTACAATAGTATTGGTTGGAAATTTTATAGAACTGCTTAGCCTGGCTTAGAATAATTTAGGTGGGACCAACTGTTTCACATAAAATGATGATTTGAAAATGAATTCTTGACTTCGGTGAGTCAAAGATGGTTTATGAAAATTATTTAAAAATGAAAATAGAAAATTATGGTTTGGACTTAGGCTATTGGTTAGGTGGTGGATGCCGGCGTGCCTCGTGTTTGGTGACACCTGGTTGATTGTCGTGCATGTGGGTAGGTGGATTGAGCCTAAGTCAATTAAGGACCGTTTCTATGATTAATTTTATGAAGTCACTTCGTACTACCACAAGTCCGGTATGGGACGGATCTGGCTAAGTAATTTGTGAAGTTCCAAATACGGTTTCGCTATAGGCTGAATGTGAGCGTGACGTAGGCCGTGAGAAGTCTCACATGGCTCAAGAGGGGGCTCCAACTCGTGGATTCGAGTTGTGGTGAAACTTTAGTGACGGCGTGACTGTTTTGGCTATGGATCATTGCAACAGTCTTGTCATGATCTCCTCGCTGTACACCAAAGGAAGTGTGTTAATCTAGTGGCAATGTGGGATGATCGTGTCTTGTGGGTAAAGTTGTACACCTCAGCAGAGTAACAAACTATCAGGATAGAAGTGTTCACGGTCATGGACATGCTGAGTAGAGTCTTCACAGATTAGACTTGGTTTTATAAAACTTGGTTTTCGGACAAACAACTGTGGTTTTGATAATAGTCTGGGTGGGATGCTCGTGGTTAGGTTAGTGTAGGTCGGAGCCTACACTAACGATAATATTTTGGTTAAAATATTGTTTCATATGATGTATTAAAAATTCAGCTTTTGCACTTATGCTATTGTATTTAAATTCAGTACTGTTTTTTGCACAAATAAACTTATTAAGCCTTCCTTTGTTATCCCTATGCATGCATTCACTCTGTTAAAACTTCTGGTGTAACTTGCGTAAGTACTTTATGTACTTACCTTAGGAGTATTTTATGTACTCACCTTACTAAAATCTGTTGTCAGAGTTTGATGTCAGCAACTTCGGTGAGGATGGTGACGACTAGGCCGCGTCTTACAGTCATTCGCCTGTGGACAGGCAGGATGGGTTGTACCTCTACGCTTTATTCTTCCGCTGCTTTATTTTTGTTGGCCTTGAGCCTTTATTTGTAAACCTTGGTCATCAGGCCTATTTAATAAAGTGGGATTGTTTTGCATGATATGTATCCCTGTTGAACCTGTGTGCACTGACTTTTCCTGGGATAGTGCGATTTACACAGAGTGACATGGAGTTATTGCTCCATGTCGCGACATCTTGCTACCCGGGTTGTAGTTCATTTTCAGTTTCTTGCCAGTGTATTCTTCTCTGTTCCTGAAGGTCTCCTGCAGTTCTGTTTGCTGCTGCTATTTTCGGTCAAGAGAAGAACTACCATCTTACAATGCTTTTGGTTGTCTGCAGTCCTGTATGTTCTGATGTTCGGCTGTATGTGTGTGCAGTCCTCAGTTTTGGACAGCAGCAGCAGCCTTACTTTTAGTAGCAGCAGATTGTGTCTTTTGTTTTTCTTGCTCTCGGTTTTGCAGCAGTAGCAGTCAGTTCTGCTCTTCCAATAGCAGTCTCTGCCTCTCTGTTTTTCTGATTTTTGTCTTAGCAGTTTCGGTTCAGATCTGCAGCAACTATTCTTCAGTTTTTTAGTTGCACTTTTGGGCAGCACTCTGCACTTTTGGTTCAGCTACAGTTGTATTTCTGCAGCAGAAGAGCAAAGAAAAGTTTTTGCTCGATTTAATTGCAGTGGTAGCAAAGAAAATCAGCTTCACGCATTGCTTCTTTTCCGAATCGCATGTTCTTTCTGTTTTTTCTTTTCAGCTTTTGTTCTTTGCTCTCTGTGGTCAGCTGCTACTCTTGTTTTTGCTAGGCTTTACCTTGACTGATTTCCAGCAGAGATGACCATCTAAAATGATTTGAGAATTCCTTGCCTTGTGGCATTAGATCTCTTGTATGTCAGCAAGTTCAGTAGCTTCCTGTGAATCTGATTATTCCTGCTATCAGTTTCCTGCAGCAAGAGTAATTAATGTTGAATCTCTTTTAGCTACCTTGTCAACTACTTTCACTTAACCATTTCGATAAATCTTGAGTAAGAAATTGAGATCTTAGTCTCTTTGAGATGGTACTCATAGCTGGTCTTGATTAATGGAGATGATTTCCCATCTAATCTTTTGATCTTGGTTTGGTTCACTTGTGGTTTACAGATTGATCTTGACTGTTATTCTCTGCTGATTGTTTGTCAGTTTTTCGGTCCAGTTTGGCTGCCTTTCTCTACTGTTTATTTTCAGCAATTGTTCTTACTTCATAGCTCCCTTAGCTATCGGAGAAGTATTTTGTGAGAATACTTGGGGGATTTTTTTTAAGGCACCATTCACCTCCCCTGTGTTGCCATTTCCGATCCTTTATAAAGAGAGGACATATTAAAAGTTAATATTACTAGGGCGATATTCCAACATCTCCTTACTTACCAATCTCGAATGATCAGATTAATTATTTGAGACCAATCAAACCAACCTATCCAACTAGTCAGAAAAATTTAAACAACTACAATAATCAAAACAATATTTTTCATATTCCTTAATAACTGCAAGAGTTTCAAACATATATCAGCAAATTCTTAACCACAATTCACAAAACTACAATAGGACAATATCATATTAATCAACTACACTTCCAAGTATGTTAGTAGAAATTAATTACACACCCCGCTAATATCCCAACTTGATAATTCACAACTTATCAATTATTTATATAATTTCCACCTCCTACTTAGACGCAACAAAACATCACAGAGTTTTAACACCTTCTTTTAGAAAAGAGAGGAATCAAACTTCAACACAAAATAACTCAAAAGAAATGCATAGAGCCAAGGCTTCCACAAGTTAACGAACTTGCAACAAATAGTTTTGATTTTTTTCAAAATATCAAACGAATAAAGGAGTCATGTTTTCTAGTAAGAAAGGTAGAACAAACAAGGAAAATATCAATCTTGCCAATTAACAATGCTCACAAGCAGCAAAAGCAACTCAACAATAAAAAACAATAATTGTCTCAAGAACAATTAGAGGCCTATTGACACCCAACAACTGTAATGAACCGCTAACCTAAGATAAATTCATTAACCGTAATAGGCCAAGAATTGGCCAAAATCAAATCAAGGAAGGTAACAACCCTTCTAAGAAACTCACCTACAATATCTGAAACTAGATTACCCGAGGTAACTACATCACTATCTCCACAATGACCATAATTTATAGACTTAACCACACTTACTACCAACAACAACAAAATGTTAGCAATTAGGACTCGAATGCCTAATTCTTAATCACAACCACCACTACTATCAATATCAGTAAAGCATTAACTTTTTTTCTCACTAACCTTATTCTTTCCTACAACCACAATCGCTAACAAACAGTTACCACAAGAGAAATTCCTCCTACCACAGCCACATCCCCTACCATACCCCAAGGTGGGTGAACTCCCACTCCACGACCACAGCCATATCTCTCATATCACAAAGGACTCTCATGAGTCAATTCCATAAAAAAACAGTTAAGAAGTTGAATTTATTTGTAAATAATTCATCCACCACACATTGCATAAGTATGCAAATGATTCATCCACAATAAAAATGCATATGAATGCGTATGATCCATTGCACCCTTACCTAACAAAGTAAGAGTGTACATCGTACTATGGCAATGTATGATATTGTACGGGTACGGTCGCGGCGATGTGTGGCGATATCTACAATACAAATTGACATGTCATGATATGAATGATATGATTCACATGATTCATAATAATATAACTGCAAAGATCAGCACTGTATTCATCAAGTATTCTACCTCATCATCCACACATGTCTCATCAAGAACACCACCACTAACCACAAGTAATCTATCAAGATATCAACAAATGATTCATAAATTGCTATCACATAGATCACATTAAGAAATCATGTAAAAGCGGCAAAACATATCAGATTAAGAGAAATATTTAATGTGAAGATAGAATGAAATTAATGATCATATTTCACTAATCATATATATGGGGATATGAAATTAATAATGTGGACACATGATAAAGAACATGATATCGGACTTACCCACCTTGAGACTCTGTTGAGATTGTTATATTTTATGTGTTATCAATTAATCTCAAGTAATGATGATGTATAATCCTTATACCTAAGATCATCATAATTTTCTATATATGTAATAGTGCACTTAAGATTTGCTAAACGCTACTCCATAACTGGGTAATTATATAGATAACTTTTGGGTATGCTATGAAATATGTGGAGGAAAGTGATCGGTCAGATATAGGATTTGTTCCTCTTACATAACAGGAGAGATATCTTTGGTCCCTTGATGTGGTTGGATAAAGAAAGTGCATGGCTATGCCACGTGTGGTCAAAGAGTCAACCACATGAGGTTATCCATCACTAAATCAGAAAAAGATTGAGCAATCTATAGAAGATATGTTTCTCACCTGGAGTTCGATTAGGTATCGTGAGGCAAAAGAAAAATATACAAACAAGTCGTTAAGTCCAAAGAAGTACGAACTGATTGTATAGGTGTACTAACTAGTCATGAGTTGATCAGACATATCACAAACCAGTCTGCGAACTGGTCGTATGGAGATATGGATTGGTCGTAACCAGATACGATCTAGTAAGGAGTTATGAACTGATCGTGAGTAACTAAAACTTGGTTACAGATCATATTATATAAGATTTGTCTAGATTGATCTTTGCATATATTTGGAGGTTGATATATTCTACTATAGATTGCCACTGACTAGTGATAGAAAAGGTATTTCTGGGTCACAACCGAGTGTACATGAGCCTACAGAATCACACACTTAACAAGTTGGAACGGTAAAGGCATCCAATCGGAGGCTTTTCGGGTGGAATATAATCTCTACTTGTATTAGATAAGCATCCGGTACAAGACTGTCTGAGTAGGATACGATCTCTACTTGTGTTAGATAAGGATTCGGTCCAAGGCTCTACATAAAGGGAGACATTATGGCATCGCACCACCCATCGAAACCCTAGTTGCCTCCTTCCAAAGGTCTTGATGTGCATGCTGGTGCTAGCACACTGACGTACAACAATTCATCCTTAGACATATGGCCTTCGATAGCAACACTACTTCAATTGTTGTGCTGATGGGACGATTCGAGGAGAAGGCAATCGGCTTATGGACCAGCTTCTGAGGATCGTTTTCTAGAGGCGTTGGACGATTAACTACTTCCACTACATCGATACGCGCTATGCTGAACCGGACTGCTTCGACTTTGTTTCGCTACACTGCACATCTAATAGTAATGATTTATAATCTCTTATTCGTATAGTTTTTTAATTTAAATAATAAAAAATTTAATTTAAACTAATATAATCTATCTATATCCCAACAGCACTTACGAAGGATCTGGGCGGCCAGATCTCACCAATGCCCGGAGATATCTGTGAAGAGAGAAGTGTGGTGGGCGTGTGAACAGAGGGAGAAGCAGACGAGGAGAGAAGCAGAGCGTCTGTGGGATGTGGGAGTACGAAGCGTCGAACTTTTTGTTTCTGGTGTCGGACATACGCCAGCTAGCATTATCCATATAAATTTGCACAGCTTCTGCCGGTGCCATGTTTGAAGTGTTAAAGTTTTATTGAAATTTGTGCGGCATAATTCATGTGAGATTTCTACCAAACTCTGGGTTCGGATCACTCCCGCTTTTGGCTTATCTACTGTAGTTATAATAATTTTTTTTAAATGATATATTTTTCAAAGGCAGAGTCTAGATATTAATTGTAATATAAATTATGCTGATTTCATATATACTAACTAAAATCGTATGCGAGTATCTCTGTAATATATCTCGTGAACAGTCAGAATTCATAAGATATAAGTCAGAAAACATAAACCACAAGTTCAAAAGAACTTACCCATACATTCCAAACATACCTTGTTAAGCAATTTGGTTAGTTCAATCTTGTGTGGCATTGTTGATCAATCTGGCTTTCGTACGCATCATGAACAAAAAAAAATCATGTCATGATTCATGGCTGCAATGTTCTAGAAAGATTCAGCAACAAGGCCGAAGACAACACTGTGGGTCCGTGTAATTGCTGGGTAGCATGTGCATGCATATATGTTTTGTATGCTTATATGTTTTGTCAGTGAAACAAGCTCAAATGGGCCGTCGGCCGGGGGAGATAGAAAACAAACAGATGGATCCTATAGAGCTGTGGGTGGACAAAATTATTATCCCAGTTAAATTAGTAGTAGTGCCAGTTACTCTTGAAGAATTATTAGAGAAGGGGCTGCAACTTAATTAATTGCAAGGCTGCTAAGATTCACTTGACCAAACGTAATTGGTCATGTTACGATAAGACAGGATCTAACACGACAAGATGCGATTAGTAAATTAACAGTTCTCTGTTCTCCCACAAACGTAATTCCTGGCAGTGTGCCCCGCCACTCATGAATCATGATCTAAACGGCCGGTCTCAGTCTTGCTGACTTCAAACTGCATGTGTAACTTACCCAAAAAAATAATATAGCTGCTTCTGTCCATCAATATAAGAAGTTGTAGATAATTAGGTGGTGCTCTAACTAACTTTTGGTTTAAGTTTTTGGCTGTAGTTTTTAGCTGAAATTGCATTATAGCGACTGTTAGCTTTTTCTGACAAAAATGAGAAAAAATTTGAAAAAAACCTGTTTTGCCATCACGGATAATACAAAGGAATAAAGAGAAAAAGAAAAGGAAAAAAACCAAAATAATCAAAATTAAAAATATACGTTCTAAGTGGCTTCTAGCTTAAATAAGCCGAAAGCAAAAAAAACTGGAAGCTAAAGCCTTTTGGAGCTGAAGCAAGAGCAATTTGTGGTTTTTAGGGCATGTGCAATGTGATGCCAAGAAGAGGAGCTAGACCTCTTGGACCCGGACCTAGCCGTTGGAGAGTAGGGAGTCGGAAAATGTTGAGGGGTCGAGTCCAACAATTGAGCAAAGCAAGACGAACCCACCTATCAATGTCAGTGTTAGTTGCCATTGCCACCACTAGGAGGCATCGCCTTGACCCGTGCCTTTGGTCATTGACGCCACCGAGACTGCCACCCGAAGTGCCATTGCCGCCACTAGGAGGTGCCGCTGATCATGGATGCCACCGAGATTGCCACCCAGAGACGCATGGGAAGCCGACAATGGCATCCCAGCGCTGGCAACAACCTCGACAAGCTCGACGCTAAGATCCCAGCACCGTTGCAACCTTGATGCTGGGCCCGTGCTTCCAATTGCACCCTCACCTGTGCCTCCAGGAGCCACCGCTCGAGAGCTGGAACCACCTCGCCGCTGAGAGCAGTCGCTGCCATCGTAGCTTGGGATCTGGAGGCTATTGTCACCGATCAATCTTGCAGCGAATCAAGAGATGTGGAGATAGGCTGGCGGCGACAAATCAAGAGATGGTGGCAGCAAATCAAGAGACAGTGGCGTTGATTTAGGTAGCTCCAACGCCCAGTGGTGTGGAGAGAGAGCACGCTGTTAGGGAGAGAAAGGAAAGGGATGGACAGAACGATGGAGGAGAGGGAACGACATATTCTTTTGTTATTTTACTCAGTTGTATGTCCCTTTTGGTGGAAGAAGCAGGAATGCAGGATGGATGAGGAGCTAAATGCTACAGCAAATTTTCCAAACTTAGCTCCTGTTTGACGTACGTGGAGGTGAAGTGAAAAACTTAGCTTCCCTTACATTGTACATGCCCTTAGAGCATGTCCAACGTGTGATTTCAACTGGTACCAATACCTTCTCTCTCTTCTTAGTACCGATACAACACACTGGGAGAAATCTGGCATCGGTAGCATGCAGGGTACCAGTACCAGTCAATGCATCGACACAAAGCAAAAAAAACTCATATGGTTATGCTCACACCTGAATAGGGAGTCCTTATCATGGTTGTGGCCATCGTCGCACACACCGGGAGGGAGAGGTGGCACCGTGGTCATTGTCGCCCGTCACTATAGATCTAGGAGGATGCGTTGCCATCAGACCTGGCCATGCCACCACCATCTGTTAGCCTCGATCTGAGGGAGTTCTTGCTTGGATTCAAGAGGGAAGAAGAGAGGGAGAGGGAAGTACCGACCGTCCGATGCATTGGAGGAGGAGTTGGCCATCGCTGGTGTGCTCAGTGGCGGCGGCGGAGATCCGGTGACGGGGACGGCGATGGAGCTTCCCGCTGCTGACTGCGCGTCCCTCTAGATCGGTCTAGGGTTTGTCGGGTAGGGTTATGTCTCAGGCGAACCTCGTGTCTTGAGCCACCGGCCCCCACCCTCTATTTATAGCGCAGCACGACGGGGGCCTATTAGCCAAAAGTTAATGAGCGCCCCGATCGTATGTGGATCAAGGTCCCGATTAGCCGTTGGGCTAATCGGGGAGAGATCAATCTAACATTCTCCCCCTTGATCTCCTCTCATATCATACCTTTTCTTCTTTTACCATTTCATTACAAATTAGTGCATAGAGCATGTTTCATCGTCACGGTCAATCGCCGATAGATTTAACAGCTACAATACACATCTTTGTTCTGAAACAGATTCTTTAATTTTGAGCCCTTTCTAGTCCAGGAATCATAGGCTTTCCCTTAAACCTATGCCGGCTACATGTTCTCTGAACACGTTGGGTGGTAAGCCTTTAGTAAGCGGATCCGCTAACGTCTTTGCGGTACTTATATGCTCAAGACTTATAATTTGATTCCGAACTTTGTCTTTCACAACATAGTACTTTATGTCAATGTGTTTGGCAGTACCACTTGACTTATTGTTGTGGGCATACATTACTGCGGGTTCATTATCGCAGTACAACTAAAGTGGTCTATTGATGTCGTCAACCACTTTTAAACTGGGTATGAACTTCTTTAGCCAGTTCACCTGCCCCGTAGCCTCATAACATGCTACAAACTCGGCATACATTGTGGACGATGTAGTGACGGTTTGCTTTGAGCTTTTCCACGATATAGCTCCTCCAGCGAGAGTGAACACATATCCGAATGTCGACTTTCTATCATCTCCCGCATAATCAGAATCTGTATACCCCACTATATGTAGTGAATCTGATCTTCTGTATGTCATCATGAGGCCTTTTGTTCCTTGCAAATAACGCAAGACTTTCTTTACCAATTTCCAATGTTCTATTCCAGGATTGCTCTGGAATCTGCCAAGTAACCCGGTAACAAACGCTAAGTCAGGACGCGTACACACTTGAGCATACTACAAGCTTCCGACAGCTGAAGCATATGGAACCGATTTCATTTGATCGAGCTCGTACTGGTTCCTGGGGCATTGAAAATCCCCATATCTGTCGCCCTTGACTATAGGTGCAGGTGAAGGACTACATTTATGTATACCAAATTTCTTTAAGACTTTCTCTATGTATGCCTTTTGTGATAGTCCCAATGTCCATTTGTTTTTATCCCGGTGAATTTCGATCCCTAGAACGAACGAAGCTTCACCAAGATCTTTCATATCAAAGTTTGAGAACAAAAACTTCTTTGTCTCCAGTAGCAGGCTGACATCACTACTAGCTAGTAGGATATCATCCACATACAGGATTAGGAAGATAAACTTTTCATCTTTAAACTTTGCATAAACACAGTTGTCATCTACATTCTCTTTAAACCCAAATTTTCTTATTGTACTGTCAAACTTCAAGTACCATTGCCTTGAAGCTTGCTTTAACCCATAGATCGATTTCTTTAGGCGGCATCCCATTCTTTCATTTCCTTCCACGACAAAACTTTCGGTTGTGCCATGTAAACATTTTCCTCCAAATCCCCATTAAGAAATACCGTCTTTACATCCATCTGATGTAACTCTAAATCATAATGTGCTACTAATGCCATTATGATTCTGAAGGAGTCTTTACATGAGACTGGAGAAAAGGTCTCATTGTAATTAATCCCCTCTCTTTGCGTAAAGCCTTTTGCCACAAGTCGCGTTTTGTATCTTTCTACATTCCCTTGGGAGTCAAGCTTTGTCTTGTAGACCCATTTACAGCCTACTGTTTTGGCTCCTTTAGGAATAATTTCTAAGTCCCAGACTTTATTAGCCTTCATAGACTTCATTTCCTCTTCCATGGCTTCAAGCCATTTTGAAGAATTCTCACTTCTCATGGCTTCTTCAAATGAGGTGGGATCATCCTCCATTTGAAATTCCTCTGTATTATAAATCTGATAATCATCAGAAATAGCTGATCTTCTTACTCTTTGAGACCTCCTCGGGGCCTTCTCATTTGGTACATCTTCTGTTTGAGGCTGTTGTTGCTCCCCCTCATCTTCTGTTCTGTAGGATCCTGAAGAACAGGTTCCTCATTCTCATTCATTGTTGCCACAGGAGGAACAATAAACAGGTGCTGGAACCACGGTGTCTTGCACCGTCGGTGCAGCGACAGCAGGCGGTGTGAAGAATGGCTCTTGAATCATTGGAGTGGGCGCATACGCCCGCTTCTCTTCAAGTTCAATCTCTCGAACTAAACTGCTTCCCCTCATCATTTCATCCTCTAAGAAGACAGCGTGTCTCGTTTCTACAAACTTTGTATATCTGTCTGGACAGTAGAAATGAAAACCTTTTGACTTTTAAGGGTAGCCAATGAAATGGCAACTTACTATTTTGGGATCAAGCTTCCCAAGGTTTGGGTTAAATACATTAGCCTCAGCAGGACTCCCCCACACACGTAAGTGGTTTAGTGAGGGAACTCTGCCTGTCCACAACTCGTACGGTGTTTTGGGCACCGACTTACTAGGCATTCTGTTGAGAATATGAATGGCGGTTTTCAACGTTTCTATCCATAAACTCAATGGCAGTGAGGAATAGCTTATCATGCTTCGCACCATATCCATCAGGGTACGGTTGCGTCTTTCAGCTACTCCATTTTGCTGAGGTTCGCCCGGTGTAGAATACTGGGTCACTATGCCATTTTCCTGTAAAAACCTTGCAGAAGGTCCAAGAACTTGTCCATATGGGGTATGTCGATCGTAGTACTCCCCCCACAATCAGATCGGACTATCTTAATCTTTAAATCGTGTTGGTTTTCAACTTCAGCCTTAAATATCTTGAATTTATCCAAGGCTTCATTTCTTTCTTTGATTGGATAAATATATCCATAACGGGAGTAGTCATCTGTGAATGTTATGAACGAGTCATATCCATCCACACTTTTCACAGAAAAAGGACCACAAATGTATGTGTGAATAATTTGTAGAACTCATATGCTTCTTTTGGCGTCTTTCTTAATTTTCTTTACATATTTTCCTTTAATGCATTCTCTGCATTGTTCTAAGTCTGAGAACTCTAATGGAGGAAGAATATCATTCTTAACTAGTCTTTCTATTCTCCCCCTCGAAATATGGCCTAAACGACAGTGCCATAATTTCGACGACGCATCTAGAGTTCTCTTTCGTTTCCTGTTTACATTCGTAGACGAGGATTCATTTACTTTCTCGCACGCGACGTTCCCATTATCGCATACGACATTCACATCATCACATAATGATAACAAATAAAGCTCATTTTGTAAGATGGCAAGACCAACACATTCTTTATTAAACATTATTTCACACTTGCCATTTCCAAAATGACAATCATAACCATCATTGTCCAAACATGAAACACTAATCAAATTCCTCTCAGAAAGAGGGAACATAAAGAACATCTCTAAGTAAAAGAGTGAAGCCATCAGCTAGCTCTAATGAAAGATCGCCAACGGCTTCAACTTCAGCTTGGACTCCATTTGCGACTTTAACGCATCTTTCTTTTCTTTGCGTATTCCTCGTCAAACGGAATCCCTGTAAATTATTGGCAACATGAACAGTTGCACCTGAATCAATCCACCAAGTAGATTTTGAATATTGTACATACAGGGACTCATTTATGAACGTAATGATGTTCTCACCTTTCTTTGACATAATCATTTTCAAGAAATCTGGACAATCTTTCTTGTAATGTCCCTTTTTCTTGCAATGAAGACACTGATCTTTCTCCACTGTGAAATTTTGTTGCTGAGGCTTTCCTGTCTTTGAGAAGGAATGATTAAAGTTCTTTTTCTTGTAGTCCTTCACATAGTTGATGGAACCATCATGTGAGGATTTAATTCTTTCCTCCTCTTGCACACACATAGCTATGCACTTTTCTAAGTCCCATTTCTTGGGCTGCATGTTGTAGTTGACAACAAAGGTGTTAAACTCTTTCGGTAAGGAAGCAAAAACCAAATGAATAAGGAACTCATCCTTGAGAGCCAAATCCATTGGTTTGAGCTTGGATGCTAAGTTGCTCATCCTTAGTATGTGCTCTCTTATGCCACTGCCACTACCAGAGTACCTTTCTGTCACAAGCTGCTTAATCAGCTGTGTAGCATAAGTCTTTGAAGAGCCAGTAAATTGACTCTTTATTTTCTCAAGGTACTCTGTGACAGTGTCACACTCTGCGATTGAGCCCACAATTGCAGGCTCAATCATGTTCTTTATCACAGCCAAACATTTCTTGTTGGCAATGACCCACTTTTTATGATCAAGATCATATGACATTTTTATGGGAGCATAGTCCCTCTGTCTGGTCTGCCAAGCAGCATCAGCCTCATTTTCATTTCTCACCGGTGCCTCAGGCTCAGTGGGACGTGCTGTAGTGAGGACCCAGTCCACCTCAGCCAAGATAAACGCTAAGTCTATCTTTTTCTTCCACTCTCCATAGTTATCTCCTTTGAGAGTGGGGATCTCTTTGATACAACTCATCAAGTTGTATCCGACTGAAAAATAATTCAAATAAAAGTGAGAACATAACAGTAAAATTATATGCCTTATTTCCAACGTTGGTCAAATTACGACATACAATTTTATTTATACATTAAATCTACATCACCGTTGGGCAGAAATAGAAATAATGCATAAAACTCATCAATTAAAATTATAATACTGTTATTGTCAACGTTGGTCAGAAAATAACAATATCATAATTCACAACAATTCTCAAAAATTAAATTCTCCCGTTGGTTCGAATTTAATTGAAAGAGTAATCAACTCATCAATTAAAATTATAATACTATTATTATCAACGTTGGTCAGAAAATAACAATATCATAATTCACAACAATTCTCAGAAATTAAATTCTTCCGTTGGTTCGAATTTAATTGAAAGAGTAATCAACATTAACTTTTGCAGCGGAAAAATACACCATGAAACAAAATTCATGTATACATATATATACCTGAATATATGCATGACATGTATGCTGATAAACATGAAAATAAACGGTCAAATTAAAAGGACATAAGTATCAAGAAAGATAGGGGGGCCTTTTGGAAAAATTCCCACCCAAAACTTATCCTTCCAGGGAAGAGAGCTGGTCTCCACCACTCATTTATCTCTCTCCTGATTTTTTTCGGATCTGGGCCAGAGGTGCACGGCGGCCGGGCTGGCGGCGACGCCAGGCGTATGCAGCAGCAAGGGCGCAAAGAAGAGGCGCCGAGACCGCGACGGCCGGCAGCAAGGCGCGCACCGTGGCCCAAGGCCGGGCGCACAAAGGCGCGCGAGAGGGGGCGGCGCAGCAGCGCAGGCGCGGCGGGCGCACGCTGGGCAGCGAACTTGCGACAAGATGCGCGCATGGGCGGCGGCAGAAGCGACGCAGGCAGCGGGCTCAGCAGCGCCGGCGGCGCGCCGGCGCAAAGCGCGCAGGGGCCCGCCGGCAGCGAGCGATCGCACCAAGCCCACGAGGAAGCACACAAAGACGCGAGCAAGCCGGCCGGCCGCAGGGCGGCGCGCGCGGGCCGACGCAGCAATACAGCGCAAGGCCGGCCAGAGGCCCTGGCCAGCAGTACTTCTTTATTTTATTTTATTTTTTTTTGTTGCTTTTTTCGATCTGAGACTTGGGGATTTCTTTGCCCGCTCTGATACCATTGTTAGCCTCGATCTGAGGGAGTTCTTGCTTGGATTCAAGAGGGAAGAAGAGAGGGAGAGGAAAGTACCGACCGTCCGATGCATTGGAGGAGGAGTTGGCCATCGCTGGTGTGCTCGGTGGCGGCGGCGGAGATCCGGTGACGGGGACGGCGATGGAGCTTCCCGCCGCTGACTGCACGTCCCTCTAGATCGGTCTAGGGTTTGTCGGGTAGGGTTATGTCTCAGGTGAACCTCGTGTCTTGAGCCACCGGCCCCCACCCTCTATTTATAGCGCAGCGCGACGGGGGCCCATTAGCCAAAAGTTGGGCTGAGCGCCCCCGATCTGGGCGCGGATCAAGGTCCCGATTAGCCGTTGGGCTAATCGGAGAGAGATCAATCTAACACCATCATCACCTGTTGATGTAGATCTAAGAGGATATGTCATCGTCAGATTTGGCCGCACCATTGTTTGACAGAGCTTGAGGAAGCCATGCACATCGCTAATGGATCTCTAGATCTAGCAAGAAGGGGGCAACCATCTCCTCCAAGTCCGTCACCACCCATCGACGTACTGAGGTTGAGGAAGAAGCACGACATTGCTGCACTTCAGATCTGTTGGTTCACTAGTGCCAACACAGTCACCACCGATGGAGGAAGCCAAATCCGGTGCCCTCCATCACTTCTAGTATTGAAGGGACCAACGTGGAGGACTGGGTGACAAGGGATGGTGAGTGCGGAGGAGGGGGACGATGAGAGCGAAAGGGAGTGGTGGGCACGAAGGAGAGGGATGGCGAGTGTGGAGAGGAGCAGCGGGGGCAGTGGCATGGGGCAAAGGGTGTAGAGGAGGAGGTCGGTGGGAGTTAAGAGTGGGGGTAAGGATAGGGGTGAGGGTTGTTTTTTTAATATATGGTGGGACCATCTTGAGAAAGGGGAGGTACTAAACATTGGAGAGAAGAAGAAAAACTTAGTGCTGGTGTGATATGGCAATTCTCAAAGTCGGTGAGGGCACCACACACTATTGATGCCCTTATGCTGGCTGTCGGGCCCTGGAGCAACAATTCCCAGATCCTCTGTATAAATCGCAGTAGTCCAGGATCTGCTAGTACACACAGTGAACAATAAAGATAAATATCAACCATAATAACATTTATTCAATAACTAAATACGGGCCTAAATGCCAAAGTTTATATCCACGGCCTATCCGCCAATTTTAAATATAAGAAGCGAAAGAAAAACACCAAAATGAAAGAAGATCACTGAGCCTGCCCACAGGCAAACGACAGTAAGATGCGGCCTACTCGTCTTGGTCCTCACTGTAGTCAAAGTCATCGTCCTCTAAGATATGAAAGTAGGGGTGAGTACAAACTTGTATTCCGCAAGTCACTTGGAAAAATGCAATATAATGATTAAGGCAACAAAGGAAGGCACATATGATTAGTTTGAGCATAAAACAACATTTAAAGAAATACCATCAATAGATCGAAAATTGTTAAATTTAATACAAGAAGTAAAGACAGTATTATAAATGAAATCATTACTGTTAGTGTAGGTCCATCTCCCACACTAACCTAACTACGGCATCCCACCCAGACTATCTTTTCCAAAAGATATCATATAGAATCTATCTACCCAAATGCTTTTTAATCTCCTATGTATTCCATTCATCCATAATCCTTTTTTAAAAAACTATTTTAATAGTGAAAATCTAATCCACGAGAAACTTTACTCAGCTTGCCCATAACCGTGGGTACGACTATCCAGGATAAATTTTACACTGTGCAACGATTGTATAGCTTTATCCATAAGATATGATTGACTCACACTATCGGCCATTACATACTTTTGTAGACGTATAACTGAGCAATCATAACAAGACCTTTATAATGCAAAGCCTTCAATCTAGCTAAGCCAATACTAAAGTTTCACCCCAATAACAAATCTACCAAACCAGGACCTCCTCTTGAACTAAGTGAGACTTTACATGGCCTACACCACGCTCACTTTCAACTACAGCAAGACCCAGGTTGGGACCTATAAATTAGTCAGTTAGGGCTATCCCATACCAGCCTTATGGTGGTACGAATAGGACTTTATAGTAGTAGCTCACATATTGGTTTCTAATTGACTTAGACTCATCCCACATACCCCTTGTGTCTGACAATCAATATTGTGTCATCGAACAAAAATGCATGCCAGTGCCCACCATATATCCATTAGCCTAAGGGTGGGTTCTTTTGGGCTGATGGTTTATGGCTTAAATATTTGAATTCTAGCTGTTCACGAGAGGTAGTATGCACAAAAAATAGTTGTATAGGATTTTGGTCAGTATAGCTGAATTCAGTACACTTTTTACTATAATCTTCCTATTAACCACACCTTGAAAAAACGTACGGTTTAAAGCTAGTTACTGTAGACAGAAAGAGCCGAAGCCAATCATAAGCTGGTTTGAACCCAGCCTAAGTCTAAACCAAGTTATATATTTTGTTTTAAAATATTTTATAGACTTTTGTGACTCGCTAAAGTCAAGAATACATTTGAAAAACTCATCATATTATGTGAAAAGGTTATCCCAAAGGTAAAATTATAACTATACAGGTCCAAACATTTGATACAAAATTCTCTAGTCCATACTAGTATACTAACCAAACTTTTATTTTAGAGTGACAAGGTATTCAAGAATCAATGTCGAAGGAGGTAACAACAAATAGGCATTGACTAAATTTAAAACTGAAATTGAAATACTTTGAATAAAAATATGTATGCAGAATAATTTAAAATAACATAACTTTATTTCGCAATCTGGAATCAACATGATCAAGGAGTGTGACTTACCTTGGTCCATGAATTGATGTGAAATGTCATCGAAGAATTCTTCTAAATCGTCGAAGTCTACTTATGAAAATACCTAAGCAAACTCAAATAAAATCTAAATAAATTTAAATAAACTCAACAATTTAAAAAGAGGGCAGAAAAGGATATAGGGGAATTTTTGATGAATTTAGAAATTTGAAAGGGTTTAATCAGAGCAGGATGAAGGAGAATGGGCTTTCGAAAGTTTTAATTCTAAGAAAATGAGAAAGAAAATTCTATTCACCATATTCTTGCATTTTCTGAATTATTTTTCTAAAGAAAAAGATATTTATGATATCCGCAGAGAATTTATGCAATTATTTTTCTAAAGAAAAATCTAGTTTATGATATCATGCTGACATCAACCTTACATGTGGTAGGTGACGTGGTGGATTTGTTGATGTGGCTACCATGTGCCACTGGTGTGGCCGGTGTTTGGCTCAGTGCTGACATAGCATGCCTTGTGGCTGCCATGTCGCGGCCACATGGACCTGTGCCATGAGGTGGCATGCCACATGGGAGTGTGGTTGACTTGTGTGGCGTGGCGTCCGTCCGGACATCCGATCGGCAAGGGAACTTTCAAATAGTTTGATCGGAAAGGACTGTCCGATCGGCTAGAAACTTTCAGATCAATCCGAACAACCAAAGGGGGTTCAAACTGTCTGGGGAGACTTGAGGCACGGGGAATGGAGAAGGAAGCGGGGAGGTGGTGGCGTGACGCATTGAGGTGCTAGGGCCGGTATTTATAGGGCAGAGGGGTGGCGGGGCTCAAGAATCCCTCGTCGTGATTCATGGCTTGTGGATGGAAAAGGGAGAGGGAAGATGTTTGAATCAAGAAATTCACGGCGATGCGGAGAGTTTCCTTTTGGCGAACGGCCGAGAAATGGAAGGAGGAGGGGACTCGATGGCGGAATCGGCGGCGGAGATGGCGGCGTTGCGCGAAGAAGGAAGGCGGGCGGAAGGAAGAAGGAAAGGGGAAGGGAGCAGGTACTGACAGGCGGGCCCAGCTGGGCTGGGAGGGAAAAGGAAAGTAAGGGGACGGTGGGATGGGGCCAACGCGGGGTGTGGCCACAACTGGCCTGTCCACGTGTTGGTTGGTGGGGAAGGCGGAGTGGGGAGGAAGGGTAGGCAGTCGGGATGCACAGGTGGTGATGTGGGCAGATCTAGGCCATCCACGCATCGTCCGGAGGTGAAGGCGAGTGATTTTAAAGTTTTAATTTTCATTTTTAATTTTCAGAAAACACGAGAAAAGAGGCTAAAGGCTTAGAAAAATAGTAAATAAACTCTAACAATTCCAAAAAAATTCACAAAAATTTCTTCAACCATTTTGGACTTAGGAAAAAATTTTAACTTATTTTTCTTAAATTTTTATACTAAAAATACTTTTTAATTTTAAAATTAATTTTTAAAAATCTAAAAAATCAAGATAAAAGCCAAATGAGTTCAAATAATTAATTTGACATAAGATTTTTATAGAAATTCAAAATATCATTTATTTAATAATATTTCTATGTTTTTACTTAAATTAGGTTTTAAAATGGAGGCCTTTTTAGAATCAGAAAATTAGGGCAAATCAAATTCTAAAAATTTTAAGCAACGAAATGCAAATGTTTCATTTTAAATTAAATTAATTGATTTTTTTCACCCTATTTTTTGAAATAAATAGCCGAGCTATTACACTGGCCTTGTCTTTGTTACCTCGTGAATGTAGAAAAATTGTTTCTTTGTTACCTCGTGAATTTAAAAAAATGTTTTATTGAACAACTGAGTGTTTTTCTCCTGCCAAATCAGTTAGATTTTTGGCCCTTGGATCAAAATTGCACTACCCAGATCACTCCCACTCTCTCATATATATTAAGCCCTTCCTCCACTCCTAACTGTAATCCCCTTCCACCAATCACTGCCCGCTTCCCCGCGTCGCTGCCCTACCGCCTCTTACGCTGGTGGGGCTCGTTGTCATCGTGCCACCACCGGCGGTCCTCCACCACCCCGACGTCCCTAAATCTGAGCCCCAGTGAATACAACCCCTAACCTAGTGAACCCTAGCTCTAATATGATGAACCACCACCCTAACTACTAGCCGCCACCACTGGAGAGAAAGATCCCGTCGTCCGAAGCATGAATCTTTAAGAAAAATTGTAAGGTTCGAAATTCAACTATTTTTCTTCCAAAAAACATTCAACAATTTTTTAACAATTTTGGGAAAAAGGCTACCACAACGCCAACAAGAGCCTTGATTTTTAGCTTATCCAGCCAATTAGCCACTTTGGAATACTCCCATCTCCTCCATATGATCGAGTCTTTTCAAATATTTTGCAACTCCCTACAACCCTATTAACAAATTCATATATACAAATAGAAAATTATTGCTAATTAATTAAACCAACTCATTTTCCTCATCGATGGATCATTATGTAGCATCCATCAATCCTATAATTAATGAGGGAAAGCTGGCTACATGACACTCAAATTTCGTGGTGTTTGCTCTTGGACACTAGTTTTTTCATGTCTTTATCAAAAACACACTACTAAAATATGGCTCTTTGCCATAGGACATTGAACTATTATAATAATATTATCCTAGTTGATAGGAGAGAGAGTATGCAAAATGTCCTATTTGTCCTCCATCTTCTCCCTTTTGACAAACCTCCTCCCATGTCCCGTCGTCCCACTCGCCCCTCCTCACCTGCTCCACCGCTACCTCCACCACTTCGTCCCTCTCCCCATCCAATTTTACCGCAGGCATCACCGTCTTCACGCCTGATCTCACTTGTTTCACCATTGTTAGACTCCTTGTCCTCACATAGTAGCTTATGGCTCAAGTGAATAGGTTGAAGTTGGGTTAAATCTTGCTGACAGCGTCCAAGCCCCGACAACATGAGCGAGACTGAGATGACATGCCGCCCCTCCTCTCCATCTCTGGCACTACTGCTAGACAATAATGACCTCCTCTCAAAGATTGATGCGCTTTGAATGGTACATCATTTCTCTATAGTTTAATGCATTAATTCATTGATTTTATCATTAATTGCTCAAATTATTATTAGTTCATTGCCAAATGCACAAGATATGTTTTGGTTGATGTTATCTCTAGGATCTGAAGGGGATTACACACTTTTAGGAACCAAAATGGAAAGTAGACATCAAGAGAAAGGAAATCCAACTTGGATCACCAAAAATCGACCCTCCAAATAAGAAAACAACTAATGATATGGTCAAGAAAGTGATATCTGATATCAATGTACTTAGTCCGAGAGTGCTGCACTGGGTTCTTAGCAATGTTAATGGCAGAAGTGTTATCACAAAAGAGTGGAACACTGTCTATAACTAACCCAAAGTCCCGCAGGGTCGAAGCCATCCAAAGTATCTGGCGCAGCAACTGGCAGCAGCGACATACTCGGCCTCTGTAGTGGACTGCGCAACACCGTACTGCTTCCTAGATGACCAAGAAACAAGAGAAGTGCCAATGAATTGGCAGGTGCCAGAAGTGTTCTTCCTATTTATCCTACAGCCAGCAAAGTTTGCATCTGAGTAGGCTTTGAGGGAAAGACAGGAAGAGGAAGAGTACCAAATACCATAGTCAATGGTAGCTCGAAAATACTGAAGGATGTGCTTCGCCACCTGGCGGTGGGATACGCGAGGAGAAGCTCGAAATCGAGCATATAGATACACAGAGAAGTGTATGTCTGGTCTCGAAGCAGTGAGGTACAAGAGAGTGTCAATCATACTTCTGTACTCTTCTTGATCAACTGGCTCGTCATCCTCATCTAGATCGAGTGAAGCTGATGATGCTATCGGAGTTGACACTGGTTTGCCATCACTCATGTCAAAGCGCTTCAGGAGGTCTCGAGTGTACTTGCCCTGATACAAGAAGGTACCCTCCCGAGTCTGCTTGATCTGGAATCCAAGAAAGAATCTCAACTCGCCCATCATGCTCATCTCAAACTCGGTGCTCATGACATCCGAGAACTGGGAAACAAGAGCATGAGAGAAGCCACCAAAAATGATGTCATCCACATAAATCTGGACGAGTAGAAAGTCATTGCCATGCCTACAAATGAACAAGGTCTTGTCTACCTTACCCATCTCAAACCTATAACTCAACAGATATGACTTAAGCCTCTCATACTAAGTTCTAGGGTTTACTTAAGTCCATACAGGGCTTTGAAAAGCTTGTAGACATAGTTTGGGTATTTGGGGTTTTCGAAACCTAGAGGCTGCCTAACATAGACTTCTTCCTCAATATACCCGTTGAGGAAAGCACTCTTGACATCTATCTGGTAAAACTTGAAGCCCTTAGACACCGCGAAAGCAAGCAAGATCCTAATAGCTTCTAGCCTAGCTACAAGGGCAAAGGCCTACAAGGGTTTTGGTTTGAGGTCCACAAATCACAAGTTAAACTAATATGTGACACACTTCTCAGACTCTTTCTAAGAACTTCCCTCTCTGATTCATAAATCTTGATGCATTCATTTCTTATCGTCTTTCGACCAATGAACTGATATAATGGATTTAAATATCTCATCAAAACATTAAACCAAGCATGCTCGACCATTCTAAAGGGATACTCATGGACAATTATCATCTTAACAATAATTCGACGAGTTTCATCTTGATCATATTCCGTAGGAGTAGAAACAAAAGGTAAACCAGTCTCACCTAAGTTTAGTTTCGCTTGAGCTTTTATCTTAGCCATCTTGTTCATATATGGCGTGCACTTCGGTATATGCCTCATAAGATGTGAAGTTGCACCCCCTTGTTTGTAAGACATGAGTTTGTAGCAGAACCTGCACTTTGCCTTTGTATCAACCTCTCCTTTCTTTGTCTTCGATGGAACATTCACCACCTTAAAGATCTTCCAACAATTTGATCTCTGTTTTTGTTTACTAGCTTGCTTCCTCTTTTTGCCCCCTCTGCTTTGAGACACTGTACCCTCTTCTGTTGTCAATGCCACAATGGCTTCTTCAGCACCATTTGAACTTGAGGAGTCCACATCAATATCCCCTTCCTCCTCATCAGATGGTACACCACCAAAAGCCTCCCAATCCACATCCACATCCACATCCTCCTATAGCCAATGAATCAAAGCATGAAGTATCAGGATTTACTCACCAGATGCTGCTGGTTTTAGGGTTTAGATGCAGCAAAAGATTTACTCACCGAGGCTGCTGGTTCGGCGAGGTCACGAGGCGGGGCCGACGGGGAGGTCATGACGTCGGCCGCCTTCTTCCCTCGAGCACGAGATTCCATGCTCCGTTCGCGGCCCATGCGCGTCGGTTGGAGCGGAGGGAGGTGGCGGTGCGGGGTGGGGGGACCGGGGAGGGAGACGGCGCGCAGGTGGGGACCGGGAGGAGGCGGCGGCGCGGCGTGGGGGGGACCGGGGAGGGAGGCAGCGGCGCGGGGTGGGGCGGGGATCGGGAGGAGGCACGGTGCGGGGTGGGGACCGGGAGGAGGCGCGCGCGGGGGGGACCGGGGAGGGAGACGGCGGCACTGGGTGGGTGGGAACCGGCGGCGCGGGGTGGGTGGCGAGTGAGCAGAGAATGGGTCGGACGCGAGTGAGGGCCTAACTTTGGGGTTGGAGAATGGAGACCGCATGTTTTCGAGTCCGGCTCGTTCGGCTCGCGAGTGGCTCGCGAGCCAGCTCGAGCCTGGCTCGTTTTTTTCACGAGCTATACACGAGGCTCGGCTCAGCTAGGTTTTTTAAGAGCCTGAGTCGAGCCGGCTCGAGCTCATTACGAGCCGAGCCGGCTCGAGCTCGTTACGAGCTGAGCCGGCTCGCAAGCCTCAAGCCAAATGTCCACCCTTAACCTCAAGGGGAGGAGAAACTAGATCGCGTAGACAACCCTCATCTTCATCCTCCTCATCATTCACAAAGATGGTCTCGGACTGCATCACAGAACCTGAGATATTGGGCCTAGTCCTCGGACTGGCCTTATCGAAGGTCACCTCGCAGGTCTCTACCATTTTGCTAGACTCGTAGTTCCAGACCCTATACGCCCGCGAAGAAGTCGAGTAACCCAGAAAAATCCCATCACAAGATCGTAACTCGAACTTATCTAGGTTTCCAGACTTCAGAATAAAACACTTACAACCAAACACACGAAAATAAGAGACACTGGGCTTTCTTCCGTATCTCAACTCATAAGAGGTGCGATACAAGTGTGCCATCAGAAAATCATATCCTAGACCTGATTGAATTTGCAAATCTTGGACTGGTCTAGAATAAGATTTATCTTCTTCTTGCCTCCAACAAATCTCTCAAGAGTGTTCATAAGATACTGACACTCCCGAAAGAGAGAGATGCAAGAAGAGCAGGGGGAAGAGGAGACAGCAGAAGGTAAGAGTGAAGAAGAAGAACCAATAGCAGAAGAACGAATAGCACGTGCAGATTTCTCCTGATGCACGGTTGCCTCAACATTGAGGGCTTCGCAAGACGCACTGGGCACAGTCCTACTTCTAGCCATTTGGTTCTCGCCGCTAAGCGTCTCTACCATATCCTTAGGCTTCTTCCCGACCACAGCACACACATCACAACAAAATTATGGCTTCTATAATAGATCCTTAGTTAGCTTCACACATTTATCATTTAAAGTAACGAGTATAAATTTTAGTTTTTCACAATTATTGCATGGTGAGCTAACAGGGTCCTTAGACGCATACTGAACCATTTTGTTGTTGTGATAAACCATTTCTTGGAATTGCTTGGAAACATATTCAAGTTCGGCAATTAATTAGGGACAGTTGACACATGAAGCAATTGGCTCAAGCAAAGACGCATGTAATTCAGCAATTTTATGATCTGCCTTCTTTAAGTTCATCTTTAAGTTATTACAAGTTTCACAATTTTCAGGCAGATCAAGAAGCATAGTGTAAAGGCCTCTAAAAGTATTGTCCTTATCCTCACATGAGGTCCAAGAAGTAGTCTCAATAGTAGATAAAATAGAAGCTATCGTACTCATCTCTAATTTAGCAAGCAGACTAATATTCTCCACCTTATATATATCAAGCTCAGAAGTCAAACTACCATGAGAGGTTCTTAGCTTCTCCATATCTCCAAGCAAAGCAATACACGTATCACAATCGTCACGGGAAACAGATCTAAGTGAGGTAAGCTCCCGTGACAAGCTCTCTACTTCCTTCTCTAACTCGCTACACCTAGCTCTAGATCTAGCATAAAATTTTCCTAGCTTAAGAAAAGCATCATTGAGCTGGTCGTAAGTGGAGCATATCTCATCGGAGTCGCTGTAGAGCTATCGCTGACATCGGTCTCGTTGGCCATGAAGCACATGTCGATGAAGTCGTCGCCGTCCTTAGGATCTTGATCATCCTTGCCATCATCGTCGCTCCACCCCTCCATGTCGCTGAAGTCGATATCGTCGAAAGCGGTGAGGATACGGTGGAAGAGCTTCTTGGCTTTGCCAAAGTTGTGAAACTTCTTCTCTTTGCCTTGAAGGTGAGCAGGAAGCTTCTTATTGCGGTTCTTGTTGATGTAGTCGTTATTGCTCACACCGCCATAGTCGTTCTTGCCCTTCTCCAGCTAGGGGCAATTTGCTCGAATGTGGTTGAGGCCACCATACTCGAAGCAGATTATCGGCCCACTCCTCTTTCTATCCCTCACTCTCTTGTAGGCATGGGAAAATTTTCTGGTAAGAAGAGCTAACTGGTCCTCTGGTAGCTGCTCTATTTGATCATCGGTTACTTCACAGAGAGCAGCTAGGGAAAAACCAGTAGCATTGTCAAAGAAAACACCAGAAGCTGGACTGGGATCGGTGACCAAAGCCATCGGCTGCGATTTCGACTTGCGAAAGACAATGTCAATCTTGTGAGTCTTGAGGCGTGAGTACAACGCGTCAAGAGTCGGAGTCGAAAGATCGATCGTGTCTTTGACGGTGGTCACCTTCATCTCCCAAACTCGCAAATCCAAGGCCGAAAGCATCTGTCGAGTGTTGTCCGAGTCGGAGTATGTAAGACCGACGGCTCAGAGGTTGCTTAAGATCTTGTGAAATCTCGCAAAATACTCAACCAGGGACTCACCAGCGAGCATTTCAAACTTATTGTAACCTCGCTTGAACTGGTCCTGTCGTACGGTCTTAATCTGGGTGGTGCCCTCATGGTATGCATCGAGAGTCACCCAGATGTCGTAGGCCGACGAGAGATGAGAAATACGATCGAACTCACTTTGGCTCAGACCCTAGATTATGATATTCATTGCCTTAGCATTTGCCTCAACATCAGGCATGTTATTCACATTGATGTTCTCATCAGCAGGAACAATAAAACGAGTTTTTACTTCTTGCCAGATCGCATAGCCCTGAACCTGTATGTAAGACTACATCCTACTCTTCCAAAAAGGATAGTCAACCCCATCAAAGATAGGAGGCTTGGTGGAATACCTGTCTGTCGCTATGGCTCACAGACCGGTTAAGATCTATCGACGAGAGCTAACCGGCTCTGATACCAATTGAAGGATCGAAATGGCAACAAAGGGGGGTGAATGTTGCAGAAAACTGCACTTTAAAACAGCACTAAAACTGCAGAAAACTGCACTTAAAATAGCACTGCTGGCTGAGAATAAAGCAGAGAAAATAGCAACTAAAAGTAACACAAATTGCTGTCCAAAACAGCCTGAAAAGTACAAAGTAAAAGCTGAAAAGCACAAAGTAAAAGAAGCACAAAACAAAAGCTGAAAAGCATAAAGTAAAAGCTGAAAAGCACAAAGTAAAAGAAGCACAAAGCAAAAGCTAAAAATTGAACCAAAAATCAGAAACTAGCAGCAGCCAAATAACCACAAATAGATAGCAGAAAATAGCAGCAACTGAACACAGAAAATGCTCCCAAAGATCTGGCCGAAATAGCTAAAAAGAGAGGCAGAGCAAGCCGAAAGAACTGGAAGAAAAATTCAGAACAAAACAGCAAACAGGGAACACATAAACTTATCTCCTGTTACTTCCTGACCGCAAGGATCAAATACTTTGCTCTCGGAAATACATGCCAACGGGCCTTGTGAATATATCCAGTTCTGAGCCAAGAAAATCTACAATTTAACAAAAATTTCAGAGTGCCAAAAAGATTGGAATGCTTGCTTTCGGGATGAACTAGCCAAGAGGCCTTGAGATGTTTCCCAGTTCAAAACAAAGAAGGAGCAGTCAAAAGTTCAACTCAAAACAAGAGAAAACCGATTTGCTCTTGGAAATTAACTAACCAAATGGTCTTGAGACAAATTTCCACCACAAGCACGAACAAGATTTACTCTCTCAAGAACTGAGAAAACAAAACATAAGAGCTAAACATCTCAAGCAAAAAAGATTTCTTAGATTGAGACAAAAGAGAGATGAATGATTATAAAAGAGGAATGTTTACAAGAACTCTCCGATCTCTCACTTTCGCACACACATGGAAAGAAATAAATGAAACGCTAATTCCACTCTCTCTCAAGAACATAAGCCCACACATGGAGAGAAAACTGTAACACTCACAGAGCACAAGCATCGGAGAAAACCCTAACACTCACACCCTTCTCTCAACTCTCTCCATTAGAGAGTACTCTCTATTTATAGCCTCCACTAATGGGTTTATAACACACTTTACCCATTAGCTCTCAACTACTTTTAGCACTTTACCCATTAGCTCTCAACAACTCATCACTTTACCCATTCTCTCCTAATTAAATCCGCTTTCTTTATGCAGTCTTGCGTATTTACCAAAATGTCACTCCTGCACCTTCCTGAAAGCTTCCTCATTTCTTGTCGTCCAAGCCTCACAACCACTTCGAGTCCTCGCCATCTTCGACACATCCGACCGCTTCGACCTCAGCACCGCCTGTGCCTAGTCCGGTCACTCCGTGCCTCGCCACGACTCAGCTCCAAAGTCCTGCAGCCATCACAGACAAGAAAACACATCACATAGCACCGCACAAAATATTGAAATTAAATATTAGCACAAGTAGATAGCACAAAATGCCCGAAACAAACTTAAACTTTTCAGAACACGAGTCAATTACTCATCACACACATGGGGTTACCTTCACATGGTCTCTCAACGGGGACACATCAATCATGTGTTGCAAGACTGTGAAATGGGCTTGAGCATAAACATCCTTATCTGAAATGATTGCTTTCCTTCCGATATTTCCGATACCTTGAGCCTCCCCTCATGGCGAGATTGAAGCATACCTATCAGTTCAATTTGAGCTATATAATCAACACAGAACTCAATGACCTCTTCGCTTGCATAACCTTCGACAATGCTGCCCTCTGGCTGAGATCAATTCCGTACATAGAACTTGAGAATTTTTATGAACCACTCTAATGGGTACATACTACGTAGGAATACGGTCCCGTATATTATTATCTCCCACACAATGTGAATAACAAGATGGACTATGATATCAAAAAAACGACGAAGGAAAATACATTCTCAAGATGAGTCATCACCACCTTGTCCTACAAAGCATTTAGTACTTCGAAATCGAGATGACCTTCTGAGCAATTGTATTAAAGAAATAACACAGCTTCATGATTGTCTCTCGGATCTTGATCAGTAAAATATTCTAATTGCAATAGGGAGCATCTATGTCATCAGCACATATCAACCAAATCAAGTTGTGCGTTGACACCATCCTTTGTTTTATCATGAATGTTCAGTAAGAGATTAATTAAGCTGTCATATACATTCTTCTCTACGTGCATGACGTCGATGCAGTGCTGAACTTCTAAGTACTCCCAATAAAGTAAATCCCAAAATATTAATCTCTTCTTCCAGATGTTCTTCTTATAAGTCCTCAATTTATGTCCCTTTCTGAGGACAACATCTAAATTCTTAACCATATTATAAACCTCTTTTTCACTTAAATACCTTAGAGTTGTATTGTCCTCCTTCTCTCCGTCAAATTATTTTTTCATCTTTGTGGAATGGATGAGCCCTCCGAAGGAACTTGCGGTGATGCATGTACATGATTTTGCATGAGTGTTTCAGCCACATACTCTCGGTACCATCTAAACAGTGAGTACAAGTTTTGGCTCCTTTTGTACTCTGGCCCGATAGGTTAGTAAGGCTAGGATAATCATTTATGGTGCATAACAACAAGGAGTATAAAGTGAAGTTCTCTCATTTGTATGCATCCCATACCTGTATCCCTTTGTTTCATAGTACTTTTAGATCTTCCACCAATGGTGCTAGGTATACATCAATATCATTCACAGGTTGCTTCAGCCCTTAGATAAGTATTAACAGTAAAATATACTTCTACTTCATATATAACCAAGGAGGAGGGTTATAGATGTAGAGAGCCACAGGTCATGTGCTATGTTAGCTGCTCATACTACTGAAAGAATTTATTCCATCTGTACTCAATCCAAACCTTATATTCTTTAGTTCTGCACTGAAATTTGTAAATCACCTATCGATGTTTCTCCACTAGACGGAATCAGCAAGGTGTCTTATCATTCCATCCTTCTTGCACTCCTCTGGGTGCCAACGCAACAGTTTTGCCTCCTTTGGATTCGCAAAAAAATATTTCAAATAGGAAATTATAGGAAGATGTCATGCCACCTTAGTAGGAGGTCCTTTCTTTACCTCTATTCCCTTATTGTTATTTGATTGATTCTTACGCTTGTATTGGGATGCATTGCACACCAGACATACATGCATGTTTGTATATTCTTTACGGTAGAGGATACAGTTATTCAGATATGCATGTATTCTTTCTATTTCAATTTTCAATAGACAAAAAACCTTCTTGACTTTATATGTGGTTTTAAGTAACTCGTTTCCCCTCGGAAGTATCTCCGATAAAAGACCTAGCAGCATCGTAAAACTCTTGTCAAACCAACCGTTGCTTGCCTTCAATTTCAACAGTTCAAGCACGGTTGACAACCTCATGTACTTTGACTTGCAGCACGTGAACAAAGGTTTCTCTGAGTCCTCCATCAAGCCCCGAAATTTAGCATACTCTCTCTCATCATAGTTCGATTCTGTACCACGAAGCATCTAATCTAGATTATCATCGTCTAGCCTATCTGAATCCAAACCACAATCGACATCATCCGGTGCCATATCATTGACTTCACCGGCGATGTCATTATTGCTACCTTCTTATGTAATCTCCTCTTCGCCATGACAGGTCCAATGTGCATACCCCTTTTCGAAACCGCTTCGAATCAAGTGCACTTTAATTTGCGCTCGATTCTTAAACATCTTTAGATTCTCGCGGTCAATGCATGGACAGTATATATATTCCACCCCTTTATTCAAAATATTCTCCTCAGTAGCTCTTGTAAAAGCAGACACGTCATTACTATACTCTTCACTCACATGGTTCGCAACATATATCTAGCTTCAGTCCTATGTTATACATATATAACAATTTAGTATTAAATAATAAATTAATTAATTAGTACACTAGATATATACCACATGCATTGAGGTTTTGCTAGCTTAACAAAAAAGCTATTTTCCTAGGAACGAATTATAACCAACAATTTTGACTAATTTGGCTTGCCCATATGACGAGAACTGATCATGTATGGCCAAGTAGATCTAAACTATCTTCAATTCTAGTCACCAAAAGTTAGATCTAAATTTTAATACAACGAGAAATAAATTACATTACTATCCATAGGTAGTCAAGAACTTAATGAATCTTCAATCACTCTTGCCAAACAGTCTCCTTTCACCAAATGGCCTGAAAGTCTTGCCTTAACTCAAAGTAGCAGCCCAGATCTGGAATTCAAGACAGAGGGTCCACGCACCATTCTGCACGCAATTAATATAGTGGAATTACCACAGATGGTTTTTAATACAAATCATCTGTAATGACTTAATTATCATAGATAGTTTGTATTATAAATCATCTGTGATAATTCACAGATAGTTCAAACTAAAAACCATCTATGATATTTCATAATATCACAGACGGTTCATGAAAAAAACCATCTACGATGATTCATAGACGGTTTTTACCATGAACCGTCTGTGATATTAAATTTTTATAGACAAATTTTGACACTAGCAACAACACAGACGGTTTCTAAACTAAAACTGTCTGTGATAGTATACATCACAGACGGTTTTGTAAAACTATCTGTGATGTTGTGTCTAGTATTAGGTTTTCTGTAGTAGAGGTATGTGTATTTTTGTAGGGTTTTCTTTCGCAAGATTACTTTATAGGATTTTGATCATGTATGTGACATCCACATTTACGTAGCAAACTGAGTCTTAAGATAACTACATACGTACGTACACTAATCAGTATATCAAAGATATATACATATTGTAACGCCCCATTTCCAAAAGCGCTGGCAATCCCCATAACTATCTAAGACTGTTTAGTTACGGCGTATTGTACATGAGTGAGCACCACACCAACACATACTTACAACATAAGAACCAATCTTTATTACAGAAGTACAGCTTATCAGCTAGGTTTGGACACAGCGAACGTGCAAGCCCAAAGTTATATTACAACACAAAAGTAAAACCCCACAGGCGAGCCTGAGTAAGGATAAGACTTAAAGCCACTGATCATTAATGTAGTAGGGTTCTTCAAGTTCTTCGTTAACAGCTTCCTCAATGCTGTCCCAAGGTTCTTCTGTTGATTGTTTTATAAGTAATGAGTTCAACCATACCCAGCAAGTTATAAGGGTAAACCCTAAATTAACTTCTTGCTATGATTGTCAAGAGGTGGGATCATACTGGTTTTATTAATATGATTGTAGATGCAATTTTATTTGTAAATATTTTTGAACATGAAATAACAAAGTATTAACGTCTTAATGATAAAATGGGGGTTTTCAACATCTAATTACTCAGATTGAAATATAATGAAATCCACTATGTCTTACTATTGGAATCACCCATTAAATATAGCTTCATTAACCAGAAGCACAACATATTCGAATACCATTTGTTATACTCTACAGAATTGCCCAACTTTACCCACAAGATTTCTTAAACTCTCAATATTATGCAATAGACATGCAATAGGTGGCGTGCAACTGAGTTGAGAAAGCAAGGTCTTTCAGTGCTCTACCAGGTAGGTTATAGACCACACATTGTCGGATATCCACTGGACAATGCGGAATACTACCGTTTGATTCTGAGTGGACTTACCATTGTCAAGTATGGTTTTACCATTCCCGTACCACTCCTTTTGTCCTTGGGCCATTCCCACACCAGGAACCCCAACCATTCTATAGATATTCAATTGAATTGAGCAGTTACTAGACCAGGTTTGATAATTCAATATTTGGGATTGACCGATTTCTGTGTCCTTTACTCAGCATAAGATTCTAGTCCTTACTTTTCACCATAAGGTGGCCATCCACAAACCATTAACTCAGTGCTCCACGGCACTGCCACCTTTCCAACCATGCCTCTTTCCTAGAGTAAGGTTTCTAACTCCAACCAGGCTTTCCACGATTCATCCTTAACCCTAGGACTATTTTTATGAATCTATTAGCAAAATACCGATATCACTTAGTATTATAAATATTTTGGATGAACTACACTACAATTAATTATATAATAATTAAATATTACTAAGGTTATCAAGGTGAATATGGCCTCGAATTAAACATGGCATTTTCTGGTGATATGACATAACGAATTTTTTTATGTAATTGTAAACATTTATTATAATTAAATAGCAGTGTGTAAATAACAGTAATGAAAATAATATAATTAAATAATTTGAATTTCATAGGATTCAACATGATCAAAGACTTGTAACTTGCCTTGCTGCTCAAAATACTCTACTAGCTCAAGGGCTTCAATGTTTAGGTTCGGTCCTTGTACTGTCGCTTTGGAATACTCGGATGCTAGCGCAAATAATTAAAATAACATGAGTTCATGCTTGATATCGATCAAGCTAGGAAATAAATAAAATAAAAAGAAGTAAAATACAATAAAACCAAATAAGGGCAGATTTGGAATTTATCGAGATCTGGGTTGGCAGAACGGAGGTCAGAATGGTCTTAACGAGCTCGAAACGATCAAAATGGATGTAAACTTGTGTTTTGGGTTTCTGGTAAATAGTGACGGGTCAATCACTATTCTCTTCAGGTCAATCACTATTCTTTTCGGGTCAGGTTATGAACAATGTCGTGTTTAGCATAGTGTTCAGGTTGAGTTCTAAAGGAAATGGGTTGGTCGGTGAACAGTGCAGTATAGTGATGAACAGTGATAGGCTGGCTTGAGGTGAACAGTGCTACAGCTACAAACAATGCTAGGCTAGTTAAAAGACTCTGCCTATAGCCTTAATTTAATTCAGTCGAGTAGTCGGCTAATGCGCGCATGTAGCCAACATGGCCCGCGCGGTCTGACTCAAAGCACAGCACGGCCCAAGTGTCCTGCTCGCTCCCACCTTCTACCACCTTGGGTGACAATAGTGCCACCAGACAAGGCATTAGTGCTGGCGATTGAAGCAATGTTGGCCAGGCTCACCGATAGCCGTTGAAAGCACCTATGGGTTCCTCTTCCTCTAGGGGTTTCATTTTGGAGCTTGGAGGGACTCGGGAATGGGTGATGGTGGCCAGCAGTGAGGGGAGATTCTACGGTTCCTACCACGGCACAGAGGATCTCCGGTGGTCCTTCGGCGAGGGTGAGGGTCATTAAACTATCTATGGTGCGAGGGGAGGCTAGTAGCGACAACGGTTTGGGCTTGGGTGGTCTTAGCTAGGCTGTCCATAGGAGGGGTGACTCGATCGGCAGGGGCTCAAGGTGCTGGTGAGATTGGGCTTAGGATAAGGTTCGACAAAGGTGTCTACAGATTCATGGCAGTCCAAAGAAGCTACGGTTGCAAGGAATTGACCGGCCATCGACCGAAATGAAAGATTGGCTGAGGGGGCTCGCCGGCTATGGGGACTTCGACAATGATGTTGTGGTGCGCGAGGAGTCAAGGGATTGCTTCGGTTAGGTGATTGGGGTTTGCGCGAGATGGTTCGGACGACCAATTGGGCTTTAAAGCAACTCCAAGGTGAAAGGAGTAGTGGGCGGACACCGGCTGCTCGACGTGTGGGTGATGCGGTGGCCTCGAGCGCTGTCAATGAGGAAGCTTGCAGGTGAGGTGGTGCAGTGCTCTAGCCAGGGGTACTACAACCTCAGGCGGGCTTGCGGAGGGATGACGGAGGTGGTACGGGAGGGTGCAGCGTCAATCGAGAGATGCACAAAGTCGTGGCAGGGAGAAGGTAGGTTAGCGCACAACACGTGAGACGAGGCAAGTGATGTTAGCAGATGGGATAGCAGAGTGAATGTGGAGGATGTGCTGGCGGAACCGGTCTTGGGTATGAATGCCGAGAGAGCTGGGCTAGAAACGACGGCACGAGGGTTAGGTGGCCAAGCGACACAGGGGAGAGGCAGGGGAGGGAAAGGTGAGTGCTGTCCAACTGGTGAAAACGGCTTTGCCGAAAAGAGAAAGTGGATTTTGGCTAGGATTACCAAATTGGGCAAGAACACATTCAAAGGAAACTCAATAGAAAATTCAAACTTGTTTGAATTTTGAGGTGTTTCACATATAGCTCATTCTCCCATTTTATTTTCTTGTAATATATACTAGGTAGCAGGTAGCTATCTACACTTAGAAGCAAGCAAATTAATTAAACTGCCCACGATCGAGATGGACTAATTGAATTGCTTCCTGGCTTCCTACAGCTGCTTAATTATTAGGTGGTCCTTTAATTTGCTTGTAGCATGGTCCTCGAGTAGCTAGTACGTATGGCACTGCTTGCTGATCGATCTTGTCCAAGAGGTCTAGCGGCCAGCGATGATCGGTCGATCGATGCGACGCAAGTCACACGCACTGTACAAGTGTTACACACCTTATCCTACGGTGCAGGTAGCGCGCGCGGCCGACAAGTGAAACCCTAGCTAACCCATGATGAAGTAGAGAAGAATCAACCGGGCTGAGTGCTCCAATATATCATATATATCGATCGATCGATCGATCCAGGATCGATGCAATCTAGTGGTCGGCATGCACTGCAAAGGCGCCCGGCATACTCTACAGAGGCACCCGACTGGACGGCCGGCCGACGACGACGGCGCTGGCCGACTGGGATCCCAGAGGCAGGCAGGAACAGTGAGTGGCGATCAGGACAAAGGCGGACAGAGACACATAAGGGGCAGTGGAACTGCTAGGTGGTTAGGCCGTTCATTCGTCGAGTCGAGGCCCCGTGGTGGGGGAGCCGCCCGAGGACGACGCTGGCCTCTTCCATGTGCTACGACGTGCTGCCTCTCGCACCGCCACCTCCCTGTCCTTTGCAATCACGACGTGTTGGGAGGAGCATGCATGGCTTGCTAGGCCCGACGGCCGCCTGTGTATTCTTAACAGGCTCTTGCAGAGGCAACGGGCGTGTAATCTTTGCGTTCTCGCTACTACCCAGGAGAAATAAAAGTGAAGTCCTGACGAGTAACTCGTGGTATCTCGGCAGAGAAAAAGAAAAGCTGCCTACCCCTCGTCATCTCTTCTCGTGAGAGAAAAAGAAACACACTGGGCTAACTTTTCCCCTAGCCCTACCCGTCTGCCATGTCCTCATCTCGCCAGCCAACACGTCCCTTTCTCCTCGTGGCGAGTGGGCCCCGCAGCCGGTCCATGTGGCGAGCCCAGGAGCGGGAGACCCACGTGCGCTGGCGTGGGAACGTCATGGGCGCTGTCCTACGTGGCAGATGGTAGGGACCCAGCGGGACGTGGGTCCTACCTCCCCCTCCTGTGGATTCTGTTGTTTGTCGCCTAGCGTTTCGTGAAGCCTGTGAATTGCGAGTGTACCATTGTACTACTCTAGTCCTCTTTATACAGCATATCTTGTTTCTGACTTTTTTTTGGATTTTTTATCTCTTTTGGTATTATATTTACAAAAATAATCATAGTTGCACAATAATAATAGAAATATCACTTTTGCCATTCAGTCATTAGGCGGCGACGTCTAGAAACTGACATCTAGCCGAAGGAGCCCTGTGGCTGTGCGGCAGAAGCCTGCCGCTCGGTCACCGAGCGGCTGCCTTAATTACTATTTTATATTTATTATTTATTTAAATATTTTAATATAGCAAATGAGCTCAAAAAATACAAATTTTTATATGCGGCCTTCCGACACAACATACTTGATTATAAAATTTTTTTCATAATTTTATCCGCTTTGAATGTTACTCAAAAATTCATATGATTGTGATATTTGTAGGAGTTGTTACATATAGCAAATGGACTCTAAAAATTATGAAATTTTATGTGCAGCCTCCCAACAAAGTCGACCTAGTTTTCTAATTTTTTGAAAATTTTATGTGCTTCAAATTTACCATGTTAATTCATATTAATTTAATCATAATAAGCGATATGCGATACTCATTTAAATCGTGGTTTAAATCGTAGGCCGCATAGCCACCGTGTGGTGGCCATCTTTTGCAGTGCGTGACATCCCTCCCTCGCACATATGTCGCTCTCTTACTAATATCCCCCTTTCCCCTCCTTCATTTAGACATATGTTGACTCGACCATGTTGTCCCCCTTTGCCCGCTCCCTCGTCCGCACATATGTCACTTTGTCCATGTTATCTCCCCTCGTCCGCTCCCTTGTCTGCACATATGTCACTCTTACTATGCCGTCCCCCCTTGCCTGCCGTGCTACGCGTCGACAACGAGTCTGTAATTTTCATTGGCAATGCAACAGGTTCCCTTTTCGCTCGGCCAAAAATAAGGAGCTCTCACAGTCGCTCATCACTCATCCCAATTGTGTTTCGCTTCTCGTTCTCATACTCATATTTACTACTTTAAAAGAAGGAGTTGGTGGTTGATGAGTCCTCCTTTACTTTTTCTTAACCATTCGATCTAGTTATGAGATAGCATCTCAACCGTTTACACAGAAAACCCCAACCCCCCGCCCGCCCCGCCTCCCCCTGCCTCCCCCTCGCTATACCCCTGCCGCCACGCTCGCTCTCCGCGCTCCCCCCGCCGCCACGCTCTCCCCCCGCCTCCCCCTCGTTCTCCGCTCTCCCCCCGCCACCTCGCTCTCTCCCCGCCCACGCTCTCTCCCGCCTCCCTTGCTCCCCGCCGCCACGCTCTCCCGCCTCGCTCGCTCTCGCTCTCCCGCCTCCCCTCGCTCTCCCCGCGCCTCCCCCGCCGCCTCCTCGCCGGCTCATCGCGCTCGATTAGGGCCACCGTCGCGGATCACTTCCTTCGCCGCCGCCGCGACCTTCATCGCCTGGAGCAGCTGCCGGTGGGGCGCCTGCCGCCGGCGCTCGATCTTCACCGCTGGCCTTGCCGATCCGCCGCCTCACTTCCTTCGTCCGCCCGGGGTCAGCCGGCCGCCGTTCTTCCACAGACACTTCGACAGTCCGACCGCCACTTGGGTTCTTCATCACCTTGCCCGTGGCCGCTCGGATCTCCTCCACTCAGATCCGTGCGGGGCCGCCGCTGCCGCTTGAAGCGTGGGAGCCTCCTTGCCCCCTCCCGCCTCACCCCTCCGCCTCGCGCGCGCCGCCACTCCTCTGCCACCCCCGCGTCACCACATCCTCCTCCCCTAGCCCGCGCCGCCGCCGCCTCCTCCCCCGGGCACCTCCTCCCCTACTCCCCAACCCCGCGCCACCACCTCCTCCTCCCCCCTTTCCAATACTGTAGATTTTAGTCTGATCTACTCCATTGATTATACATGTTTTCAGTTTATTTTTTTTCTAATCAAATCAATGATAAGAAGTTTTCATTCTGCCATCTGAAATTTTTGTTTGTCTTGATAAACTCATGTTTATTTTTGTTTGTTTACTTCAGATTCATTTTCAGCTGGGCAAATGGAGCTCTTGATCCAGAAGGTGCTGCTTCACACAGCAGTGTGACATCTATTAAGAGGTATGGTTGAAGTCATCTCAAATTTTTACCGTCCTGTTTAGGCTGTATTGAAGTTATACACCTGTAATGAATACATTTATCCAAGAAAAATCAGGTTACCCTTGCATGCTGATGCTGCCTTTTGAGCTTGAACCGCACTCCTCGTAGCATTGCATGATGATTGGAGAGAGTGACACTGACTTATTTTCTCACTGACACTTTCCAGGGGTGTCTGGGCTATGATTGCCGTCTTCCTTGCCTACTGCACGCTCCAAGCACCTTCAACGTGAGTTAGTATTCCTCCTTTCTTTATGTAAACCAAACATTAGTGCTTTATGAGTGCAGCGCTTATCATTTGTCAGGTTGTTTAAGTTGCAATGGCAGTCCCTTCTCCAGCTTTAGTAGTGTAGCACTTGTTGTTCGTCACGATGTTTCAAGTGGCAACAGCCAAATTACCTAGAGGTCCCCAACTATGTTTTATACATGCAAACTTTTTCTTCCTTGATTTCATAACAATTTTGGATCCTATAGTAAATCTTCTGTATGCTGATATTTTTGGATGAGAATAATTCAGCCTTCTGGCAATATTGTCACAGGATACTTATTAGGCCCCATCCTACTGTCTGGCGTCTGGTGCACGGGCTGGCTGTTGTTTACCTTGTTGCTATTACCTTCCTTCTTTTTCAGGTTAGCTATCTTCACTATTGGGTATTGTTCTCTTGGATTCTTAATGCCAAACTACTTGATTTTGACACTTTAGGATAATGGCTATACACCTTGGATATATAGTGCAGTCTGCTGTGAATCTAATTTTTTGCTCATTTTCCAGAATCGTGATGATGCTCACCAGTTCATGAAACACCTTTACCCTGATCTTGGAGTTGTAATATATTTGTATGAAATAGTTTCACAATGTGCAAAAATTGAGTTAACAAACCTTTCTTTAACCTAATGCACTTACTGAGAGATCCTATGGAGTGATTGACGTCTGTATGTTCCAGAAAACCCTAAAAACAAGTTCATAAATATTTATGTATGATTTTCCATGTGAACCTTCCTATTTTATGAAGATGCCCCGCTTGTTATTGTTGTTGTTATTCCATCAAATTTGACAGTTTGATCTATGCATAGGAGACATTGTTTGATGAATTTGTTATTGCCCATGTCTTGGGTTGGTGGGAAAGGTCAGAATGATACGAAACCAACCTCTTCTTTGGGTCTTGTCGATTGGCTTTGAGCTAATGGAGGTTAGATCTGGTTGCCTTGTTGAAAACTTTGTTAGTTTTTCTTCTTACAGCCTCGTTAACAAGTATGCTTATTATGACCTTTGCAGCTTATTATGATCCATGTTTTAATTTTTAGTAAGCTATTTTATCTGTTTCCTTTGCTAATAACTTTTCCACTCAAAGGTGCATGTGTCAAAATGATGATTTTGAGTTGTGCCAAATTGATGTACTCAAGGATCGTTTTCTGTTAGTGAGAGGAAAACTCGATGTAATGGATTCGTAAGATAGTGGAATTCAGGTTTGTTATGTAGGATAAATTCACAGATTTAGAAGTTGAATAATGCAGCCCACATTATGATATAGAATCATCCAAAGCAAATAATGAAATAATGCTTTGCTATGCACTGAATCAGTGAATTCTCAGATGTAAGGTCTCTGTTTCCAATGTTGCATTGTATTTATTTTCATAACACTTTCTTAACTTCTCATTCTTGGGCTTTTTCAGATTGTTGACACCTTTGTTCCGCACTTTGAATCGGAACTCTTGCTTGTTGAAAATATCCCAAATCCTCTTGCAGGAGCAGTGACCTTTTCTTTTCCCATTGCGCTTAATGAGATGTAATCATGCAATATTGACAAGCCATTGTTTTATGTTCTGTTGCTTACCGTTCGGTGTTGAAAATGAAAACAAAAAGGTTCTAACTACTATCGCATGGTTCTTATTCTTAGGAACTTCTGCGCCGCCGCCTCCACCTCTCCTTCCCCCGCACCTCCGCCTCCTACTCCCCCACCCCTCGCCGCCGCATCCTCCCCTCCTCGCGCCGCCGCCTCCCCCAACCCCCGCGCCGCCACCTCCCTACCTCCTCCCCTCCACCTCGTTCATGGATGTTTTGTTTGATATATGATGGCGTAAGAAAAAGTTGATATTTATTATTTAGTTTGAGATCATATTTGATAGTATACATCACTTTTATTTGGTTTTTCGTTGCAACGCACGGGCGTCTTACTAGTAAATGAGAATTAAGAGTGCATAACATAATTAAGATTTTCTAGAGAGTAAATATGGAAGCAGTTGTCACAATTGTAGCAGTGCGATTGCTTCCCTTGAAGGGTAGGAAATTTATTATTGTTGCTAATCAATAACTTGCATGCTGCTTGTCTTTACTATTTGTTGTAACGCTTATTATGGACCAAGTTGTTGCGGCTTAAGGTAGTCACAAATATGCAAGACTTGATAGTGTTCTATGACGATAATCTTGTACGAGTAGGACCCAATGGCTCGGACTTATCGAGATGCCAATACAAGGTTGTCTGGGCGGAGGGGCTCGGTGAGATGAATATTCACGAGTTTTGAAGTTACATCCGGAAGGAGTTCGCCACAGAGGCAATGACGATGAAACTTGTGATCGAGGAGATCACCTGCATGATGGCGTGTGGAAGCTCGTCAAGGTGAATGGAACTGTAGCATGGAGCCAATATATGCAGATTGCCTCCCAGCCTGAGGCAACCATTTATAGGAGCCGATGGTGTACCTAAGTTTTATCTGCAAGGCACTGAAAAATATTGATGAGCCCGGCACCTCAACACCCAGGTAACCACAAGGCGAGCTTAAAGATGATAGCACGGAATGTTCTATATCGGAGGAAAGACTTGTCCCTCGTTTCGTGCAGAATGATGGGGCAGACATGTAGTGGTCATCTCGCATTGACTGCCACACGTATCTACCGGAGCAAGCACTTGGGTTGGAATCCGACGAGGACACTAACCTAGGCTCCGATGATAACCACTCGTATTTTTCCATTTGCTAAAAAAGAGGGTTAACATGGAAGCTCTATTAATAGTAACAGAAAATAAACTATTTGATGAGGGGGTGTCCCGATCTTCCGATGAGATGGATAAGTTCGATTTGATATGACGTTGACGAAGAGGCTACTTGACCGAGACGACCAAGTCCGTTCTGCAATCGCTACACCACACCCTAGTCGCTATCAACCGTGCCAAGAACGCGGTTGACCTGAACACGATGTTCAATTCCTGCAAGCAATCGAAGAACAAGCAAGAACAAGTGAAAGAGCAATCTTATTGCGAATATGACTGAGAAAACACAAAGGGGTTGAGGCCTGCAATCGCAGTTGTTGGTCTAGTCGACACAAGAACACACGACGAAGTTTCACGGTGGAAAACTAATCAAAACAAGCCTGAGTTACATGGCCAAATGAGCCTCTATTTATAGGGACACGCAGGTCCTTGCATATGGAAAGTTCTCAACACATGGAAAGTATTCAAATCATAGCTGATTCTATCTCTGTTTCCAAAACCGAAGATTGTTTTGTTGATTGCGTCGCGCACAAAAGGAATTTTTGGATGGGGTCAGATTCGTTGTAAAGAGGACGGAATAATCTTTCCATGCTGTACTCACACATTCCAATTGGACTCTTGATGCGAAATCTATGAGCATTTAAAGTGGGACCTATCAGGCTGAGTCAGCGTCGCCTTCTTTTGGTGATTCCAATGCGCACAGAACGAATTTGGAGGTGGGGCCAAATCCATTGGAAAGTGGACGACCTCTTCTTTCTTTGCTGTACTTGCACACCACAAACGGAGTTTTTATGCAATAGTTATACACATTTGAAGTCCGACCTATCAGGCTGACTCCGAATTGATCCGAAGGCCGAATTGAATTCTAAAATGTGTCCCACTTGAACTCTTGCTTGAATTGATCCAAAAATAACGTGATGACCTTGAGCAAGAGTTGGGGAAGGTGTGGTCTTGATATATTGATCGGCTTCCCTTTTGGTGGACCCCAACCACGAGCGCATAGCGTTGATGCAATTTTCCTTATACAGCTAGACAAAAATACATTTTCATCTTTAGATAGCATCATATTCTCAATTAAAATAAATTGAAACCAAAGAAACGAATTCACCATTTTCATCTTTTGGTGAACTCTCTTAGAAACGATTGTACCTGATTGGTAGTATTATCACTAGATGGCGTATGTTCTTCATCTTGCTCCCATTCTTTAGAAAAGGTTGTATTGGACTGTGACTTGATATTGATGATCTCAATGAGAGGCAAATTCTTTTTCGGCGCAAATAGGGAAATTGTTGTGGTGTATGGAAGCAGCCCACAACACTCCCCTTCTTGAAAGGTTTCATGTAGCTTACAAACAGCAGTAGATAAACTAGAAATAATAAGGTTAGTGCCATTAGTTTTCTCTACATGATTATGTTTCTCCTCCAAATTGGAACCTTTTAGTTCTGAATTTATCCAAATTCGATGAACCATATAATTTCCCTTTTCATCATACTCGCCTATTAAGTAAAATTTATAACGAAATAATGAAAGCGAATTGGGAATCTCAAATAACTTCTTTGTTAAACAACTCAGTTCACAAGGATGATCAATCTCAATATAACCGAAAGTGTGCGAAGAAGAAATCTCATTCAGCTTATCTATAGCATGGATCAATTGCATATTGACAAAATCAAAACCATTTATTTCAGCATATGGATTTAAAATTAAAATAGAAGAATCGAGTTTAACTTCCGTTGTGGCAAAGATATATGTAAGAAATTAGCACACAACTCATTATCAATACTTAAATCAATGCAGTTGGAATTTTGTACTTGAAACATGTGTATATCAGAATTACTTTTCACAATGTTTTGCTCTAATGTAGCATGAACAATGGACAATAGTTGTTCTTCACATGCATACTCACCATGAGTGATGATAGCACCATTATATTTACTTTTCTGTCTCTCCTCACATGATGTAGGGGCATCCATCATCTCATCTTCCTTCTCAAGTAATGGAGTCTGTAGCTCAAGTAACTCATTCTTCTCTTCCGCATTGTTCTCAACTTGCTGCAAGTTGTTAGTCACAGAAGAAGGCACAACTACATGTTTGCTCTCATGTGTCCCATTATCAAGTATTCTCAATTCTTTCTCAATCTGACTCTCAATCTTACAAGCAAGTATAAACAAGTGAGAGAGAGAATTATATTCTTTGTGAACAAGAATTTCCTGAATTTCCTGATTAAGCCCACATAAGAATCTATTCTCTGTAGTTTCAGCATGTTCTTCAAAACCACAGCGTAATAAACAAGTTTTCAATTCATGATAGTATTCTCTTACAGTTCTACTACCTTGTCTTAAATGTTGCAATCTAGCTAGCAAATAATCGGCATGATTTTTAGGAACAAATTCATCTCTCAAAAGTTTCTTCAATGCATTCCAAGTTTGGGGTGCTCTACCATGTTTACCAAGATACTTCCACCAAATTATTGCATTATCACTGAAAACACTAGTGGCAGCTCTAATCTTTTGCCTATCCGACCAATCATAATATTCAAATTCTTTGTCTAATGCTATCTCCCAGTCAATATAGGCATCGGGATCAAATTTACCAGCAAAGAATGGAAAAGCATACTTGACTTTAGTTAATGCATCATCATCGTGATTTGGAGATGAACGGTTCAGAGGAAACAGCGCACGCCGAGTAGCCGGGATGAACGCTTATCAAGGTTCTCAACTCGTTGTTGATGGTGATGAGGGTCTTATTAAGCCGATCCAACACGTTGTTGGTCTCACTAAAATTCATACTATGTGATCTTGAACCTGTCATGGTTAGTAGAAAACAAGGAAATACACAAGAATTATGTAAGTCCCTATAAACTACTAGGAAGTGGAGCTTGACAAGTCACACATCTCTCAAACTCTTACCAAGCTCTTACAAATTCTTACCAAAGCAAACATGTGGTGCAACCGGTGGTCGGGTTCGTGATAGTCTTGACTTGAGTGATGAGTATAGCGATTACGATGCGTCAAGGCCTGTAACAGTTAGTAGTAGGTGTAGCTTGGAAGGCTCTAGATATGTAGCAATGGAGAACAATCGGTTAATTTCAGAAATTGCATGGAATTGAATTATAGTTCGTATATAGCACTTAGCCTTATGTTGCTGATCAAAGAATGATAGATGAAGGCTAAAACAAGTGGATATCAAAGTATAGGAGTGGTAGACACAAGATAATTCAATTGAATGCAATTGGAAGTGGAAAGCAAACTATTGACCCAAAATATTAGAATGTCAGATTTCTGTCCACTGGACCAGTTGTCGGTATTTTGGCCGTAACTTTTTGTCAGTTGCCTCTTTTTTGATGATTCTTTTTTCCTTGTTTACTGACGGCTTTTTCTAGAACTTTTCTTTTGGGGCCAACTTCTGAAAACTGACAGAAAAATTCGCACAAAAATCACAAGTGCAAACTGTTGCAGATTCGAAACAGAAATTTGGGTCAACTTTCACCGCATGTATCTTTTACTTGCAGTATTGGAATGAAGCGAAATTTTGCAAGTAGATGGATAATGAAGTTAGGAGTCTAATGGAAGTGGTTGCACTCAAAAAGGATCAACGAATCAAAAGTTATGCTGTTTTTGGTGGCGACTGCACAAGAGGGAGTCTTCTGGCCGAAAATCGGAGATGTGTTCTCGATGGATTTGGAAGTGGGGATTTTTGTTTTTTGGACTTTTATGGGACCAAGAATATGACCAGCAACAAGACAAAGCTAAAACGGACACAAATTCAATTTAGCAAACCGAAACTAACAAATTGAAAGGCACAACGGGGTTTGGACAGCGAAATAACTCTTTTGTAGGGCAATTTTCTGGTTATAGGTATGAAAAACAAATCTAAATGGATAATCTCACCAGCAAACTGTGCTCGATACCAACCGATGAGGGGTGTCCGATCTTCCGATGAGATGGATAAGTTCGATTTGATATGACGTTGACGAAGAGGCTACTTGACCGAGACGACCAAGTCCGCCCCGCAATCGCTACACCACACCTAGTCGCTATCAACCGTGCAAGAACGCGTTGACTGAACACGATGTTCAATTCCTGCAAGCAATCAAGAACAAGCAAGAACAAGTGAAAGAGCAATCTTATTGCGAATATGACTGAGAAACACAAAGGGTTGAGGCTCGCAATCGCAGCTTGTTGGTCTAGTCGACACAAGAACACACGACGAAGTTTCACGGTGGAAAACTAATCAAAACAAGCCTGAGTTACATGGCCAAATGAGCCTCTATTTATAGGGACACGCAGGTCCTTGCATATGGAAAGTTCTCAACACATGGAAAGTATTCAAATCATAGCTGATTCTATCTCTGTTTCCAAAACCGAAGATTGTTTTGTTGATTGCGTCGCGCACAAAAGGAATTTTTGGATGGGGTCAGATTCGTTGTAAAGAGGACGGAATAATTTTTCCATGCTGTACTCACACATTCCAATTGGACTCTTGATGCGAAATCTATGAGCATTTAAAGTGGGACCTATCAGGCTGAGTCAGCGTCGCCTTCTTTTGGTGATTCCAATGCGCACAGAACGAATTTGGAGGTGGGGCCAAATCCATTGGAAAGTGGACGACCTCTTCTTTCTTTACTGTACTTGCACACCACAAACGGAGTTTTTATGCAATAGTTATACACATTTGAAGTCCGACCTATCAGGCTGACTCCGAATTGATCCGAAGGCCGAATTGAATTCTAAAATGTGTCCCACTTGAACTCTTGCTTGAATTGATCCAAAAATAACGTGATGACCTTGAGCAAGAGTTGGGGAAGGTGTGGTCTTGATATATTGGTCGGCTTCCCTTTTGGTGGACCCCAACCACGAGCGCATAGCGTTGATGCAATTTTCCTTATACAGCTAGACAAAAATACATTTTCATCTTTAGATAGCATCATATTCTCAATTAAAATAAATTGAAACTGAAGAAACGAATTCACCATTTGTTTATTCTTGGGAGCTTTGGTTGTATGAGTATGTGGCGTGGTCACATCACTATTGGCTAATTGTACCCCAGAGTATGAGTATCAGAAGAAATATCGTCCACCATCAAAATGGCCGTCCATGACCTGCACGACCATGTCCTCCCAATGTCTGCATTTCAGTCATACCGGTTGAGCACGCTTGTTTGGCATCAAGCGGTAGATAGGGCTGAAGTCCTCTCTTCTTTTCAAAAGAAGGTCTTGCATGGGCGACTCCGATTAGACTAGCCCATCGACGTCTTCTATGGTATGTTACTATAAGATGAAAAAGGTTCTTCTTCATACAAAAGCGAAATGCAGTTGAGATGAGCAATGAGTGATTGCGAGAGTTCCATATTTGTGGTCGAGCAAAAAGGAAACCTGATGCATTGCCACCAAAAATTACGGACCCATTGTCGATGCGTAACACCATAGGAGAGAGGGGATGGCATGGTAAGAGTAACATATATGCAGATAAGGGAGCGGGCGAGTGGGGGCGGCATGGACAGAGTGATATATGTTTGGATGAGGGAGCAGGCAAAGGGGGAAGGCATAGTCGAGCCAACATATGTCCGAAGGAGTGAGGGGAAAAGGGGGATAGCAACAAAGAGGTGATATATGTGCGAAGGAGGAGGGATATCACGCACTGCAAAAGATGGCCACCGCATGGTGGCCATGAAGCCTATGATTTAAACCGTGATTTAAACGAGCATAGCATATCGCTAATCATGATTAAATTAACACGAATTAACATGGAAAATTCTAAGCACATCAAATTCTTGAAAAATTAGACAATTAGGTCAACTGTGTCGAGAGGCTACACATAAAATTTTGTAATTTTTAGAGCTTATTTGTTATATGTAACAGCTCCTACAAGCAACATAATTTTATAAATATTCGAGCAACATTTAGAGCGGATAAAATTATGAAAAAATTACACAATCAAGTACGTTGTGTTGGGAGGCCGCACATACAATTTTCGTAATTTTTTGAGCTCAGTTGCTATATATAAAAATACAAACAATTAGTAAATATAAACTAGTAATTAAGGCAGGTAATTAAATCAGCTAATTAGTCAGCTTAATTATCTGTTGCTCTATGGCCGTGCAGCAGGCTCTTGGCCACACGATAACTGGATAGCAAGCCCCTATCACACAACCACTATGCTTCTTCGGCCAGGTGTCAGTTTCTAAGCATCGCCACTCAGTGACTAGATGGTAAAAGTGACATTTCTGCTATTGTCGTACGACTACAACCATTCTTATAAATACGAATTCGAAATATGCTATAAATACTAAAAACTCCTTGTTTTTTGAAGCGGTATTATACGTGGTATTTGTCGCTGTACGACCACGACTTAGTGCTTGATGGTACGCGCATACCTAATGATTAATCGCGGAAATTGCATCCTTGCCCTGACAAAATTACAGCATCTTCGAAATTCACAGCGTACTAGTAGGAACTTCAACGTCATTTACATGTGCGTACAAATTGTCGACAATGCAGGGCACCATAGTTTTTCTTTTGCAAAATAGTACCGCTGGTCATCATAGTTCATAGTGGATTACTGGATCACGTTCCGTGGAAATGAAGTCATTCGATCACTGAGGGGTATTCGGAATAGCGATGTCTTCTAATTTTTGATTAAAATTTTACTATAGCTGATTTATATTTTACTGTAACTGAGTTGGTTTAGTGGGCATAATTAAATTTAAAAGAATGTAAAAATAGAAAAAAAATATGTTAACCTATCACAGATAATGTAAAGGAACACAGAAAAAAAGAAAAAATACAAAAAAGGTTAAAATATCTAAAAAATAAAAAAATGAATTACTGGATAGTAAAAAAACAGAAGTTAGAAATTGAAACTGAAAAAAAACTTATTTAAGCAGGACTGAATTGGTACTTCTGTACCAGTAGCATTTTGATAGGGGACGACACATAAGCGTTATTGCTAACATTGGATCGAAATCAAGGCCATTAAGGCCAGGGTCGGTACACCGTACCGGCCTAGGGTGGGTATGGAGTCAGGCTCTCCTTTTATCAAGTTTTTTATATTAATATTGCTTAATTTAATATTATTTATTGATAGTTTAAAATTATTTTTAAAATTAAGTTAATAAGTTGAGCTAAAGTAAAATTTAATTTCATTCGAAATAAATTTATTTAATATTTAACTAATAAATAAATATAATTAAAATAATTTTGAATGAAACAAAGAGCTCCGCTAACGAACTCTTTTATCCTTAATTAGCCATTAATTAAGGGGGCGTGGTCGATGGAGTGTGGTGTAAGTCAGGTATCACGGGAGCGGGTAGCGACTAGTTAACTTGGATCTTCTGTGGGTCCATCCCAAATTAAAGAAAAAACGCAAGACATATCTCATGAATGTATATACTTTCAACGTCTAAGTTTAAAGGATGTATTTTTTAATGATCTTATTTATAAATATATGATATATTTTATATTATAATATAAAATTAGTGTAATATTTTCTTCATACCTCTAATAAATATACAATTTTATTAGAATGTATTTTTTTAATGATCTTGTCTACAAGTATATGACTTATTTTATGTTCCAATATAAAATTAATGTAATGTTCTCTTTATATCCTTAATAAATATACAATTTTATTTACTATTCTTCACATACATGTATTAAATATGGTGTTTAGAGATAATAATTAATAGTAATCTAGTTATTTTTAGTATCTTTTTAATCTATGTATTAAAAAAAATATGTCTTATAAACTTAGACAAAGAGATTACATGCGATTGCAAGCTAATTAAGGGGTTGATGTTTCAAGAAACAGTGGTGTCACGCATTTTCAGCTATTTTATTTGTTATGGACCATCAATTTTAGCTTGTTGTCAACGTCAGGCGCTCGCAAAGTCCGGTCTAATTAGGGGCGCCTTCCGATTAAATAAGCTAATTTATAATTTATTTTATATTGTAACTAATTTATTTTTTTATAGTTAATAGTAACTTATTTAACGTAATTAAATTTAAAAATAGAAAAATTGGTTAACTCGTCACAGACAATATAAATAAATATCAAAAAACAAAAAACAAAAAAACTTAAAAAAATTAAAAAGTTAGAAATAGTAAACTACAAACCAGATTTGAAACTGAAACGGGCAAGGTCTAGATGAAAAGATATGAAAAAGCTAAATCTACTTACGTAGATCAAAGTCGCCAGCTACAGAAATATAACCAAATTAATACCATGTGTTATGCTCATCCATAGGACCACGAGAAACATAGGGCAGATTAATCATGGGGTGGTAAGCATGCGGCATGATCGAAGACAATATGTTGAAGTGGACATGCCGAAATATATACAGGAGAAACTTGTCTCCAAAAATAAACTTATGGCGTTCAATGATTTCTTAGGAAAACGTGAAAATAAAATTGTGTTTGATTGCTGCCCTTTTTTCGGCCCTCTTTTCATTTTAGCTGTTTACTCCATACAGCTGTGTTTGTTTGAACGATAACCGGCGGAAGCTACATCGCATAATTAAATGCAAAAAATGATCCGGAAGGACACTAGAGAAACGGTAATCTTTTTCAGAGGTGCTTGCAGCTAGCTTCTACGGATGATCTGATCGATACATAACAAGCCTGATTCACCTGAGCGACTCGACGAGTTGGAAATGCTTCCTTTCTGGGAAAAAAAAATACAACGCCGCCGTCATCCATCTGGCAACTGTCTCAAACAAGTAACCTAATATCTACTGACCGGCAAAATTCGATTACCAGAAAACCTAGAAGGAACTATATAACAAATTTGTAGGCCACAGGTAATTTAATTTATCCGTCATTTTATATCAATCTTTGTTTTCAATGGATCGTGTCAGTTTATTTTGTCATGTTAAAAAAGGTTCATTTTCCACATCTTCAATTTCCTGACAAATGGTCTAACATTCATTAGTAGTTCATATGTATCTCTCCTCCATCTTTAATCATTCTGCAACAAAAGTCTGAAAAAGAAATCATCTTGCAACAAACAAAGATGCATCGGTAAACAGCCTATCTGGCATGGTTTCCCAGCTCCTGATTTTCAGCTCCAGCTCCCAGATTCTTATTGGATTTACTCCTCTAAGAATCCCATATTCTCAATGGATCTACTCATCTAAGAATCTGGAGCTATTACAAGGTTATGTTTGGCTAGGAGGTTGGCTCTTGATTCAAGAATGAGATGATTGTATGCAAAATATCCATATTACCTATGGTTTGGTCACTTGTACATTTTTTGTACATACTACTAACCTATTTAAGTAGTTTTTTTTTGTGTATTGCTATTTTGGAAATCATTTCTATTTTTTAAACGTTTTCGACCAAAAATATATCAAATTTATCATGGTATGCACATGAAAAATACAATGATCATGACATAAGGTTCCAATTCAGCAAGTTATCAATCGAAGGATATGCTCACGACATAAGGTTCGTTCACAATATAAATGTTCATAGCTTGAGACGCACAAAATGTATGACATGGTATCTAACATTTGCTACTTCCAAAATATCACCAAGAATCAGCTATAACAACCACATGCTCATCACGGAACTATCCATGAACCTAATACTTGGTTGTGATGTTGACCCATCGGATGTAGCTTGAGGAATTGCATACTTTTGATACCTCGAAGGAATGCTGGACACATAATTCGGATCCTAATCGCACCTACGAAAATGCCAATCCCCACTAGCGTGCTCACGTATGAAGTTATGGAGCGCCATAGTAGCTACAATATTCTTCTTTTCCTTGCTCATTGGATAAGGTGGCATCTTCAGTACAATTTGCCGCTTCATCCTTCACACTCCAAACGGTCTCTTAACTACATTACACTTCAACGAGTGTACCCTATTGAACTTCTTCTTGGCAGCAGTTGGTTCTGCACCTCTATGAAAATATGAAATATGATACCTTTCATTCTTGTATGGGGCTAGGTATCCCGGCCAGTTAGGCAACAAGGTAGTACTTGCCTAAATCAACAAGATAGATCAAGTTAATGACATTACATTATTGAAAGAGAGGAATTTCATGCATGTGCACAAGTTATTAGTTGCTTTGTGCAGGATGTGGGAAGACATCTCGATCCACTCTCAATGCATGGTATAGCATACAAGTGTCATGCATGGCACTCAGTTGACCTATGGATACACATGTGAAATGCATATCAAACTCACAAACTGCCAACACATTTTGAGATGGATGTCCTGACCTTCCAATGTACCTCACTTGTTAATCAAGTGGAACAAATGTATGAACATGATTCCCATCAAGAGCAGAAATGCAATCCTTAAAGTGTGGGTAAGCTTGATGATCATCTCTAATCATATTGTGAACAATGGAGAAGTTAGGATCCTTGGGTTTGATATAATCTTTCACCATTGCCACCACCATTACTACAAAAGAGGCTATACAGGACGACTACATCTTAGACGGTTTATACAGAACTATCTGTGCTGTAATTATAATAGATGGTTCATATGAAAAACCGTCTGTGATATTTTTACAAGCGGTTATTTATATAAATCGTCTGTGATAATGTAAGCCATCACAAATAGTTTCTATGAATAATCGTCTGTGATAATTCATAAACGGTTATTTATACAAACCGTATATGATAATATCATACATCATAGACGGTTAGTATAAATAACCGTCTGTGATAGTTCACAAGCGGTTATTAATACAAATCATCTATAATAGTTTCATATCACAGACGGTTTGTGGTTGAAACTATCTGAAATATGCATTATATATCCAGCATGGTCTCAACAGATCTATTTTCATTACATTGCATTGAAGGAGGCAGCCGGCTTTGAAGAGTTTGGTGAAAACATGCCGCTTACAGATAGATTTGTTTTTGGTGATTAGAGGTTAATATTTGCTTCTAATAACTTATATGCCTTGTACGTAATAGAGAGATATGATAGCTCAGTTTTTAGATCTAGCTATGTACCTAGCTAGGTTTAGAGGGAGATGGTAGTTTGCTCTAATTTAAGAATGGATCAGTACTCCTAATTTACTTCAATGTATTCTTGCTTGATATATATATATATATATATATATATATATATATATATATATATATATATATATATATATATATATTACTTCATGAATATATGGCTAGCTACTTAATTTAGATATGGACAATTTTATTATAAGGTGAATGACAATTATGTGTGTAAGTAGCTAGTCTAGTTAGCTATAGTAGCATTAATAATCTAATTTGACACTAGCTAATTTGTTATATGTGTAGTATAGATGGACCAAAACTGGATGTACGTTGAGAACCGTGTGAGTGAGTAGTACATTAATGACGTGTCGGCTTTTAGAAGAGTGGCCGGGCAAGATATGTTGAAGAAGGGGGATAGAATATATATATTGTCCAGTCATTGATTGCAATAATCTAAAGATATTTACCAACTCAGCGCGGATCGAAACTTACTTGATTCAAAGGGGTTTCAAAAAGGAGTATACATGTTAGACCTATCACGGTGAAGAGAAGATTATACAGAAAAATAGTTATAATATCATCGAGGGAGACAACGATACGTCGGTTATGGACTGTTCTTTCAATGAGAATTGATCGCAGGATGACAATCTGGATCAGATGCTACACGATACAGAAGGGAATTATATTGAGAGAGAGTTTGGTAAATTCAAGGGCTTAATGGAGGACTCAGAGAAACCTTTGTTCCCGAGCTGCAAGCCGCAATACACAAGGTTGTCATCTGTTCTTGAGCTGCTAAAATTAAAGGCAAGTAATGGTTGGTAAGACAAGAGTTTCACGGCATTATTAGGTCTCCTAGCGAAATCCTTCCAGAGGAAAATGTGTTGCCAAGAATCACCTACCAAGTCAAAAAGATTCTTTGTCCATTAGAAATAGAGTAAAAAGAATACATGCATGTCTAAATGATTGTATCACCTACCGTAAAGAGTATGTAAACTTACATGTTTGTCCGGTATGCAAAGCATCCCGATACAAGCATAAAAATGACTCCGATGATGGGGAGGACATCGAAGTGAAGTAAAGACCTCCTGCTAAGATGTTGTGCTATCTGCCTATAAATTTTCATTTGAAGCATTTATTTGCAAACCAAAAGAATGCAAGATTGTTACGTTGGCACTCGGAATAGCATAAGAAATATGGAATGATATGACACACTGGTGATTCTGCTTAATTAAGGAACATCAATAGGATATTTGTAGACTTCGGTGCGGAACCGAGAAATATAAGGTTTGTGTTGAGTGCAGATAGAATGAATCCTTTCGGTAACATGAGCAGCCGACATAGCACTTAGCCAGTGACTATATGCATATACAACCTTCCTCCTTGGCTATGTATGAAGCAAAAGTACATTTTGATGTCATTATTTATCCAAAGTCGAAGCAACCTGGGAACGATATTAATGTGTACCTAGCACCACTGGTGGAAGATCTTGTCATCCTGCAAAATGAAGGGGTACATGTATGGGATGCGGACAGACGAAAGAACTTCACTTTGTATGCCATGTTGTTTTGTACCAGCAATAATTTTTCTACCCTTGGTAAGCTGTCAGAGTTGACTACAAAAGGAGCCAAAGCCTATCTGCACTCTTTATATTATACAAAAAGTGTGTGGTTGAACAACTCGCATAAAACTGTGTATATGCATCACCATACATTCCTTCCAAGGTATAACCCATAACGCAAGATGAATAAATAATTTAACAGAAAGAAGAGAGGATAACTTAGCACCAAGGCTTTTTAGTGGGAAAGAGGTCTATGATATGGTCGAAGATATCGATGTTATACTTGAAAAGGGACATAAGTTGAGGACCCGTCAGAAAAACATATGGAAGAAGAGGTCAATATTTTGAGACTTACCATATGGGAGCACTTAGAAGTTCACAATTGCATTGACGTTATACACATAGAGAAGAATGCATGTGATATATTGATTAGTCTCTTACTAAATATTCATGACAAAATAAAGGATGATGTCAACGCACGTTGTGACTTAGTCGCTATGAACATCAAGACGGAGTTAGCACCGATAGAGACCGATAAAGGCCGGACATACCTTCCTTCAGCTTGCTACACTTTGTCTAAGTCCGAGAGAATTAAACTATACCAGTGCTTGCATAGTGTCAAAGTTCCGTCCGGTCACTCCGTCAACATCAAGAAACTTATTTCCATAGAAGATTTGAAATTAATTGGTATGAAGTCCCATGATTGTCATATGCTAATGACACAAATATTTTCTGTTGCAATTAGAAGTATTTTGCTGAATAAGGTTTGAGTGACAATCATGAGGCTATGTTATTTCTTTAACGTAATTGCTCAGAAGGTTATCGATCCCGATGGACTAGATGCTCTACAGACCTAGGTGGTGATGACTCTATGTCATCTTGAGATGTATTTTTCTCTGTTATTTTTTGATATCATGGTCCATCTCATTGTCCACTTCGTGAAATAGATAAAGATATGCGGCCCCGTGTTTCTACGTCATATGTGTTAAGGAGATAGAGTTACCCTTGTACTCTCCTATATATATAGCCCCTTGGCCCTTATATCAATACACACAATATTCATAACAATATGTACCCGTTCAAGAGATACATGAGAATTCTCAAATCCTATGTACACAATCAATCTCAGCTAGAGGGTAGCATCATCGAAGGTTATGCAACCAAAGAGGTCATTGAGTTCGACATCAATTACATAGCTCAGGTTGAACCGATTGGTGTACCTCTATCTCATCAGGAGGGGAGGCTAAAGGATGTCAGGACCATCGGAAGGAAAGTAAAAATTCCAGATCTACATACATATGCTCAATCCCATTTCACAGTCTTATAACACATGATTGAAGTGTTCCCGTATATTGAAGAGTATAAGGACATGCTACGCCAAAAGAATCCAGGCAAGTCAGAGATTTGGATCACGAGACAACACAATTGTCGGTTCAACGAATGGTTAAAGGTGTGATTCACTGGGAGGTCGTCAAGTAAAACACTGTAATGGTTAGCAAAAGGATCAAAATTTACAATTGAGACATGGCAAGGATACGATATTAATGGGTACACATTTTATACATTAGATCAAGATAGAAAGAGCACAGTGCAAAACTCAGGTGTTCGCATAGATGCATTTTATGCTCACTTCAACACCGCTGGCCCAAGCTTGTACTACGAGCTTGTAGAGGAGATTTAGGAGGTTGACTATGTAATTTTTAAGATTCCTCTATTTCGGTGCTGTTGGATCCAACTCCCACGGGGTGTAAAGGTTGATAAGTACGACGTCACTACTGTGGACCTCAAACGTATAGAATAAAAAGATGAACCGTTCATATTTGTGAGGCAAGTTGTTCAAGTGTTTTATGTAACTGACCTGAAAAATAAGAAGCACCACGTAGTTCTTTATGGAAAAAGAAGGATTATCAGAGAGAATATCGTGGATGAGGAAAAGTACAATCAATTTGATGAGTTGCCTCCATTCGGAGACGGCATCAGGCTTGAGGAAGAATAAGACGATAAACCAAGCTATATGCGTATTGATCATCGTGAAGGACTTTATTTAAAAGGAAATAGCCAATTGTAATCAATGATCCCACACAGCGTACACCTATTTGAAAATTATTGTAATGTAACAATAATTAAGAAACTCAACATGTAATTATAGAACTATTTCATTTGTAATTGATTAAGTAATTAAAAAATAATTACATTTATGATTATACTTGCTTTTTTTATAAGGCATGGCTTACATTTCCTTTGAAAACAGGACTATCATAGGCGATTTAGCAGAATAAACTGTCTATGATAATGACATCACAGACAGTTCTAGCATGGATGTAACAGCCCAAGTTTTTTTTAAAAAAATAATAAAACAAATGAGATAATAATTAATTTAGTTTTAAAAAATTAAAGTTATTTGGTTGCTTGAATTTTAAAATTTTAGTTGACTTGATTTTCTGCTTTAAAAAAGATCCTTTATTTTTTTTAAAAAAAATATTTTACAAAGAAAAATATCTAAATTTTAGTTAAAAATATTTTTAAAAGTTCAAAATATCTTTAGAAATCTCTATGAATTTTTCTAAGATTTTTAGGCTTTATTTGTAATTTATTGTATTAATTTAAAGCTAGAAAAAGAAAAATATTTTTAAAAATTAAAATAAACATCAATTAATTCTAAAATTATTTTATTTAATTTTTTCAGGTTCCATGGATTTTTTTGAAATTTTCTTGAATTTTTCTAAATTTTTTCTTTTTCTTTTTTTTTCTTCTCTCTCTTTTCTCTCTCCTCATTTTCCTTTCTTCTTCCTAGAACGTTTCATGCTCACAGACTCCATGAACGCGTTTCTTTGAGCTTCTTCAAACCTTCATAACTTTTCATTTTCTCAATTGTTTTTCGTGAAATCAATTCCGTTCATTTCTCTCATCTTGACTCCAATCTCTGTCGTTTCCCTCTCATTCATAAGTAGTTTCGCAAGAAATTAACTCATGCCATGAATGGACATGGTTGTTTGATCTCTCTCCTCGGATCTCCTCGGCCCCTATAAAAAGAAGCACCGTGAGCCCCTCCTCATCCTCACTCAACCCTGAAAATCTCATGTCCCTACTCCCTTCCTCTTAGCTGCAATCGAAGTTTTTCTTTTGTATTCCAAGTGTCGTTCTTCGGCTTATTGCGTCACCTACAGTGGAGCTCCGCCATTTTTGACCACATCCCTGGCTTTGTCTCGATGTGTTCTACGTGGTGCTTTCCTCACTTTCGCTGGAACTTCGTCGGAGCATCATCGCTACCGTGGGCTAAATCGGGTCGCCGTTTCTCGCGTCGCCACCAGCCGACCGTGCATGTCCGACCACGACCAAGGTAAGCATCATGTTCCCCACGTTCTACTCTTCATTTCATCGTAACTCTCGCATGCTATCTCCTCTCCGTTTGCCTGGAATGTCGATGTCAGTCTGTCGGCTATCTAAAGTCTTGTCCACCGTATTTTGTTAGTCCGTTGGCCGAGCTGTTTGCGCCGTTGAGTTCGTCTCGACGCGTTCTACGTCGTGCTCCCTTCCGTTTATCTAAAAACTAATGTGAATAATAATATTGCAATGCATACATCTTTTGATCGTTGTTACACTAATCGGGTTGTACAAAATAACGAGAATGACACAATAATTGATTCTTACATATACTATGTATATGTGTTGTTCTTTTTGTTTATTACACCTTCAGATGTTCATGATGTGCTAAGTAGAAGAAGAGCTGATGACAAATATATATACTATGAATACACATTGTATTATTTGTTTAGTACAATTTCAAGCTATCAAAAGCCGAGGACAGCTTTTCTTGAAGAAGGAGAGGATGATGTGGATACGCATGTATCTTGCACTTTTCAGTTAAATATATTATTCAACTGGAAAGAATTATTGAGCCGCATAAAATATGGCTTGGTAAACTCATTTCAAAACTAAATATAATGTTGTTATTCATAAGGATGGAATACTATCTCATATTATCATATGTTGCATTCTTAGGTTTGTCAATGGTAAAGCAATGGAAAGACAAAACGAAGATGATAACCACATTAGGTGCCAAATATATAAAGGAAGAAAGCTTATGTACTGGGAGAGCAAAAGGGAGGAGCGTAAGGATTTAAACTACAAGTTTTGGATAAGATTTTCAAGCCTAATTCGTACCTCCCACAAGCCCAGTTGGATTTAAACTCGTATTCAACTCAGAATTCAATTCAGATTTGGTTCGGGACAGCCTAACAGGCAGTTACTAAAAATGTCATAACTTTCACAAACGGGGTCCGATTCGAGTGTTCTTATACTCGTTGGAAAGATAATTTCAAGGACTACACAATGGATTTAGTTCCACCTCCAAATTCATCATGAATTAAAAGTTATAACTGAAACAATATGACGGTTGTAAAATCTATTTTCCTTTTTGTGAAAGTTCGTATCTAAAACCATAAAGGATTGAGTTGTATTCGGTTTGGGGGCCATATGGATGTCACAAGGGGCTATATAAGCCATGTATTAATAGTAGGGGTGGTAATTCCCCACAAGCAGGGCCCCAGGGAATATCCCGTGGGGGCAGGGCCTGGTAATATCTCACTGGGAACGAGGCGGGGCCCCACGAAGCTAGCGGGGCGGGGATGGGGGTCATCCTCGCCCCGCGGGGCCCTACGGGGACCCGATAAAAAATAAAAATAAATATATTTAATAATAGATTATTATTTTTAATATAAGAGATTGTATTTTTTTTCTTGTATATTTAGACTAAAACTTGAATTTATATGTTAGAATATATATTTTGAAGCTATCTTTTTAAAAATAATATGCTTAAGTAATTATAAATTAATAAATAAAATCAAAAGTTTATTTTTAAATAATAAATTTAATTTTTTTAATCCCCCGCGGAGACCCCGTGGGGGTCGGGTCCCCGCGGGGATCGGGGACGGGGGGCAATCTCCCCCCGCGAGGCTAAACGGGGCGAGGCGGGGGGCGGGGCGGGGCCGCGGAGGCTTCCCTTGCCCCGCCCCGCTCCGTTTACATCCCTAATTGATAGCCTTTAGGGCTCATACTACTTTTGAGAAAAATCAATCTACTAAAGTTTGTTTGAGTTTATCATTGCAGCTGAAATTTCATAGGGAATTAGGAGTTTCTTCAATCAATATCGTTCAGTCTTTCCGCTGGGAATTAGGTGCACGATAAATCCTCGCTTAGTGGTCAAAAAAATTAACACGAGTATCCATCCTACGTCGAGAAGGTCGGGCGACCCCGTATCATCTTGGTATCAGAGCGTATCTTCTTGGTATCAGAGCGCAGTTTACTCGGCAGGATCTTATATCTTTACTTTTCAGTTCATTACTTCTTGTCCTGTAGTCCATATAACCGAAAATTGCCTCACAAAAAAAATCTAAACCCTAGTTTCGCATCTGTTATTTTCGTGAGTTTTATTAAGTCTTGATCCATTAGAAATTTTATTTACGTGCTGATCATCGTGTGTTTTGCGTACCTTAGTCTTTATATATCAATTTTCTTGAAAATCCGCTAGTTGATCTTTCAATTAGCATCCAAGAAAAGAAGAAGATTCAATTCACTATTTGAATTCTTGATCTGATCTTTGCGCATCTCGGAAAATTATTATATCCAAACATATTTGGTTTTCCTTTTCTAGTTTAATTCAACCGCAAGAAACCCTAGTCGCCACCTAGAATCCTAGTCGGACACGTTCGGACCGTCCGAAGTTTGTTGTGGTTTAAATTCTGAGCGTTTGTTGAGGTTTTCACTTAAATCCTTTGAACACGTAAGACTAGTCATTGATATTGCTTTGTGGGTTGCTCTTGAATAATTTACTCTCAACTGAACATTAGACTTGTGTATCACTCACTCGACTGATCAAAAAAAAGAAAAAGTTTATACCCCCTGCATTTTTCAAAAAAAAGTTTGTGACTCATAGACTCAGAATACGAATTTGAATCTTTTGAGTCACAAGCAGGGTAGTAAAAAAAAGAAAGCAAAAAAAAAGTGAAAAAAGGGGCCGAACTTGAGTGTGTGTTTTATGCTATAAATTCAGTTGGAGTTTTTTTTGAGCAATTTTGTGCCTTTAAAATTCATATTATTGCAATTGGCTGGCGTCTCTCATAGTACTTAGTACAAAACGAGCTAATATTTCCCAATTATTTCTTTTAGCTCATTCCTTTGTTTGCATTGAGTCACATTGATCATTGCGTATGCGTTTATATCCTTCACTTATATCTTGTGGATCAACACATAGGCAAGAGTTTTCTAGTTTGGATTATTACTTAATTCAACAACATCGTGAAATTCAGATTGTGTAGGATAAATACTTTATAACCTAGTTCCACTAAATATCCTTTGCCGTGCAATTGTGGGTCACTTTTAAATCCGATTGATCATCACTTGCTATTGTAGCCACCACCAAGTGTAAGTTTCTTTTTGTCTCAATTCACTTCAGAAAGGTAAGAACATTACTTGGTAATGAAAAAGTGAGATAGAGTAAACTCCACATATCGTATATATGTTGTGGTACGTTCTTTGTAGAACTAACCATGACAGGTGGAGACAATAATATGGGAGAGTAGTATACCCCGGCGAGTCATTTTTAATTTCAACCTTTGAGAGGGACTTTGCGCAATGAGCTTGCCGCCACTTCTCCCACCTTGAAAGAGCAACTCAAGGCGGAGATCAACAATTATGTGAAAGATATGCACATTGAATTCAATCATCAAATGAAAGTGCTACGCTCAAACATCGTGAATGATATTGTGCGAGCACTTCTTCCACAACAAGAAGAAGATAACTTTATTCCTTTCTATAGAAGTGAGGATCCAGAAGAGTATTTTGAGTGCGAATGGCGAATGGAAAAAGTATTTAGATTTCAAAAACTTCCTAAAGACCAAGAGGTGATGTGTGCCACTAGAGAATTTGAAGAGTATGCTTATAGTTGGTGACATCAATGATTTGGAAATGAATTCATTAAATCTTCGTCAGATTTGAAGACACTCATAAGGAGAGAATTTGTAACATCCTATTATGCACAAGGATTGCTTCGCCATTTAAAGAATATCACACAAGGGAGTAATACTATACAATAATATTATTTTGAGCTACAAGATGCATTACGTCGGGCCGGTGTCATTAGTGAACTACAAAAGAAGATATACTTTAAAATAGGATTGAATTCTAAGATCGCCGCTATACTTCAATATAAATATTTTGGTAGTGTACAAGATCTTATGAATTGTTCTATTCAAGAGGAGAAGATACTTATGGAGAGACATACACCACAATTTTCTCCCTGTCCATACTTCAATTCTGCTGTCTCTACTAGTGTGACAAATGAGAAGATGACCGAGTATAGGACTTTCCCTTCGGTCAAGAAGACATATAGTATTCCAAAGCTACATATAACTCCTAAGATACACTACAACCCATATGAGGATGAGAACCACATAGCCAAATTGAGTGAGAGTGATAAAAAGAGTGAGTTGTGTGATCCCACCATATGTGAGGTTAAGAGCATCCAAATTAAGAGTGTGAGAGAGACACTAAAAGAAAATAGAGAAGTAAAAGATAGACAAAGTGATAATGAATCTGAAACTAACACATTATTATCTATTTCTAGTGTTGTTTCTTATATTGTGCAGGTTAACATTAAAGATGAAGAATTGAATGTTCAACAACTAGCACCTTTGAAGGCAAATGAGGAGGAGGTAACCACAGGAGAGGATGAAGTGCTTGCTGCCTCGTGTGCACATCATAAAAATTTTAGACCCTCAGCACCTACATTATCTGAGGAGGACGACATAGATAATAATATTGGTGCTGAATTTAATTGTGCAAAGGCAAGAAATTGTGAGAACTCATATGATCAACCGAAAATTTCATGTTCTGAAATTTCCCTGCTCAATTTACATAATGTGAAATTGATTATTCATCAGGAAGTTCTTACTAGAATATCTCCTAAAGATTATTTGTACTATATCATGCTTGATGATCCTAGAGAACTATCTAGTGTGATTGATAATATTGCTGAAATTTCATGTTCAAAATCACTAGTTAGTACCTATGACTATACATATAAGTTCAATTTGATTGGAGATTATGGTGTATATTACAAATTTTATATTCACAGAATTTGCATTAAATGTGATAAACTTACTGAATTGAAATTGCATATTGTGGATAAACAATCTTTTATGCCATGTTATGATAACAATGAGATTAATGTTAACAATAGTACTTGCTATTTAAAAAGATTTCTTAAGCCTACTTGTTTACCCTATAATGCACAATTATGTACAAATACTCAGAGTAGCGCAGTTAAAGCGTGGAAGGCATTTAAAATTTTCTTCTCCATATCTGAACAACTAAATTTGATTTTGATCATTAATGATCTGTCTATATCCTTAGAAAAATCGAGGATGACTTTCTTTTATGTGAGAGAGAATGGTTTAAATAACAATATTACAATGCATACATCTTTCGATCGCTGTTACACTAATCGGGTTATACAAAATAACGAGAATGATATAACAATTGATTCTTACATATACCATGCATATATGTTGTTCTTTTTGTTTATTACACCTTCAGATGTTCATGATATGCTAAGAAGAAGAAGTGTTGATGACAAATATATATACCATGAATACACGTTGTATTATTTGTTTAGTACAATTTCAGGCTAACAAAAGCTGAGGATGGATTTTCTTGAACAAGGAGAGGATCATATCTTGTGAGTAAAACTGTACAACCTCTGTAGAGTATATAATCTATCCTGGATAGTCGTGCCCACAGTTATGGGCAAGCTGAGTAAAGTTTTTCATGGATTAGTTTTCGGTTTTCAAAATGGTTTCTGAAAAGTCTTATGGATGGATGGAATCCATAGGAGATTTTAAAAAGCATATGGATGGATGGAATCCATGTGAGATCTTTTTGGAAAAGATGGGTCAGGTGGGATACCTGTGAATAGGTTAGTGTTTAGTCGGAGCCTGCACTAACGATATTATTTTGTTAAACTACTCTTTCTATCTATTGTATCAAATTCAACTTTTGAATTCATTTACTGTATTTACTTTAATTCTACTTTTATGCACAAATAACCTATTATGCCTTCTATTGTCAATCCTTATGCATGCATGAACTCTGTTAAACCTCCTGGTGTAGGCCATGTCTATTTTTATGTACTCATGTTGCTTCATTTACTATTTTTAGAGAAGGACTTCATCAACTTCAGTGAGAATAATGACGAGTAGGCCATGTCTTGCTGTCATTCACCTGTGGGCAGGCAGGATGGGCTGCTGCTTTATTGTTCTTCTTCCGCTGCTTATATTTAATTTTGGTTTATGAATCATTGATGTAAACTTTGGCCATCAGACCCATATTTAGTTAATGAATAAATGTCATTGTGCATGATATGAATCTTTGTTATCCGCTGTGTACACTAGCTTGATCCTAAACTAGTGCGATTTACATAGAGGATCCAAGAGTCGTTGCTCCGGGGTCCGACAATGGAGCCATCTGTGATATTCCATATATCACAAACAGTTCTAGAATGGAATCATCTCTAATATTATTATCACAGATAGTTCCATTATAGAACCGTCTGTGATATGTGGATATCACAGACGGTTCTAGAATGGAACCGTCTCTAATATTATTATCACAAATGGTTCCATTATAGAACCGTCTGTGATAGTGCCTCTATAAATAGGCTCTGCTAGGTTTTGTCCCCTCACTCCGCATTGTGCACTTTGTCTCTACTGCCTCTACTAGGTTTTACTAGATCTAGAATGCCGCCTCTCCTTCCTGATGCCGCCTCTTCCTCCGGACGTCGCCTCTCCTCCCGACGCCGTCTCTTCCTTGCTCTCCTCCCGATGCCGCTTCTCCCTCTGACGCCACCTCTCCCTCCCGACGCCGCCTCTCCTCCCTAAGGTACGAATCCCAAATCCCACTTCTTTTGGAGCTAGATCATTGTGAGTTTGGTATATGAGAGATGTGGTGGCTCTGCACGTGAGGAGGGGTATCTATGGTTTGTCGTTGATTAGAAACTACAAAGAGATATATGTGGGTTCGGATATTAACTTGATGATGATACTAGTCTAATATTGAAATTAGATATTCAAGCTTGAGCTCTACATTGTTACTACTAATGTCATTTGTCAATCTTGTGGTCTATCACTTTCGGAATAGTTGGCTAAGTTATTTTGTGATTTTTAGTACTTCATGATATATGCTTCACTTGCTAGTTAATTCGGTTTGCTATCAAACTTCTTGAATCTGTGATTGTATTGTTGGGAGTGTACTAAGCCAAAGTACTATCCTGTGATCACTAGCTTTGCCTTCCTGCTGATCGAAAGTCTAATCGATGAAGTTAAGCTTGGTAGATAAGTAATTTGATATTTAGAGCTTAAGGTTTAAATCGCATTTGTTATATCTAATTAGTAAAGTGTATAGACCATAGTAGCAGGACGGCCATGATTAATTTTTGTGTAACACTACATCTAAGAGCACTAAACTAAAATTAAGCTTTATGCTAATTTTAGTTGATTCCCTATTCTTGAGAATGCTCTTTATGCTCATTTCAGCAGTCATCATGCTTCCTACTTTATATTTATGTTTTTAATAATATGGTAGAATTACAGTTTATATGCAATATTTGTCATATATGTACTGCTGAAAATATGCTTTGATTATATTTAATTATGCTAGAATTAAATCTAAATATATGCTTATACCTATATTCGCGGAGTACAAGGCCGATTATAGACCTTCAAAGGGTATGAAGCAAATTTTACATTCATAGCTCACTATAATTGGTTTTTTCTTATAAGATAGATGACGTCCGCACAATCATTGTCATCGCCATCGATGTCTCCAAATGGGTCTGAATCTCCAAACACCGAGGTAACTAAGCGTGACAGAGGAGTATCAAAAAGCCAGATGGCCGAATGACCATCACGGAGGTCTCTCTGGATGGGGTCCCTCTGCAATCAAAGAAAGTAGCAGCAATATTTTGGACTACCTAATGGATAATTGGAAGGCAACGGGTACTCATCACCATAGCAAGATGGAAAGATTTAATAAAGGTTCATAAAATATGCTGTGGGTGAAATAACATAGTCGTTCGAGATCCCAGCAGAAACCCAGGTACTCGTGCAACGGCAAGCACTCCTCACGATGGGAAAAGTATGGAAGAACTTCAAGAGTATGCTTATCACATAGTACATAGCTAAGAATCGCATGCCTTTCACGAGGTATCCTTTCATGTCACCGGAAACATGAGAGACCTTTGTGCAGACGAAGACGATGACCAAAGTTCAACAACAAAATGCGGTGCATAAGGCTCTCCAGGCACAAAACACTCATCCTCACAGACTCGGCACCGCGGGATACGCGGGTAAAATCCTATAATGGAGGACGTAGGACAAGGTCGTAATCTGATCGGAGGCCTCCCCGCCATTTGCCAGGATTGCAAACGAGTGTGCTCGAAACTAGTTAAGAGCAAGGTCATCAGCCACATCTTCTGGTGTCTCCTCTTTCAAAAACCTCGTAGACAAGAAAGTGTTGCAACACCTAGTAAGATCTGTTAAACTACCTAGTTGTTTAAAATAACATGATTACCTCTTGCAGCAAGCATTGACTAACGAATCTTCCCAAGGCTCCTTTGAAGAAGACAGAGAGGGATATACTATCATAGGCCCTAGAAAACAAAAAGCACCAAGGTCGTACATGAGGCCTAAGGGTTTACATACCTTGGAGGCACGAATTCCCAAACAACTCCGAGGCGTATAGGAGTAGGAAGAGATCCAAAGCCTATCGTGACAAACAAATAAAACAGGACTTCGTGCACAACTTGAGGAACAACTATCTGCCTCACTTCAAGAATCGATAACTACCTCACTTCGAGGAGAGATAGATTCATTAAGGGAAGAACTGAGACAAATCCACAACCAATTGCAACCCACCCCCATTAATGTGGTAGCCAGTCCCCCTTAATGTCGGAGTAGCAGGGCATCTACGCCAATTTCTGATCGATGCAACGCCCACTTACCTATCGACGATATCCAGGTAATGTACCTCTCTAGAATACTACATAGATAGAACTGGTGGACGCCTTAACTCATCATGTATCGTTATGTAGGAGCCCACATCATGCATCATTAGAGTCAAGCTTGTTGGCTACATTCCCATTGATGCTGGGCAAGTGATGGCGTATCTATGGCTATCAGGGATGCTGTTGCACAGTGCCCAACTAGAGACCTGTTTCATGAAGGTACAGGTGGACATGATTAATGATGTTTTAAAAACTGTCCCTCTTAAGAAGCCCCCAAACAAAGAGATTATGACATTAGGGGATGCCATCTACATATTCATCTAGTGGCTCAAGAGGGACATCGCCCTAGACCTGTCCATGCCACGATCTCCACATTTAGTGGTCCACAAGGGACATTTCCCTGGACCTGTCACATCAGCTCCCGTGGCTCCACCTCAAGCTCCACTTTAGACACCCGTCGCGTAGGCTCCCATGGAGACATTGTCAAAAATGTATCGTAAGCGAGGTGCTAAAACTAAACCGAATAAGATTAAGACACCTCTCGGCAATGGAAGTTCATTCTCGGAATGTCGTTGGTCCCCGAGTCACAATTACCTAGCCTTGGACTGGTTTGCAAGACTTTGTATACCTGGAATATGCAGAGGTCCAACATGAAGCCAAACTAGCAAAGTGGATTCATCGTGAGATACATAGAGGTGTATTTCCTGCACGACTCAGGCTACTTCGTCGTGACCTTTAAAGACTTATTCTTATTATTCAACCTCGACGAACTCGATGCCTCACTTTTATGATGTTGGACACTATAAGTGTACTGTAAAAATCATATTCTACATTTATGTAATACCGATAAATGTTATAACTCATTGCTTATGTATGGATCTATGATCCAATAAGTCTGGCGATGACAAGAACCAGTGGGTTTCCTCAACCCACACTTGGTCTCTGAGAAATCCTTTAGCACTAATGCATTCTTCATCCAAAATTACAGAACGAGGGGATTGCTTGCTCATAGTGACAAGGAGTACATCATGGTATCCTTCAACCAAGGGTAAGTGCTTCACTAATTGCCATACAAGTTTTATTTGTATTTTATACACAATATGAACTTAGGATTAATCACTACAGCGACATACATGACTAGGTTTCACTGGATTCTGATTGCAATTGTACCAAAGTGGAGCAAGTTAATATAACTTGATTCCTTACTTAGGAGCAACTATGACTTCATCCATGTGCAACAAGCAATTGATAGGTAAACTCATTTCCTCCATACATAACTCTATTGTAGTCTTCCCTTCATTTGCAATAGCCGAGGATAACTTTTTGGAATCATGTAGGCCGTTCAAGGCTTACATTGCCCATGGAGGGAGACACAAGGAATCCAGTGTCACACTGCAACATAGGATGCGACTTCCGGTACCCACTATAACACAATAATCCTATATCACACTTCATTATGATGCCTCTACAACTGACAATACCTATGTATATAATTATATTTTTGCAGTGCCACCAGCAACTATAGGGCAACATATGTGAATACTACATTTGCTGTCATATGGAGGAAATCATGGACACTAAGATGAATGATTCAGATGTTTGTTAGTATGTCAATAATTATCTATTGATTATCAATTTATATATATATATATATATATATATATATATATATATATATGCTAATGACAGCGTGTGGAATTCGACAAAAGTGCAATCAATCTTGACAAACTTGCCAAGATTTGAGGAAAACTCTCCCAATTCTTGATAGCGGAGGTCATAAACAACCCTAGAGAGTTTCACCCCGGTGATGATAATTAAATATTGAAACGTTGGATACAATTGTAATCACTCAATTCTGTTTAATCAAATAATTCATTCAAACGATTGCCATGTACTATATATGTGATCTGCTTACGTTGTTTACTTCATTTGTGGGATCTATGTGATGATTGTCCTGTGTTATATATTTGTGAGATCTTCTGTTTACTTCAGAAGGCATGGCTAGCATTTCCTAAGGCTAACCAAAAAAAGAAAATAATATAATTTTTCAAATAGCTTTCGTAGATGGTTTGGAGCACCAAACTGTCTGTGATGTATATATATATATCACAGATGATTTTTAAAATAAACCATCTGTGATATTTCTGCTATCACAGACAGTTTTTAAAAAACCGTATATGATATTTTTGCTATCATAGATGGTTTTTAAAAAATATCTGTGATATGTCCTCTATTACAAACGGTTAGTATAAAAAATCATCTGTGATACTAACATATCATAGATGATTGTATTTATAAACCGTTTGAGTTTTTACCTATCACAGACCGTTCAGGAGCCATCTGTGATAACCACCTATTATTACTGACACATAAATTCAGACGGTTCGGAAACCATCTGTGATAACCCTTTCTGCAGTAGTGTACACACTTAAGAACCTCATCAAACTTCCTGCTAATAGTTTCACCAGAGTGTTTGAACCGATTTTGTGATCTCCTATTTGACTCTTTTCCACCATATGCCCATAAAATATAACAAGTGACTCATGAATACTCATGTGCTTAGGAGGTCTTAGTTCATACCTACTCACCAACAAGTTATGAAGGTCGAAGAAGATAGTCCGATTCATACAGAGTATCCTATGACTCTCTCTTGGAGTAGCCAATGTATCCCTCAACCAACCCATTCTACTTAGGAGTGAGGTTCTAGGCTCCATCTTGTCCAAGTAGGTTGAATAATATTGTGCAGCAATGGATGCACCAAATAGACAGATAGCATTTATAGTTTTGTGCTCCACGAATCATCTGTTCTTCCAATTTTTCACTATCATTGAAAATATTGCTTTTATCACTATAACTTTTCAATGACATCTGTACATAAAGCACAAATGTGAGACAACAAGCAATATTCATACAACACAAATTTAACAAACCAAGCAATTATATAGAGAACATTTTATATTTTGGACAATAAACAAACATTTGGATAACAAGCACAAATAAGGTTCATGGCTCAACAATATAACATGACAACACATAGGTTCCAAGTCTTAGAAGTCAACATAAAATGAAAGCACAAATAAGTTTCATAACTCAACAATCTTACATCAAAACACATAGGTTCACGACAATATTATTATTACGTCTCAACACAACGTCTAATCCCCATACTTTGCATTGTACTTCCTCTTAAGCCACTCAAACAAACTTCTGGGTTAGGCATAGTAATGAACATCTCCCTTGGATTCCTTTTCACAAACAACTCAATGGTAATGAAATGCTCATTACTACCCTATGTTACTCCACACTCAACCACCAAGTCCATGACCTGTTGGATGGAGCAACGATCATATTTCTTGGCAGCAAAAGATTCAAAGGTTAATTGAGTCCTCTCAGCCATATCAACTGTTATTTTGATTTGGTCTTGCATAACTTGTGTTGACCTTGTCTTAGGCTTTTTGCCCTTGTCAACAACATCTCAAGCTTCTCTCTTGCCTTTTGCACTGATGGAAAACTCCTCATCAAGCTCGACTTCATCAACCTCCTCAATGTCATCATCAGCATCAACATTTGTCATAAGAGAAGGTGCAAGGATGGTTGAGGTAAACTGCCCCTACAGGAGACAAATGATCGGTACCATGATTGGTGATGTCCTTGAACATCTGCTTAAAGAGGTCAGTGTTCTATTCAAAAAAGGAGGCCCATCAATACCAATAAAAATTATCATGGTATATTAGCTGAACAAGGAACAAATGAACGACATAACTCACCTTCTTTGCCTTCCTCCACCAATTATCATCCATTTTAATGGTACCCTTAGCATGGTTGCAACCAGCACTGGTCTCTCACACAAGCAATTTATTCCAAATCACATATTTGTTCTTCAATTTATGTAACATCCTATTTTTCATATTTCATTTGATTTTTTAAAAAAATAAAATTCACCATTTGAATTTTTTGGATTTAATTCAAGCTTAAAACGAATTTTTAATAATTAAAAGGATTTAATATGACTAAATTCAATATTAACATTTACTGAAAGTATTTTATTTGGGTTCCTTGTGTCTCAAGAAATTTTCTAAAATTTTCTTGGATTTTTCTAGATTTATTTGTTGTTTTCTGGAGCTCAAAAGAATTTACTTGAATTTCTAAAAATTGAAAACTCTAGAAAATCAAAATCCTTCCGGCCCATTAAATCTCAGTTGTCCGATCCTCTCCTGGACATGTGTCAGCCATCTGGTCAAGCATTAGTAATGGCCACTGGATTTCCAGCCGAGGCCACAGGTCTTGCATCCGGTGGCCATGATACTGTTCATCGGTGCCATTAGGTCTCAGCCGTTCGATCGAGCCCTATTGCCATGCACCACCGCCATCTTATTCTTCTTGCCCGGTTCAACCTTCAACACTGCCCTGCTCCGCCGTCCATCTCTAGTCGTCATTGCTGTCGCCGGTGAGCTGCCAAGCCCATACTCTCGCTGTCCGCCGCTAGGAGCCCCACCGTCTGCTTGGTCTGCGCGTGCTGCCACGCATCCGTCCACACGCCCGAAGAGCTGCTCCAGTCCACGCGCTGCTTATGTCATCCGGCTGACATCACATTGCACCCATGCCCATGTGACGCTTCGCCTCCTTGGTGAATCTAGTCCACCGTAGACCATCTCACTGACACTTGGAGCCCACCAATTAGCGTCACTGTTCTGTAGACCCATAAGCCAATTAAGCCAAGTTAGCATCCACGTCAGCTTCCACGCAAGCCCTAGGTCCATGTGTCACCACGTCTCATGCCATGTTAGCTCCAGAGCCATCCCAAGTGCCACGTCAGCGTGCCACATCAACAGCCACATGTCAGGCCATGTCAGTGTGCCACGTCAGCCTAATGCACATGTGTTAGGCCACATTAGTGCCATGTCAGTCATAGTGCCATGTCAACAAGCAAGTCATCTAAGCACTGTTTTGTGAGTTAGGTCTACCGTAGACTAGCTTTTCTATGAGCCGAGCCCACAGCACGGTAATATTTCCTATTTTCTAGTATTTTTTCTTAGATTAAACTTTTTAAGAACTCGTTCTCCTCCATCCTAGTTTCGATTGACCCCGTTATTTTTTCTAAATTCATCTAAAATTGAGCTCTATTTTTTTGTTCTAGTTTTAATATTTTGGAGTTTATTTAAATTTTATTTAATTTTATTTTGCGCTTTGTTTTACTTTCTCTTTCGTTAGATCACGTCTTCGACAGAGCTGAAGTAAGCTTTGAAAATCTAGAGCAATTTACTGAGCAAGGCCAAAGCAAGTCATGTCCTTTGATAATATTAAACCCAGATTTTAAATCTATTATTTATTTATTTTATTTTATTTTAATTAGCATGCATTGCTATTTCATTATAAACCTTCGTATCTGATAGTTATTGTCCAAATTGCTTAATTCTACCTTGATAATTTGAATACCATGATGCCAATATTACCATAGGATGAAAAACTATTTAATGACGCAATACTAGTTGTCACATAAGTTATATATTTAATATGCTTAGCCATACTTATAGTTGTGTTGGGTTCATCATCACATGTTATCATTGAATTAATTTGACTTAATGAGATATTGAATTATGGTTGTAGCCACAGTTATAAAATTTGTATGCCATGACATTGGTATGTCATTGCTGGGGGTTATACAAACTTGGTTTTCACTTGGATGAGTGATCGTGCAATAAAGGGAGAAGTGTGGATTCACTTCGAGGGATATGGATATCTCGCTTAGGTAATGTTTACAGACTTAACTTTGTACACCATTTATTTGAGCCTTGCAGTGTAACCACATGTCTAGCATGGGATAAACCTATCTGATTAATTTCTGAGATTTCAATTTTAATTTTGCTTATGTGATGAACATGAAAACTGATTTCCACGAGGCGCAAGTGGGGGTCAAGATGGTGAAACCTTAGCGGGCGAAATTGAGTTGAGATTAAGCATTGTGAAGGCCTTGCTGTGATTTTCTTTAGTACGAAGATGATCACATCATGTGGGTAAAGTTATACAACCTCTCTAGAGTGTAAAATTATTTGAATGGCCATGTTCCCAGTTATGGGCAATGCTCAGTGATTTTACATGAAGAGAGGAGATTTCATAAAACTTGGTTATGATAACTTTGAAAAGTGAATAATTAGTTCACTAGCAGATAAATTTATGAATGGTTAGTTCATGTGTAGTTCAATGTGGTTTATTCCATTCCTTTAATTAGTTACTTATTATCATTTCTTTAAAGTTCGCTTTCAATCTATTTATTGTATTTACTCTAAATTATTGCTTTCCACAAAGTAACCTTTCAGCTATCACTTGGTAAGGCTTGCATATTATCTTACAGCTTTGTTACAAATGACTTGCTGAACACTAATGTACTCACAACTTTATGCCTACTGTTGCTCAGTTGAAAAGGAGGAACTATATCAGCAAGAGGTATCTGAAGGAGTATACTTCGATGACTTCACGATTAGGACTTCGTTTTCTAGTCGATTGCCTATGGACATGTCGTATGGCTACCATGTTTATTTATATTTTCTGCTGCTAGATCTTAATCCCTTCAGGCTATTATTTGTAAACTTGGCCATAAGGTCGTACTCTAATAATTACTAATATTGAGTCTTTTCCTTTATTAATCTTCTATATGGTCGATATTTAATATATATTTACACTATGTGCACTAGCGTGATTCTAGACTAGTACGGTATATACAGAGAGTCCAAATTTGCATATTCGGGACTTGACAATTTATCCCATCTATTCTTGAATCGCTTCCTTTTGTACTCAAGACCAATCCTATTTTTAAACCTGTTTGCTACCTTAGCACAGCCTAAATTGCTCATGCGAATGTTTGGTTGGTTCCCATTCTTAACTTATTCGGCAAACAATTCACACAACCCTAGTGTGCTCATTATCCCACTCGACAGTCATCTGCATATTACCTATCACTACTGTAGAAAAGATCATCATAGATGATTCAAAAACGTTATCACAGACGGTTTTATGAGCTATCTGAGTTTATGGGTCAGTAATGACATGAGGTCATCACTAACAGTTTTTGAACCATCTGTGATACATACTATCATAGACGGTTATTAAATCATAATCACCTTTGAAAGTTGACTATCATAGACAATTTGTAATTAAAACCGTCTATGACATATTAGATATCATAGAAGGTTTTTACTACAAACTATTTGTGATAATTAACTATTACAGATCAATGTTGTGCATACATATAAATTAATAAGTATGAAATAATTATTGCAAGATTGACAAACCTAAGGATAATTGGTCTTCGCAGAACCAAGGAGTAGTTCCATGTTGTGGCAAATATAGTATCCACAGGTGTTGCCTGGTGGCACTACAAAAATAGAATTTGTGATTTTGTGGGGCATTACTACAAAATGATATATAGGATTAATGTGTACCAGCAAATACCAAACAATCTAGATCGCATCACGGAGTGTTGATCTCTCCTTTGGATTTTTGTACAGTAGCAACGTACTTGGCAAACAACCTATGTACTTAATCATTGTGAAGGAAGGAAAGACTATAATAGAGTTATATATGGAGAAAATATATTACCTTATTCTGTTTTGGTATAATTAATATTAGAATCTAGTGGAACCTATACAGATATATCGTCATGGTCATTAAACCTAAGTTCGTGTTGCTTATAAAGTACATATCAATAAGTATAGCCACTAGTGTAGAACTTACCACTGGTTGTAGATCATAAGTATGAATTTTTTGTTGTGGTAAGACACCAATGTCGTCATCATGTAATCCTCAACATGTATATACACATATATGCACACAAAAGCAATGAGTTATATATGACATTTATTGGTATTACATGAATGTAGACCATGATTTTACACACTTACAGTGTTTAGTATCGAGGGCATTAAGATTGAAGAGAAAGAACAAGTCATCGAAGGTTACCGTGAAGACACAGTCATGAATCTCGAGCTGATGATGATGCTGTAACACTCCAAGATCCACATTATCCTGGGATACCACTAAACCACTCCACAACTAGCCAAATTACAAGGTAAAATAAACTGGTAACATCTCCTAAAACATGATAAGTTAAGCGAAAGCATAACGAAAGAAAGGTAATGGAAAATACCGATTAAGGAACAACCACTAATAATTTTAACCAAATAAAATGAACCACAGTCTAACATTATTAATTTAAGCGAACATCATGAGAGAAACAAATCCATGACTAAGACTCCACATATTTTTTACAGCATAAATCATAAGATGGTGTGCAATTCTGTTGTGCCGCTCTACCCTTCCCATGCATGCCCAAGGATCACCTGGAAGGGGGGAAAAACAAAAGTGAGATAAAAAATCTCAGCAATCAAACTGTTTAACAAGCTAATTAAACTACAACAGTTTAATCATCAATATTTATTTTCCACATTGACCCCAATTATAGCCTTAACCACCATTACTGCCAACAACCAAAAAACATTAGCATTTAGGTTTTGATTGCTTGCTTCATAATCGCAACCACCATTACTACCAACATCAATAAAGCATTCATATATTTTTCTCACTAACCTTATTTTTTTCCACAACCACAACCGCTAACAACAGTTACCACAAGAGAAATACCTCATACCATAACCACATCCCCTACCATACCACAAGGGGGTGAACTTCATTCTACGACTGCAGCCACATTCCTTATACCACAAGAGACTCTCATGAGCTAATTCCACATAAAAAAAACTAAGAAGTTGCATTTTTTGCAAATCATTCATCCATAACGCATTGCATATATATGCAAATGATCCAACCACAATGAAAATACATATGAATGTATATGATCCACTACACTCTTACCCAACAAGGTAGGAGTGTGCATCGTACTATGGTAATGTACGATGTTGTACCAGTACGGTCGCAGCTATGTGCGGTGATATCCACGATGCAAATTTCATGACATGTTATGCATGATATGATACCACTGATTCATAAGAATTTAACCACAAAGATCAGCAATATATTCATTAAGAATACTACCTCATAATCCACATATGATTCAATAAGGACAATACCACATAATCCACATTCGATTCACCATGATATAATCAATCAATTCATAGAGAATACTACTACATAGACCACAATATATTCATTAAGAATACTACCACTAAAATCACCATATATTCACTAAGAATACTACCACTTAGACCACAATATATTCATTAAGAATATTACCACTCAGACCACAATAACTTTGTAAAGGATACTACCCCATAACCACATTTGTTTCATTAGGTGTAATACCGCATAAACTACAATTAACCCATCAAGAGTATAAACAATTAATTCTTAAATTGCTACCACATAGACCATATTAAGAAAGCATGTAACAACGGCATAGCATATCAAATTAAGAGAATTATCTAATGTGAATGTAGTATGATTAATGAATTAAACGGTAACACATCTGCTACGTTTACTTGTCTCTACCGATGAAGCAAAGCGTTCACGCACGATCAGGAGTGAAGCCACCTGTCCAAAATTATCTCTCAGCATAATACTACAACAAGGTATCTACATCTTAAGAAAATAAAATTGCCGCTAAGCCCCAAACCCGATAATACCCTCTCCGCTCGACAATCCTACGCCCAACCCTCTGCAGCAGCGCTGCTTGTTTTTTTATCTTTAAAATTACTAGGGTTTGCTAAGTAGTTTTAGCAGCAAATCTAAGCATTTGCTCTAAAAATTCTCTAGTCATACAAGTGTACTAAGTAGAGTTTTAATCTAAGGTGACAAGATACAAGAATTTGCAAAGTCAAAGGGGTCAAAACAAATGGGTATTAACTAAAGTAAAACTAAATTTAAAATACAGAGAATAAAAATTAAACATGTAATATAATTTAAAAAATATAAATTTATTTGTAAACTGAGATCACTATGGTTAAGGATGCGTGACTTACCTTGCACTGTAGTCTGATGTGAATTGTTGTCGTAAAATTCTCCAGAATCATCGTAATCTACACATGAAAATAACTATCTATATTAAAATAAAATTTAAATAAACTATAAAATTTGAAAATATTGTATATTTGGATAGATCTTGATTTTGGATGAATTTAGAAATTTGAACGAGCTTTTGGAATTTTTAAAATCCTAAATAAAAGAAAATATAGAATTTTTAGAATTATTTTTCTAAAGAAAAAGGAATTTACGATGTTAACAAGAAATTAATGGAGTTATTTTACTAAAAAATCAGAATTATAACGTCAGCAAGGAATTTAATTTTGGACGAATTAAATTTCTAAAAAAACTAGATTATGACGTCATGTTGATGTCAACCCTACACGTGAAAGGTGACAAGGCTGTTTTTGCTGATGTGGCCGCCACATGTTTGACACGTGGTGTTGACGTGGCTGGTGGGTGGTCGGTGCTGACATAGCATGCTACGTGGCGGTCATGTGGACCTGTGCCACGATATGGCAAGCCACATGGGTATGCCATTTGACGCAGCGGGTTTGGTGAGGCGTGGCTGCCTGATGTGCATCATAATTGTATATATTTTCATATTATTACCCTGCTGTGAGTAGCGTAAATTGGGCATAATTTCATAAGTGTATCATCATAATTTCATAATTTCATGAGGCGTGGCTGCCTGATGTGCATCATCATAATTGTGTGTGTGTGTGTGTGTGTGTGTGTGTATATATATATATATATATATATATATATATATATATGTGTGTGTGTGTGTGTGCTCCCTATTTGGACTATTTATAGTATTTGTAATCTTATTGTAGGTCGGCACAAACAAGGCGCAAAAATCCACAGAAGATCAGTTTATAGGAAGGAGTTAGGGTTGAAAAATCTATTAAAACGAGGAGTCAAAGAGCAAAAATATACATTAGAGTTTCTTTTAAAGCTCATATAAGAGAGAGATAGCAAGCCCCCAACCTCACTTCCACCCATCAGTCGCCACCCCTACTACCGCAACTCCTCCCTACGCCATCTCCCTTGCGCCTCATCCCCTCTATTCCTCCATGTAGAACCCGGCCACCACTCCTTCCTCTTCTTCCACCTTCCTCCCTTCTTCCCTGCTCCAAAGTTCCCCAATCTTCTCCCTGGTGGCCGAGCTACCCCCTTCTTCCCAATCCTCCTCAGCCAAAATCCCCAATCTTCTTCTTCTTCCCAGTGTTTCCCTGCCATTCTCACTTCCCCATCTCCCCCCTGCGCCACCAGCACCATCTCCTTCCAGGCCACAACCGAAACCCCCTTGTCCTTCCTACGCCTCTCCCCTTCCTCCTCCTTCTTCACACAGCCACCACCTTCATCTTCCCCTTCTCCTTCCACTCCCCATCTCCCCCTTCCTCCCATCTCCAACTTCCACCCCGAACCAGGCAGCCGAGCACTCCACTTTCCTCCCAATCTTCCCTACACAGCCAAAGACCGCCTTTTCCTCCTCCTTCCCCCACAGATCTCCATCTCCTCCACCTGCGCCCCTTGCTGTTTGCCTGCTGTTGGGCTGCTGATTCTTCCCTGCTAGATCTGCAGTTTGCTGCTGAAAGCCCCTCAGCTTGCTGCAGTTTGTTCTGCTGCTTTCGGCTACTGTTGTTGTGCTGTTCGGCAGCTACATGGTTGCTGTTTCGACTGCTACTACTGATGGCCGAACTGCTGATGTTCCCTGTTGTCTCCTGTGCTACCGAGAAGCCCCCAACTGCTGCAGCCGATCTGTTCTTCCTGCCGTGACTTGCTACTCCTGATTTGCTGTGATGATTTTCTGCTGCTCCCCCCTTCCTGTGAAGCTCTCCCTGCTGATCTAATGTGATTCCTCCCTGCCTTGCTACTGCTGTTTCTATGATGCTTTCGACTTCTGCTGTGCTATGCCGAAATAGCTGCTGTCTTGTGCTGATCTGCTGGTGCCGAACTGCTGTCGTGAGCCTGCTCTGCTACTTCTACCACTTCTCCTGCATGCTGCTGTTTCTCCTGTTCCCTCTGCACTGCATCGTCTACAGACATTCTACAACGACTGATCTCTGTTCCTTCCTGGGTTTAATGTTTTTGAACTTCGTCTAAATATTGCTACTAGTTCTTGTGTAATGGTATGAACTATTTGTGAAGACCTTGTGATGTGGTTGACTGACGGCATAGATTTTGTAGTGATACTCGCTATGATCTGAAATGTCGATTTACATATTGTCTTTTGTTTAAATTGCTAGATTTTGCATAATTATCCCGTAGCTATTTAATAGTGCTATGCATCTGCTCTTAGATTTAGAACTTTATTGTGCTGTCCTATGTAATGTCCGATTAGACTCTGCCTTGTTTGGTTTAGATTCATGATTATGCTTGATAGTTCAGTAGTCTTTTAGAACTTTATGTTTTTGATAGATATTTTAATGTTAGATTAGTTCTGCTAATTAGAATTAATTTTTATTTGCTGTTCTGCTATATTTGTACTGTGTGCACTAGCGTGATCCTGGACTAATGCGGTATACACAGAGAGTCCAGATTTGCATATTCGGGACTTGACAGTTTATCCCATCTATTCTTGAATTGCATCCTTTTGTACTTAAGACCAATCCTATTTTTAAACCTGTTTGCTACCTTAGCACAGCCTAAATTGCTCAAGCGAATGTTTGGTTGGTTCCCATTGCTAACTTATTCGGCAAACAATTCACACAACCCTAGTGTGCTCATTATCCCACTCGACAGTCGTCTACATATTACCTATCATTACTGTAGAAAAGATCACCATAGATAATTCAAAAACTGCTCTTGGTTGTCCACCCGTAGTATCTATTTACGATTGAGCAGTACATGCAATTTCATAGTGCAAACAACACTGCTCTTGGTTGCATCTTGACTGTTCTGGCAGATCAGCTCTACGATGTGTACATGGACTATAGGTATGTAACAGAGTTGTGAAATGCACTAGAGCACAAATATACAGAGGCAGAGGCTGATCGCTGGCTCTACATGTGTGAGTAATTTTTTGACTTTAGAATAGATGAGGCTAAGTCCATAGTTAGACAAGCTCATGACCTCCAGCTACTAGCTGGTGAGATTGCGCACTTGGACTGTGTGTTACCTCCTAAGTTTGTGGCTACGGGCATTGTTGCTAAACTCCCTCCTTCTTGGCGGGATTTTGCCATTAGCCTGAAACACAAGAGGGAAGAGATTTCTGTTGAGGATCTCATTGCTGCCCTCGATGTGGAAGAAAAAGTAAGAGCAAAGGATGCACCAAGCACTTCTGGTCAGAACAATGCAAATTTCATTGAGAAAAAAACTGTAGCAAAGAAGTACAAATCCAACAAACCGAACAAAACAACTAGTTTTAAGAAGAAGAAAACTCAAAAAAATGATTTGAAGGACATCACCTGCTTTGTGTGTGGAAAAGATGGTCATATGGCGAAGAATTGTCGCTTCCGCAAAATCAGATATGGTGAACAGTCAAAGAAGAAGGCTGTTAACGTGATCATAGGCGAGGCCTCAACTTCAGGAGGGTATGGTAATCCACCTGTTATTTTTTCAGCATGTTAATCCACTGATTGATGGGTGGATACTGGTGCTAATGTTCACGTATGTTCTGATATTTTCTTGTTTTCTCCTTATCAGGAAGTAGGGGCTTCCTCCGTCCTAATGGGAAACGACTCGCATGCTTCTGTTCTTGGTGTTGGCACGGTGGATCTAAAGCTTACTTCAGGGAAGATTGTCCACTTAAAGAATGTGCAGCATGCTCCTACAATAAACAAGAACCTCATTAAGCTAGTTTTTGAGTCGAATAAAATTGTATTGTCTAAATTCGGAAACTTTGTTGGTAAAAACTATGATAGCGGAGGCTTGTTCCGCCTAAGTAATTTAGAGTATTGTTATAATCTGAATGTTGCAACAAATTTAAATAAATGTGAGGCAAATGTTTGGCATTCCCGTTTTTGTCATATTGGTTTTGATAGTATTGTGAGAATGTTCAAATTAGATTTAATTCCAAAATGTGACATTGTCAAATGATCAAAATGCCAGTCATGTGTGCAAGCAAAACAGCCTCGAAAACCCTTTAAAGGATTAGAGGATAAAAAGAACTTAACACCGTTAGATCTTATTCATTCAGATTTGTGTGAAATGAATGGACTATTGACAAAAGGAGGTAAAAGATATTTTCTAACTTTTATTGATAATGCAACACGTTACTGCTATGTATATTTGCTGAAAACTAAGGATGAAGATTTAAACTACTTGAAAACTTATAGGCCGAGGTTGAGAACCAACTAGAAAAGAAAATAAAAGGAGAGATTTGATCGTGGAGGAGAGTATATCTCTCACGAGTTCTCCCAATTCTGTTCTGAGTATAGAATAATCTATGAATTAACACCACCATATTCACCACAATCAAATGGGGGTAGCTGAGAGGAAAAATCGGACACTAACAGACTTGGTTAATGCTATGTTAGAGAGTTTTGGTATGCCTAAAGCATGGTGGGGGAAGCTATATTGACAGCAACTTTCGTCTTAAACAGAGTATCACTTAAAGGAGTGAAATTACTCCATGTGATGGATGGAAGGGGAGAAAATCTAATGTTAATTTTCTACGAATTTGGAGGTGTTTGGCAAAAGTCAATATACCATTGCAGAAAAAGAGAAAACTTGGACCAAAAATAGTCGATTGTATTTTTCGAGAATATGCTCAAAATAGCACGGCCTATGGATTTTTAGAGATGCTCAGAATCTCTTGAGATTATTGCTAACACAATAATGGAGTCTAGAGATGCTTCATTTTTTGAGAATATTTTTCCTATGAGAATAGTAGTAAGTACTTCAACACAAACTAAGAATGTTCAAATCGATAATATCGAAAATGAGAATAATGAAACTTCTGAACTTTCCATCATTTCTGAACCAATTTATGATATCCCTGAGGAAGACAACAATTTAGTCGCAGAATCTCCTAGAACGAGCAAGAGAGAAAGGGTTGAGAAAACCTTTGGTGATAACTTTATTGTATACCTCGTGGATGATGTGCCAAAAACTCTTTCGGAAGCATATGCATCTTTTAATGCTGAGTATTGGAAAGAGGTAGTCCGTAGCGAGATAGACTATCATGGCTAATGAGACTTAGAAGATCACCGATCTTCCTATTGGGTGCAAACCTGTAGGATGTAAGTGGATATTTAAAAAGAAATTAAGGCCCGATGGTACTATTAAGAAGTACAAAGCAAGACTTGTAGCCAAGGGTTATACCCAGAAAGAGGGAGAAGATTTCTTTGATACCTATTCTCCTGTCGCCAGATTAACCACCATCAGGGTGCTCCTTGCCTTAGCATCTTCCTATGGTCTACATGTTCATCAAATGGACGTGAAGACAGCTTTCCGTAATGGAGAGTTAGAAGAAGAAATATATATGGATCAACTTGATGGTTTTGTGATTTCTGGACAGGAAAATAAGGTATGCAGACTATTAAAATCCTTGTATGGTTTAAAACAAGCACCTAAACAATAGCACAAAAAGTTAGATAAGCCTTTGACAACCGCTGGCTTTATTATGAATAAAGCTGATAAATGTGTATATTACCGCTGTGGTGGAGGTCAAGGAGTGATCTTGTGTTTGTATGTAGATGACATACTCATATTGGAACAAACACTACCGTAATTGACGAGGTCAAAATTTTCCTATCCCGATAATTTGATATGAAAGATTTAGGAGAGGCAGATGTTATCTTGAATATTAAATTGATCAAGAATGAGAATGGGGTTATTTTGAGCCAATCTCATTATGTTGAGAAAATATTGAACCGTTTCGGCTTTGAAAATTGTAAAGTTTCTCCAACACCCTATGATGCGAGCATTAAGCTTCGAAAGAATCAAGGGTTAGGAAAAGATCAATTGAAATATTCACAAATTATTAGGTCACTCATGTATTTAGCTGGTGCCACAAAACCTGAAATTTCATTTGCTGTGAACAAATTAAGTCAGTTTACTTCTAACCCAGGAGATGATCACTAGGAGGCACTTGAAAGAGTGTTGCGCTATTTGAGGGGCACAACATCTTATGGAATTCATTATACTGGATACCCTTCTGTATTAGAAGGGTACAGTGACTCCAATTGGATCTCTGATGCTGATAAGATCAAAGCTATAGGTGGTTATGTGTTTACTTTAGCTGGTGCTGCAGTTTCATGGAGGTCTTGTAAACATACTATATTTACGAGGTCAACCATAGAAGCGGAACTTGTAGCACTTGACACAGCCACTATTGAGGCTGAATGGCTAAGAGAGCTTCTGATGGACTTGACGTTGGTTGAGAAACCAATACCTGCAATCCTGATGTACTGTGATAATCAAACTGTGTTGGCCAAAGCCACAAGTACAAAGGATAATATGAAGTCCTCTAGACATGTGAAGCGGAGGCTTAAATCTATCAGAAAATTGAGAAATTCCGAAGTGATAGCTGTGAACTATATTAACACTGAGAAAAATCGGGCAGACCCTTTTACAAAGGGATTAGCACGGAAAGCAATTTCCATTACTTCTATGGATATGGGAATGAGGCCTCTTTAAGTTACATCACAATGGTAACTCATGCCTTCTTAATCGAAAATCCCGTAACTTAGGTAATAAGAAAAATAAGTTGATGTTGTAACAAGAAAGTACATATTGATTGTACCTATGTCCTAATAAATAAAATACTCTCAACTGTATGGAAGGTTGGCATAAAGGTTTAATGTATTCTATTGTCCAAATGAGGAAAATGTATTAGCCTACAGGATACTTAGAAAAAATACACCTACTTGAGCTTAACTGTTTGGTCGCAGTTTACGAGAACAGGACATTCTCTAAAAAGCTCATGAGCAGATAAGGGAGCATAACCATATAACACTCCGTTTAGGCGTGGTTCATTGGCAGCCTAGTACTAGTTGAGATTTCAAGTGAAATCTAATAACAAAAAGTTATGACTTCAAGGCATAGTCCATTCATTAGCTGTGAGAAGATGAATCTTGTTATTCTAGGTGCAAGTTCAACCCGTACGAGAGTTACACTAAAAGACTGTTATATTAACAGTACGTCAGCACAATATCTTTGATATCTTCTTGCTTCTTGCTTTGGAATTGGTGCGGGATTGTTAGAAATAAGCCCATTATTTGTGGCCCATTTTTTAAATTTCAAAGTATGCAAGGTTTAGTACTATATTGCTAAGACAAATTGGGGAAGACAAATTTATAATGTGGAGTCTATTCCATTCCTTGAATTATGGAAGTGGATGGTATGAGTATGACTTTGGCTAATCACACACGAGCGCACGCACGCGCGTATTCGCGTAAAAATCACGTGACTTGTGACTTACGACGCGCGACCGCGCCATGACGTGGCGCGTCACTTGGCAGACCATGTTCACCTTATTTATGCTGAATCTCGCATCATCTCTCTTGTTTTAACTGATCATGAGACCACCCCCTTGTTTATTAGTTTTGTGTGGCTTCCACTCTCCTATTTAAGGAGGCCGCACCCCTCTAGTTTTCTTGGATTTCGTTTATGTTTAGTTTGCCTGTGTTGCAACTTGTATCTTCAGTTGTGTCGGACGACCACCTGTTAAGATCCTTATTCGGAATCCCACCAAATTCAAGTATTTCAATCATATTTGCAATTTGAGATTGCTTTTTATCTTGTTCTTGTGTGTTCTTCGGTTGCATGCAGGACTAGACCTTCGTAGTCTGGTCAACCGCATTTTTGGCACGGTTGATAACGACTCAGAGTGTGGTTTAGCGATTGCTTGGTGTTCTGGTCGTGACCGGTTAGTAGCCGCATCGTCAAAATCGTTCTCTCTCAAATCGAAGTTACCATCCTATCGGAAGATCGGGACCCCGTCGCCTCATCAAGTGGTATCAGAGCTTCTGTTGACCGGTAGGATTTCTCGTATCCCTTGTTAGTAGATTGATTTTTTTATGTCCTATAGTTCAGAAAAATTGCCCTACAAAAAGAGTTTATTTCTGTTGTCCAAACCCCGTTGTGCCTTTTCAATTTGTTAGTTTCGGTTTGCTAAATTGATTTTGTGTCCGTTTTAGCTTTGTCTTATTCCTGATCATATTCTTGGTCAAATAAAACTCCCAAAAAAATCCCCACATCTAAAACCATCAAGAACTCATCAAACCCTAATTCCTATTTTCGGCCAGAAGACTTCCTCTTGTGCAGCCGCCACCAAAAATGCAATAACTTTTGATTCTGATATCTTTTTTGAGTGAAACCACCGCCATTAGATCCGTAACTTCCATATATAACTGCCCCTAACATTTTGCTTCATTCTATAAAGGCAGTTAAAAGATACCTGCGGTGCAAATGGACCCAAATTTTCGGATTGAATCTGTATTAGTCTGCACTTGTTATTTTTTTGCGATTTTATCTGTCGGTTTCTAGCACATGGCCCCAAAAGAAAAGTTGTAGAAAAAGCCGTCAGGAAACTTGAAAAAAAAGAATATTCATAAAAGAGGCAACTGACAAAAAGTTACAGTCAAAATACCGACGTCTTGTCCAGTGGACAGAAATCTGCCATTTTCAGATTTGGATCAATCCTTGTGCTTTTCAAATCCCCATTGCATTCTATTGAATTATCTTGTGTTCATCACTCCTATACATTGCTACACACTTGTTTTGGCCTTCTCCTATCCTTGTTTGATCAGCAACATAGGCTAAGTGCTAGATACGAACTATAATTCAATTCTACGCAATTTCTGAAATTAACTGATTGTTCTCCATTGCTACATATCTTCCCTTCCAAGCTACACCTTTTACTAACCGAACAGATCACGTCGAACCGGCCCTTGCAAACGCTATACACATCACTTGTGTCAAGTTATCACGAACCAGCCACCGGTTATACCACCTGTTTAACATTGGTAAGAACTTGTAAGAGTTTGGTAATAGTTTGAGAGATGTGGATTTGTTAGGCTCCATCTCCTAGTAGTTTATAGGGACTTACATAATTCTTGTGTATTTTTTTGTTTTCTACTAACCATGACAGGTTCGAGATCACATTCTACTCGACATGCACCATTTCTTCCAATCTCTTCATCAAACGAGGATGATGATATCGAAAAGAATAACTACATCAACCACACTAAAGTTGATTACTCCGATCGTCATCGACTCCTGCAAAATCAACGAGGTATGTGTAGGTTACAAAGAGAGATACGTGATGATGATGTAGTAACTAATGTCAAGTATGCTCTTCCATCATTTGCTGGTAATTTTGATCTTGATGCTTATATTGCCTGGGAGATAGCATTAGACAAAGAATTTGAATATTACGATTGGTCTAATAGGCAAAAGATTAGAGCTGTCTCTAGTGTTTTTATTGATGATGCAACACTTTGGTGGAAGTCTCTTGGTAGACATGGAAAAGTACCCCGAACTTGGAATGCATTGAAAGGACTTTTGCGAGATGATTTTGTTTCTGAATATCATGCTGATTATTTGCTAGCTAGATTGCAATGTTTAAAGCAACGAAGTAGAACTATAAGGGAATACTATCATGAATTAAAGAGTCATATGTTGCGTTGCGGTTTAAAGGAACATGCTGAAGTTACAGAGAATAGATTTTTAAGTGGGCTTAATAAAGAAATTCAGGACATTCTTATTCACAAAGAATATAATTCTCTTACTCATTTGTTTATACTTGCTTGTAAGGTTGAAAGGATTGAGGAGAAATTGAAAATGCTTAATGACAAGAAACATGAGAACAAACCCTTGTTTGTGCCTTTTTCTGTGACTAACAATTTTGCAGGAAGTTGAGAACTATGCTGAATAGAAGAGAGTTGACATTGAAGACAAAGAGTTGAATGTTCAACCGCAGGTGCTGTTGAAAGCAAGAGATGAGAAGATAATCATGGTGGAAGATGAAGTACTTGCTGTCTCGTTGCTTCATCATAAAGATTTGATACCTACAACACTTACATCAACTGAGGCGATCAATAAAGGTAATAACTACGGTGCTGAAATTAAATATGAAAAGGTGAGTAATTGTGAAAATTTATGTGATCAATTGAAAATTCCATATTCTGAAATGTCTTTGCTCAATTTACATAATGTGGAATTGATTACTCATAAGGAAGTTTTTACTAGAATATCTCCTGAAGATTCTTTATACTATATCATGTTCGAAAATCCTAGAGAGCTATCTAGTGTGATTAAGAATCTTCCTGAAATGTCATGCTTAAAATCATTAGCAAGTACTCATGCCTACACATATAAATTCAATTTGATTGGAGATTATGGTGTAGACAATCAATTTCATGTATATCGAATATGCATAACTTGTGATCACATGGATGAATTGAAGCTTGTTATTTTCAATAACAATTCTGGTGTGTTGAATCATGTTCATTATGAGAGAAAAATAAAAATTAGTGACAATTCAAATCTTATGTGTTCATCTCTTATTGAACCATCTAGCATTAACAATTTGAATAATGAAGTTGATGGATAGAAAAACTTACAAATCTTTTCACCCTTGCTAGATGAATGTGCTATTGCTCGATTGAAATCTGATTACTTGGACGAACTTTGTTTGATTCCAAAAGTTGATGCTTTGCCTATATTTGCTACCGATGAAAGTTTACAATCTTAGAGATTTGAATTGCATGAGTGCATCACTTATATTTGCAAAACAAGTTACAATAATTACTACGTAAGAAATGTGAGAAATTTTGATTTGTTCATTAACTTCCGGGTTACAAATACAATGAGCTTTTATAATCGCTGCAGTTTTATAACATCAATTATGCAACAACGACGAATTGTTAAAACGGATGACATATACATATACCATGCATATGCCTTGGCTTCTTTGTTACCCGATTTTCAGTGCATCAAAAGCCGAGGACGGCTTTGTTTTCAAGAAGGGGAGGATGATGAGGACATGGCCCCAGTGGATACAACCAACATATCAAGACCAAGTCAACATCTCCCCCAGCTCTTCCTTATGATTACCATGTCACTTTTGGACCAATTCAAGGAAGAGTTCAAGTGGGACACGTTTTGGAATCCAATTCGGCCTCTAGATCAGTTCGGATTTAGCTTGACAGGTCTAACTTCAAACGAGCATAACTTTCACATACGGAGTCCGTTTGAAGTCTATGAGTACTTGATGGAAAGCTTTTCTCATCCTCTTTCCAACGGATCAGCCTTACTAGCAAATTCCTTCTGTACCGCCCGCAATCATCAAAAGAAGTTGCTACATCACCTGTTTGTGCCTAATCGGGCCTTGTAATGCATGGGCCAAAGAGGAGGGTGTTACCCCCACTATTCATGACGTGTTACTGTTCACGTGAACAATACAATAGTATCACCCCCTTGTTTCTTAGTTTTGTGTGGCTTCCACTCCCCTATTTAAGGAGGCTGCACCCCTCTAGTTTTCTTGGATTTCGTTTATGTTTAGTTTGCCTGTGTTGCAACTTGTATCTTCAGTTGTGTTGGACGACCACCTGTTAAGATTTTTATTCGGAATCCCACCAAATTCAAGTATTTTAATCCTATTTGTAATTTGAGATTGCTTTTTATCTTGTTCCTACGTGTTCTTCGGTTGCATGCAGGAATAGACCTTCGTGGTCCGGTCAACCGCGTTCTTGGCATGGTTGATAACGACTCAGAGTGTGGTTTAATGATTGCTTGGTGTTCTGGTCGTGACCGGTTAATAGCCGCATCGTCAAAATCGTTATCTCTCAAATCGAAGTTACCATCCTATCGGAAGATCGGGACCCGTCGCCTCATCACAACTTCAGACAAGAATGTGGGGGCTAGAGTCATGCCAAACACCCCTAAAAACTGGAAACTTCTAAGTTTCTTATCAAAGTGATTTACGGTCGAAACTGTTTTTTCATCAGATAAGGCTGGCAAGCTCATCCTAAGTTTCTCCTTTATTATGTGGAATCGATGTCATGTCAGAGAGGTATCACCAAACGAGTAGGTCATTTTCAGTGTTAGCCTGAAGTGGACGCGGGTGTCTGCTACTGCATAGGTGTGTCCTATTTTATGAGTTCTAATAATAGCATTCTGAATTTATGTGTTACAAATTAATTCTAATTAAAGCAAGCACTGTTTTGAAAGTACCCTTACGGCAGAGAATTAATATGATAAACAAGTGGAACTTTGAAAGGTCACAATAAACTGAAAATAGTATCAAGAAAATTATTTTCGAACCTTCAACAATAGTAGAATAGAAATCTTAAGTTGGATAGAAAGTAACAATGTTTAAGTAATGAATGGATGGTGTTTTGGATTGAAGAAACAAGCCGCTGCAAGAGTTTCTCAAAATATTGGCAGTTAAAATATCTATGCGATAGAATCAATGGCAAAAGTCGTTGTGTTCAGTTCAACCCCTATTTCTAAAAAAGAAACAAGTTACTGGCACTTATGCTTTGGGTCTGTTTTTTAGATTGCTGTTTATGGCTATAATTTATAGTTTTTGGCTATTCGTAAGATAGATTATGAACAGATACTTGTATACGATTTTGGTCAATATAGATAAAGTTACTATAGTATCTACTATAGTCGACTTGTAAATCTTATCTTAAAAAAACATTTAATTTAAAAACTATTTACTATAAAAAATTTAAAAGCCAAAAATCCAAAAAAACCGCCAATCCAAAGCCAGAAACCAAAAAAGGGGTCGCTTAGTATACAAGAAATATGTGACATTTACATCTCCAACCAGCTAGAAAAGCTATCATTGAAAGGGAATACTTGCCTCCGTCCCATGCTTTCACTGGGCTTCAAATAGCTTTTTTTCCTGTAGTTGATGACTTTTAATTTATTTTTAGAGATAGTAGAGATGTAGATAGAATATATGATTTTAGACTAAAAAATGGTTTAGAAAAATCATCCTATTTATTTTAATTTTTAGAGAAATCAAAACCAAAATTAAAAAAAACAGAGTCAATATAACTTTGGTTAGAAATTGGATTTACCATTACAATGTACCATCTCTGCTAGGACGAATGTCGTGAGTCTACGTACTGTACAAGCAAAGAAGGATAAGACGAAACAGTAAAAAAAACATCCACGGAGGTGAGCCGCGCCGCTCGTGGACGGGTTACCCCCACGTTGAACTGACGCCTGGACCCCACGTGGCAGACGCACTGGCCGAGCAGCCGCCGCGAGTATGGACACCGAGACGAGACGGCGTCAGTTTGCTTCTCCTTCAAGACAAGACACGCATCCATCGCTCCGTCCGTCTCCCGTCAATTAACCACGGTTAGTTTAACCCTGCCCCGGTTAAGGTTAGGACACGAGTACGCCGCCCGGTGGGTAACCGCGGTTAGATGACCAGTTTATAAACCGACCCCCCCTCCGCCTCGTCTTCCCCGACCACGGCCGAGGCAAGAAGAGTAACACAAATCCATACGCCGACTCCACGAGATCGATCACCACCGCTCGAGAAGAGCGAGAAAGAAGCGACGGTGAGTGTGGTGCGGCCGCCATGATGATGATGGGAGAGGGAGCGCACGCGCCGCCCTGGCAGCACATGGCGCCGGTGAGCGGCGTGGAGGGAAGCGCTGGTGGAGGAGCGGGCGACGAGGTGGCGCCGTACCTGCTGGATGCGCTGCGGCATTACCTGCCGTCGAACGAGGCGGCGGCGGGGGTAGGCGAGGACGACGAGGAGGCCGCGGCGGTAGACGCGTACGCGTGCAACGAGTTCCGGATGTACGAGTTCAAGGTGCGGCGGTGCGCGCGCGGGCGGAGCCACGACTGGACCGAGTGCCCGTTCGCGCACCCCGGGGAGAAGGCGCGGCGCCGGGACCCGAGGCGGTACTGCTACTCAGGCACGGCGTGCCCGGACTTTCGCAAGGGCGGGTGCAAGCGCGGCGACGCCTGCGAGTTCGCGCACGGGGTGTTCGAGTGCTGGCTCCACCCCGCGCGCTACCGGACGCAGCCCTGCAAGGACGGCACCGCCTGCCGCCGTCGCGTGTGCTTCTTCGCGCACACGCCGGACCAGCTCCGCGTCCTGCCGCCGCAGCAGCAGGGGGGAGTGAGCAGCCCGAGGAGCGCGGCCTCGTCGCCGCTCGCCGAGTCCTACGACGGTTCGCCGCTCCGCCGCCAGGCGTTCGAGAGCTACGTCACCAAGAATATCATGTCCTCCTCGCCGACCAGCACGCTCGTCTCGCCACCCAGGTCGCCGCCTTCGGAGTCCCCGCCATTGTCGCCGGATGCCACCGCGGCGCTCCGCCGCGGTTCTTGGCCGGGGGTCGGCTCGCCCGTCAACGACGTGCTGGCCTCGCTCCGGCAGCTCCGCCTCGGCTCGCCGAGGTCGGCGCCGTCCGGCGGGTCGTTCTTGGCCGGCTACGTCCCCTCCGCCGCCTTCGGGTCCCCCAAGTCCCCGGCCGGGCTCTACAGCCTCCCGTCCACCCCGACTAGGCCATCACCGGTGACGGTGACCACCGCCTCCGGCGCGATCATGACCGTGGAGCCGCTCGACCTCGGCCTCATCGAGGAGGAGCCCGTGGAGAGGGTGGAGTCCGGGAGAGCGCTCCGCGAGAAGGTGTTCGAGCGGCTCAGCAAAGAAGCCACCGTCTCCAACGACACTGCCTCGGCCACCACCGCGGAAGGCGTAACCGCAGCCGCCCCCGACGTTGGTTGGGTCTCCGACCTCATCAACTAAGCCATCAATCAAGAAACCATCATGGCCACCACGAGGAAGGTGGTCAGGTGAGAGGTCAGTTCAGTTCAGTTCAGTTCAGTTACTGGAAAGTGAGAATTTTGTCAAGAAATGATCGGTGTTCTTGTGAATAGTGTTGTCCATGGTTAGTCAAGTGGAGGTGGAAGCCAGGAGGGTGGAAGAGGAGAAGTGAAGAAAGGAAAAATCCAAAAAAAAAAGCTCCTTTTTTTTTCTTGTTTCTAAGATTCTCCTAATCCTTGTAGATATGTTCTTCCTTCCTATGTGAATATTCTTGGATGTTGAGGGAGGGAGGCAAAGAAGGGTGGATTTGTTTTGGGGTTTCAGATGATTGTAGCATGGCAGTGGAGGAGGGAGAAGAAGAGATGAAGATTAATTACCAAGGAAAAAAGGGATCAAGATAGGCGTGTGTACATGTACATAGTGTGTGTATGTGCTTGCGTGTGGGTGTGTTTGGAGATGAAGCATGCATAGAGCATGGGGGAGGTGATTATCACGGTGGTTAAGAAAGGCGGCTGCGGCGGCTGGATTCCGCACCGGCGGTCCGGCGACGTCGCCGGCGGGCGTCTAATTTCTGCGATTCCAGAACGTCTTAAGTTGACGATGTTATTATTTAGTATTCACGCTTGTTTGCGTCGGCCGGCTGGTATAGCCAGGCGATGATTCAACATCTCTCATTCCGCTGTTCATTTTGTTTTCCTTCAGGATCCACGACATGTTCTGTATTTTGGTCAATGTCTCTCTTTCCGATTGATCTATGAATGAACGAATCAAACATGTACCATGTACTTTTTTTGCTACTCAGGAATTGGATCGCCTTTGTAATATACAGTTTGTTTCATCCAAATTAAACTTATCTTTGACACATTATTTTTCGTAATAAACTTGTGATCTGTGAGCTTGGATGGATGATCTTTGTGATTGATATAAATTGTCAAGGCTTTTGCGATCTGTGAATTTGGATTGATGATCTTTTCGATTGCGATGTGTTCTGATCGATGGAGATGAGCACGTCCGTGTTGGTGGTGAGGAGGAACTGAAATGAATTGATGCTAGGTGGTTTTGCTTTAGAATCGGGAGCGGCCGGAGGGTCGCTGTCCGGGCCGGGGCGGAGGCGGAGGGGCCATTTGGCGTCTTCTCCGGCCGCGATGTCAATTCCTCATCAGGGATCGCTGTTGCGCGTGCGATGAGTACTTGGTGGCGTCAGTAGATCATCATAAACCATCCATTGAATTATGGTTCTGTTTTACACGGCTTAAGAACAGTTTCTATCTTTTAGCTTTTAAAAATCGATTTTTTTACTAAAATGGTTTGTTAAAGTTATTTTTATATTTCATGTGGCAACTAGAACTTTTTTCCTTGTAAACTTTCTGTGCTCATGCGAGAATTGAACCGGTTTTGCGGGAACTTTTCCTTTGTAAATTTCAGCGTTCTAAAACAGTTTTTGATTTATGGCGTTTTGTACATAGACCTTGAGGGTTCCGGTCTTTCCGATGGCTGTGGAGAAGTAGTGAGAAAGATGGAAGTCCGTCCGGCCAAATCCAAGGCAGGAGAATGATAAAAGAGTTCCTTTTGATGTGATGTTTCCATCATGGTCCATGGAGGGGAAGGGAGCTCCTTTTTTATTCATGGAACTCCTAGAAGCATCTTTATGCTTCCTTCACTCCTTGCTTGGAGTAGAAGGTGTGGGCTCTGGTGGGGATAAAAATATATAGATATGCTGGGTTCCCAGAGACAGCAAGCGTTAACCACCTCAAGCCAGTCCCTCCCCTCTTTACTAGGGGTGAAAACGGATCGGATACGGACGGATAATGCCTCTATCATATTTGTTTTCATATTTTTTTCGGATACGGATACGAATACGGATAACTCGAATACGAATACAAATACGAATAATATCGAATACAGATACGGATCGAATACGAATCGAAACGAATACGGTTACGAATATTTATCGGAACATGAAAACCCCTTAAACTATACATCTAAAATTAACAAAAATGCGTAAATAGTTTGTAACATCCTGATTTTTTGGAGTTTATAAAGCCTTGTTTATAAAAATAAATTTTTTGGAATTAAATCAAGCTTAAAATAAAATTTTAGAATTTAAAATAATTTAATATGATTAAATTAAACTTTAACATGAGCTAAAAATATTTTATTTGTGTTCCTCATGTCTCAAGGATTTTTCTGGTATTTTTGGTGAATTTTTGGAATTTAATTGCTATTTTCTATAGTCTTTTGGATTTTATTCGGATTTTGGAAATAAGAAAATGGGGAGATTCTAGAAAATCCGGATATCCGGTTTCGTTTTATCCGGAGTATCCGTATCCGTATCCGTATTCGACGGATACTAGGCTTACTGTATTCGTATCCATATCCGATAAAAAAATCCGTATCCGTATCCGATCCGAGAATTATCCGAAAAAAATCCGATCCGACACAATCCGTATCCGTATTCGTCCGGATCGATCGGAAACTATCCGATCCGTTTTCACCCCTACTCTTTACTCCTTTGAAAGCTTGCTATGCGGCCTATGCCCCCACTCGCCATGTTGGTTGGCATGTTACCTATAGGAAACTTCCTATCTAACCTGTTTAGTGCATGTTCACAGAAACCAATATATATGCCTCGGCTGCTATAAATTGCTTCTATCAGTTATTACTATTTATTAACCATTACTTTTTATATCTATCAGTTATTACTATTTATTAGCCACTACTTTTTATATTTATATATTATAACATACTTTATATTTTATTATATCACAATTTTGTAAATCGTATTACAGTCCGAATGTTGTAGTATCTTTTATTACACCGTTTTTTACATAATACAGTACTATTCATCAGTCACTAAATTCATCAGTTGTTTCTATTAACCACTATTATTTATCAATCGCAGTTAAAAAAACTATCATTAAAAACTAATATGAATAGATTCTTATTCTAGAAGGGCACTCTTTGGAGCCGTTTGATCTATGTAAAAAATAAACCTCAAATAATTGTATACGGTTATATCAAAATTAAATTCCATCCTCGTAGTATATTTAGGTTGATTTGGGTAGTCTTTCGTGGGTAGGATGGCCTGGAAGTCATTTTTAGGTCCGTTTAGAAGGTAGCTCCGCTTTAATCGATTTTAGCGTTAGATTTTGACTGTTGGTTAAAATTACACTGTATCAGTTATTAGCTATTTCTAAGTTATCAATAAAAAAGAGAAATGAGAAAAAATAAAAAAAATATCGTTATATCTTTATAAACAATATAGAGAAATAAGGGAAACAGAAAAAAAACTAAAAAAAGTAAAAAAAACTTAAAACTAACACCAAAATTAAAAGGATATATGTGTCAAGTAACTTCTGGTTTTTAGAAGTTATTTGAAGCGGTTCCTATGTATTCCGTGGGATCGTATATAAGCATTGAGGGGGATTTGTTTAGCTTTGTTGTGGAGGAAGCAACCAAGTACACCACATTACAGGTTTAGTTTGCATTTTCCTAACAAATACATGTGGTGTAGATACACGACAACTAGTAGTACCCAACGGTTTGACAAATGAGAAGATGGATCGACCATAGATTGCCAATAGTTTTAAGTAGCAACAGTAGTAGGGCACGCAGTACTTTGGAGCCAGAAAAGTCATGGGGCTCTTGTGAGGGGAAGTAAAGTTGTAGGGCCATGCATCAGCATGGGCGAGATAGAATTAATGGAGTATAATTAATGAACCACCCCTTGCGAATTTTAGACGTTTATAGTACCATGTAGCTACGAAATTTCAGAAGTAGTACTGTGCGCGCAAAAATTCCACATCTAGCCTCCCGACGCACCGCACAACCGCAGCTCCGAGCGCACGACCGAGCGGGAGCCGACACCTGTGCAAACATGCGGTACCGGACAGCACGACCGGTGCTACAGTGGAGTCGTGCGGTCCGGTACCGCACAACTGCACTGTAGCACCGACCGCACGACCGAGCCCGACCGCATGTTCTCTGCCGCATGATTTGCGTACGAAGCGAGGAACCGTGGCGATGCTTCTTGCGCACACACGCTAGAGATGGTGCTGCAGTCGCGCAATTTCTCCAGCCACGCTACGTGAAACGATGGCAGATGCACAGGCGATTCTTGCACGCAGCCCGAGCTACTGCTGCGATCTTCCGTTAGGCGCTGCTCACCTTGGACGCTCTGCAAACATGCGGTCGGGCGGGCGGTGCATAGTTCGGTCGTGTAGTCGTGCGGTACCGGACCGCACGACTCCACTGTAGCACTGGTTGTGCGGTCCGGTTCCGCATGTTTGCACATGTGTCGGCTCCCGCTCGGTCGTGCGCTCGGAGCTGCGGTCGTGCGGTGCGTCGGGGAGTCAGATGTGGAATTTTTTTACACGCGATACTATTTGTGAAATTTCATAGCTGCATGGTACTACAAACGTCCAAAAATCCCCCTTGCTTGCTTTCTTGCAACGGGGTTGGATGCAGAGGCCATCATTCATTGATACGAACAAGAGCGAGGGGAGGCCCTACGGCCACAGGTGCTGCTCCCAAAGGCAAAGCAAATCTGGAAACTACTGGAATGTATATGGAGGGAGGAGTGATGGATCGCCCCTAGAACTACTACAGTGCCTATATGGTGATGTGTCTATTTTTTTTCAACTTATATAATTTAACTATGATTTATGGTTTTTAGATTATTTATAAGAGAGACTACAAAGTAACATAAACTTATATGTAGTTTTAACCGATATAAATGAGTCGCTACAGTGTGTACTATAATTAACTTGTAGACTCAGTTTTAAAAAAACACTTCGTATGAAAGCTAATTATTATAAAAAATTAAAAAATAGTTTTTTTAGAAGCTGAAAAAAAGATACCCGATAGCTCATTGCAACCCTAAGAAAGCTCATATACCTGGCAATTACATATTGGCCAATTAGTGGAGACGTGGCAGTTTGACTGTACCTACAAACTATGGTTAACTAGTCACTGCTCATGCATGGTAATAAAATTTATTGGATGTATAAAGAATTATGCTATGGAAGAGAACTACTTTGATAAGTTAGAAAGTGGATAGTGAGGAGAAGTTAAAGGAATGTCCAACGGTTGGAGAAGGGATGTATAACCACCAACTCGTTTTTTTATAATAGTAATAAAATCCTAGATGCTCATCTTTGTGGGCACATAATTGCCCTTGGCTATAAAGCGCCATACTCACACTTCGTAGGGACGCAACCTTCTCAATTCTGGGTGTGTGTTAGGCTTTACTCTTTTCAGCTTCAGTTTCTGACTCTGGTTTCTAATTCACTATTTATTAATTTTGTCTTTTTTTTTCAATTTTTTAGTTTCTTTTGGGCTTTTTGCCTTTCCTATGTTCCTTTGCATTGCCTGTTATGGGATAGCATATTTTTCTATTTTAAAAATTTTAAATTTAATTACACCAAAAAAACTACCAGCAACTACAGTGCAAAATAAATCAGCTACAGTAAAAAAAGATATAAACCATAAAAAATCAAGTTAAGTAGGACCTTAATGGGCGTCTTTCTGTGCGCGTATGTGTTGTAATATAAAAAAAACTAATATATGCATTTCATTAAATCTCTTGTAGTGATTCGGTCAAATTTAATTATCTCAATTATATAATAGTTATATTTTACATCACAAACCAATAACTCTCAAATGATGATGAAACTAGACTCATCTACTGAGGGCATCTCTAATGTATAAGACTCAGGTTGGTCTTAAGGTACGGTGACATGGCTTATTGCAATCTGCTACAATGTATAAGGTCTTTGTGAGTACTAAGATGTGGCCCACATCCTAATAAAAAACTGACCTTTGCCTTATGGTGGGGGAGAGAGAACACAAGATTCAATAAAAAATTGTGTTTTAATGCTTATGGTCAGGTCTTTAGCTTGAGGGTTGGTCTTAAGTCTTTTTTGCTTATAGCCTTTTTAAGATCAACCCTATAATGTATAAGGTTGACCTTAAGGTGGCTTAAGACTTCCTTTTTCATACACTACAGATGCCCTGAGAGAGGGGTGTAACTTTATACCTAGCCTTCTAGGTTCGACGATCCAAGAGTCCCTAACGGTTGAAAAGTATAGGTCTGCCTCACGGCTCGCTTATTTTGATTTAAGTTTTTAATTTTTAATTTAATTTTTACTATTTTTAAATTTAATCTTTTTAAATTTTTTAGTTTTTAAGCTTTTTTATCTATTCTTTTTTTATATTCGTTTGCATTATATATGATTGGCTGACATGTTTTTTATTTTTAATTTTTTTAAATTTAATTATATCAAATAAGCTACTATCAGTTATAGTGTAAAATAAGCCACTATCAGTTACAGTGCAAAATAAACCAACTATAATAAAATTTAGTCATAAGTCATAGTTTATTAAGCTCAATTGAGCACCCCTGATAATCATGAATTTATCTCTGAACTCTGCAATTTTAAATTGCGCAAGTGGGCGCACTCGCGTATGTAGGCAGTTTGTGGAGTGTGTGTGGATGGTGTGTCGTGTGTGTATGTTTACATCACTTTTATTTTAATAAAAAAATAACTCTCAACACGGTCTCACTTGTAAGGATCGATGGGACTTTCAATGGAATATCACCGATGGAAATTTGAAGCTGCCAACATGAAGCCTCCTCTTGGGTTCATCGCAAATCACAACCAGATGGACGTTGTCTATATACCACGACCGAGACGTACGGTGCCTTTTCATAGGCGATGGAACAGGTGGCTATGCCTACCATCCAAGGTGTCGAAGTTATCCACTTGGCGGCCAATGGGAGCGCGTGGCCGTCACGTGATCAGAGACCGACCCCGGCCGGAGACGACGGCGAGTTGAGTTGGTGTTTCGTCGGCCGACCGTACGTCCAGCTGGCCGGCTGCTGCTTGATTGTTTCAATGGAGAGGTAAACCTCCTCAAGCTGATGATTAATTGAGGCAATGTGAATTGGATAATTTAAATTGCCAACCGTAGCTAGCATAGTCTAGCGGTGCGACGCTTAAGACGGCTATGATTACACTTAACCATATGTTGTATGGATTTCCTGCTAAATTTTTTAGTATTTGAATCCGTGATCGGTGGATTGTGAGACTTAAAAGATAACTATATTAGCCAATTATTTCATCTCTCTCGAAAAAATAAAAAAAATTGAGGACCTGAAACTTTGGTGTAAGTTCAGCAAGCGATCCAAGGTGCAACATCTTTCTTCAACATATTCTGCTAATCGCCTAATTGGTAGTCTAGGTATGTTTAGGTGCTTGCGATATTTTTCTTATCCTTGGATGTAATCTTCTTTCTCGTGTTTGAAGTTAACAGTGGATGGATATTACTTTTCTTTTCGTATGTTTCGAAATTAATGCTTCTTTTGTTGAAGAAAAAAAAAATAAAACAATACCTTTTTATATAATTTATAGGTGTAATACCACAGGCGCAAACTGTCAATTTGGTACGAACATGTAAACTCTCAAGGTGACGGAGTATTATCGTCCATTCGACTATAAAATCGGTGAAATTAGCCTCTCATAGGAAAGCGCACTTCCTAACGGGCTAGTTCCCACGTCGGTTGAACGGCTCACACGGAGAATTTACACCTATCTTGGCACCAAGTCAATGGTAATGTCTAATAACTTTCTATATATTTTCAAGAACCCACTTGCCGAGTGCTTCATTCTAGAGTTTTCTGAAATCTCGAATGCGATTGATTTTGATCGGATTGAACTGGATGGCCGGAATGCGATCGCTTGATGGGCGTCGGTCGGTAGAAACAATAAGTGCTCCGCTCGTTCGCCATCAAGATTGGACGTCAGAGGAGGAAAATGAGGCTCCCCTTCGTGCAGTGTACCCGTTAGCGCAATTGATCCTCGCTCATATTTCTCCCGTGCTCACTGTCGTTCAGAAGGAAAAAAAAAGTCTTGCTGGGCATCACAAGATGTGCGTCCTGTCTGCGACAATGACAAAAGGATGCATGAGAACACCATGAGCCCGTTTTGCTCACCAATTAGCATATTCAGTGTTGCACTAACTGATTTATAGCTTAAGCTTCTAACTAAGTCTTTTAGTTTATGTTCGAAATTACACTGTAACGTCTATTAGTTTTTTAAGAAAAAAATTAAAAAAGAAATAAAAATCCCGTTATATCGTCTCGGACAATACAAAGAATAAAGAAAAAAAACAAAAAGACAAAGATGATAAAAATAAGTAAAAATAAGTTAAAATTAGAAATCAACGTGTTTCAAGTGTTTCTGATTTAAATAAATCAAAAATAAAAAAATAAAAACTAAAACTATTTAGAACGAAGCCATTATCCATTCCAGTTTTGGAACTCAATAGTGTATCGCAATGTAAATGTCACGAAGAAAACGGACGGTAGAACGAGGGCCATGGATGCTGTTCCCCTCCAGTGCTCCAACCTGACAGACTAATTAAACCCATGGACGTCTCGCATTCCACATCAAGAGCTTCGACCGGATAATGGAAAAGGCGGCATCATGGTAGGGTCAAACTACAGTTAACTAATCATAAAGCACTGATCTGATGATACACATACACACACCCAGTGCTCCACTACCTGGTTAGCAAGCGTGCAGATGGAGGGCCAGGGGCACCCTTTGACCGGCTTGTCCAAAGCATATCCTCAACGCCTTGCCTGCATACATGCAACTTGCAATTGTAATTACTTTACAGCAAATGTATGATGTATATCTGGCTAGCTCAAAGGATAGGGTTGTCACTGATGCGAGCCCTAAAATATCTGCAAATATCTCCCGGGAGTAGTAATTAATTAGTAGCATGTGTGTCTGTTGCTGTTTCCTAGCGGACAGCGACCCCGGCCTATGAACTGCAGCCGAGGATTTCCAGTGGATAAGGTCGTCACCGTCTGAATTTCCTAGCAACCAAATGGATTTCAGGAGACCAGTGTACGTGTGGTGATCAAGGATCGAACTGTCCTGTGTGTTCTCTAGATAGCTAGTGGCCGTCCGATCGATCTGCCCGCATCTGCGTGCATGGTGTGCAATGATTCCTAATCATGGTCGATGCATGCAAGTTGCACGCTTTATTAGACGTGAAGGTAGCAACTCTCTCTCTCTTTCTCTCTGTGGATGTGGAGTAAAAGCCACCGCACGTAGTATACATTCCCCCGGCCGGCAACAGTTCATAAACAGTGCAATTCTGTTCAAAGGCCTGCTAGATGCCTCTGCATGCTTAGATGAAGCTAAAGCTAGATCACAGCTTTTTTAAAAAATATTCTTGGTTGTACCAAAAGCTCAAAGATGCTAAGCAACACACGGAACTTTAGAACTGTTAACGATCTAGCACTGTAACTTCTTTTTTTAAAAAGGAATTGGTCTCTAAACGTCCAATTTTGCAAAAAAAAAAAAATAGCCTTCTCTTCAGGCTCGGAGTGTGCGGCAGGTGACATGTGTCTCCGATCGAGCCCGGAGAGGATGTGGTAGACGACATGTGTCACCTACCCTTGATCGGTAGGTCTGCTAACATGTGGGAGCGGGTGGCCAACTACACGAGCTCGACACAATATGACACGCTCGATAGTAATTCCCGTGGCTCTCAGTTGGACGCGGCTACTGCCCTGCGTGCCCACGTGAGTCTATCGGTCGGCAATGCCTCCCCACGCGTATAATATGCCTCACCTCCCTCTCTGCAAGCACATCCAAAGTTGTGCAACTGAGTATCTTCCCTGTCGAGCGAGAGAGAGTTGAAGGAGAAAAAAAGAGAGAGTATGAGGGAGTTCGAATTAGTTTTTTGATGCGATTTTGCTATGATCTAGGAGATTTCGTAGTTGGAATTAGTGTGGCTCTGATAAAGATCTTCACGAAAAGGTATGTTCCATTAACGTCTCGTTAGCTTTAACGTTGAATGGGTTGTGTAGAATGTTCTCTGTAACAGTGTGTAGATGACATATGTGTTTAGTTCGTGCCGACTATTTTTTGTAATTGACTACGTTAGTAATGGATTAGTGGTGGAATTAATGATTATTTGTTAATACCCAAATATTCTTAGTTGTACACTATTATTATATGTACACTGTTATTATTTGTGTGTAGTTATCATTTGTACGCTATTATTATTCATTAACTGCTATTGTTTGTGCGATGTTTTATTTTGTGCACTGTTATTGTTTTTGCACTGATATCATTTGTGCACTATTATCATTTGCACATGTTAGTTTTTGTGCATACTTACTAATTGTTCATTTTTATTATTTGTATCATGTTATTATTTGTGCACTGCTATTATTTGTACACTGTTATTATTTGTATACTGCTATTATTTCTGCACTGTTACCATTTGTATGATGTTATTATTTCTACACTGTTATTATTTGTAAACTATTATTATTTCTGCACTATTATCATTTGTATATTGTTATTATTTCTGCACTGTTATTATTTGTACACTGTTGTTATTTTCACAATGCTATTATTTGTACACTGTTACTAAAAAAGGTAACTAGAGTTCATTGGTATGTAGCATTGTCGCTAATCTGAAAAGTCACATGTAGTTGCGAATGTCACAGTTTCACCAAAGTTGTTGATGGTCGATGATGTGAACCTGGTTGGGTTCTTGGTGAGCTACGGTAAGATTTGGTGAGAGAGAAGAAAATTCTTACATGGGATGTACGACACATACGAGGAGGCCTACGACTACATGCGACAAATGCTGCTTCAGATTGCTCAAGCTAATCTCAAGACATACGTAAACAAGATGGAGTGGGCACATCTTACGAAGGCCCCCAACTATTTCATCCTTGCCTGGGTTCAAGTACTATCATTCAGTGCTCACGATGGACAACACGTTCCTCTCTAGCTGGTACAAGGGTACGGTCTTGACGGCAATGGCTGCCAATGCAAACGACCAGCTACTCCTAGTGGTATATGCAATTGTAGAGAATGAGAACATCGATAACTGGTTGTGGTCGGTGCTGACTACCATATAGCAAGAGACTCAAACACCCTTCCAATGGAATGGTGTGAGGTCTTGCTGGAGCATGAGGCATCTAGAGGTAAACTTTCACACCTATTTTCGCAACAAAGAGTTGATGAAGAAGTTCAAAAAATTGTGCATATAAAACTAAAGGCGTTAGTATAATGCCATATGGTGTGAGCTTGATGAGGAGACCTCCAGGCATGTGAGGGAGTCGCAGGGAGTAGAACCGGTTGCAACTCAGGCTGCTCCTGTAGCAAAAGGTGAGTTCAGCCAATAGATCAACTTGCATACCGTAGATGTAGAGAAATGGTCCCTGTTTCACAATACAAATGGTCTGAGGTACAAAATTATGACAACCAACATGTCGAAGGTGTACAATAGTGTACTGAAGGATGTGTGTTTCCTCTTGATCACCACAATCGTGGATGAGAGTTAGAAACACACCGTGGGCTACTTCATTAACAGAGTCATGATTGCGAAAAAGCACCTGGGTGAATGGAGGCAACTCTCAGAAGTCATATAGGCGTGTGTGGAGTAGAAAATGGTGAAGGCTCGTTCACTTGTCGCTCGGACCATGGACGGTGTTAGGAAGAAGTTCGAGGTTTGTTTGAGGGAGAAGTGTGTCATAGCCACACAAGAGGCGATCGCAAGCATGCATGCATTATCGGTGAAGTCATGACCTGCACGTGCAACAAGCCAATGCTCCTTCACAAGCCTTACTCCCATGTGTACGCCGTATGCGCTGCGTAGTGGTAGTCCTTCACAAAGTACATTTCAGAGTACTATGATATCTACCATTTGTGTGGGACTTAAGAGTGTTGAGTTTAACTCCTACGAGGTGCACATGCATTACAAAGACCTTTGGCTAGAGAAAGTGAAGTGGGTGCTGAATGGCGCACTGAAGCAGTCCAGTCACGGCAGATATCAGTCCTACTGCATTCGCAACGATATGGATGACAATTAACATGACTAGTGACAAAGTCCACACAAGTGTAGGCTATGCAAGACAGCAGGCCACTTCAGAGGAACTACCTGAAGAGGCCCACTCCGTCGGTCGCCCTATAGACCTATCGATTTATACCACTTATGTACTCGTTCAATCTCTACAACGCTAACATTTCCTGCAATGTAACTCCGAACGAATTAATGCTCCGCAATGCAGAGTGTGTGGGTTTCAAATTAAGTTGGGTCGTAATGTTACCACGTTCTTTTTCGTAACTTTTAATACGAATTTCGCACGGACACTGATAGTACAAACACTTGAACATCCTTTTATGTGTTGTAGGGAATCATACGTACTACGTGAACAGAAGCATGGCGGATAGGTTTGGAAGCTCAAACCATGAGAGGGGATAGTGGACACGAGCTAGGTTTGCAGGTCGTGACCCTTACCTCGAATATACGAGCATCTATAGTCCCATGGATGTCGACCCCAAGACTTGATCTACCGCTTGAAACTAGAGAGTCGTACACCCCTAGAAATCCCCTCCGCAATTACGCTCATATCCCTGAGCCTTAGCCGCAATGCAAGCACAACCTCGACATGGTGGTGTAGGTTTTGACGACCAAGTGCACCTAGGACATCGATTCTTTCACTACCCTCTGTTCATGGTAAATAGTTCGTTGCCTACGTATACTTGCACGCATAGAACACTTGCAGTAACCTCGTCTTGCTTACAGATAGCAGATTGCAAAGTTCACTGAATGTGTGATCCATAGTATCCAATACTCGCTCAGGTTTACATCTACAAACTACACATCCACCTAGAAGAGTTGCGTGATGAGCTCCAGACCGACAGGGGCAATAATAATGAGCTCCACAGGTAGAGGATCAGGAAGAGGAGCAACGAGAAGATCGTGCACCTCAGTAGCTACTACCACCCATATTGTTGTTGTGTCAACTCGAGCTGTAATTACTCCAGCACACTACCGTGACAACCAGCCACATTCACACCAGCTGGATGATCACCACGCCATATGGGTGCTGTACGGTTCCATATTTTCTCCCTAGGGCTGTTCTAATTCACACCTTCATTGCGAGGTGCTATGTTAGGCTACACGTGGTCCGTTCTTACATTTCTTTTTAGTAATGTATATGCACTACTTACAAGATGGAGTTATTTTCATCGGCCCGTCCAAAACCAACCAACAGATGGCCTTCCGTGCAGGGCCAACTAGCAGACCTATCGAGCTGTGGGGACTACATGCTAGTAGACTTGCCGAGACAACAGGGCTTGACAGCTCCTACCGAGCCAAGGCAATTTGACAGGAGCTGCCGAGCCCTTCAAGCTCGGTAGCTGCCCACCTACCATACCGCGCCATCCCTTGCCACGCCTAAGCCAGCTGCCACGGGCGCTGCCTCTTGCTGAGCAAGGGGATTGCGACAGGTGACATATGTCACTTGCCACACCTTCCGAGCCTGAGGAGGAGGCTATTTTTGAAAAAAAAAGGTTGCTATGCTATATCCGTGAATAGTTTAGAAGTTTGAGAAGCTGTGGATGATGTTTTTTTTTTTGCATAATAGGTGCCAAAGCACTCATTCTTCAGCCATACCGAAGTAACTGTGGATGCTTGTATTGCTTATGACCTATAGCTAGACCGGTAGAGATGTTTCTATGAACTTAGGCCCAATAATCCAATGGGTCTAGTTGAATGTTCTTTAAAATTCACACCTTCTAGTCAAATCAAATCACCTTCTCGGTCAAAAGGAGAATTTGGGAGAGGTTACTGAGAAACTGTGGGTGCCCTTTGTTAAGATGACTACGGAGGCTTTGGTCGTTTTTGAAACGCGAGAAGATTCCTACGGGATAAAACTAAACTTTTTTTTTTGAAATTACTGTTAAGTTCCTGCGTTTCCAAATGCAGAGGGTCGGTTGCAATTCCATAACTTAGGTTCTATAAATACTGTGGTACGTATATCTAGGAAACTCGCCTCATAAACCATTTTTCTGGAAAACATATGCTAATATTTTAGTAGCTACAATAAATATCTTCCTGCTACACCCACGGGCTGTGAGCACCGCTCAAAACGGTTTAAAATCAGATTCTACTTCTGATTTCTGCTTTTTTTCACTATTCAGTAATTTTATTTTTTTCTGTTTTTTTACACTTTTTGGCTTTTCTTTTTTTCCTGTATTCCTTTATATTGTCCGTGATGGGCTAACATGTTTTTTTATTTTTAAATTTTTTTAAATTTAATTATGCCAAATAAGCCAACTCAGTTACAGTAAAAAAATTAGTTAGCTACAATAAAAAAGCCATAAATCAACGTCAAACTAAGCGTTATCTAAAGCTTATTTCAGCTTCTAAAAATTTTACCCCCTAGCAAAATTTCTAATCCAGTGGATCAATGCAAGTTGCGAGATTTTTGTTTTACCTCACCCAATCAACTCAATTCACCCATCACCATACTCAACTGCACCAAAAGAAGTCACCATCATGTGGTGGATTCCTCGGTCATGATAAGTACATCTAATAGGGGTTTCAAGTTGCCAATGGTAAATTAGCCTCGGTTACCGATCATATAGTTCATGGAAGGTACGAGTATGGCCGGTTAATTTCGACCAGATTAATTTTACCGGAAAACCCTCTAGAATTTTAGTACAGGTAGGGATCATGTATGAAAGATTTAGGTAACATAAAATCTTCTTTTAAAGCAGGAGCAGGTGTTCTGCCAGGAAACACAAAATCACACCTCCGCTTCCCGAGCTGTGGATGCGCCTATGGATGCATATGTTTGTAGGCGGTGCGGATATCCTAGAGTCACCTCTTAAATCCATCAAGTGGATTTCACTAAATCTTGACCGTTGCATATATTCTATGGTATCGATTGAGCCACGTCACCCCTTCCCTTCCCAAGACACTCTTCACATTAGAACTTCCCCGTACGATCAGATCTGAAGATTTCCAGTTCAAAAAAAAAAAGATCTGAAGATTTGAACGAACACTAATATTTCTTTCATGTGATTGAGTAAATCAAGGCATGGATGCCCTGGATCGTGTGATGTTGAATGGCATCTTCTGGCGGTAGTGACAAACATGAACATAGAGGTGTTCTCTCTCGCCCAGAAGTGGCGCGGCGGCAAATTTTCCATTGTAACTGGCGAAACAATTTCGCTGGGCACTGATGACGGTCTCTCTTGGTAGGAGTGGGCTGCTTTGCGGCAGCAAAACAAAGGTTTTCAGAGCAAATTGGGTGGCTATAGATGGTTTCATGTCTAGTCTAAGAATTGGAACCTTATGCATCGAGTAAATTGAAGCAATGTTTTAGAGTCATTTTTCCTTGACGATTCTCTCACCGATCCTGTACTCAGTAAAATACTAAGTAAAATTCTATAGAGAAAGGACTACCTATCTTGCAGAATTAGGAAGCCCATCTTTCTCATGGTTGGTTTTGGAGGTAAGAATTGTCTCCGCTGCAATTGAGCCCGAGACTCCCGAGCTTCGTCGGACAAAGGGAAGAAGAAGGTGTACGTGGCTTCATCTAGACCACAGGAAAGATTCAAGGATCCAGATTTAGCGAAATCCACTTGGTGGAGTTATGGATAACTCCAGGGGATCCGCACCCACGTACGTACGCAAGACAGCACCCAGGGCGGCATAAAGTAACCTGCCAAGCAGGCAACGCACAGAAAGTTGAAATATCACTTTGGGAGCATAAAAATTGAAGGTAGGGTGGCATAAAGAAGCGAGCATGATGACTTGGCTAGATCTCGTGTGTAGTGTGATCTACCGGCAACCTCGATATCGACAAGCAGCGGGCGAAGACGAATTGGTGACAGTGACGATCGACGACCATGGATCAGAACACGTATTTCATGGACATCAAAAGAAGTTAGCGATATTTAACTCGGCTTGGAAGAAGATCGGCTGCAGCCTGGGATATCTAATATATTACACGTACGTCGTTCGGTCCATACCGTGGAATAAAATATCCGATCGTATCTGATCCGACTACATTCCTACCGTATATGTTAACACTGCTAACGATCGACTCCCGTAGGAACACAGAAAACATTAGCTTCCCAAGAGCAAACGGATAAAAGGTCCTTACCCACGGGATCAAATACAAGCGTTCCTATTCACTTGTTTTAAAAGAGAAGTCCCTACTTGATATATATACACAATTCATGCAAGTTCCTTAATTACCACTTGTTGTAGGCACATATCCTTAGTAAACTTTGCCCAGCCTGTGGCCACGGACTTGATCGTCACAAAATGCGTAATTTGCCGCTATTTAACACGACTAGATAGTCACAACAAAGTGTGTGTTATCCATCTAAGCACCTAATTTCCATTGCAGCTTATTTGGTTGAAGTTGATAAAAAAACTAGGTGGGGAGATTAAGGTGGTGCTCATTTAGGCTTTTAAGCTTAGGTTTATGGTTTATTTTGTACACTTTTTTACACTGTAGCTATCATTAGGTTTTCAATGTAATTAAGTTTAAAAAATAAAAATTTATATCATTACGGATAATACAAACGAATAAAAGATAAAAAGAAAAAGAAAAAAATCCTAAAAATCAAAAAATTAGAAAAAATAAAATTAAAAAATAGAAGACAGAAGTTAGAAACTAAAACTCTAATAAACAGTGCCTAATTAACCTTGGGTGCAGGATCATCTTTCTTTACGTCCATCTTGCCCACATCACAACGAACATGCACGCGAGCGCGTGACGTGTCACCACCACATACGGCGGAGGCAATCTGACATGGCACAGGTTACTGCCACATCAGCATCACCCAGGAGTGCACATGTGCATGCCACGCCATTAGCTGGGGGATGTAATTAAGAGTTTAAGACTTAGGGTGCTTGTTTCCGGTTTTTTTTCGACTTCAACTTCTAGTTTCTGTTTTTTTTTCACTATTCAGTATTTCATCTTTTTCTGAATTTTTTAGATATTTTATGCTTTTTTGTATTTTCTTTTTTTCCGTATTTCTTTGTATTGTCCATAATGGGTTAACATATTTTTTTCTATTTTTATATTTTTTAAAATTAATTATGCCTAAAAAGCCAAATCAGCTACAGTAAAAAAAAACCAGTTCCAGTGAAATTTCAGCCAAAAACCAGAAGCCATTGCTAAAATGAGCGCCAACTGCGGCTCAAGCTAAAGGCTCTGTTCTTTTGCGGCTTCTAAAAGTCGCTTTTGGCTTTTACTACAGTAACTAACTTTTAAACGGAGTATTTTTTTAAGATAAGGTCTACACGTTAATTGTAGTACATATTAAAAACCTAATATTTGTACCATCAAAAATCGTAAGCGAGTATTTTTCTTTCCGTAATCTCTATTGCAAACAGCCAAAAAACCATCAACCGCAACCAAAAATCATCAGTTGCAGCTAAAAAGAACAGACTTTTGATGCCACTTGCTGTTTGGTTTGGCTTAATCACTGCTTCCAAGAATCCCGGAGCTAGTGGATTAGGAGCTGCCCACGTAGCACGAAAAGAAAAAAAAAAATCCAAACCGGTGAAAGATCTAGACCGGCAACAGCGTCCATGGACCGACCACCATGATTGATGCATGGGGTCAAACCGCATGGCTGACGTGCACGCGAGCTAAACCACATGATGTGGAAGCTGTACATTGTATACTATGATACATGATCATGTGTCAACAACCGGTTCGTTAGTCTAACCGGTTATGCACCTGGCTTATCCGTGCCTATCCGTGCCAATTGTATACTAAGTCGGTTTCTTCTTTTTGATTTTTCAGTGATTTTTAGTTTCAATTTTTAGTAATTATTATTTATTAAACTAATACACTATAGCCTAAAGGAGGATGTCTTCGTTCTGTGGCATTGCTGGTAAGGTTTGATCCTGTGATCTCTCAGCTTGCTACAAGTGTCTTAATTTCAAGTACACGCTGTGACCAGCTCTTTCTACCCGCACAATTAGTTAATATTGGTCTGCCTAAAAAGTGGTTCCATTAGGCGCAAAAACGTAGTACGAAAGGTGTTGAAAATCTAAAGAAAAGAATCATCAATTATCGCTCAACACCCATCACTCATGGCGTCAACGATCAGTTCAGTTAGGTTTTACGGGCTACCACAGGTTCAGAAACCTACTTGATTCAGAGTTCAGATCAGGCCAACGATCAGTAGTGCTTGCTACCCATGTTGCTTTGAGTGAATTAACCTAAATATAAAGTAGGTGTAAATGCCATCAGTACTATCAGTATTGTCAACATCTATAGCATCATCACTCAAAGGGACAACATATCTTATACACTTAAAGTTACGAGGTATTTACTATGTATCTCAACTAAAAAAGTCACAAAAATTTTTGATAAAATTTCTACATATATTCTATAGCTTACTCCACTTATGTATAAAATTTCAAGTTCAAATCTATTCTATATTAATAGCAGCAAAAAAAAGAGAGAAAATTCTAAGAAATTTGAACTCTTAACTGTTGTGAGATTTTCTCTTTTTTTTGTTACCGCTAACATGTAATAAATCTACATATATTCTATGGCTTACTCCACCTATGTATAAAATTTCAAGTTCAAATCCATTCTACGTTAATAGCAGCAAAAAAGAGAAAATTCTAAGAAATTTGAACTCTTAGCTGTTGTCATATTTTCTCTCTTTTTTTGTTACCGCTAACATATAATAAATCTGAACTTGAAATTTTTTGCATAGTTAAAGTAAGTTTAGAAGTACATGTAGAAATTTATTTTGAAATTTTTCGTGACTTTTTTAGTTGGGTGCACGATAAATGTACTATAAACTTAAGTGCATAGAATATGTAAGATATGGTTGATAATATCTACGATGATTCTGTCAAAAAAAAATGAGTGGTAAATAACAGTGATCTCTCTATAAAGAAAATTGCAGAGAATATACGACACATGAAAAGTCAAAGGAAAATAAGGTAGTGGCAACATCAATCAATACTGAGAAAGCATTAGATGTATATGAAACACCTCAAAAATTCAAAACCATTTTGAATTCTTTTTGGATTTTGGTTGATCTCTCAATTCCTTCCCAATTTGGTATCTCTTTTTAAATTCTTGCCTTTCCTTCTTTGTTTCCCGTCTCTCTCACTTGCCGGCGCCCTCTGGAAACCCGCCATCTCCACCGCCAACCTGTTCCTTCCCCCTCCACACGGCCACTCGCCACTGCTTCAAATTGCAGTCGAGTTCTTCTCTGATGTTCACACTGGGCCCGCAAGCTCCTGCCACCGTGGCCCCACTAGCCAACCACACATCCTTGTAGCCAACCTCATCCCTTTCTCCCTCACTTCACGTGCCATTTGACCAAGCATTCTCTCCCACCACAGCTCAACTTCGTTGTTTGACGCATGCGCCCTGTCGTACAAGCTGCCATCACTTCTCACCTACTCTTGTAGAGGCGTAGTGCCACCAAGGCTCCCTCGCCTGTGCATTCTTATCCCTGGTTGAGCCCTCGCTCCCCCCTCTCTCATCCACACGCCGGCGATCCCCGAAGTGATCCATTGCTCCCACCGCCTTAACTCACCTTTAAAGCTTGATTGCATTTGTGAGAGGCCTCACACCACTCCTACTCGCACACCAGAGCAAGCCAATTGAACTCTCCCTTACCTCAGCTCCACCGTCGCCATCCCCTGAGCCCACCGAGCCCTAAAGGCAATCTCCCTCCTCCCTCCACGAAAATCTAATTACTTTTGCCCAAAGCATCACCCTTGCACTTCGAACACTATGGTAATCTCGCTCGGCCATGAGCATTTCTCTTGAGCTTGGTTGACAAAAGCCATCGCCGGCCAGAAATGCCCCTCCCATGGACAGCCCTCCTGAGAGCTCCTCAACCCAAATAGTCATTGCACTCGTGTTTCTCGTAAGGTCTAGATGGTCAAAATACCCCAACCCTCACCGAAAGCTCGTTAGATTGGTCTCAAGCCACAATAGAAGCCACCACCTTCTTTCCTATCGTCGGTCGCCGCCACTCATGTTCTTGCCTCCCAAAGCCAAAAAATGAACTCCCCACCCTCTAAGATACCCAACCATGCCATCCTGTACCACCGAAGGTCTTCGTTGGTGCTGAATTGCACGGGGACTGCGCCCCTGTTTTCCTCCTCTAAGAGCTGGTCGGAGGTAGAAGATGACACCCTAGACGGCGACGTGGCTTCATCTCAGCCGTCCGTGCGCCATCCGACGGTTGGTCATGTGCGCACACTGTTGGGCAAAGTTGGTCTCTCGGCTGGGTCGCGACAACCGACTTGTTAGGCTATTTTGAATTTAAACCGCATGCGCATCACACTATGCAGCCAGGCCAGCCTAGTACTATGATGATGTAGCAGTACTGTCCACCGAACCCTAAACGCAAAAAAATACTCTATTTTGACTGTTTTGACGCCCTGAACCCATCTTTGGCCTCCATTCCACTATATCAAACCCTAATAAAATCCAAACCAACTCTATTTTGTTTTTATTGCATTTTACTCCTTTTTATTTAATTTATTTTCCTAGCTTGATTAGACTCAAGCGTGGGCTTATGTTATTTTATGTGTTTGCGCTAGTTCTTAACTCCGAGGTGATAGTACAAGAAGCTGATCCTGGCATTGAAGTTTATGAGGCAGTCGAGTTCGTTGAACAACAAGGCAAGTTACAAGTTTTTGATCATATTGAATCCTACAGAATCCATATTAATTAATTACAATATTTGTATTAATATTATTTAATTAAAATAAAATTTTAGAATAACTTGTTAATTAGTTAAGTCCTACCACTGAAAAATGTCCTGTTGAATTTGAGGCCATATTCATCTTGACAATCTTAGTATTATTTAAATATTGTATAATTAATTGTAGATAGGTTTATTTTAAATTTTGTACTAGTAAGTGACTTGGTGGTTCGCCGGTATAATTATTTAAATGGTTCTAGAGTAAGGGTGAATTGTGGAAAGCCATTGGATGGTTGGAGTTTATGACTTTACCCTAGGGTGGAGGCTTGAGCAGAAGGGTGGCAGTGTCGTCGAGCATTGGAGTACTGGGTGTGGTTGGCAGCCTCATGTGAAAAGTAAGGACTAGAATCTTGTGCTGAGTAAATGACACAGTGATCGCTCAACCACAAGTATTGACCTATCAATCCTAGTTTAGTACCTGATCAACTTGATTGAATATCTACAGGTGGTGTGGTATGAAAACAGTAAAACCATACTTAACAACGATAGGTCCATACAAAGTTGGATGGGTGTATTCTGCCTTGGCCAGTGGATACTCAAATTTGTGTGATGCATAATTTATCGAGTAGAGGCTATATAAAGGATTGGGTAGTGAAAAACCTCATTTTCTCAACTCAGTCGCACGCTAGCTGAAACATGCTTATCGTGTGACATTGAGAGCTTAAGAAATCTTGCGAGTAAAGCTGAGCAACTCTATAAAGTGAAACAAATGGTATTCGAATATGCTGTATTCATAATTAATGGAGTTGTATTTATTGGGTGATTCTAGCAGCAAAGCATAAGTAAATTTCTTTATGTTTTAACTTGATGTAATCTAAGAAAATATCTATTGAAAACTCCCTTACTCTTAAGAAGTTATAGTTTTGTTATTTCATGTTTAAATATATTTGCAAATAAAATTGCATCCACCCCATTAATAAAACTGGTATATCCCCATCCTTTGATAATCCTAGCAATTAGTTAAATTAGGGTTTCCTCTTGTGACTTGCTGGGTACAGTTGTACTAATTACTTGCTAAAACAACAAATAGAAGAACAGTGGTACTGCGATGAATAAGCTGTTGATGAGGAGCTAGAAGAGTAGTACTTCATCGATGATCCATGGTTCTAGGTCTTAGTCTCGCTCGAGCTTTGCCTATGGTGTTTCATGTATTGTAAGATAACTTGGTGCACTTCATCCATTCCAAGCCAGAGAATATTGAGGGTTGACCAGCCAAGCTGTAGGAGATGCAACAATACCTTGGGGTCACTGAATGGCACAAGTCAATATTTCATTCAGTCGGTCAGTTCATCAGGGAAGAGCGTTATGAATGGAAAGTGTGGGTAACATTGACACCATTACCCATCCGCCCAGACAGAAGGTAGAGATTTTATGGATTCAGAATCAAGGAGGAAGATGTGGTGCAGGATGCTGCCAGGAAAGAAGTGCTTCACCTACAAAATTATTACGATCAGGAGTTTGATGAGTCTCCTTTTGATTTAATCCCTCAACTCACTAATCACGGGATGGCGTACTTCACACCGCAACATGCAGTTGGTGATGACCCACACCTGGGTGTGGCATAATGGCACATCATCTATCAAGAAGCACTATACTCCAGGACGTTGGTAGAGTATCAGGATCTACACCATCTGCTGTACCAGTTGTAGCAGAAGGTGCATTTCCTGAGGTAGGAGCATTTCCTGAGGTAGGACATTGACTAGCACAACATGGTGGAGGCTGGGGAGATGTCAGATTGTGGAGAGTCTCCTAACGTCCCTATGGCTTCCTAGCCTCAGCCACCCTAGAGGCCCTCCATTTGAGAGTATCAACGCATATTATGTCCAGCTCCATCCTAGGCACCCCACCACTTAGAGATGATGATAGGGAAAAGGGGCCGGCATAGGATGACGACGATGACGAGGACCAGTGGAGCGGGTTTACTATAAGATTAGCAATCCGCCGTCCAGTGGCTAATAGAGAGTAGGACCTGCAGAAGAGTAGGACCCTGAGGTTGATATAGTGTAGATTACGGTAATGTAGAGTGTGCCATGTGTAATAGTGCTTTATGTGTGTAATCTAAGTTGTACTATGAATCCTAAGATGGTTTGTGATCAGCTTGTGTAATAAATAGAAGCTATGTTTGATTATCTCTTAATTGTTTATTATTAGTATCTGTACCTTGTCACCTTCAAAGTTTCATCTCTGTCTTATTCACTCTAATCTTTGTCTTGTCTATTCTACACTTACCGTAAGTTCAAATTCTTACTTATCTATCTAATGTTTACTAAACACCGTTGCAAACCTAACTTCAAGATTTGGACCCACAGAATCAAGATGGTAGGAATGAAGTCTAATCAAGAAAATCAATAAGTTGAAGAGGGCAGTCCCGTAGAGAATCCAACCACACTTACTAGCATCTTGGCCATGATAGAATGAAACCGATACCAAGCTGAACAGAACCAAGCCAAACTGATGGAGCAACATTCATAATTGCTTGAGCAGATAGCCATTAGAACAACAACAGTAGGTAGTTCTTTAGGAGTAGCTGGTAACAGAGATGGTACCCAGGTCACCTCAAAATGTGCAAATTTTTAGAAGACAAGACCACCCATCTTTTCATAGTCACCTGACCCAATAGCAGTAGGTGATTAGATCAGGGACATTGAGAGAAAGTTAAAAACCGTGTATCGCAAGGAAAGTGTTATATATGCTTCACAACAGCTTCAGGGACAGGCAACAGCCTGGTGGATCACCTACCAAGCTATGCATGAGATAGAGAGATCACATGGAAGGAATTTGACGAGTCCTTTTGTTAGGCTCACATCCCAACAGGTGTCGTGGAAGTGAAGCACCGAGAATTCCTTGCTCTGAAACAAGGTGAGTGAACTATGATGGAATATCTCCATCAATTTAATCACCTTGCTCGGTATGCCCCAGATGATGTAAAAAATGAAGCTAAAAAGATAGAAATATTTAGAGAAGGACTGTAGAAGTCATTGAAGTATCACATCTTAGCAATGAATTTCAAGGGCCTGTATGCTATGGTGAACAAACTAATTACATTTGAGGAAGCCAAAAATGAGTTAGAAGATTCATGAAAGAGGAAGACAACATAGAGCCATCATCATCATCATTAATTGCACGAAGGGGACGGATTTTGGTATTTCCTCAAAACTGATACCAACAGAACCTGCAGATAATGATTGTGTCAAGACCACAGTATAATGTTTCTCCCCAGTCTGGTACTCCTCAACCTATCATGATTCGGTGTAACATCTGGGGGGATCATTATCAACGCAGTTGCCCCCTGAAGGAGAATGCATGATTTCATTGCGATCAGATCAGTCATTTTAAGAATCAATGCCCCAAGAGAGGATTGCCTTCTGAATGGCAAAACATTAGACTAGAGCTCAATGAGATGTCAAGCCAGTCATTTATTACACTAGTACCACAAGGAGGATACCTGCAACCACGACCCCTTGCACCAAGACTGATTGCACCAACAGGACCAATAGTGGGAGCCCCAGTAGGGACATCTATAGGTGTACAGGCAGACAGAGGCAGAGGTACACTAAGACCAACTTTTCAGGGAAGAGTGAACCACATATCCGTCGAGGATGTAGCCGAAGCAACCGACATCATTGTTGGTATGTTCCTTGTCTACTCAAAGCCAGCACTGATTTTATTTGATCCTAGAGTAACACACTCGTTTCTTTCCATGGATTTTGTTACGAGAAATCAGTTGCCATTTGTTTCTTTGTAAAAGTATTTTGCTATTCAAACACCCGGGAGTAGGATAGAATCCTACTTCAAGTGTAGTGATTTGAGTATACAGATCCATGGAATAGAGTTTAAAGCTAACCTGTTGATATTAAAATTGAAAGGAATAGATGTTATTTTGGGAATGAATTGGCTAACCAAAAACAAAGCCAAGGTAGGTTGTGAAAATAAAATAGTGACACTGACCGATCCAGAAAATCAAGAAATAGTAGTGAAAACAGATCATGAACTAATAGAAAATATGAAGGGATGTATCCATAGTGTTTCGACGATGAGAAAATTCAAGTACCAGTAGTCCAAGAGTACCCAGATGTGTTTCTAAAAGAGCTGCTAGGAAAGCCACCTGACTGACAAATTGAGCTTGCTATTGAATTAGTTTTAGGCACCAAACCTATTACAAGATATCAGTATAGAATGCCAGCTAGTGAATTAAAGGAACTCAAAAGGTATTTATATGAATTAAAAGAAAAAAATCGTATGTCCTAGTGTATCACCTTGGTCAGCCTTAGTATTATTTGCTAAAAAGAAAAATAGAAGTTTTAGAATGTGTGTTGATTATAGAGGATTACATGTACAATTAAGAACAAATATCTATTGCCAATAATTGATGACTTGTTTGATCAACTCAAAGGAGCTAAAGTATTTTCAAAAATTAATCTATCATCGGGTTATCATCAATTTAAATCTGAGTGCAAGATCGAGAGAAGACAAAATTTACAACAAGATATGGGCTATATGAATTCATAGTTATGCCATTTGGTTTGACCAATGCCCCAGCATATTTTATGAATCTGATGATCTTGGTATATATGGATCATTTAGATCATTTTGTGGTAGTTTTTGTGGATGACATACTGATTTATTCCAAGAGTGAAGAAGAACACAAACAATATTTGCACATTGCCTTGATCAAACTCAGAGAACATCAGTTGTATGTTAAGTTCAGCAAATATGATTTTTAGATGAAAGAGGTTGCATTCTTAGGCCACATCATCACTCAAGAAGGGGTTAAAGTTGACCCAGAAAAGGTTAAAGCTGTCACGGAATAGAAGCATCTGATGACTGTGATAGAAGTGAGAAGCTTTCTTGGGTTGGTGGGTTATTATCACCGATTCATAGAAGGGTTCTCAAAGATTGCCCGTCCACTTACGCAACTACTCAAGAAAGAAAAGCCATTTGAATGGGCAAATAATTGTGAAGAAAGTTTCCAACACCTGAAGGCCAAATTGACCACATGTAATATCTTGATTTTTCAAAGTTTATTTGAAGCTTTTAAAATAAAATTCACCATTTGAATTTTCTGGAATTAATACAAGCTTAAAATAAATTTCTATTAGTTAAAAGGATTTAATATGAATAAAATAAATATTAACATTTGCTGTTAATATTTTATTTGGGTTCCTTGTGTGTCAAGGAATTTTCCTAATTTTTTTATATTTGTTTGTTGTTTTCTAGTGTTCAAAAGGATTTATTTAAATTTCTGAAATAGAAATCCCCAAAAATCCTAAGCAGTAATGGGCCAACCCATTACTGTTCATCCCAACCCATTCATCCTCAGCCATTGGATCTCCTAGAGCCACGTGTCAGCCATTCAGCCAAGTTTCGCTTTGGTGACGAATCGTTTCAAAATGACACGAGTCACCAATCCGAAGGCGGGGCACTGTTCATCTGTGCAGTCTGTCACAACCATCCAATCTATGCCGTGCCATGTGTCATCCATCGGTTTGCTCAAGCACTGTTCATTGTCCCCGATCGGTCACCACCGTGTGTGAAGCTAGTTCATTTCGGCGTTTGCACCGTAGCCGCCTTGGACTTGGTGTCCGTGTCTGAGCCACTGTTGGCCATGTCATCTGCGAACTCCTTGGTGTCTGTGCCATAAGTAGCTACCACCTCCATTTTTTGCACCCCATAGTCGCTCACCCTCGCTCGTGTGATGTAGCCGCTTCACCGTGCTCTGCCGAACTCACCACTAGCATTGCCGGCCATATTCTTTGATCGTCAGCAGTCCCCTTCATTCGTCGCCAAAGCACATTTGCCATTCGCCATCGTCACTAAGCCTGACCACTACCGGTGAGTTCTCGTCATCCGGCTAACTCCGCTATCCCACCTCGCCCCGCCACGCCCTCTACGCGTCGAAGCGATGCCTTGCGCCACGTGCGCCACCGATGTAGCGCTAATGCCACCCTGCACCAACGCTTGCGCGACCCTTCGCCTTCTCTGTGAACCAAATTCACCGTGCGCCAAGTCGTTGATGAGCCTAGCCTACCTGCTAGCCTCGACTGTTTCATAGACCCGTGCACTGATCGATCCGAGTTAGCTGCCAGCTTAGACGCCACGTCAGCCCTAGAGTCCATGTGTCACCATGTGTTAGTGCCATATCAGCGCTACATTAGCTCCCGAGCTGTCCTGGTGCCACATCAACATGCCACATGTAGTACCACGTAATGCCCTAAACGTCATTACGGCGTCCCTGGGAATATTTAGCGGAATCGCAGAGTTTCCCGATTTTTTGGAAAATCGCGGGAGATGGGAATAAAATTATGGAATTATCCAAAATTTAGAAATAAATGAATTAAATATTTAAAATGAGAGATTTTGGGCTGTCTGGAGGGGTGGGCCAGCCACTTTGGGCCGGTCGGCCCAAAGGGGGCCGCACCCCCCAAACCCTAGTCCCTCCCCCATAAAACCCCTTTTGGCCGCCACCCCTCTCCCTTCCCCCCTCTTGGCCGCCACCCCTCCCCTCCCCTGCGCCTCCCCCATCTCCCCATGTTGCTGCCCTGCCAATTGCTGCAAAGGAGGATCCAAGAAGGAGAAGGGAGAAGAGAAGGAAGAGAAGGAAGGGAGAAAGAGGAAGAGGAGAAGAAAAGAGGGGTGATCTTGAGGGATCACCTAGGTAACTTTTCTCTATCCCAATTATCTTTGTTTTAGGTGTAATTAGGGTTCTTGGCACGGGATTAGTAGGGGATTAGCAAAGTAATTAACTGATTAAGGTTTTCTGCTGTCTGCACATAGGCTGATTTGTGCATCGCGGCTGTTTGTACAGTTTAGAGTATCAAAACGATTTTTCCTATGGGTCTTGCCAAAAGAAAAGTTGTAGAGGACGACGAGACCTATCTTCCTAATTTTTCTAGAATTTTTTTCCGCGGGGTTTGGGCGCAGCAGAGTCGGGAACATTGCTATTTGGCAGAGGTATAGTCCGAGACATATTGCTGTCGGGTGTGGATTCAGAGTAGAAGATGATTTTTACGATTTTTCTCTCAATAACAAAAGTTGTAGGAAATCTTGTGATCTAGTTTCTGTAAAAAAATCATGAATTGTAGATCTTTGTATAGTAGGTGGGGTGTGTTAGAAGATGACTGGCCAGATTACCGAAACAGAGTATGTCCTTTTTTTGCGCGTTAAATTACACCATGTTAGCAGCAAAATAAAAATAAGTGGTCTACTTGAAGATTGAAGATATTTCATTGTAGTTTCTAGAAATATCTTATTTGCTGTAATCGTCTTGATATTTTTAAAGATACGAAAATATTAAGCAGCGCTGCCGTAGTGAGCTAGGTGAAGGATCGACGAGCGGAGAGGTTATTGTCGGGTTTGGGGAATAGCAGCTTCTTTATTTTCTTAAGTTGCAATTACCTTGCTGTAGTCGTGTGCTGAGAGGTAATTTCGGGCAGGTGGCTTCGCTCTTGACCACGCATGATCGCTTCGCTTCGATGATAGAGGCAAGTAAACGTAGCGGATGTGCTACCGTTTAACTCGTTAATTATACTACCTTCACATTAAATATTTCTCTTAATCTGACATACTTGCCGTAGCTACATGATTTCTTAATGTGACCTTTGTGATAGCAATTTAAGAGTTATTTGTTTATACTTTGATGGATTACTTGTGGTTAGTGGTGGTGTTCGTAATGAAACATGTGTGGATGATAAGGTAGAATACTTGATGAATATATTGATGATCTTTGCGGTTATATTATTGTGAATCATATCATTCGTATCATGACATATCAATTTGCATTGTGGATATCGTCGTACATCACCGCGACCGTACCGGTACATCATCGTACATTGCCGTAGTACGATACACACTCTTACCTTGTTGGGTAAGGGTACAATGGATCATACGTATTCATATGCTTTTTCATTGTGAATGGATCATTTGTATACTTATGCAATATGTGGTGGATGAATTATTTGTAAACAAATGCAACTTCTTAATTGTTTTTGCGGAATTGGCTTGTGAGAATCCCTTGTGGTATGAGAGATGTGGCTGTGGTCGTGGAGTGGGGTTCACCCACCTTGTGTTATGGTAGGGGATGTGACTGTGGTAGGAGGAATATCTTTTGTGGTAACTGTTGTTAGAGGTTGTGGTTGTGAGAAAGAATAAGATTAGTGATGAAAATAAGTTAATGTTTTACTGTTGTTGATAGTAGTGGTGGTTGTGATTAAGAAGTAGGCATTCGAGTCCTAATTGCTAATGTTTTGTTGTTGTTGGTAGTATGTGTAGTTAAGTCTATAAAGTGTGGTCATTGTGAAAAATAAATGTTGATGCTTAAATAATTGTAGTTTAATTAGCTTTTTAAACAGTTTGCTTGCTGAGATTTTTATCTCACTCTTGTTTTCCCCCCTTCTAGGTGATTCTAGAGCATGCATGGGAAGGATAGAGCGGTACAACACTTTCACACATCTTATCATGATTGATGTTGTAATAAATTAGTGGAGTCTTTATTTATTCATCCTTTTTACTCATTGTTGATCATTTTTTTATTAATGACGCTAAGCTGTAGTTCACTTAAATTGGTTAAAATTGATTAGCGATTGTTCTTTAATTATTAACTACCTTTACCTTTTGTTTCGTTATGCTTCTGCTTAGATTATCATGTTTTAGAAGTTGTTGCTAGTTTATTTTATCTTATAAATTGGCTAGTGGTGGAGTGGTTTAGTGGCATCACAAGATAATGTGGGTCCTGGGGTGTTACAATTGGTATCAGAGCAGGCCTTAGGTTTGTTGTAATGAAATTATTAAATTGACACACTAGTGCACAGTAGGATGGGATTGGTCAAGCATTGAGGTTAGTCATTGATAAGAGGTAGTGGTTGTAGATGTTACCTTGGGCATTGCCAGCTCTGTAGCACCGACACGTGTCTAAACCGCTGTATCCATGTCCGACACTGTGTTCGACATGGATACGACACGGACACGGCGCGGACACGTGTCGGCGACGTGTCAGCTGAACTTCCAATTAATTTTAATTGCTAAAATTTTTGACACGTGTTGGACACAGCAAATAGATGCGTCAGACACAGCCTAGGACATGGCCAGCCCAGGACACGGCCGGCCCAGGTGATAGCTGGCCCAGGAGACGTTGCGGTTGGCAAACCCTAACCCCACGCCTGCCCCCGACCCCTATTCCCCACCCGGCCACTCGTATTCTTCCCCTTCTCTCCCGCATCTCGCCTGCTCTCCCGCATCTCTCCGGCGCGCTCCTCCCCATCGCTGGCCTGCTCTCCCGCATCTCGCCGGCGCTTACATCCTCCGGTCCTCCCCATCGCTGGCCTGCTCTCCCGCATCTCGCTGGCACTCTCTCGCATCTCGCCGGCGCCTCCTCCAGCCGCCGTGTCCCGCGTATCATCTCGTGCGGAGCCAGCTGCAAGATCTTCGCCATGACCTGGAAGACACCCTCCTCGCCGTGCTTCTCCGGCTTCAAGATCTCCGCCGTGCCGCCGCCTTTCTCATTGTCGTCGCGGCTTCCTCCCTTGTCTTTGCCGCTTTCTCCTCGCTCTTTGTCTCTGCCGAGTCTTGCACCGGTATCTGCAAATTCAAGAATGTAATTTGATTGCAATTAGATGTACTAGTTGCCGAGTGTTGGCACCGAGTGCTGATTGCCGAGTGCTTGCTTTGTGATTTACTTCCCAGATATGTTCCTAGCATCTTCCCGGATATTACCTACTGCAGAGTGCTTGCTTCTGTGATTTACTTCCCTACTATGCCGAGTGCTTGCTTCTGTGATTTACTTCCCTACTATGCCGAGTGCTTGCTTCTATGATTTACAACTGTGCAAATTCAAGAATGTAATTTGATTGCAATTTGAAGTGCTCCTAGCATCTTAATCAGCCAGACACTTCCCAGATATGTTCTGAAATTTACCATTAAGATTCACAGTCATAATCATTGTTTTTAAAACAAGGAAATCACCCTTTCATTGGGCTAGTGGCATTGTGGTCTAGTTCAAAAAGGAATGCATAGATAAAGCAAGCAATATTTGCTAATCATGCATAGTTGTAACACCCTAGGACCCACACTACCCTAGGATGCGACTAAACCACTCTACAAGTTAGCCAATTTACAAGATGACATAAACTGGCAACAATTTCTAAATCATGATAAGCTAAGCGGAAGCATACTAAAACAAAGGTAATAGAACACTATTAATTAAAAAACAACCGCTAATAATTTTAACCAATTAAAACGAACCACAATCTAACATTATTAATTAAAAATGATCAACAATGAGAGATAAAAATGAATAACTAGAGACTGCACTTATTTATTACAGTATGAAATATGATATGGTGTGTGACAGTGATGTGCTGCTTTACCCTTCGCATGCATGCTCGAGAACCACCTAGAATGGGGGGAGGGAACAACAAGAGTGAGATAAAAATCTCAGCAAGCAAACTATTTAACAAGCTAATTAAACTACAATGGTTTAAGCATCAATAATTATTTTCCACAATTACTATATTTATAACCTCAACTCAAATCACTGCCAACAACGGTAAAACTTTGGCAAATAAATCTCGTTTGACTATTTCAAACCCTCAACCACTAATACTACCAATATCAGTTTAGTATTAACATAATTTTCCCCACTGACTTTATTAATTCTCACACCCACAACCGCTAACAACACTTACTACAAGAGAACCCCTCATGCCACTACCACAACTCCTACCACATCACAAGGGGTGTGTGAACCCCATTCCACGACCACATCCATATTTCTCATACCACAAGTGACTCTCATAAGCCAATCTCATATAAAAACTAAGAAGTTGTATTTGTTTGCAAATAATTCAACCACAATACATTGCATAAGTATGCAAATGATCTATCAACAATGTAAATGCATATGAATGCATATGATCCACTGCACCCTTACCCAACAAGGTAAGAGTGTGTATCGTACTAAGAGTGTGTATCGTACTACGACAATGTACGATGCTGTACCAGTACGGTTGCAGCTATAAGCGGTGACATCCACAATGCAAATGTCATGACATTTTATGAATGATATGATAATTATAATCCATAAGAATTTAACCTCAATGAACAACATCATATTCATCATGAATTGAACCACAAAGGACAACAATACATTCAACATGAATACCACCTCATAATTCATATATGATTCAATAAGAACATTACCACAAAATCCACATTCGGTTCACCAAGACCAAAATCAATCTATCCAAAGGTAATACTACCACATATGCCACAATTTATTCATTAATAATACCGCCAACTAGCCCACAATATGATCATTAAGAGTACACCACTAAGATCTTAATATCCTCGTAAGGAATATACCCCACAACCGCTTTTATTTTATTAAGAACTATACCAGATAACCACAAATATTTCATCAAGGCATAACCAATTGATTGCTAAATTGCTACCACATAGACCACATTAAGGAAGCATGTAACCATGAAATAACATCTCAAATTAAGAGAATTAACTAGTGGGAATGTAGAATGATTAACGAGTTAAACAGTAGCACATCTGCTACGTTTACTTGCCTCTATCGTTGAAGCAAAGCGATCACGCGCGGTCAGGAGCGCAGCCACCTGTCCGAAAATACCTCTCAGCACATGACTACAGCAAGGTAATTGTGACTTAAGAAAATAAAGACGCCGTTAAATCCCCAGACCCGACAATCCCTACTCTGCCCGACGATCCTACGCCCAGCCAACTTCAGCGGTACTGCTTGTTATTTTCGTATCTTTAAAACTATTAAGCCAATTATAATCAATGATATATTTCTGGAATCTAAACGTAAATACCTTCACTTTTCAAGTAAATCTCTTATTTTTATTTTGCTACTATCATGGTGTAAATTAACGCATAAAATAGAGGACGTACTCTGTTCTGGCACTCTAGACAGCCAGCTTCTAACGCACCCTAACCACAGTAAAAAGCTCTAAAATTATGATTTTTTTACAGAAACTAGATCTTCATTTTCCCTACAACTTTCATTATTGGGAGGAAAAATATAAAAATTGTCTTCTACTCCGAATCTACATCCGAATAGAAATCCATCTCGTATTCCACCTCTCCCAGAGAGCAGTCTTCCCGACCCTGCTGCGCCCAAACCCTGTGGCCAAAAAATCTGAACAAAATACAGGAGATATATCTCAACGTCCTCTAAAAATTTTCTTTTGGCCAGACCTATAGGAAAAATCATTTCATAGGTTTAATCTGTGCAAACCGCTAGGGGATCCCTTGGGATCTCCCTTCCTTCTCTTCCTCCTCTTCTTTTTCTCCTTGCCTTCACCTTGCACCAATGGACAATAGCTCTTTGGGGGAGGACGGGAGGCGCAGGCGGGGGGGGGGGGGGGAAGGGTGGCAGCCAGGGGTGGGAAAAGGGGGAGGGGGCTACGGCAAGGGGACTAAATAGGGGGGAGGGAGGCTTAGGGTTAGGGGGAGGGGGTGCGGCCACCCCCTTGGGCCGGATGGCCCAAGGTGGCAGGCCTACCCTCCAGGCAGCCCACTAATGGGTTTTTATCTATTTATTTTATTTTTTTCTCATTTTTGACTATTCCACAATTTTATTCTCCCTTCCCGCGATTTACCGAAAATTCGGCGACTCTGCGATTACTTTAAAAACCGACGCCAAAATGAGTTTAGGGTTTTACAATCGTCAAAGATGGTCACTGCATGCACAAAAAATACACTGGAAGTCTTACACTTTGATGTCTTACATAGTCATAATCATTTAGATTCACAGTCATAGTCAAAGAATGTAAGTTGATGATATAACTCTGTTTACTTCAGTTCCCTACTTCAGAGCAGGACCAGGACCCGCTAATTCTAGTGCTAGAGAGGAGGAAAATACCAGCAGTAGGTTGATGCTTCCATTATGGAATCATGTTGATGTTCTAGACAGGGGTGGTCATGGGGGAGGAAATGTGAAATGGAGATGCAAGTATTGCAAATATGTTGGCACTAGTAGCTATTCTAGAGTCAAAGCGCACTTATTGAAAATTACTAATAGTGGATGCAAGATATGTCCTAAGGTGACAGTACCTATTCTTGCTTAGCTTAAAAGTGAAGTTGCAAAGGCTGATGATGAACAAGCAAAAACAAGGCTAAGAAATGTGCCCTTGCCACCATCAACTGTTGGTAGTGTTGCTAGTGCTAGTGTTTCTTCATCAAGCATGGACTCAGCTATGTTGGGGAGTAAGAAGCAAAGGGGACCTCCTTCAGCATTAGAGAAAGCTTGGGCCAAGGATTTATGCAATCAAATGGATGCACAAATTGCAAGGATGTTTTATTCTGGAGGTATGCAATGAACTTATAATCATTGTTTCAATTTTGATCCAACTTACCATTTGCATTCAACTAATTTTGGTTATGTGAAATTTACAGGATTGTCTTTCAATCTAGCAAGAAATCCACATTTTCAACAATCTTATTGCTTTGCTGCAAACAATAACCTTTCTGGTTATGTCCCACCCAGGTACAACAAGTTGAGGACTACACTTCTTCAACAAGAAAGGATGCACATTGAGACCTTATTGGAGCATACGCAGAGCTCGTGGCCTGAAAAGGGTGTCACTATTTGTTCAGATAGATGGTCAGATGCACAAAGGAGACCTCTCATTAACTTTATCGCTATTTTTGAGGGTGCACCGATGTTCTTGCGAGCTATCAATGTAGAAGGCGAGGTAAAGACAAAGGAGTATATTTCTGAGAAGTTGATTGCTATTACTGAAGAAGTGGGTGCAAGAAGTGTTGTCCAAGTCATCACTAACAATGCTACAAATTGCAAAGGTGCGGGTTTGATTGTTCAATAGAAGTACACTTATATTTTTTTGGACTCCTTGTGTTGTTCATATGCTCAATTTTGCTCTCAAGAGTATTTGTGCTGCTAAAATGCCAAGAACTGATGAGGAAGAAGTAGTCTTTGATGAGTGCCATTGGATAACTGAGATTGCTGCAGATGCTAATATGATCAAGAATTTTATAATGAACCATGGCATGAGGCTATCAATGTTCAATGAGTTTAGCAAGTTGAAGTTACATGCTATTGCTGAAATGAGGTTTACCTTAGTTGTAGTTATGTTGAAGCAGTTTTGCATGATCAAAAGGGCACTCTAAAATATGGTGATTAGTGACAAATGGGAAACATATAGAGATGACAATAGAGGGATGGCACAAAACATTAGAGACCTAGTACTTAATGAAGTGTGGTGGGACAAGGTCAACTACATTGTTGAATTCACTGAGCCAATCTATGAAATGATACGTGTGGCGGACACTGACACACCATGCCTTCATCTAATTTATGAGATGTGGGATACAATAATTGAAAATGTGAAGAAAGTGATATATAGGCATGAAGGTAAGGAAGAAAATGAGGAGTCCACCTTTTATTCGGTTGTTCAAAGCATATTGGTTGACCGTTGGGCAAAAAGCAACACTCCACTCCATTATTTGGCACATTCACTTAATCCAAGGTAACTATAAATCTTCCTTTGCTTTTGCTAACATTTTAGTTTGACTATTCAAATTTCACACAGTTATAAACTGTGATGACCCAAGATGAAAATAAGGACGAAGTTGAAGTCTAAGAGTCTCATGCTGTCTTTTAAGTTTTAATTAGCCATTTAGCCTTGCTACTAGAATTAGAGTTTGTGATGTACCATAAGTTGAACCACTCCTATGTTGTATGTTGGCTAGTGCCCATTTGCTTTTGGTTGAACTCTACATTTAAGTCTATATGTTTGAACTTGGCTACTTATTATTATTTATTGCTTTTCATTATCAATTATCAATTGTTGTTGCTCTATTAGTCTCTTGCTTTGATTGTTCAGGAATCAAATATACATGTTATCTTTGTAGTCTTGCTGATCTGATCATGTTACTTTTTTCCCAGGTTAATGGAATATTGGAATTCTTATTTCTGCAAATGGTATATGGAAACAAATTACAAGTTTACATAATTTCAGTTTGACAAGCATAAGGATACATAGAAAATAATACATATATATATATGTAATTTATTTATTATTTTAATATATATAGCCAAGTCACCGTATCGGTATTTTTTGGAAAACGACGAATTCCTGTATCGGTGTCGTGTCGTGTCGACATATCCGTGTCCGTGCATCATAGATTGCCAGTTTATACCACCGTTCGTGGTATGGAGATAGTGATGCAATTACCTCCGGTAACCTAGTTTCAGATGTTGTGGGTGAGTTTCTTAGAAGGGTTGTTACCTTCCTTGAGTTGATTTTGGCCAATTCTTGGCCTATTACGGTTAATGAATTTATCTTGGGTTAGCGATTCATTGCAGTTGTTGGGTGTCAATAGGCCTTTAATTGTTCTTGAGACAATTATTTTTTTATTGTTGAGTTGCTTTTGCTGCTCGTGAGCATTGTTAATTGGCGAGATTGATATTTTCCTTATTTGTTCCATCTTTCTTACTGAAAAATATGACTCCTTTATTCGTTTGATATTTTGAAAAAATAAAAGCTTTTTGTTGCAAGTTCGTTAACTTGTGGAAGCATTAGCTCTATGCATTTCTTTAGAGTTATTTCGACTTTTGAAGTTTGATTCCTGTCTTTTCTAAAAGGAAGTGTTAGAACTACTTGTGATGTTTTGTTGTGTCTAAGTAGGAGGTGTCAATTATGTAAATAATTGATAAGTTGTGAATTATCAAGTTGAGATGTTAGCGTGGTTCATAATTAATTTCTACTAACATACTTAGAAGTGTAGTTGATTAATATGATATTATCCTATTGTAGTTTTGAGAGTTGTGGTTAAGAATTTGCCGATACATGTTCAGAACTCATACAGTTATTAAGGAATATGAAAAAAATTGTTTTGATTATTGTGGTTGTTCAAATTTTTTGACTGGTTGGATAGATTGGTTTGATTGGTCTCAAGTAATTAATCTAACCATTTGGAATTGGTAAGTAAGGAGGTGTTGGAATATTGCCCTAGTAATATTAACGTTTCCTCTGTTTACATACTTGATGAGCATGTACAACTGTTAGATTCATGTAACTTTTGCCATGCTAAATTGTTGACACATGTATAAAGAAATAGATGAAGGTTGATGTATTGACTTGTGAAATCTTGTCTTATAAAACTGGTATCATTGAAGTTTAAAGTTATTTCGTTCTAATTTCTGAACGTAAGGTGGAATGTTGTATCTCTGCTCATAATTGTTTTTGTGATTACAAAACAGAGATAGGATCATAAATGCTACCATGACAAAAATAAAAAAAAACAATTATTGGCAGTAATGGCTAGAGTGCAATTAATTTCTTGCTAAACTTAAGTTGAGCATCATGAAGAGTTAAATGTATAAAATATAATAAGAGATTTATACTAGCATGTTTTGTGAGGTTGTCTTGTTCTAGTATTATCTTGTTAAAACGGTTTTGTTTCAATATTGTGGCTTGTGCACTAGGCTTTTCCTGGGTTAAGTAGTTGCAATCTTATTTAGATAATAAGAACATGATGAAGTGATTTACTGTGTTCCTTTTGGAAAAATATGAAGGGGTAAGAGGACATGATGATTCTTCTTAAGAGTGTTATGTCTTGCTGTTAGCATAATTGGTAATTTGTGTTTGTGACGATAATGTTGAAGGTTTTATAAATAAAGTAATTTGATGGTTCAGTGACACTAATTGAATTAAAAGATTTGAGATTTGCGGTCGGGACCTTTTGGACCTCATGACTTTTGTGGTAGTTAAAATTATTTTGACTAAGCGACGTGTTAAATGATTTTATTGGTTTTTTTAGTAAATCAAGTGTTGTGGTCTTCAAACCTTTTCTTGTTGGAATGGGCAGGATACTGTAATCAAAGAAAATTGATTCTTGTGAAAATGAAAGAGAGTACTAGAAATATTTAAGGTGCAGGTAATCTCATCTTTTGTTTTTCAATCTCATTGTTATTTTTCCCTTGGTCGTGTGACTGCTGTGAATGATAGTAGTTTTCTATGTGTGGGAATATATTTCTTCTTACCTCTTCTTCTAAGAAAGGGTAATCGATTTGTGTTGCGAAGCCTTTTGTTGCGTGATGGCAACTGGTTAGTGGTGATCTAGTAGATGTTTTTGTAGAAGTCTTAAATATCATGATGTTTGAGATGCATTGGATGATATATTATTTTCGTGGAATAATTCTTGGAAAGGATTTAATTTAATTAGAATATTTCTCTTGGAGCTAAATAATTTGTTGATGTTAAGAATTGAGTATATTTGAATTGTGGAAATTTGAGGGATTTCATCTGAGGATTTCCCCATCTTCATATGAGAAGTTTGTTGTTGGAGTCTTGAAGGATGAGTCTGGGCTTCACTTTTGTTATGTTAGTACCTTGGAGACCTAGTGTTCTGTGTAGGAATAGTATATTAGTGTGGATTTCAATTAGTGTGATGATCGTGGATAGCACCCTTGGGGTTTAGTAAATGAGTATGTGCATGTGTGAAGCGAATTTTGAGTTGTTATCCTTAAGGGATTGAGGTACGTTAGGAAGTATCTGACAAGTAATTCCATTGGTTGAGGTTTTGACTAAAGTGTGTTTTGTGGGGGGACAGTAGAGTCTCTCTTCAAAGGGTGTAGATGATGTACTTAGTTTGAGCTCCTTGTTGAGGATGCCAACTTAAGATAAATTTGTTGATGTCATGTTTTGGAAATCTTTGATTGAAAAAAGTTAAATTTTGGAAAGAAATGGATTGATAAATTATTGTTATCTCGAGTAGTGAAATGCTCTCTTAATTCTTATTTAGGCTGTGTGTTTTTGGCAGAGGCCATCTGCAAATTGAATTGTTTTATATTGAGGCGTAGTCTTTTCCAGTTAGGGAAAAGAAAATGATTGATTTAGTCTTTCAAGTAATTTTCACTCTTGGCTTATGTGGTGTGGTTTCTCTAATTGTCTACTTGGAGAGTGGAAAATATTTTGTGGTGAATCCTTTGATTTTGGATCGTGGTCCTTTGAAAGAAAGGTGGTTGCTAGTGTGTTGCTTGAGAATCCTTTATTTTTTTCAGTTGGGTTCTGTTTGTAAAAGTTTTTTGTTGTTCTTCGAGTAGAACAGTGTGAGTGGAATCTGCGGTCAAATTCTTTTAAAGGGGGTATAATGTATTATCTCAATTATAATAAATAGAGGAAAATAATTTAAGAAGGAGGATGGTATTAGATAGTAGTTTAATAGTTATGGTAGGGAATTTTACGAAAACGGCAGGACCTGTTGGCCGCTCAGAGCTAGCAGAAAGGTTGCGGCTGCTCGGCGTTGACCAGCGCGTATCGTGGACTTGTCGGAGTTGGTTTTGAGGAAGAGGGCCATCAGATAGGTGAAGGTCCTCTAGACGAATCAGTTCGAGCAGGAGGTAATGTGGGAGCTTGAATATTAGACACGGAATAAGAACCTGAGCTCTTCGAGGTAGGAGAGTACTCGTAGTTATTGTTTCCTTTCAGTTGTTCTCCCCTTTGTTGTTCTTTTGTCTCGTGGGTTGAGGAGTTAGATTCGAGGACGAATCCTTTTCATGAGGGGAGAATGTAATGTCCTGAACGTCGTTACGGTGTCCCTGGGAATGGTTAGCGGAATCACTGAGTTTTTCGATTTTTCGGTGAATCACGAGAGGTGGGAATAAAATTACGAAATTGCACAAAATTAAAAAATGAATTAAATATTTAAAACAAGGGATTTTGGGCTGTCCAGAGGGGTGGGCCAACCACTTTGGGTCGACCAGCCCAAAGAGGGGTCCAAACCCTAGTCTCTCCCCCATAAAACACCTTTTGACAGCCACCCCTCCCCCTTTCCCCCTCTTGGCTGCCACCCCTTCCCTCCCCTGCACCTCCCCCATCTCCCCATGTTGCTGCCCTGTCAATTGCTGCAAAGGATGATCCAAGAAGGAGAAGGGAAAAGAGAAGGAAGAGAGGGAACAGAAGGAAGGGAGAAAGAGGAAGAGGAGAAGAGAAGAGGGGTGATCTTGAGGGATCACCTAAGTAACTTTTCTTCATCCCAATTCTCTTTATTTTAGGTGTAGTTAGGGTTCTTGGCACGGGATTAGTAGGGGATTAGCAAAGTAATTAACTGATTAGGGTTTTCTGCTGTCTGCACGTAGACTGATTCGCGCAGCGCGGCTATTTGTATAGATTAGAGTATCAAAACGATTTTTCTGTGGGTCTCGCCAAAAGGAAAGTTGTAGAGGATGACAAGACATATCTTCTATAATTTTTCTAGAATTTTTGGCCACGAGTTTTGGGTGCAGCAGAGTCAGGAACATTGTTGTTTGGCAGAGGTGTACTCCGAGGCAGATTGCTGTTCGGGGTGTAGATTTAGAGTAGAAGATGGTTTTTACGATTTTTCTCTCAATAAAAAAGTTGTAGGAAATCTTGTGATCTAGTTTATGTAAAAAAATCATGAAGTTTAGAGCTTTTTACAGTAGGTGGGGTGTGTTAGAAGATGATTGGCCAGATTACCGAAACAGAGTATGTCCTCTGTTTTGCACGTTACATTGCACCACGTTAGCAGCAAAATAAAAATAAGTGGTCTACTTGAAGTTTGAAGATATTTCATTGTAGTTTGCAAAATATCTCATTTGCTATAATCGGCTTAATAGTTTTAAAGATACAAAAATATTAAGTAGCGCTACCGTAGTGGGCTGGGTGAAGGATCGACGAGCGGAGAGATTATTGTTGGGTTTGGGGAATAGCGGCGTTTTTATTTTCTTAAGTCGCAATTACCTTGCTGTAGTCGTGTGCCGAGAGGTAATTTTGGATAGGTGGCTTCGCTCCTGACCATGCGTGTTCGCTTTGTTTCAATGGTAGAGGCAAGTAAACGTAGCGGATGTGCTACCGTTTAATTTGTTAATCATACTACCTTCACATTAAATATTTCTGTTAATCTGAAATGCTTGTCATTGCTACATGATTTCTTAATGTGATTTTTGTGATAGCAATTTAAGAATCATTTGTTTATACCTTAATGGATTACTTGTGGTTAGTGGTGGTGTTCTTGATGAAATATGTATGGATGATGAGGTAGAATACTTGATAAATATATTGCTGATCTTTGCAGTTATGTTATTGTGAATCATGTGAATCATATCATTCATATCATGACATGTCAATTTGAATTGTGGATGTCGCAACACATCGCCGCGACCGTACCGGTACAGTATCGTACATTGCTGTAGTACGATGCGCACTATTACCTTGTTGGGTAAGGGTACAGTGGATCATACGCATTCATATGCATTTTTATTGTGGATAGATCATTTGCATACTTATGCAATGTGTGGTGGATGAATTATTTGCAAACAAATGCAACTTCTTAACTGTTTTTGCGGAATTAGCTCATGAGAGTCCCTTGTGGTATAAGGGATATGGCTGTGGTCGTGGAGTGGGGTTCACCCACCTTGTGGTATGGTAGGGGATGTGACTGTGGTAAGAGGAATATCTCTTGTGGTAACTGTTGTTAGCGGTTGTGGTTGTGGGAAAGAATAATGTTAGTAAGGAAAATAAGTTAATGCTTACTCATTGTTGATCATTTTTTTATTAATGATGCTAGGCTGTGGTTCGCTTAAATTGGTTAAAAATTATTAGCAGTTGTTCTTTAATTAATAATTACCTTTACCTTTTGTTTCGTTATGCTTCTGCTTAGCTTATTATGTTTTAGAAGTTGTTGCCAGTTTATTTTATCTTGTAAATTGTCTAGTGGTGGAGTGGTTTAGTGGCATCCCAGGATAATGTGGGTCCTGAGGTGTTACATGCCACATCACCCTGCTAGCTCAGCTGTCATGTCAGCCCTAGTGCACATTTGCCTTGCCACATCACCGCCATGTCAACCCTAGATACTTAGTCAGTAGCCATGTCAGCAAGCCTAGTCGCATGCACTATTCTATGAGTCAAGTCTACCGTAGACCAGTCTTCTTGTGCACCGAGTCCACAACATAGTAGAATTTCTGAATTTCCTGTATTTTTCTTTAGATTAGATTTGTTAGAGTCAGCTCTTCTTCAGTATAGCTCCGATTGACTCTATTCTTTTTTTCTAAATTCATCTAAAATTGAGCTATATCTTTTGGTTCTAGTTTTGAAGTTTTTGAAGTTCATTTGAATTTTATTTTATTTTATTTTATACTTTATTTGTTTTCTCTTTTGTTAGATCGTGTCTTCAAAGGAGCGGAAGCATAACCACATGATCAAGAATTCATAATTGAGCAAGGCCATGGCAAGTCGTGTTCTTTGATCATGTTGAATCTAACTTTCAAATCTATTATATATCTGTTTTGTTTTAAATTATTATGCATTGTTAATTTATTACAAAACCTTGTACTTGATAGTTTTTGTCCCAATTGATTAATTCCTCTCTTGATAATTCGAATGCCATGGTTCCATTGTTACCATAGGATTGGTATTTATTTAGTGATGTAATACTAGTTGTTATATGAGTTGTACGATTAATATGCTTAGCCATACTTATAGTCTCATTGGGATTATCATCACATGAGAACAGATATTTAATTTGACTTAATGAGATATTGAATCATGGTTGGTGCTATGGTTATAAAAATTTATGTGCCATGATATTGGTGTCTCATTCGTGTTGGTTATACAAAATTTATTTTCACTTGAGCGAGTGATCATGCAGAAAAAGAAAAAGTGTAGATTCACTTCGAGAGATGTGGAAGTCTCGCCTGGGTAATGTCTAAAGATTTAACTTTGTACGCTATTGATATAAGCCTTACCGTGCAAATCACATGTCTAGTATGGGAGAGACCTGGCTGATTAATTTGTGATATTTCAATTTTAATTTTGCCATTGAGTTGAACATGATTGTTGATTTTTATGAGGCGCAAGAGGGGGCAATTTTCGACTAGGTGGTTAATCTTCTCGACGGCGAAACCTTAGTGGGCGGAATTAGATTGAAGTTGAACATTGTAAAGACCTTGTTGTAATTTCCTTTAGCACGGGGATGATCACATCGTGTTGGTACAATTGTGCTCCCTCTACGGAGTGTCAAAGTACTTGAATAGCCATGCCACCAGTTATGGACAATGCTCGGTGATTCACATGAGGGTTAGATATTTCTTATAAACTTGGTATGGATAATTTTGGAAAGTGGACAAGTAGTTCACTGTTGGTTTATTAAGTAGATGGTTAGTTCACTTATGTTTTATTCAATTCATTTGGTTATTTGTTATCATTTTTCTTAAAGTTTGCTTTTAATTTATTTACTTTAAATTACTGCTTACTATAAAATAATCTTTCAGCCATCTATTGGTAAGCTTTGCATATTATATTGCACTTTGGTTACAAACGACTTGCTGAGTACCAATATACTTACGACTTTATGTCTACTATTGCTCAGTTGAAGAAGAATTCTATCAGCAGGAGGTACCCGAAGGAGGATACTTCGATGACTTCACGGATTAGGACTTCGCTTCCCATTTGATTGCTTGTGGGCATGTTGAATGGCTACTATGCTTATTTCTGTTTTTCGCTGCTAGTTTCTTAAGCCCTTCAGGCTATTAATTGTAAGTTTGTCCATAAGATTGTACTCTAATAATTATTAATATTTGAGTCTTTTCCTTTATTTATCACACATATGGTCAATATTTTATCTATGTTATACTGTGTGCACTAGCGTTATCCTGGACTAGTGCGATATACACAGAGAGTTCAGATTTGCATATTCGGGTCTCAATACCACAGCTCCGGTATTAATATTACCAAATATAGAAAAAGAGTTTTAGATATATTGTGTTGCTTCAAGATAGGGATTAGGATGTGTATTAATGCAAGATAGGAAGGTTGTAGCTTATGCTTCAAGACAGTTACGACCTCATTAAGAGAATTATTTGACCCATGATTTGGAATTAGCAGCTGTAGTTCATTCATTGAAAATCTAGAGGCATTATCTATTGGGCAACTATCGTGAGATATTTTCGGATCACAAAAGATTGAAGTACATATTTACACAACCAGAACTAAATTTGAGGCAACGTAGATGGTTAGAATTAATCAAAGACTATGATGTGGATCTTCAGTATGACCTAGGAAGGGCTAATGTTGTGATGGATATACTCAGTAGAAAAGCTTATCGAGATATAGCCAGTGAAGCAGAATATCCATCTCAGCTGTGGAATGATATACAGAGACTGAATTTAATAATAGTTGAATAGGGATTTCTGGCAGCATTAGAGATTCAACCGCTACTAACAGATCAGATTAAGATAGCTCAAGATAAAGATGAAGAGATACAACAGCTCAAGAAAAGCAGCCAAGAAGGAAATTCAATTGAGTTCGCCAAAGACGAGCAAGGGATTTTAAGATTTTGTGGCCATTATTGCATACCCAAAAAGGAGTTAAAGATTTGATATTACCAGAGGCCTACTCATCACAACTTTCAATACACCTTGGAGGCATAAAGATGTACCAAGACTTGAAGAAGAGGTTCTGGTGGAGTGCTATGAAGAAAGAAATAGTACAATATGTGTCAAAGTGTGATATGTATCAAAAAATAAAGATTGATCATCAGAGACCATCAGGATTGCTAAAACAATTGCTTGTTCCAGAATGGAAGTGGGATGATAGTGGAATGGACTTTATTACTGGACATCCTAAAACACAACAAAGGTATGATGCTATCTGAGTAATTATTGATAGACTGACCAAAGTAGCACATTTTCTGCCAATTAAGCAAACTTATGGAAAAGACAAGCAAGCATAGTTATAATTGACAAAAATTGTAGTGTTGCATGGAGTTCCTAAAAGACTTGTTTAAGATATTAAAGCTCAATTTTCATCAAAATTTGGGAAAAGTATAGCTTACCATCCTCAGACTGGAGGATAGACAGAAAGAACAAATCAAATTTTAGAAGATATGTTAAGAGCTTGTGCACTTGCGTATGGAGCAGCATGGAGTACTTGCTTGCCATTTGCATAGTTTTCCTATAACAATAGCTACCAAGCCAGTATTAAAATGGCACCATTTGAAGCACTATATGGAAGAGAATGTATGACTTCACTGAATTAGATAGAGACAGGAGAATGACAATTTCTTGGTCCTCAAATTACTCAAGATGTAGAAACTCATGTAAAGATTATTAGAGATAAAATGAAGATTGCACAAGACAATTAGAAAAGTTATGCAGACACCCGTAGAAAGGACCTGAGCTTTAAAGTAGGTGATTGTATTTATCTTAAAATAACACCATTCAAGATTGTCTAGAGGATTCAAATAAAAGGAAAGTTGGCTCCAAGATATATTGGTCCATTTAAAATTACAAAAAGAGTTGGGGAAGTAGCATATGAGTTACAGCTAATGCTAGGCTTGGCCAAAATACATAATATGTTTCATGTGTCACAGCTCAGAAAATGTTTGCGGTAGCCTACAGAAGATACCCCAGTAGAAGAGATTGATTTGCAAGATGACCTAACCTATCCAGAAGAACCCTTATAGATACTTGAGACAACTAAAAGGTAGCTCAAAAATAGGAATATCAGATTTTACAGAGTACAATGGAGTAACCATACTGAGAAGAGTCAACATGGGAAAAGGAGTCAGATTTGCAGCGGGATATTCCCAACTTGCCCCTGGACCAAGTTAATCTTGGGGACGAGATTCTTTTTTGGGGGGGGGGGGTAGGTTGAAACACCTCAAAAATTTGAAACCATTTTTAATTCTTTTTGGATTTTGGTTGATCTCTCAATTCCTTCCCAATTTGGTATCTCCTTTGAACTCTAGCCTTTCCTTCTTGGTTTCCCATCTCCCCTACTCTTTGGCGCCCTCTGGAAACCCGCCATCTCCACCGCCACCCTATTCCTTTCCCCTCCATGTGGCCACTCGCCACTACTTCAAATTGTGGTCAAGTTCTTCTCCAGCGTTCACACCGGGCCCGCAAGCTCCTGCCACTGAGGCCCCACCAGGTAGCCACACATCCCTGTGGCCAACCTCATCCCTTTCTCCCTTGCTTTGCGTGCCATTTGACCACGTGCTCTCTCCCTCCGCAGCTCAGCTTCTCTGTTCGATGCATGTGCCCCGTCGTACAAGCTTACCATCACTTCTTGCTTACTCTTGTAGAGGCGCAGTGCCACCAAGGCTCCCTCGCCTGCGCATTCTTATCCCTAGTTGAGTCCTTGTTCCCCCTCTCTCATCCATGCACTGGCAATCCCCGAAGTGAGCCACTACTCCCACCACCTTAATTCACCTTAAAGCTCAATTGCATTCGTGAGAGGCCTCACACCACTCTTACTCGTACACCAGAGCAACCTAGTTGAACTCTCCCTTACCTCAGCTCCACCGCTGCCGTCCCCTGAGCCTACTGAGCCCTAAGGGTAATCTCCCTCCTCCCTCCTTGAAAATCTAATTACTTTCGCCCAAAGCATCACCATTCCACCCCAAACACATTGGTAATCTCGCTCGGCCATGAGCATTTCTCTTGAGCTCGGTCGATGAAAGCCACTACCAGCCAAAAATGCCCCTCCCATGGATAGCCCTTCTGAGAACTCCTTAACCCAAATAGTCACCACACCCGTGTTTCCCGTGAGCTCTAGATGGTCAAAATGCCCCAACCCTCACCGAAAGCCCACCGGATTAGTCTCAAGCCACAGTAGAAGCCACCACCTTCTGTCCTACTACCAGCCGCCGCCACTCATGCTCTCACCTTTCAAAGCCCAAAAATGAACTCCCCACCCTCTAAGATACCCAACCATGCTATTCTGTTCTACCGAAGGTCTTCACCAACACTGAATCACAATAGGGGTTGTGCCCTTGTTTTCCTTTGCTGAGAGCCGGCCAAAGGTAGAAGATGACACCCCAGACAGTGATATGGCTTCATCTCGGCCATCCATGCACCATCCGATGGTTGGTTGTGTGCGCGCGCCACTGGGCCAACTCAACTGCTCTGCTGGGCCACGCCGACCGGCCTGTTATGCTGTTTTGAATTTAAATAGCGCGCACGTTGCACTGTGCAGCTAGGCTAGCCCAATACTATTGCTACTATAGCAGTACTATTCACCGAACCCTAAAAGCCCAAAAATAACACATTTTGATCGTTTCGACGCCCTGAACCAATCTTTGGTCTCCATACCACCATATCAAACCCCAAGAAAATCCAAACCAACTCCATTTGATTTTTATTGCATTTTACACCTTTTTATTTAATTTATTTTCCTAGCTTAATTAGACTCATGCACCGGCTTATGTTACTTCATGTGTTTGCACTAATTCTCGACTTCGAGGTGGCAGTACAAGAACCTAATCCAGGCGTTGAAGTTTACGAGGCAGTTGAGTTCATCGAACAGCAAGGCAAGTTACAAGTTTTTGATCATATTGAATCCTGCAAAATCCATATGAATTAATTACAGTATTTGCATTAATATTATTTGTGCAATGTTATTTAATTAAAATCAATATTATAATGATTTGTTAATTTGTTAAGTCCTACCACTGAAAAATACCCTATTGAATTTGAGGCCATATTCACCTTGACAATCTTAGTATTATTTAAATATTGTATAAATAATTGTAGATAGGTTCATTTAAAATTTTATACTACTAAGTGACTTGACAGTTCACCGATAGAATTATTTAAATGGTTCTAGGGTAAGGGTGAATCATGGAAATCTACTAGATGGTTGGAGTCCACGACCTAACCCTAGGGTGGAGGCTTGAGCAGAATGGTGGCAATGCCATCGAGCACTGGAGTAAAGGGTGTGGTTGGCAGCCTCATGTGAAAAGTAAGGACTAGATTCTTGTGATGTGTAAATGACAAAGTGATCACACAACCACAAGTATTGACCTATCAATCCTGATTTAGTAGCTGCTCAACTCGATTGAATATCTATAGGTAGTGTGGTATGGAAACAGTAAAACTATACTTAACAATGATAGGTCCACACAAAGTAGGGCGGGTGTGTTCTGCCTTGGGTAGTAGATACACGAATTTATGTGGTGCATAATCTGTTGGGTAGAGGCTATATAAAGGATTGAGAAGTGAAAAACCTTATTTTCTCAACTCAATCGCATGCTAGCTGAAGTGTGCCTATCGCGTGACATTGAGAGCTTGAGAAATCTTGTGGGTAAAACTGAGCAATTCTGTAGAGCAAAACAAATGGTATTCGAATGCATCGTGCTCTTGGTTAATGGAGCTATATTTATTGGGTGATTCCAGCAACAAAGTATAAGTAGATTTCTTTATTTTTAAATTGGTGTAATTTAAGAAAATATTTGTTGAAAACCCCTACTCTTAAGAAGTTACAGTTTTGTTATTTCATGTTTAAAAATGTTTGCAAATAAAACTACATCCACCCTCATTAATAAAACCAGTATATCACCATCCTTTGATAATCTTAGCAATTAGTTAAATTAGGGTTTACTCTTATGACTTGCTGGGTATAGTTGTACTTATTACTTGCTAAAATAACAAGCTGAAGAATAGTGGAACCGTGATGAACAAGCTATTGATGAGGAGCTAGAAGAGAAGTACTTTGTCGATAATCCGTGGTTCTAGGTCTTAGCCTCTCTCGAACTTGCCGTGGTGTTTCTTGTATTGTAAGATAACTTTGGTCTTGTCATCCGCTGTGCTCAAAACTGGACTATTAAGCCTTATTTGTGTAACAATGTTTGGATCTTGTTGTAAGCATGTGTTGTACTAATACTCATTCTCTGTAACATCCCAATTTACAGCCTTTGAAAAATTTAACAGAAATTTAAATCTTTTGTTTATTTCCAGTCTTATTTAAAAAACTTTCGGTATTCATTCAAGGTTCTTGAATTGGATTTTCCTTAAACCATTTAATTAATGAAAATCAAATTGAGGAAATTTTGAAATCCCCTTTTTGTAGGTCCAAAATTCAACTGCCAAACTGGAATTTGGAAATCCCAAAACCAATAATAGAAATTCAAACCAAAGGTTAATATTAAAATATTTCCCATCCAATTTTCATATCCACAACTCAAAATCAGGTGTAATATCCCGAACGTGGTTTCGGCGTCAGTTTTTAAATTAATCGCGGAGTCGCCCGGATTTTCGGTAAATCGCGGGAGGTGAAAATAAATTCTTCAGAATAGTCTAAAATAATAAAAAGATAATTAAAATAATTAATTAAGAGGTTTTGGGTGGTCCGGAGGGGTGGGCCAGTCGGCCCAAACGGGAGCCCGTACCCCCTCCCAAACCCTAGCACCCCCTTTATAAACCCCCTCCCTAGGCCCCTCCCCCTTTTCCCACCCCAAGCCGCCACCCCCTGCCTCCTTGCGCCTCTCCTCTACCCAAGATGATACGGGGTCGCCCGATCTTCTCGACGTAGGATGGATACTCACGGGAGTCTTGATGAATCGTAACTATCCTCCAATGCCAATGCAAGGGACGAACACTCTTTAATCCGCCAAAACACACTCACATCGATTTCGCCGACCACCAAGCGAAGAACTATTGTGCACCCAATTCCCAGCGGAAAGGTTGAACGATCTTGATTGAAGAGCACTCCTAATTCCCTCACGGAATTTCAGTAGCAATGATAAACTCAAACAAACTTTAGTAGATTGATTAATCTCAAAGGTGGTCTGAGCTCTTAGGCTGCCAATACATGGCTTATATAGGACCTTGGGATGTCCATAAAGTCCACAAACTTAGTACAACTCAACCCTATATGGTTTTAGATACGAACTCTCACAAAAAGGAAACTAGATTTTACAGCTATCACATTATTTCGGCCATAACTTTTGATTCGTAATGAATTTGATGCTAGAACTAGATCCATTGCGTAGCCCTTGAAAATATCTTTCCAAGGAGTACAAGAACACCCAAATCGGACTCCGTTTGTGAAAGTTATGACCTTTTTAGTAAGTGCCTGTCAGGCTGTCCTGAACCGAATCCGAATTGAATTCTGAGTTGAATCCGAGTTTGAATCCAATTGACCTTGTGGGAGGTACGAATTGGGCTTCAAAATCTTATCCAAAACTTGTAGTTTAAGGCCTTAGGCTTCTCCCTTTTACTCTCCCACTAAATGGGCTTTCTTCCTTCATGTCTTTGACACCTAATGTGGTTATCCTCTTCCTTTTGCGTCTCCATTGCTTTGCCATTGATAAACCAAAGAATGCACCATTTAATGACATGAGGTAGTATTCTATTCTTATGAATAACAACATTATATTTAGTTTGGAATGAGTTCACCTAGCAATGTTTGATGCGGCTCAATAACTCTTTCCAGTTGAATAATATATTTAACTGAAAAGTACAAGATACGTGCGTATCCGCATCATCCTCCCCTTCTTCAAGAAAAGCCGTCCTCGGCTTTTGATAGCCTGAAATTGTACTAAACAAAGAATACAACGTGTACGCATAGTATATATATTTGTCATCAACACTTCTTCTAGTTAGCACATCATGAACATCTGAAGGTGTAATAAATGAAAAGAATAACACATACGCATGGTATATGTAAGAGTCAATTGTTGTGCCATTTTCATTATTTTCCATAAACCGATGAATATAGTAGCAACCAAGATATGCATGCATTGCAATATTGTTTTTTACATCATTCTCCCTCCCATAAAAGTAAGTCGTCCTCGATTTTTCTATAGACAAATCATTAATGGGGAAAATCAGATTTATTTGTTCATACATAGGAAAGAAAATTTTGAGCAGCCTCCAAGCTTCAACTGCGCTACTCTGATTATTTTTACATGGTTGTACATTAAAGATCGAACAAGTAGACTTATGAAATCTTTGTAAACAGTACGTGCAATTGTTGAAATTAATCTCATTGTGATCATAACATGGCATAAGAGATTGTTTATCCATAATATGTGATTTCAATTCTGTAAGCTTATCACATGTAATGCAAATTCTGTGAACATAAAATTTGTTATCTACACCATAATCTCCAATCAAATTGAACTTATATGTGTAGACATAGGTACTAACTAGTGATTTTGAACTTGAAATTTCAGCAACACTATAAATCACACTAGATAGCTCTCTAGGATCATCAAACATAATATAGCACAAAGAATCGTTAGGAGATATTCTAGTAAGAACTTCCTTATGAGTAATCAATTCCACATTACGCAAATTGAGCAAAGAAATTTCAGAACATGGAATTGTTGGTTGATCATATGAGTACTCACAATTACTCACCTTTGCACAATTAAATTCAGCATCGATAGTGTTACCTTTATCGTCCTTCTCAGATGATGTAGGTGCTGGGGGTTTAAAATTGTTAGGATGTACCCTCGGGGCAGCAAACACTTTATCCCTTCCCGTGGTTATCTCCTTATTTGGCTTCAAAGGTGCCGGTTGTTGAATGTTCAATTCTTCATCTTTAATGTCAACCTGCACAATGTGAGAAACAACACTAGACGTAGATATTAATATGTTAGTTTCAGATGCATCCTCACTTCGTCTATCTTCTACTTCTCTCTTTTCTTTTGGTGTCTCTCTCATACTCTCAATTTGGATGCTCTCAACCTCACATATGGTGGAATCACACAGCTCACTCCTTTTATCACTTTCACTCAATTTGGCTATGTGGCTCTCATCCTCACATGGGTTGTGGTGTATCTTAGAAGCTATATGTAGTTTTAGAATACTATATATCTCCTTGACCGAAGGGAAAGTCCTATGCTCGGTCATCTTCTCATGTGTCACACTAGTAGAGGGAGCAGAATTGAAGTATGGACTGGGAGAAAACTGTGGTGTACGTCTCTCCAAAAGTCTCTTCTCTTCTTGAATAGCACAATTCACAAGATCTTGCACACTACCAAAATATTTATGTTGAAGTGTAGCGGCAATCTTAGAATTCAATCCTCTTTTGAAGTATGTCTTCTTTTGTAGTTCACTAATGACACCGGCCCGACGTAATGCATCTTGCAGCTCAAAATAATATTCTTGCACAGTATTACTCTCTTGTGTGATACTCTCCAAATAGCGAAGCAATCTCTGTGCATAATAGGATGGCACAAATTCACTCCTCAGGAGTGCCTTCAAATCTGACCAAGATTTAATGAATTCATTTCCAAATCGCTAATGCCACCAACTATAAGCATACTCTTCAAATTCTCTAGTGGCACGCATCACCTCTCGATCTTTGGGAAGCTTTTGAACTCTAAATAATTTCTCCATTCGCCATTCCCATTCAAGATATTCTTCTGGATCCTCACTTCCATAGAAAGGAATCAAGTTATCTTCTTCTTGTTGTGAATGAAGTGCCCGCACAACATCATTCACGATGTTTGAGCGTAACACTTTCATTTGATGATTGAATTCAATGCGCATATCTTGTGCAGAATTGTTGATCTCCGCCATGAGTTGCGCTTTCAAGTTGGAAGAAGTGGCGGCAAATTTATTGCGCAAAATCCCCTTCGAAGCTTGGAATTGAAAATGATTCACTGGGGTTTGCTTCTCTCCTATATTATCATCTCTACCTGTCATGGTTAGTTGTACAAAGAACGCACAAATACCATAACATATACATGATATGTGGAGTTCACTCTATCTCACTTTTTCCTCCCCCAAGTAAAGTTTTTACCTTTTCGAAGTGAATTGAGGCCAAAAAGAAACTTACACTTGGTGGTGGCTACAATAGCAAGAGATGATCAAGCGGATTTAAAAGTGACTCACAATTGCAGGCAAAGGATATTTAGTGGAGCTTGGTTGGAAGTGTTTATTCAACGCAATCTGAATTGACGATGTTGTAAAATTAAGTAATAATCCAAGCTAGAAAACTCTTTCCTATGTGCTGATCCAAAAGATATAAGTGAAGTATATGAACGCACACGCAATGATCAATGTGACTCAATGCAAACAAAGAAATGAGCTAAAAGAAACAATCGGAAAATATTAGCTCATTTTGCATCAAATACTAGGAGAGACGCTAGCCAATTGCAATAATACGAATTTTGAGGGCACAAGATTATCCAAAGAAAATTAAATACATAATCTGAATTTATGGACTAAGATTAACTCACCCAAATTCGGCCAATGCTTTCTTTTCTTTCTTTCTTTTTTTTGCTCAAGCCGTGGCTCCTCTTGTTTTTTTTCAATCGGCTGCCTTCTTTTTTTTGCTTTTTTTTTATACTTAAGGCCGAACTAGGTTTAATTGTTCGTAGATTTTACGCAAGTCCAAAGTTGTTCAACAATGTGTAGATAATTCTAGAACAGCCCTAAAGCAATTATCAAAGACTAGTCTCAAGGTTCAAAGGATTTAAGTGGAGATCTTAACAGACGCTCAGAATTCAAACCGCAACAAATTTCAAACGGTCTGAATGTGTCCAACTAAGATTTCTTGTGGCCAAACCAATTAAGAAAAAAGGAAACCCAGATATATTCGGATGTGATATTCTTCTAAGATGCGCAAAGATCTTACGTGGACAGCAAGAACAAGATTTCAAAAAGTAAATTGAATCTACTTTTTTTTGGATGCTAATTGAAAGATCAACTAGCAGATTTTGAAGGATTAAAGATGCAACGATCAAGCAACGCAAAAGGACACTAAGATCAGCACGTAAACAAAATTTCTAATGGATCAAAACTTAATAAAACTCACGAAAATAACAGATGCGAAACTAGGGTTTGGATTTTTTTTTGTCAGGCAATTTTCGTTTTAATGGACTATAGGACAAAATAAATCAATCTAAAAGTAAATGGATAAGATCCTACCGAGTAAACCGCGCTATGATACCAGATGATACGGAGTCGCCCGATTTTCTCAACGTAGGATGGATACTCGCGGGAGTCTTGATGAATCGTAGCTATCCTCCAATGCCAATGCAAGGGACGAACACTCTTTAATCCGCCAAAACACACTCGCGTCGATTTCGCCGACCACCAAGCGAAGATCTATCGTGCACCCAATTCCCAGCGGAAAGGCTGAACGATCTTGATTGAAGAACACTCCTAATTCTCTCACGGAATTTCAACAGCAATGATAAACTCGAACAAACTTTAGTAGATTGATTATTCTCAAAGGTGGTCTGAGCTCTTAGGCTGCCAATACATGGCTTATATAGGACCTTGGGATGTCCATAAAGTCCACAAACCTAGTACAACTCAACCCTATATGGTTTTAGATACGAACTCTCACAAAAAGGAAACTAGATTTTACAGCCGTCACATTGTTTCGGCCATAACTTTTGATCCGTAATGAATTTGATGCTGGAACCATATCCATTGCGTAGCCCTTGAACAAGAACACCCAAATCGGACTCCGTTTGTGAAAGTTATGACCTTTTTAGTAAGTGTCTATCAGACTATCCCGAACCGAATCCGAGTTTGAATCCAATTGGCCTTGTGGGAGGTACGAATTGGGCTTGAAAATCTTATCCAAAACTTGTAGTTTAAGTCCTTGGACTTCTCCCTTTTGCTCTCCCACTGAATGGGCTTTCTTCCTTCATGTCTTTGACACCTAATGTGGTTATTCTCTTCCTTTTGCGTCTCCATTGCTTTGCCATCGACAAACCTAAGAATGCACCATTTAATGACATGAGGTAGTATTCTATTCTTATGAATAACAACATTATATTTAGTTTCGAATGAGTTCACCTGGGAATGTTTGATGCGGCTCAATAACTCTTTCCAGTTGAATAATATATTTAACTGAAAAGTACAAGACACGTGCGTATCCGCATCACAAGTGCTGCTGCAAGGAGAAGAAGGAGAAGAAGGAAGAAGGGAAGAGGAAGGACAGGAAGAGAGGGAAGGAGAAGAAGGGAAAGAGAAGGAGAGGAAGAAGAGGGTGATCCTAATCCCCTAAATAATTCTCTCTCATCTTAATCCCTTTGATTTCTGCTATTCTAGGGTTATTAGCTCAAGATTTTGGTAGGGATTAGGATTTAGAACCCCCGATTAGAGAATCCCTACTGTCTGCCTGTAGATTGATTCGCGCAGCATTGCTGTTCGTCCCGTTTAGTCCCAGAAAACGATTTTTCCCGAGGGTCTCCCCAAAAGAAAAAACGTAGAGGACGACGAAACGCATCAACTGTATTTATTCCAGATTTTTTGGCTGCGTATTTTAGACGTACAGGGTCTGGAATCTCGCTGTCTGTCAGGGATGCAGACAGGGATAGACCGCTGTTCAGATGGGAATTAGAGGTAGAAGATGATTTTTAAATTTTTGGTAATAATGGAGAAAAAGGTAGGGAATTCAGTAATCTAGTTGCTGTAAAAGAACCAGAATTTTTAGAACCTTGATCTGTTCTGGGGACGCGTTACAAGTCGGCTGTCCAGACTTTCAGAACAGAGGACGTCCTCTATTTTGTGCATTAGGTATCACAAGATAAAAATATGTGATCTACATGAAAGGTGTAGGTATTTAAGGGAGGAATCCAGATATATATCTTTTGCTATGATTAGTTTTATATTTTTAAAGATAAGAAAATGTTAAGCAGCACCGCTGCAGTGAGAATATTGTAGAGCCGTTACGCGGGGAAGGATGTTGTGGGGTTTAGGGTTTTGACGACACTTTTCTTTGAGTGTCGTGATTGTATTGCTATGTATTGTGCTGAGAGGTACCTTTTGAACAGGTGATGTTGCTCCTGAATGCACGTGATTGCTTCGCTTCAACGGTAGAGGCAAGTAAACGTAGCGGTTATGCTACATGTTTAACTTGTTAATTATTCTACCTTCATAATAATTTATTCTCTTAATTTGAGGTGCTATGATATTGTTACATGTTTCCTCAATATGGTCCATGTGGTAGTATTTTAAGAACTCAACTGTTTATGATCTTGATGGTTTATTTGTGGGTATGTGAAATTGTTCTTGATGAAAGAAATATAGTTGTGGAGTAGTCTTATTTATGAATATATGGTGGTATAGGTGGTAGTATTCTTATTGAATACTTGTGGTTGTGGGGTTAGCATTCTTGATGAATATATGGTGGACTATGTGGTAGGTTTCCCTATAAATCAATTGATTATGATCTTGGTGAGCCGAATGTGGGCTATGTGGTAATGATCATAAGTATCATTGGTATTGTGCTTATTGAGACACATGTGGATTATGATGAAGTATTCTTGATCATTATATTATTGATCTTCGTGGTTAAACTATTGTGGTTTATGATTATCATAACATTCATATCATGTCATGACATTTGCATTGTGGATGTCGCCTCTTACAGCCACGACCGTACCGGTACAGCATCGTATATTGCCGTAGTACGATGCACACTCTTACCTTGTTGGGTAAGGGTGAAGTGGAGCATGAGCATTCATATGCATTGTATTGTGGGAAGATCATATGCATTTTTATGCAATGTATTGTGGTGAAGTTATTTTGCAAATAAAAGCAACTTCATAGTTGTGATGTGGATTTGGCTCATGAGAGTCACTTGCGGTATGAGAAATGTGGTTGTGGTCATGGAATGAGGTTTATCCCTTTTGGTATGGTAGGGGTTGAAATTATGGCATGAGATTCCTTTCTCTTGTGGAAACTGTTGATGGTAGTTGTGGATACGAGAAATAATAAAGATAGTAAAGTAAAACTGTTAATGTTTTCCTGTCATTGGTAGTGATAGTTAGTTGAGATTATGATGTAGTCAAACAAGATTTATTGTTAATGTTTTATTATTGTTGGTAGTAAATGTGGTTAAAGCTATATTTGTGGTCACTGTGAAAAATAAATGTTGATGCTTAACAACATTGTAGTTTAATTAGCTTGTTAAATAGTTTGCTTGCTGAGATTTTTATCTCACTCTTGCTTCCCCCTTTCAGGTGACTTCTCGAGCATGCATGGGAAGGGTAGAGCGGCACATCACTGTCACACACCATATGATGTTTCATATTGTAATAAATAAGTGTAGTCTCCGGTCATTCATCTTTACTCTCATTGTTGATCATGTATAATTATTAATGTTAGGCTATGGTTCACTTTAATTGGTTAAAATTAATAGCGGTTGTTTCTTAACTATTAGTGTTCCATTACCTTTGTTTTAGCATGCTTCCGCTTAGTTTATCATGATTTAGAAGTTGTTGTCAGCTTATGTTATCATGTAAATTAGCTAGCTTGTAGAGTGGTTTAGTGGCATCTCAAGATAATGTGGGTCCTGGGGTGTTACATCAGGAGTTCAGAAATTATCTCTCGGAACTCGACAATCTTGAAATTTAAGTTTGAATCCGAAAATTTGAACCAAATTTCAAATTCAAAACCTAATTACAAACCTAAGACTTGAACCAAACATTCAAAAATGTTCAAAAGACCCTTGGGCCCTCAGCCCATCTCTCCTTTGGCACACTGGTCCCAGGCCAGCTGGCTCCCTCCTCCCCTCTCTGTTCTCTCCTCATCTCTCTGCTTCTGGCGCCCGCCTCGGACAGCTGGCCTAGCCGTGTTGCGCCCACCGACTAGCCCCGCCGTGCATCGCCTCTCACATAACCCAGCTGCTCCTGCCCTCGGTTTTCCCCTATGACGTATTGACTCCATGCCAACTCCACCCCTACCACCAACCTACGCTGCACCCTACGCCTACTCTCACCGACCACAAGCGCGCACGTACAGCACCACGGCCCAGTGTTACTCTGCTCACGCTGGTCTTCAATAGCACTCAACCACCTCCCCCTTCCTCGCATATAAGAAACCCTGGTGCCACTTCTTCTTGCTCCTGTAGCCTTTCTTCTTACCCCAAGCCGAGCGCGGCCGTGTCACCTCTGTGCCTGCACCGCCATCATTGCCCCTCACCACGCCATCTCAAGCCATCGACGTCACCATGCGCCCCCTAACATCAACTTCCTCTCCTCCCTGTTAATTGGGTTTTCACGCCCTGAGCCACCGGAATAGTGCTTCCTCCCCATCGTTGGCCCGTAGCACCTTCACCACCACCTTTTCCTCCTCGCGGGACCACCTCCCGATTCCTTGTGCCTTGAGTGTCACCTCACTGCGATGGAGCAACCCCAACCGATGACTGAGGCTCCTCTCTACTCTAGGTCGTTGGCGGCATGAGCTCACCCGTGTCGCCGTAGGTCACCACCATTAGCCCTCCTCGGCATCCTTCCAACCCAGCCAATCACATAGTAAGCTTTCCCCTACCCATCTCCAGCTCATGCCCCCAGTTCTTCACCTCCTGCACTAGCATCGCTGTTCCCCCTTTCACCTCCATGGCCAGCCTCTGAGCCTCGCCACCAAGCAACCTCGGCTCCACCCCGAACCATGCCTCCGCCCCTCATGGCTTCCCTATTGCCTTATCCCGTTTTAACCACCGTCGGTGCCTCCCCGGTCGAACCCCGCAGCCATTGCCGCCCAGCCTTACGCCTCCCCTGTTTTGGCTCTACCTGCCCCGGCCGAACGCCCCCTCTATTTGTGAGCAGCTCTCCCTCTCTCTTTATTTCTTTGATAGGTGGGCCCGACTAGATAATGCCCAGTTCTTTGTTGCATACATCAATATCTTTTGCATCTGGTTAAATAATGATCCCCATATTTAAGAAATATTAAAAAATGCAATCTAATAAAATATGAATTATATATAATAATGGAATTAAGAATTTAACTTGGAAAGTTTGTGCACATTAAATTAAAACTTAACTTTGGTTATCTTAATGTCAATAAAGATTAATAATTAATCCTCTTGTAAAATTAATAAAGTGAGATTATGCCCTGAATTGTTTTCTCATTTAAAAGCAATTTGTGTAAAATACTAGTAGTTATCGTTACTTCAATAAAAAAGAATATCATGACTAAAAGACTAATTATGAGGCTTAATAAAAGAATTATGCACATCTAATCCTACTTAAAGTTCATGTTAGCAAAGAAGGTGGCAAGTTAACTACAAGAGAGCTAATTAATTGCTCATTACCATGAAATGAAATTAAAGCTTTCGAGAATGACCTTATTGCTCTCAAATTACTCTAAAGACTCAAATACTAACTGTAATCAAAATGCAAGTGATCCAAATAATAACTATTATACCTTCATCTCTAGATCTGACTTCAGCAATGCAATTAAAGATAATTGGTATAACAAGATTTTGGCACACAAAATATTAATCATGATTTTTTGATCTCTAAAATCGTGGGACCTCTCTTTAGTGGGTGCTTAAAATAATTGATTGGTAAAGTCTCCAATATTTACCTGTAAAATGTCTAGATTTAAATCAAGGATCACCTTGTAATTATTTAAAACCTTCTAGGGCATCAGTAACCCTTATCTCAGATCCTATCTCTAATCAAATGATTCTCAGAATTAGTTGTAAGCCACTAGCATTTATCTTAAAGCCTACTTCTTGCAAAAAGATGCATAAAATAACATTGCAGGTGCAGATAAAATCCTTAACTAAAGAATCCTACAAAAATGCAATCTTGCCTAATTGGGGATCATTAAGTCATTATCTCCATATTTAAATTCAACCAATTAAAATTTGTACTCATCATATGTGGAACCGTATCAAAAAATCACTAAGTTGATAACATTCTGGAATAATACACATTATCCTAGTTAATCTCTCCCATATGTCCATAGGTCCTGCTTAGCTCATGGAACTTCCTTGATAATTATATAGCAATAGAAAGAAAGTTGTTGAGTAAAAGATCAAGCCTTAGCATTCCCAAATCAGCTATGTCTCGCCCCTTACATTTCTAAAGAAGAATATTCCGATGGGTATTCCTTTACCTTTGATCTCTTCTTATCCTAAGTTTTTCTCACGGTAAAGTTACTTAGCCACCTCCTCCTTGTGCCCAATTCTTTCAGCTCAGTGCCTATCTCACACTTGCTAAATCCTTTGTCAAATCCTGAATCATAGCCAAGCTTAAGCAAGCATAGTTAAATCAATTTGAACTTTTGAAGTTATTTGGATTTATTTGGTCTTTCATTCATTTGCCGCATATTAGAATTTGAAGACTCCACTCTCGAGATCCAAATATGCAAATCCGAACTCTTTGTGTATATTGCACTAGTTCAGGATCGCGCTAGTGCACATAGTGTAATATAGATGAAATATCGATCATATGCACGATAAATAGAGGAAAAGACTCAAATATTAACAATTATCAGAGTACGACCTTATGGCCAAGTTTACAATTAATAGCCTAAAGGGCTTAAGAAACAAGCAACAGACGGCTGACTCAGCTAGGCTGGCGACGATCGAATGGTCCAATTAGTGAAGACGATCGAGCGGCCGAAAAGTGAGGATTGTTCGAACAGTCTGTCGATCAAATGGTTGTGGACGTGTGGAGAGGTTCAGACTGTCTGAATAATGATGTCGATCTGACGGTCCAATGACAATCGAACGGTCTGGAGGCATGGAGAGGTTCAGACTATCCGAAGATCAATGATAGGTGTCGCTCGGCAGTTGGCTGTGGGAGGCAAAGGGACACGTCTCTTCAGTGGCCAAACGGGCAAGGTGCGATGGTGCATAGGAACTAAGGCGGTGGCGCAATGGCCAGAGCGGAGCGAGACAGCGGAGTTTGGCTGGTTTGGACGGTGGCGCGGGAACTCACTGGCGGTCGGTAGACGATGACGAGTGGCGGCAGAGACCTCCGACGTGAGATTGATGGCAATGGCTGAAAGCAGAAACGAATGCGAAGGTGACTGGGAGGGAGAGCGACGACAAAGTTGTGAGGGTGGCGCATGAACAGTGAGGACGCTCGGTGAAGACGGTTGCAGGGTGAGAAACACAAGGGAGTGATGTAGCTTTTAAGCACGGACACCGAGAGGTATGTTCGGGTATGGCGCAGAGTCTACGGTGGAGATGGCAAGCAATAGTGCCTCAGACATGGAAGCTGAGACAGGAGCAAAGACAGCGGGGAGTTAGTGAAGGAGACAATGAACAATGCAAGGATGGCTGGATGAGTGACACGTAGCTCGGGGAGGAAGCGAACAACCGAGATTTGATGGCACAGATGAATAGTGCCTAGGCAGGTTTGGACCAGGCAAACGGGGTGGTCGATCGGACGATCCAAAAATGATCAGACGTTCTGGACGGTTCGAATGGCAACTTTGATAGGATAGCTAGGGATGTGCGACATGCAACGGATGGCCGACATGAGGCAGTGATGGCTCGGATTGGTCTGATCGGTGCGGGAGGGTTTAGGGGATTTTTCAATTTCTGAAATAGAAAGAAAATAAAATAAACTCTAGAAAATAGTAAATAAATCCAAAAAATATGGAAAATTCCAAAAAAATTCCTTGAGACACAAGGAACCCAAATAAAATATTTTAGCATATTTTAATATTTATTTTATTCATATTAAATTTTTTTAATTATTAAAAATTCAATTTAAGCTTGTATTAATTCTAGAAAAATTCAAATAGTGAATTTTATTTTAAAAGGCTTCAAATAACACTAAAAATTAGGGTGTTACAAACCTTCCCCTTTAAACGGGATCTCGACCCTGAGATCCAGGCTCACTAAGAGAATTGGTTTGGAAACTCTGCTTTGAGGTCCTCCTCGCGCTCCTAGATGACTTCTTGTAAGACAGATCCTCCTAGAGACCAACAGCTTTAACTGGCACAGCTTCCTTTGGCACACACAGACACTTGTTCAGCTGAGACACATGAAAGACGTCATGTATCTCACTAGAGGACGTAGGCAGTTTCAACTGATAAGTAACTTCTCTTCTACACTTCAAGATCTTGAACGGCCCCATATACCATGGTGTAAGCTTTCCTTTCATCTGAAACCGCTTGACACCTTTGAATAGTGTGATCCTGAGATACATATAATCATCTGGCTCGAAGCTCAACTCTCGATAACGAGTATCTGCATAGCTTTCCTATCTGGCCTGAGCAGTTCTTAACCTCTCCTGGATTAGTTGAACTTTTTCCTCAGCTTCTTTTAAATAATCTGGCCTAAAGACTTGACCTTCTCCCGTCTCTTTCTAATTGAGAGGGGTTCTGTATTTTCTGCCATACAAAGTTTCAAATGATGACATTTGCAAACTAGTTTGGTAACTGTTGTTGTACGCGAACTCTGCGAAAGGCAAACAACTATCCCATATGGCTCTATGATCCAACACATAAGCTCTTAGCATATCCTCAAGAATCTGATTCACTTGTTCGGTCTGACCATTGGTCTGCGGATAGTGTGCTGTACTAAAATTCACATGAGTACCCATAGTTTCATGGAAACTCCCCCAAAATTGTGAAGTGAACTGCGATCCACGATTTGACACTATCTTTTTAGGCACTTCATGCAAACTCATAATCTTTGACATGTATAACTTTGCCAATTTATCACCTGCGTAGGTTGTTCTGATTAGAATGAAATGAGCAACCTTTGTTTATTGATCCATAATTATGCAGATTGAATTGTAACCATCCTTGGTCTTAGGCAATCTTGTAATAAAATCCATACCAACTTCTTCCCACTTCCACTCAGGAATCCTTAGTGGTTGTAGCAAACCTGCTGGTCTCTGATGCTCAGTTTTTACTTTTTGACACATATTACAAAATGCAACATACTCTACTATCTTATGCTTCATGCTTGGCTACCAATATTTATCTTTGATATCCTGATACATCTTAGTGCTGCCTAGATGAATTGAGTACAATGACTCATGAGCTTCCTTGAGCCAAAACTTCTTCAACTCCTTTTTATTTGGCACACATAATCGCTCCTTAGACCAGAAGGTTCCTTTGTCGTCCTCTGTAAAACTTGCTACTTTACCTTTACTTATATTCTCATCCTCTGCTTGAGCTTGACAAATCTAACCATCCAAAGTTGGTTGTAATTCCATTGTGGCTAAGATTTTTTCCTCAATCAAATCCAAGCTAAGCTTCTGAAATTCCTCATGCAAAGCTAGTTGACTTTTCTTGATCATCACTGTATTGCAATAAACATTTCTGCTCAAAGCATCTGCTATCATATTGGTCTTTCCTGGGTGGTAATGTATTTCAAAATTATAGTTCTTTATCAACTCCAACCACCTCATTTACCTAAGGTTGAGATTGGTCTAGTGTCGAGACCCGAATATGCAAATCTGGACTCTCTGTGTATACCGCACTAGTCCAGGATCACGCTAGTGCACACAGTTTAACATAGTTGTAATATCAACTATACACACGCTAAAATAAAAGGAAAACTCAAATATTAATAATTAACAAAGTACAACCTTATGGCCAGGCTTACAATCTCACTAGCCCGAAGGGCTCAAAATCTAGCAACGGAAAACAGAAATAAACATGGGAGCCATTCGACCTGCCCACAGGCAATCAACTGGAGAGTGAAGTACTAATCCGTGAAGTCGCTTAAGTATCCTCCCTCTAGTACCTCCTGCTGGTACAAATCTTCCTCCTCAATTGAGCAACAATGGGCATGAAGTCGTAAGTATATCGGTACTCAGTAAGTCTGTAACACCCTAGGACCCACATTACCCTGGAATACCACTAAACCACTCTACAGCTAGCCAAAAATTTTAAGATAATTTATTCGACAATAATTTCTAGACATGAAGCATTAAGCGAAAGTATAAACAACTAAGAGATCAAAGATAACGATAACAAGTTCAATAATTGAAACAACCTCTAGCAGATTAATCAAAAAATAGTTCACAAGTTCATCATTATTAAATAAAATTATCATCCACGGATAGCTAACCATTTGGCTAGAATTCCATCGACTTTATTACAGCATGAATTGATGAACTAAGTGCATTATTGTGGTGCCGCTCTACCCATCCCATGGATGATAAAAATCACTTGTAGAGGGAAAGCAATGGTGAGATAAAAATCTCAGCAAGTAAACTGTTTAACAGACTATTTAGACTAGAAACAAATATACAATATCATTAAAGTAACCACATGTCCACATCCATAATGTGCATCCACATTCATTAACAAGCTAATTGAACTACAATGATGTTAAGCATCAATATTCATTTCCCATAATGACCCCAATTACAGACTTAACCACATTTACTACCAACAATAATGAAACATTAGCAAATGAGTCTTGATTAACTACTTCATATCATCCACCACTACCGCTACCAATGACAATAAAGCATTAACATATTTTACCTCACTAACTTTATTATTTCTCCCATCCAGAACTGCTATCAACAATTACCATAAGAGGAAATAATCTCATGTCACAATCACAATCTCTACCATACCACAAGGGATGAATCCCATTCCACGACCACAGCCACAATCCTCATACCACAAGTGACTCTTATGAGTCAACTTCACATTGCAACTATGAAGTTGCAGTTGTTTGTAAAATAACTTCACCACAGTATATTTTTCCAATGGCGATCAAAAATATAAAAATCATTTACGACCCCTAATTCACACATGAACAACTGTCTGCCCCCAATCTGCCTCCTAACAGACAGCAAGGTTCCCGACCATACTGCGCCCAAATCCCATGACCAAAAAAATCTGAAACAAATACATGAGATGTGTATCGTCGTCCTCTACATTTTTCCTTTTGGGCCAACCCACAGGAAAAATCGTTTTGAGGGTCTAAACTGCACGAACAGCCGCGATGCGCAAATTGATCTACAGGCAAACAGCAGGAACTCTCTAATGGGAGAATCTAATTGCTAATTTCCACCAATCCTTGGGCTAAGAACCATAATACAGCAAAAATAAAAGGGATTTAGGATGAGGGAGAGTTACCTAGGGGATCCCTTTGGGATCACCCCTCTTCTTCCTCTTCTTCTCCTTCTTTCCTTTCTTCTCCTTCCTTCTCGATTTCTCCTAGCACCAAGGGGCAACAATGGAGGAGAGGAGGGAGTGGCACACAAGGGGGAGGAAAGGGGGGTGGCAGCTGTGGGAAAGAGGGAGGGAGGGGTGCGGCCATGATGGGGCTAGGGTTAAGTGGAGGGGGGTGGGTTCGGCCAAAGGCCCAAGGTGGCAGGCCCACCCTCTGGCCAGCCCGCTAAAGAGTTTTTTTAAATATCTTTTCCATACATTATTCACTTTATATTATTGTATGAAATTTTATTTCTTTCCTTCCCGCGATTTCCCGAAAATCCGGCGACCCCACGATTACTTTAAAAAAACGACGTCGAAACGACATTCAGGGTATTACAAAGTCATTTGTAACAAATGAATACAATATAATATGTAAGACTTACCAATGGATGACTGAAAGGTTAATTTGCATAAAATAATATTTTAAAGTAAATATGATAAATAGATTGAAAGAAAACTTTTAAGGAGAACAATATTAAATAAATAAGTAATGGGATTGAATAAGCCACTTGCGAACCTCCCATCCACAAGTTAATTCAACAGTGAACTAACCATTCACTTTCCAACAATAACCAACCCAAGTTTTTTGAAAACTCTACTCGTCATGTGAAATTACTAAGCATTATCCGTAGCCAAGGACGCGGCTATTCGAATAGTTTTACAATCAGCAACCATATTCATCACAATGGCGAGATTGAAATTGAAATATCCCAAATTAATCAGCCAGGTCTATCCTATACTAGACATGTGGTTTACACGGTAAAGCTCAGATCAATAGTGCACAAAGTTAAGTTATTAATATTACCCAAGCGAGTCTTCCACATCCCTCGAAGTGAATCCACACTTCCCCCTTTACTGCACGATCACTCACCCAAGTGAAAATCAATTTGTATAATCAACGCCAATGACACACCAATGCCATGGCTCAAATTTTATGACTGTGACATTCAAATATTTTATTATTTCATTAAGTCAAATTAACAAATTAACTACATGCGATGACAAACCCACTGTAATAAAAGCATGGCTAAGCATATTAATCGTATCACCCATGTGACAACTAGTATGACATCACTAAATAATTTTCCAACCTATAGTGACAAAGGCATCATGGCATTTAAATTATCAAGGAAGAATAATTCAATTTGGGACGGTAACTACCAAGTACAAATGCTTGTAATAAAAAAGCGATGCAAGATAACTTAAAATAAAATAATTAAATAATAGATTGAAGACTAGGTTCAATGTGATCAAAGGACACGACTTGCCTTGGTTTGGCTCGGCGAGGAATTTGGGATCTTCTGGCGGCGCTCCTGCTCCTTCGAAGACAGGATCTAACAAGATAAAGCGACCGAAACAACAAAAATAAAATTCAAATAAACTCCAAAAACCTTGAAACTAGAACCAAAAGGTAGAGCTTGATTTTAGATGAATTTAGAAAAAAAGAATGGGTTCAATCAGAGCAAAGGCGGAAAAGAACGTGCTATTAGAAGATTAAATCTACTGAAAATACTGAAAATTCGAAAAAGTTACTATACTGTGGACTTAGTGCACAGAAAAGCGGGTTCACGGTGGACTCAGTTCATGGAATAGTGCACACAGGGGATGCTAACGCGGCGGCTAGGGCTAACGTGGCACTGACACATGGCACTAGGGTTGACGTGGCTGCTGACTCAGATGGTTCAGGTCCATGGGTCCATGGCACAGTGCCACTGATGGGTGGGTCCACTCTGTCAGTCTCACGATCGACGGTGGACCAGGTGCATCGAGAAGGCGAAGCGTCAGCGGCGCGCGGGTGCGGGCTGACGTCAACGAGATGCGACAGCTGAGGGATGGACACATGGCACAATCTCGACCGTTGATCCAGATCTGGATCGACGGTGGCGATGGGGAATGCGGACCGTTGGATGGCTGACACATGGCGTTGCGACCAGTTGCGTGGCATGGCTGGTCCGGCGGGGCGAAGACGGTGGCAAGGCTTCGGCGACGGCGAGGCTTAGGACGACTGCAGGGCTTACCGGTGAGGACGGCGACGGCGGTGACGACGACTTGGCGCGGACGCGGGCGCGGGTGACGGCGACGTTGGGGAGGCGGCGGTGAGAATGGCGGCGGCGCTCGTGGTGGGAGGTGACGGCGGGGAGGCGTCGATTTTTAAGCACATGAACCGAGGGAGTTTGACGAGGGTACGGTGCAGGAGTTCGAGTCAGAGACGACCAGCCCACTCACAACACATGGCAAGCCGGATGTGCGACGTGTGGCCAGGGGCGGGATCGGACGGGTGCGGGCAATGCAGGGGCGCGGGCGCACGGATGGGTGACGTGTGGCGGGGGCAGGATCGAGCGATGGCAAGCGGCTGGGCCAGGTGAACAGTACTAGGCCAGGCCTAGTACTGTTCACAAGGGTTTTCTCGGGATTTTTCTTTTTTAGAAATTCAGATAGATTCAAAAGAGCTCTAGAAAATAGCAAATAAATCCAAAAATTCACTAAAACTTTCAAAAAAATCCTTGAGACACAAGGAATCCAAATAAAATATTTTCAGCTTATGTTAACACTTATTTTAATCTGATTAAATCATTTTTAACTTTTGAAAATTCAATTCAAGCTTTATTAAATTCCAGAAAATTCCTTAAATGCATTTTTATTACAAAAAACTTTAAAAACAGCTGAAAAACAGGATGTTACACCTAGGTGAAAATATATTTTAAACTTTTGTGATTTGTATAAATTTCACAATGGTTACCCATGAGGTAATGATGCTAAATCTTTAAAGCATCCACTAAGCTACCACTCTTCTGTCTAGCATCAACACACATCCCAAATTTTTGTGGGAGGCATCACAATAAATCTCAAAAATCATGTTAATGTCTGGCAATACTAGTACTAGGACTGTAGTCAAACTCTCTTTTAGCTATTGGAAACTCTTTTCACACTCTGGCGTCCAAATAAATTTCTTTTCCTTCTTTAACAACTGTGTAAGCGGCCTGACTACTCTAGAGAATCCTTCGATGAAGCGACGGTAATAACCGGCCATTCTAAGAAAACTTCTGACTTGTGTCACTGACAACAATAACTTCCAATCCAGCACATCTTTTATTTTTTCAAGGTCAACTATAACTCCTCTTGCTGATATGATGTGGCCTAGGAAAAAGATTTCTTCATCCAAAACTCACATTTGCTTAACTTGGCATATAGCTTGTGCTCTCTCAGCTTTTGCAAAACTAATCTCAAATGCTCCTCATGCTCTCTCTCATCCTTGGAGTAGATAAAAATGTTATCAATGAACACAATGGCAAACTTGTCTAAATATTCCATGAACACCTTATTCATTTGGTACATAAAATAGGATGGGGCATTGGTCAAACCAAAGGACATAATTGTGAACTAGTATAGACCATAGCGAGTTGAGAAAGCTGTCTTTGGTATATCCTCTTGATGAATTTTTATTTGATGGTATCCTGAACTCAAATCAATCTTGGAGAACACTCGAACTCCTTTAAGTTGATCAAATAAATCATCAATTCTGGGCAAAGGATACTTATTCTTAATAGTAATCTCATTGAGTGCTCAGTAATCCACACACATATGCTGACTACCATCGTTTTTCTTGACGAACAACACTGGCGCTCCCCATGGAGACGAGCTAGGTCTGACATAACCATTTTCCAATAATTTTTGAATTTGCTTCTTTAATTCCACTAACTTATTGGTAGGCATCCAATACGGTCTCTTGGATATCGGTGAAGTACTAGGTACTAGCTCAATCAAAAACTCCACTTCTCAGTCAGGTGGCATTCCAGGAAGATTATCTGAAAACACATTGAGATACTCCCTGACAATTGGCACATCATATAGCATGATCCATTTGCTTTGGCAAACTATAACCTTCTCTGGCTGACTCATGTTGGTTGTAAATTTTACTTTTCTTCTATCTAAACTAATCAAGGTAATAGCTCTGGTTCCACAATCCAACATTGCTTGTTGCTTCTTCAGCAAATCCATTCTAAAATCACATCCAAAGATTGGATATCCAACACAACAAGATCGGCTGAGAACTCCACTCCTTAAATGGCTATCTTGACTTTCGGACAATCTAGGTTTGTACTCAACTCAGAGTCTGGGGATTGAACTAAAAGAACAGATCCAAAAATAACAATTTTCAACTATTTCTTTAAAGCAAAACCCTGAGAAACAGATGAATACGAAGCTCTAGAATCAAACAAAACGTTAGTAGGAACTGAATTGATTAGGAACTTACCGATCACAATATCTGGCGATGCATGAGCCTCCTCTATAGTGACATGGTTCACTTGACCACGCACAATAGACTAGGGCACTCAACTGGCTTGACCTGACACTTGGGGCACTCCACGTCCTGGTCCTAAAGTAGGGGTCCGATCTGGCCTAGCTCCTAAGTTGAAGCAAACTGGCGTCGGGGCTTGTCTCTAAGGTTACTTGCTAGCGTAGTGTCCTGACTCATGACACTTGAAATAGGTAACTGATGCTACAGGGTTGATATTCCTCTGTTACTGATTGCTTGACCCGATGGGATAGGGTCTGGACTGAAACTGACGGGGTGCTGGTGCGAGAGTCCTAAATCCTAACTGCTGTGGCACACGAGCTGCTGGTATATGTTGAAACGAGCCTTCTGAGATTAATGCAGCTGAGATCCTTGTTGCATCATTCGTCTCTTGCAAGACTCCTCCAACTCATGATAACTTTCTTCAGTAAGTATTGCTTTATCCACCGTGTTCTAAAAACTGGTACTCATTTCCCACCACTTGAACTTCAAGTGCTGGGTTCAATCCTTTCTTGAACCTTTTCGGACTGGCATCATCAGTAGCAACATCCTCTGGTGCATAGCGAGCTAGCTGAATGAACTTGTTGAGATACTCACTCACTGATATATTCTTTTGCTGCAACTCACAGAATTCCTCCTTCTTCATTTCGATCACTGCATCTACGATATGGGAATGACGAAATGCTGCTAAGAACTCAGCCCAAGAGATGCTATCTTGGTCCTCATGAGTGGCGCAGTAGTTCTCCCAGCACTTTCTCGCTATCAGTGCACTGAGCGAGGTTTAGTTTCTTCTTAAGTAAACAAATCCAATCATCTGCCTCCAAAGGCTTGAAAGACTAGGAATAGGTGGGGAGTCTCGTCCTCATGAACTCTGCAAACTTGGATTACTTTCTAGCTGACTAAGGTGCAACTGCTTCTTGATTCTGTGCATTCATCATGGCATTCATGTTTTGTATCATAGTGTGCATCAACTATGTCTGGACTGCCATGAACTAACTAAGAGCTGGATCTAATCCCATTGTGGTTGCTTGCGGTCCCTATGTCGATGGGTTTGTGGTGATGCTTCTTGGACATTGGTTCATCTGGTTACGACCAGCTGAGTTTCGAATATCAACTATCTTTTCGCTGCTCTAGAAGGAAACACAACTACTAAGAACTGACTTACAAGGCTCAAAAGGTGAGAGGAAAAAGTATAGATAAGAGGTAAACTCGTCTAAGGGGATTTCTAATGGTAAACCTAGACTAAGCAAACACTTAGCCGAGAGGCTAACAAAAGAACCAAAGAACTCCACAAATAAAGATTTGACATGACTACAACATAATGCCAGAAGCAAAACTGCAGCTCACATCACACACAACTGCAAAGAAAAACAACAAGATCTACATGATGCTAAAATGATAACAGTGTTCTAATTTGATGGCTCCCAATCTACACGGTAGTCTTTAATATTGTCTTGAAACATCTTGGGTGTTTTCTTTATCCAAACTTCACAACAAGGCTTAACGAATTCTAGGCCAACCTCCACTCTAATTTTGAAATACTCGAGACATCTGTGGATATTATGGGATAAGAAGTCAATTTATATTTTAAAAGCAATATTTCGGAGAAGGCAAAGATTAAGAATCCTAAGAATAAGGTAAGAATAGAGAATCACTAGATATTCATTTTGTTGATTTGATTTAGAAAATAGATTTTAAAAACTTTGCTAAATTAACCATTCTAATTAGGACTTTATCCTACAATCGATATGGCTCTGATACCACCTCTGTCGAGACCTGAATATGAAAATTCAAACTCTCTGTATATACCTGTAAATGCATCACTATCCCTTTACCACGATCGGTGGTATAAACTAGCAATATCCAAGGCAACCACTACAATCTTTACCTCTTATCATTGACTATTCTCAATCATAATAGTCATAAAAGCAAAACATAATCATACAAGATCATCTCATAACATAAATCATCAATATAACATGTCAAAGCATGAATGCAATGCTTGACCCATCCCATCCTACTATGCATCAGTGTGTCAATTTAATATTTTTAATTACCACGGACCTAAAGCCCGCTCTGATACCAACTGTAACACCCCGGTCAAGCAATGACCCGGAATGCTACTCATCTAGAGATAAGACTAGAGTAACTTACTATGCTAGGCACAAAATTTCGGCAGAACCTCCCCTGTAATGTGGCTCAAGACAGGGATGGCAACAAGTATAGGTAGAAGCAATGAATGACATTAAGAATATAATAAAACCTTAGTAGAATAGTTTAAGTTTTCCTAAACTGTTCACAATTAAATCAATTAAACAAAGAAGGGAAACATCATATCAGATATTTAATCCTTTATTACAATTTGAATCCGACAAATAAATAATCCTTCGCTACTTAAGTAATTCAGGCAAATAGCTTTTTATTTTCTTTCCTCTTCTATTGTGGATAGTCCGTGTAAGGTGCAACAATACTAATCGGTTCCTTTCCCCATGCATGCCGATCTCAAAATGGTACCTAAAAGAAAACACAACAACAGTAAGAGTGAGTCCAACGACTCAGCAAATATAATGGATAGAAACAAATACATTTAAAAACATCACTTCACAAATCCATCCATCAACCATATAGTCAAATCATGCTATGCAAGATGATCAAAAAGCTCTTTATCTCTTTCTCTTTTGCATTTTACCGATAATGTGGAGTGTGCATCCGTTGACGCACACCCATGCCTATACCACCTGGTACAGGGACCAATTGCCCATACTCCACATGTATGGGGACCTTTAGCCTGTTATGTCATCAACATGACGGGGACCTCGGTGCTTAGTCAACTCGTGACTAAGACTTCAATATATCAACATGATGTATATGCGTGAATGTCTCAATAAAATAAATTTTGCATTCACATTATCCATGCACCAGAATTATTCATGAACACTGTAAATCGTAAACATCCATAAACAGCACCAATACACTCTTCCCACAACCACGACACATATATATATGCTCATAATATGAATCCAACATCGACATTCCACACTATCAAATTTAAACCATCGTTATACTTGCTTTAACCGCGAGAAAACGGGGAACGAGCAGAAGGTGCCGCCTCTGGGATCCGTCCTCCACCTGAATAATAATTATAATATTTGCTAAGATAACAGTAGCGGACCTTTGCCCAAATAAAAACAATCACGAACTAGTGAATTCGTCTAACTTGGTTCCAATTCCCAAATCCTGCAGGTCATCCCGCTACCCTCTGAGGACAGTCAACTTCAAAAATTCATAAATATTGGTACAGGAGTCCGAATAGGGTGTCTTTGACTTTCTGGAAATATAATTAAATTATCTAACTAAACCTAGTTGGTGAGCCTCCCTGATTCGGCCATCTTCTACCCGCACCATCCAATTTTCTAAAACATCAATGTTCACGTCGGGTTCTCTGGACAGAGCACTAAAAAAGCCATAACTTCCAGCCCGAGTGTCCGAATCAAAATTTCTTGACCTTCCTGGAAAGCTATGACAATTATCTACAACTTTCATAATATGGAGATCCTCTGTTTCTCCCGTTTTCTAGTCATCCAATCCAATCTACCGAAATCTGACAGAAAACTCCCGATCTGCAGAACAGTCTTTACTAGAAAAATTATAACTTTGGCTACAAAGGTCCGATCGACGCGTTCTAGCACTTCATGGAAATATAAAAACGTGTTCTACAACTCTCTAGAAGAAGTCCAGATCTGAATCCCCACGAAACTACCCCAAAACAACCGTCTAACAAAATCTGCCCCAGCAGTCCAGAATACCAACATTGCTACCACAACTAAAATATACATCTAATGGGGAAAAACAGGGATTACCCTTGACGAATTGCTGAAGCACACGACGAACACCCCACGAACTCCTTCTCTTTTCCTCTTCCCCTTTTCCTTTCTCTCCTTTCCTCTTCCCTTCCTTTGGCGCACAAGATAGGGAGGAGAGGGAAGGGGCTGCGCACTGCAGGGAGGAGGGGGAAGGGCTGTGCCTGCAAGGAGGAGGGGGAAGGCGCTGCACACAGCAGGGGGAAGAGCCTGGGGCGGTGCAAGGCAGGGGGAGGGGGAAAGGCTGCGCCTAGGGCAGGGGGGAGGGGGATGGGGCGGCTAGGGTTGGAGGGGTGGGCGCCTCTCCCCCCTTTAGGTGGTTTCTCCTTTGGGCCTTGGCCCAGGCCCAGGTTGCCGAAAAATATTCAGAAACCCCCCCCCCCAAAAACAGAAATTAAAATTGGGATATTACAAATATTAACAATTATCAGAGTACGACCTTATGGCCAAACTTATAATTAATAGTCTGAATGGATTAAGAAACTAGCGGTGGAAAACGACAATAAGCATGGTAGCCATTCGATATACCCATAGGCAATCGACTGGAAAGTGAAGTCCTAATCTACAAAGTCATCAAAGTATCCTTCTTCTGGTACCCCCTGCTGATATGGCTCTTGATTTTCATCTAAGCAACAATAGGCATAAAGCCATGAGTACATTGGTACTCAGCAAGTCATTTGTAAGAAAAGTGTAATATAATATGCAAGGCTTACAAATGATGGCCGAAAGCTTATTTTGTAGAAAGTAATAATTTAAAGTAAATACAATAAATAGAGTGAAAGCAGACTTTAAGAAAAATAGTAATAAATAATAACAAAAGGAATTAAATATACCATAAGTGAACTAACCATCCACTTAATAAATCACTAGTGAACTACCTATCCACTTTCCAAAGTTATCCAACCCAATTTATAAAATAACTACCCCTCGTGTGAAATCATTGGGCATTATCTATAATCAGGGACACGAGTATTCAAATGGTTTTACACTCTATAAAGGTTGCACAATTATACCCACACGATATGATTATCTCCACGCTAAAGAAAATCACAACAAAGCCTTTATAATGTTCAATCTCAACCCAATTCTGCCCGCTAAGGTTTCGCCGTCGAGTAGATTAACCACCTAGTTGATAATTGCCCCCTCTTGCACATCGTAGAAATCAGCAACCATGTTCAACTCAATGGCGAAATTGAAATTAAAATATCATAAATTAACCAGCCAGGTCTATCCCATACTATACATGTGGTTTACACGGTAAGACTCAGATCAATATCGCATAAAGTTAAGTCCTTAAACATTATCCAAGCATGACTTCCATATCCCTCGAAGTGAGTTCACACTTTCTCCTTTATTGCACGATTACTCACCCAAGTGAAAACTAATTTTGTATAACCAACACCAATGCTACACCAATGTTATGGCACACAAATTTTATAACTATGGCACCAACCACGATTCCACATCTCATTATATCAAAATTAATTAGTTAATCACATGTGATGATGAACCCACGAGACTACAAGTATGGCTAAGCAAATTAATCGTACAACCCATGTGACAACTAGTATTGCATCGCTAAATAGATTTTCCATCCTAAGGTGATAATGATATCATGGTATTCAAATTATATAGGGAGGTATTATCAATTGAGACAGAAACTACCAAGTACAAAGGATTGTAATAAATTAGCGATGCATGATAATTTAAAACAAAATAGATACATAATAAATTGAAAACTAGATTCAACATGATCAAAGGACATGACTTGCCTTTGTCTTGCTCAGTTATGAATTCTTGATCTTCTTATACGTGATCTAATGAGAGAGAAAATAAATAAAGCACAAAAATAAAATCAAATAAACTCTAAAAACTTCAAAACTAGAATAAAAAGATACAATTTAATTTTAGATGAATTTAGGAAAAAATAGGGTCAATCGGAGTTAGAACAAAGAAGAACAGGCTCTTGAAAAATCTAATATAAAGAAAATACTAGAAATTTAAAAATTCTATTGTGATATGGACTCGGTGCACGGAAAGACTGGTCTACGGTAGGCTAGGCTCAAGAAACAGTGCACAAATGACTAGGGACGTGCAGCATGCGACAGATGGCCGACGCGTGGCAGCGACGGATCGGACTGGTTTGATTGGTGCGGGAGGGTTTAGGGGATTTTCCAATTTCTAAAATTGGAAGAAAATAAAATAAGCTCTAGAAAATAGCAAATAAATGCAAAAAATCATAGAAAATTCCGTGAGACACAACGAACCCAAATAAAATATTTTTAGCATATGTTAAATTTTATTTTATTCATATTAAATCCTTTTAATTATTAAAAATTTTATTTAAGCTTGTATTAATTCTATAAAAATTTAAATCGTAAATTTTATTTTAAAAGGCTTTAAATAACACTGAAAATCAAGATGTTACATCGGCGAAGCGATGAATTCACGTAGGATCAAGACTTAGGTATAAACGAAGATCAAGGATTTAAATCTATAGAGTGATTGAGTAGGCTTTCAGTTAAATCAAGGCCATGGTAAACCGAGCAAGATAAGTCATCACTTTGATCATATATTTTATACAAAAATTATGTTCCTTTACATTATAAATTTGCATACTTTATTTATTATGCAAATGTATGTCAAAGCTTAAGGTAGCTACATGCCTACTTGATGTTGTAACAATATTAATATGACATTCTTGACACTTGGAATTCCTGATCCTTGTCACCCTAGATGTTAATGATAACTTTACTAGCTATAGGTCATAATATAATGTCATGCTAGTTGTATGCAGGTCCAGGGCATTAAATTGCCCTGCTCATTAGTCTTCAAACATGAAAATTTATTTTTGGGATAGTTATTGGATGTAAGTGACTGATAATTTATGATAACTTAGTTTATGCTTCTCAAAACACCTAAAAACTTACTTTACCTGTCTAGGCAGAGGGTAAGAGAGGTCGGTGAGGATGTAACATGAGAATTTGTGGTTTGTGGTATGCATCGTCCAGAAAATTTGATGAGTTAATCCTGTGGTAACCTCTTCATATAAAATAATACAATCACAAGTTGGCAAAGTGTAGGCATGACTAACTTATTTACATCGCCAATAGGGGAAATTACCATTGGAGTAACCGACGAGTCGTGGTGTTAGTTTAAGCCGTCGTGGACACATGTCGTGCTGTTGGTTTAAGTCACCATGTGGTGCAGGAGGGGTCAGGGTGGAGCGAATATAGCCTTCCCCCAGATAAAACCTTAGCGGGTGCAATCCTTCCCTAGATGCATTGTAAAGGCCATGTGGTAATTCTCTTGATCTGCATGTTAAAGGAAACATGCGAAATATAATAATTGGGTTATCTCTTGTGGGTAAAGATGTACAATCTTTGCAAAATATAAACTATTCGAACAACCGTGTCTACAGTCAAGGGCGGATTTGGAAACTTCCTCGAGTTAGTTCTATTTCAAAAACCTTTGTGAGTGGGATAAAAACCTATCAAAGGGAAGTACTCTAACTTTAATTTTTCCTAGAGGGTGTACACTAGTGTTGATAAAAAGTAGCATTGGTAGAGGTAACCATATACTATAAAAGGTGGATATAACTTGCGCTACTATTATTACTACGTCTCAGGAGTTTCTTACTTATTATACTTTCAAAACACTGCTTTTAGCAACTAAAAGAACCTCAAGCCTCCCTTGATAGCATTATATGTATTATTATTGCATCCTGTGTGGTGGCTTACTGAGCACGGTTGTACTCACTCTTGCTTAATTACTTCTTCATGACTAGAATTACTTCTTCAAAACCTAATTGCAAAAATATAAGTATTAATGCTTCTTCTCATCCCTCCTAGATGATCTCTTCTTATCTATCTTGTGCCTTGGCCAAAATTTAATTCTAGAAGCTTTCTCACCTCGAAATTCAAAATTCAACTTTCTAGGACTCTTGCAAAACCCTCCCTGTAGGCATCCTGCAAGCATATTCTGGGTCTAGAAATTTCAAAGCTTAAATTGAAAGTTTATTAGAAAATTTATTTATATTTGGAAGTTTGAATTATCAAAACTATTCACAAAGCTCGTTTTGAAACTCATTTCAACAAACCTGATCTTCCGAGGAAAATTTTCAAAAAAAACTTGACTTCCTACCAAGTCCATTCCAAAATTTGTCTTGGTTTCTCATATATATATATATATATCTTAGTAGATTCGTGTCAATCAATAGAGAGAAATAATGGTGTAAAATTTCTGCATAAAAAAATAGAGAAGAAAAGAAGAGTGATAGAAATGGTACTCGTGGATTCAAAAGTAAACATACTGGAGTATCGTTAAGATGTAATGTCGACATCCGAATATGCAAATTCAGACTTTCTTTGTATACCGTACTAGTCTAGGATCACACTAGTGCACATAGTGTAACATAAATGAAATATCGACCATACGCATGATAAATAAAGGAGAAGACTCAAATATTAACAATTATCAAAGTACGACCTTATGGTCAAGTTTACAAATAATAGCCTGAAGGGCTTATAAAACTAGCAGTAGACAATATAATTAAGCGTAGTAGCCATTCAACATGCGCACATGCAATCGATTGTGAAGCAAAGTTTTAATCCACAAAGTCATCAAAATATCCTCCTTTAGGTACCTCCTACTAATACTTAGCAAGTCGTCAAAATATCCTCCTTGAGGAACAGTAGGCACGAAGCCGTGAGTACATTGATACTTAGCAAGTGATTTGTAACGAAGATGCAACATAATATGCAAGGCTTACCAAATGATAGCTAAAAGGTTATTTTGCAGAAAAAAATAATTTAGAGTAAAGACAATAAATAGATTGCAAGCGAACTTTAAAAAAATAAATAACCTAAAGAATTAAATAGATCATAAGTGAACTAACCATCTACTTAATGAACCACTAGTGAACTACCTGTCTACTTCCCAAAATTATCCAACCCAAGTTTTATGAAATAACTACCCCTCGTGTAAAATCTCCAAACATTGTCCATAATTATGCAGAGGTTGCACAACTGTACCCACATGATATGATCATCCTCACATTAAAGAAAATCACAACAAGGCCTTTACAATATTCAAACTCAACCCAATTCCACCGTCTAAGGTTTCATCATCGAGTAGGTTAACCACCTAGTCGATAATGACCCCCACCTGCGTCTCATGGAAATCAGCAACCATGTTCAACTCATTGCCGAAATTAAAATTGAAATATTACAAATTAATCAGCCAGGTCTATCCCATACTAGACATGTGGTTTGCACGGTAAGGCTCAGATCAATAGCGCACAAAGTTATGTCCTTAGATATTACCCAGGTGATACTTCCACATCTCTCGAAGTGAATCTACACTTCCTCCTTTACTGCACGATCACTCGCACAAGTGAAACCAATTTTGTATAACCAACACCAATGACACACCAATATTATAGCACATAAATTTTATAACTGTTGCACCAATCACGATTCAATATCTCTTTAAGTCAAATTAAATATTTGTTCTCATGTGATAACAATTCCAACGAGACTATAAGCATGACTAAGTATATTACTCGTACAACCCATGTGAAAACTAGTATTGCATCACTAAATAAATACCCATCATATAGTGACAATGGTATCATGGCATTCAAATTATCAAATGAGGAATTAATCAATTAGGACAATAACTAACAAGTACAAGAATTTGTAATAAAATAGCATTGCATGATAGTTTAAAATAAAACAAATAAGTAATAGATTTAAAATCTAAGTTCAATATGATCAAAGGACACGACTTGCCATGGTCTTGCTTAGTTATGAATTCTTGATCTTCTGGCTATGCTTCTACTCTTTTGATGTCACAATCTAACAAAATAGAAAACAAATGAGGCAAAAAATAAAATGAAATAAAATTTAAATGAACTCCAAAAACTTTGAAACTAGAACCAAAAGATAGAGCTCAATTTTAAATGAATTTAAAAAAAGAACTAGGTCAATCGGAGCTAGGACAGAGGAGAACGGGATCTTGAAAAATTAACCTAAAGAAAATACTTAAAAATCAGAAATTCTTCTGTGCTATGGACTCGGTGCATGGAATAGCTAGTCTACGATGGACTCAGCTCACAGAACAGTGGGCGGTGCATGGCCAGGATGATGTGGCCGTTGACTGGACAACTAGGGCTGACGTGGCAGTGACATGGCATGTTGATGTGGCATTGAGATGGCTCAGTTGACTGACATGGCATCCACGTGGTATGACATGTGGCAACCATATAGGATTAAGGCTTGCGTGGCTGCTAAGATGGCGGCTGACTCGACTGAGGACCATTGGACTATGCTGAAGGGAACTATCAGACAGTTGAGGAGTGAGGACGATCGAACTGTCCGAAAGATGACAATGGTCAGACGGTCCAATGAATATCGGATCATCCAGAGGGCTGAGGACGTTCGAACTGTCCGAACGGTGATGACACATGTCGCTCGGTGGTTGTAGGTGTGGTCGAAGATACTACGTGGTTGAAGGCTGCAGTGTGGTCGTAGATGTGGTCGAAGACACTATGTGGTCAGAGGCTGTTGTGTGGTTGTAGATGTGTTCGTAGACGCTACATGGTTAGAGGCTGTTGTGTGGTCATAGATGTGGTCAAATGGCTTCGGTGGACTTGGAACTCACTGGCGGTGTGGTGAGTGGCGGTGACGAGGAAGATGAAGTCCTCTGGCGGCAAGGGTGAGTGGCGGTGACGGTGGCTGCAGCTGCGGCAGCAGAGAGAACGAGAGCGATGGCGGTCAGCATGGACATTGAAGGAGCATGTGCGAGCTCGGCGGCGAGGTGCGAACAGCAAGTGCATGGCCACTATTTGTGGCATAGATGCTGAGGAGGTGGGGTCAGGTACGACAGCATGTTCAACTTAGAGACGGCATAGCTGAGACGGGCATGATGACGTCTGTGGGAAGGAGATGAACAGTAGCCGGGACGGTGGATTGTTGACATGTGATGCCAGGATGGTGGATTGCTGACATCTGGTGCTGGCTAAGGATCAGACGACTAAGGCATAAAGCATAGATGAACAGTGCCTGGCACGTTTGGACTGGCAGATCGAGATGGCTGATCAGATAGCTCAGGGTGTGCGAGGTGCGACGGATGGCCGACATGTGGTGACAGCCAATCGGACTGGTCCAAACGGTGCGGGAGATATTTAGGGATTTCCAATTTTACAAAGTAAAAGAAAACAAATTGAGCTATAGAAAATAGCAAATAAATCTAAAAAATCTAGGAAAATATAGAAAAATTGCTTGCAGCACAAGGAACCCGAAAAACTGGTTTTCTTTTATTTGATGATTACTTTAGTCATATTAAATTTTTTTAATTAAGGAAAAATCAATTTAACCTTGTATTAAATGCAGAAAATCCAAATGTTGAATTTTCTTTTAAAAGCTTCAAATAAACTCTAAAAATTAGGATGTTACATGTAAACCTAATGGGTTGGCTGAGTCATTAAAATATCCATGAAGTCTTCAAAATATCATCCTTCAAGTATCTCCTACTGATATCATTCTTTCTCCTCAACTGAGCAACAGTAGGCATAAAGCTGTGAGTACATTAGTACTCAGCAAGTCATTTATAACAAAAATATAATATAATATGCAAGGCTTACCAAAGGATAGCTGAAAGGTTATTTTGCATAAAATAGTAATTTAAAGTAAATACAATAAATAGAGTAAATGCGAACCATAGGCACAACTACAAGTTGGCAAAGTGTAGGCATGGCTAACTAATTTGTATCTCCCCTAAGCGAAAGCACCATTGGAGTGACCCACAAGTCGTGGTGCTGGTTTAAGCTGTCGTGGACATGGGTCATGTTGCTAGTTTGAACCACCGTGTGGTGCAAGAGGAGTCTGGGTGGGGCGAATGTAGCTTTCCCCCAGATGAAACCTTAGTGGGTTCTATCCTTCTCTAGATGCATTATAAAGGCTACGTGGTAATCTCTACATGTCAAAGAAAACATGCAGATGTACAATCTCTACAAAGTATAAATTGTTCGAACAGCTGTACTTACGGTCAAGGACAGATATGAGAACTTCCTCGAGTTAGATCTATTTCAAAAACCTATGTGGATGGGATGAAAACCTATCAGAGGGAAGTACTCTGACTTTAACTTTTCCTGGAGAGATGTACTCTAGTGGAGATAAAAACTAGCATTGGTGAAGGTGACCATGCACTGTAAAAGTAGATGCATCCTATGCTACTATTATTACTGTATTATCATAATTAACTTTATAAAAAATCTAGTTTAGTTTAAAACTGCTACGTCTCAGGATTTTCTTACTTTCAAAACACTAATTTAGCAACTAAGAGAATTTCAAGCTTCCCTTGACAACATTGCTTGTTTTATTATTGCATCCTATCTAGTGTGTTGCTGAGTATGATTGTACTCACTCTTACTTTATTATGATCATTCGGTCAGTCAAGAAAAGAAGCTCAAGTCCTGCAATACTTTAATAGGGATTGATAGAGCTCGAAGACGACAAGGCCAAGAACTAGGTCATGAACTCTAGTTGGCTTCCTATGAGCAAGTCCTGGGGGTCTCACCTATGTGAAGTTTTTGCTGCTGCATTTTATTGATTTCGACCCGTTCAGCCCATGAGTAAGTTATTACTATATTAATTAAGCTTCCGCATAATATGTTTTGACATACAGCAATGTATCTGTGAACACTATCTACTGATCTAGGGAATAGTGTGGTGTGATCACGGAGGATCTGGGTTTGTTAAACCCGGGTTCCAATATTCTCGTTCGGCACACCACAACTCTATATTGTTGGGACAATTGCGGGATTACTTGCGCTTCCAGAAATGGGGGCATTATAGTATAAACCTACCACTAGTGTTTCCTCTGCTTTTCCTGGATCAACAATATCGCACTAGTTGACTTGGTCACAAAAGAGCAAAAAATAATATATAACAAAACATCATGCATGTTGTCACTTAGGGACATAAATTCCAAAATATAAGCAACAAATATTTTAAGCAAATAACACAGTTATGTTTACCAGGACAAACTACTTGTATCATCTAGCTCATGATACCGCAAATCATCGCAATTATATCTTAACAATTCCATGATGTAAAAAAATATCTTAACAATTTCATCCATGGCCCATCTTTCCCCAAGAAAATTCATAATCTGATGATGCCTGATCGATCACCTGGCAAGCTTTGCAATGTCACCACCTCAGCAAAAAGAAGAAAGAATGAGCCTTTGACCCTGCAAGTGTGAAGTTTCCCATGAACTAAAAGCAGATTAATTAAAGGCACTATTGAAGTCTGATATGAATTCGTTCCATGTCCATGTCGAACATTGCATCATCTCATGCCAACATGGCATGACCAGTGGAAGTGTCAGGTGCAAGCTGCACCACATGTTTCTTCTCCATTTCAGACTCATCTCCCTTACCGTATATATGTACCTCCCTAGTCGCATGTTTTAGATGGCCTATCGTCTCATGCTTTGTCAAGACACAAATATACAATACGGACTCTCTGTGTATACCACACTAGTCTAGGATCATTCTAGTACACTGTAACATCCCAAATTTTTTTCTTTGCATTTTATTTGATTTATTGGATTTTATTTGGATTTTTCTGGATTTTATTTCAAAGCCTATAGTAAGAAAACTTAATTTATCTATTTTCTAAAAACTAAAAATAGTTTATTTTATTTTTCCCAAGTTCCTCTAAATTCATAGTATTTTCTAGAATGTTTTTGGAATTTGTGGTCTTTATTTTCTATTTTTTAGAGTTTTTAGAAGCTTCCTATTATTTCTGAAAAATATAAAACAAAACTTAAACCCAAACTCTTCCTAGGCTGACACGTGTAAGGCCATGATTAAATCCACCACTATCTGATCTAATCTCAGCCGCTCCCCTTCACTTACCCCTTCACTTATTAGCCGACGACCCTGATCTTTTTCATGCGCCATGTGGCAAACATCTGACCATCCGCCTCTCCCTTCTCCCTCCTCTCTCTCACCGATGAGTGGGGCCCACACCACTGTCTTCCTCCTCCCTTTCTTCTTCTCCGCACCGCTGCCATTGCCGCCCCAACCCAAGCTCTTATATGTTGTCATTTACGCGGGCATTTGCTGCCATTAATGGCCGTATTACTCCCCTCTTTAGTTCTCACTTGTCCTTGGCCATTTTCCCCTTCTATAAACCTCCCTAAACATCTTAATTGTGCCATGATCGGCCGCTGGCAACACCCCTTCCTGAAGCCTATAAATGGCATCCATCGGCATCGGTACTCCTTACTGCAATCTTCCCCTACCCTCAATCATCCTCTCGAGCAACCAAGCGCTATCACGTCGTCAAGCTCCCCATTTCGGCTTCAGTCAAACTCTGGCAAGGAATTGCCATCGGTCAGAGTCGCGTTGAGCTTCGCTGCCACCACCTTCGACTTCACCAGACTCGTGCGTACCCACGCCGCCCCTCCACCAAGCGAGAACGGCGTTGGAGCCCTCTCATCACCAACACCCATGCGCAACCGCCGCTCCTTCCCCACTGTTGGCCCATTTCTAATCCAATCGGACTCCGCACCAAGGTGAGCCCGCCTTCCCGTCACCCCATTTGGCCCTTGTGCCAGTCGCCAGCCGCCGCCATCCACCGGAGCTCCGGCGACCATTGGGTTTCGAGCGCCGCTTCCACCAGCCAAGCCACATCGGTAGCCCGAGTCTGCGTGGTAGCCGTGTGGCAGTCACATGGCTCCATGTGGCAAGCCACGTCGTCTTCGGTGGCCACGTCAGCAATTTCAAACCATTTCTATTACAAAAATAATTCAACCAAAAATTCAAAATCTGATTGTGACATCATAAATTGATTTTTTTAGTACAAGACTAGTTCTAAAAATCTAGGAAATTCATGAATAGTGAATTTTCTCCCTTTTTCTTTAGTTTCAAACTTCCAAAAGCTCGTATTTCCTCATTTTAACTGCGATTGGACCCATTCAAATTTCCAAATTCTTCTAAAATCCTAAACTACCTATTTCTATACTCTTTTTGAATTTTGGAATTTTATTGGAATTATTTCTAAATTTATTTGCTTTGGTTCTTTACGTATAGATTACAACGACTCCGGAGAGTTCAATTTCAATTATTCGTAGCACTAATACTTTGAGCAAGGTAAGTTACACCTTTAAGTATATTGCTCTTAGTAATTTAAATTATTTATATTTTTAAATTATTATGTATGCGTACTTTTATTCAAATCTAGTTTAAATTCGATTTAAATTCTAGTTATTCCCAATTCCTTTCTATAGCCAAATTTGACCTTGAACAATCATACCTTGTCACCTTAGAAGAAAACCTAGTTAGTACATTAGTATTAACTAAAAATTTTATAGAATTGCTTAGCCATGCTTAGAATACCTAGTTAGGACTATGAAATTTTGATAAAATGAAATTATAGAATCTAGTTTAGACTTAGGCATTGGTATGATGGTGGGTGCTTGTTGGCATATATTGTTGTTCGGTGACACAATGTTGATTGTTAGACATAAGGGGTATTGTAACACCCCAGGACCCACATTACCCTGAGATGCCACTAAACTACTCTACTGCTAGCCAATTTACAAGATAACATAAACTGGCAATAATTTCTAAATCATGATAAGCTAAGCGGAAGCATACTAAAGTAAGGTATTGGAACACTATTAATTAGAGAACAACTGCTAAAAGGTATAACCAATTAAAATGAACTACTGTCTAGCATTATTGCCTTGAAACAAACATCAATAAGGGAAATAGATCCATGATTAAGACTACACAACTATTACAACATTAATCATGATATAATGTGTGACAGTGATGTGCCGCTCTACCCTTCCCATGCATGCTCAAGAATCACCTGGAGGGGGGAAAGCAAAAGTGAGATACAAATCTCAGCAAGCAAACTATTTAATAAGCTAATTAAACTACAATGTTGTTAAGCATCAATATTTATTTTGCACAATGACCATAATTACATCCATAACCACATGTTCTACCAACATTAGTAAAACATTAACAAATGAATATTCATTGACTACTTCATATCCTCAACTACTACCACTACCAATGACAGGAAAGCATTAACAAGTTTTATCTCACTATTTTTATTGTTTCTCACATCCACAACTGATATCAACAGTTACCACAAGAGAAAAGAATCTCATACCACAATCTCAACCCTTATCATACCACAAGGGGTGAACCCCCTTCCATGACTACAGCCACATTCCTCATACCACAAATGACTCACATAAGCCAATTCCACATTACAACTATGGAGTTGCATTTGTTTGCAAAATAACTTCACCACACTACATTGCATAAGTATGCAAATGATCTTTCCACAATGCAATGTATATGAATGCGTATGCTCCACTGCACCCTTACCCAACAAGGAAAGAGTGTGCATCGTACTACGGCAATGTACGATACTGTACTAGTACGATCGCGGCTATAAGCGGTGACATCCACAATGCAAATGTCATGACATGATATGAATGTTATGATAATAATAAACCACAAGAATTTAACCACGAAGATCAACAACATAATGATCATGAATACTTCCGCATAATCCACATGTGTCTCAATAGGCACAATGCAAGTGTTTCATAAGATCATTACCACATAGCCCACATTCGGTTCACCAAGATCATAAACAACTGATCTATAGGGAATTCTACCACATAGATCACAATATATTCATCAAAAAATACTACTCCACAACTATATTTGTTTCATCAAGAATAATTTCATATACCCACAAATAAACCATCAAGATCATAAACAGTTGAGTTCTTAAAATACTACCACATGGACTATATTGAGGAAACATGTAACAATGTCATAGCATCTCAAATTAAGAGAATAAATAATTGTGAAGGTAGAATAATTAACAAGTTAAACATATAGCACAACCGCTACGTTTACTTGCCTCTACCGTTGAAGCGAAGCAATCACGTGTATTTAGGAGCAAAACCACCTGTCCAAAAGTACCTCTTAGCACAATGCTATAGCAAGGAAATTGCGTCTTAAGAAGTAAAGGCGATGCTAATCCCCAAAACCCCACAACAATCCTCTCCGCTTAACGGTTCTCTACTCTGCCCGCAGTAGCATTGCTACTTAACATTTTTATATCTTTAAGATTACTAAACCTTTTGCAGAGGGGAATATAGTTCTGGTTTCCTTACTCATTTTCCTTCACTTTTCATGTAGATTATATATTTTAATTTTGTTCTTAGCATGGTGTAACTAAATGCTCAAAACAGAGAACATCCTCTGTTCTGTCTGTCCAGACAGTCAGGTTCAAATGCTTCTCAACAACAGAGTAGGGCTCTAAAAATTTTTATTTTTATACAGAAGCTAGCTTACTAAATGCCCTACAACTTTCTCAGTGGTGGCCAAAAATATAAAATTCATCTACTATCTCTAATTCCCATCTAAACAACGGTATGTCCCTGTCTATAACCCTGACGGACAGCGAGATTCCAGACCCTGGTATGTCTGAATTACGCAGCCAAAAAATCTGAAACAAATACAGTAGATGCATATCGTTGTCCTCTACGTTTTTCCTTTTGGGGAGACCCTTGGAAAAAATCGTCTTAGGGGTCCAAACCGCACAAACTGTAACACTACGCGATTGGATCTGCAGACAGTCATCTGGGATTCTCTAATCAGGGGTTTCTAAAATGCTAATCCTCACAAAACTTGGACTAAGAACCCTAAATTCAGCAGAAAACAGAGGGATTAGGGTGAGGGAGAGTTACCTAGGGGATTGGGATCACGCTCTTCTTCCTCTCCTTCTCCTTCCCTTCTTCTCCTTTCCTCTCTTCCTCTTCCCTTCTTCCTTCTTCTCCTTCTTCTCCTTGCAGCAGCACTTGGGCAGAGGGGAGGCGCAGGGAAGGAGGGGGGCTGGCGGCTTGGGGGTTGGAAAAGGGGGGAGGGGCCAAGGGAGGGGGTTTATAAAGGGGGTGCTAGGGTTTGGGAGGGGGTACGGGCCCCCGTTTGGGCTGGCTGGCCCACCCCTCCGGATAGCCCAAAACCTCTTAATTAATTATTTTAATTCTCTTTGTATTATTTTAGACTATTCCAAAGAATTTATTTTCACCTCCCGCGATTTACCAAAAATCCGGGCGACTCCGCGATTAATTTAAAAACTAACGCCGAAATGACGTTCAGGATATTACACTCTCTCCACCTAAAAAGGATTCGTCCTCGAATCTAACTCCTCAACCCACGAGACAAAAGAACAATAAAGGAAAGAACAACCAAAGGATAGAGCATCTCAAGGGAACCACAACTACGGGTATTGTTCCGCCTCGAATAGCTCGGGCTCTTCTTAAGCATCCGGTCTTCAAGCTTCCACGTCGCCTCCCACTCAGACTGGTTCGTCCAAAGGGCCTTCACATGCTTGATGGCCCTCTTCCTTCCGGCGAGTCTACGATTCATGTTGGTCTAAGCCGAACGTCCGCATAACTCTTAGGCCAGCTCTGAGTGGCCAACAGGTCCTGCCATTTTCGTAAAATTTTTCTGCGACAACTATTAAACCACTTTCTAATACCATCCTCCTTCTTAGAACTTTTTTTTTCTCTATTTATTATAATCGGGATAATACATTGTACCCCTTTAAAAGAATTTGACCACAGATTCCATTTACAACATTCTACTCGAAGCACAAACAATATCTTTTACAAATAGAACCCAATTGAGAGACCATGCGGAGGTAACCCTGGTTGTGTGATGAGTAATTGACATATGTTCTAAAGAGTCTGAGTTTGTTCTGAGCATTTTTATGCTAAATTACTGATGCGGATATTTAATTATAATATTTTGTGCGGTGCTATGTAATGTGTTTTCTTGTCTGTGATGATTGCAGGACTTTGAGACAGAGTTGTGGCAAGACACGGGTGACCGGACTAGGCACAGGCGGTGCTGAGGTCAGAACGATCGAGATGTGTCGAAGACGGCGAGGACTCGAAGTGGCTGCGAGGCGTGCGAGGCAAGAAACGAGGAAGCTTCTAGGAAGGTGCAGGAGGGGTATTTTGGTAAATGCGCAGGGCTGCACAAAAGGAAGCGGATTTGGATAAGGAATGATCCATTAGTGGAGAGGTGTTGTGACCTAATGGGTTAAATTGGTTGTAAACCCATTTGTGGAGGCGATAAATAGATGTGCTCTCTAGGTGGAGAAGTGCACTTGAGAGAGAGAGAGAAATAGGTATGAGTATTAGGGTTTCCTAATGCTTGTGCTCTTGGGAGAGAAATTTTGTATGCAAGATTTAGGGTTTTATTCTCTCCTTGTGGGTGTTCTTGAGTGAGACATGGAAGAGTTGATGTAAACATTCATATGTTATATTCATTCATCGCTCTTCATCTCGATATGAAGTTCTTGTGTTTTATGGATTTATTTACAGTTCTTTATTCCCGTATTTCGTAGTTGCTTCATTGATATTTTATTTAATGTTCTTATTCTAGTTGCTACTAGACTTATATTTGCTTTGAACGGGGATTCATCTCAAAGCGCTTTGGCTAGTTCATCCCGAAAGCAAAGTTTGATATTATTGTTTGTGCTTGTGATGGGAACGAGTTGCAAGACCATGTTGGTCAATTACATTCCCAAGAGCAATATCTGTTTAGACCTTCTAGCAAGTAATTTTCTTCTCTTTGTGACTGGTTTATTTTCTTGGTTGGAGTGCTGATTATTTGTTCCAAAGAAACACGGAAATCTGCAATTATTTCTGGTATCAATCTTTCCTTGCAGTTTGGTGTGTAGTCTGCAGCAGATTCTAGCCTTCGGTTTCTAGCAAATTTCTGTCAGCAGCAATCAGTTTGGACTGGAGTGTTTGGTCTCCTGTTCTTTCGGCTGAGAGAGAGCAGCAGTTTGTTCATTTCAGTTTGCTGTTTCGGCCAAGCTATTGTTGCAGGTTGAGGTTGCTGTTATCTTCTTTTTCTAGTATTGAGCAGTCAATTTTTGTTTTTGCTACTTGTGGTTTTCTTGTTTGCTCATTCAGTTCAGTTGTCAAGGGGCAGTGTGTGTGCAGATTTTTAGTCCAGGTTCTTGTGGAGTTTATTTTCTCCTCTCTGCAGTCTCCAAGTCTGTTCGGCCAGCAAGCCTTTTTGGGTATTTGCTTTATCGGTTGGTGATGGCTCATAGCGAGTTCCTCGCACCAGCAGTCTACTTTTAGAACTACTTTCTTTAGTCTTTGCTCAGTTCATCTCCTGGCGTTCTGCAGTTTCAGCTTTGTTTTATTTCGGTTGTGAAGCAGCAGTGTTACAGGTTATTTTTAGTCAAGTTTAAGCTGCTACTTTTTCTGTAGTCCTTAAGCCCTTCAGGTGCAGTTATTTTTGGCCAAAGAGGAAGAATACATCTCAGAAATTGTTTTATTCTCTGGCTCCTGTTGTCTTTGGTCTGCACTTCTTCACGGGTTCTCTTTTCGATTTGTAAGTCCTCTGCAGCCTCTGTGATTAAGTAAGCTTGCAGTGCTTGGCTTGCTACAATCTCCAGAAATCAGATAGCACGGTCTTCAGCAAAATTTACCAGTTCTCGGTTTCATAGTTGTTCGGTTGCTTGTGCTTCTCTGAGACTTGTTCTTGGCATAATTAGCAGTTTTAGTTTCCAAAAAGGTCAAGTGACTACTGCTAAGGTTGCTTCTTATCTTAGCTTTAAAGAAGGTGCTGCTTTCAGTTGATTATTTGCTGCACTTTTTCTTCCAGAAAGACAACTTGCAACTATTTGTTTTGGACAGCAAGCTGGTTTGTTTACAGGGTGGTCTTGTTGGCATAGAAGGATTAACTTTGCTGTTTTCCCTTTGTTTATTTTCTCAGTTTTAGGCAAACCTAATTCTCTGTCTTCGAGTAAAGCTAAATTATTCAGTCTTCATAGCTCTTTAGCTTTTGGAGGAGAATATTTGTGTGGATACATCGGGGCGAATTTTAAACGCACCATTCACCCCCCCTCTGTTGCCATTTCCGATCCTTCAATTGGTATCAGAGCCGGTTAGCTCTTTTCAATAGATCTTAACCGGTCTCAAGAGCCATGGCGATGGACAAGTACTCGACCAAGTCACCCATTTTCGATGGCATCGATTACCCCTTCTGGAAGAGCCGAATGGAGACATACATCCAGGCCCAGGGGTACGCCATCTGGCGCAAGGTCAAGGTCCGGTTTGTTGTTCCTGCCGATGAGAACATCAATGCCGGGAATATGGCTGATGTTGAGGCAAATGCAATGGCAAGGAACATCATCATTCAGGGCCTGAGTCGTAGTGAGTTTGATCGCATATCTCATTTTTCGTCCGCCTTCGATATTTGGGAGACCCTCGATGCTTACCATGAGGGCACCACCCAAATAAAGATGGTACGACAGGACCGGTTCAAGCGAGAGTATAACAAGTTTGAAATGCTCGCTGGCGAGTCCCTTGATGAGTGTTTTGCGCGTTTTCACAAGATTCTGAGCAACCTCCGAGCGGTCGGTCTCACATATTCCGACTCGGATAACGCTCGACAGATGCTCACTGCACTCGATCTACGTGTTTGGGAGATGAAAGTGACTACCATCAAGGACACCACGGACCTCTCGACTTTGACTCTTGATGCGCTGTACTCGCGTCTCAAGACTCACGAGATTGACATTGCCTCTTGCAAGTCGAAGTCACAGTCGATGGCCCTAGTCACCGATCCCGCCTAAACCACGGTCTTTAAATGCGATTCGTGTGGTTTCTCCCTTGCTTCTCTCTATGATATAACTGGTGATCAGTTAGAGCAGCTCGAGGATGAGCAACTAGCCCTCCTAGCTCGAAAGTTTTCCCATGCTTACAAGAGGAGGAGGGACAGAAAGAGGGGAGGACCTGTCATTTGCTTCGAGTGTGGTGGCCCCAACCACATTCGGGCAAATTGCCCCAAGCTGGTGAAGGGCAAGAACGACTACGGTGGTGTGAGCAAGAATGACTACATCGACAAGAACCGCAACAAAAAGCCCCCAGTTCACGCTCAAGGCAAGAAGAAGTTTCGCAACTTTGGCAAAGCCAAGAAGCTCTTCCACCGCATCCTCACCGCCTTCGACGACATCGACTTCAGCGACGTGGAGGGGTGGAGCGACGACGACGGCAAAGATGATCAAGATCCCAAGGACGACGACGACTTCATCGGCATTTGTTTCATGGCCAACGACAACGACGTCAGTGACAGCGAGCTGTACTCCGACTCAGATGAGGTATGCCCCACCTATGCCCAGCTCAATCATGCTTTTCTTAAGCTAGGTGGTTTTCATGCTAGAGCTAAGGCTAGGTGTACTGAGTTAGAGAAGGAAGTAGATAGACTATCACGGGAGCTTACTTCACTTACATCTGTTCCCTCCCGTGATGATTGTGATACATGTTGTGCTCTGTTGGGCGATATGGAGAAATTAAGGACCTCGCATGATAGTTTGATTTCTGAGCTTGATTTGCTTAAGGTGAAGAATGATAGTCTGCTTGCTGAACTAGAGATGAGTAGGGCTGCTTCTATTTCCTCTACTGTTCAGACCACTTCTTGCACCTCATGTGAGGATAAGGACAATGCTTTTAGAGGTCTTTACACTATGCTTATTGATCTGCCTGAAACTTGTGAAAATTGCAATAACTTAAAAGTGAATTTAAAAAGAGCAGATCCTAAAATTGCTGAATTGCATGCTTCTTTGCTTGAGCCCATTGCTTCATGTTTAAACTGTCCCAAATTAACTGCTGAACTTGAATCTGTCTCAAAACAGTTTCAAGAAATGGTTGATCATAACAAGAAAATGGTTAAGGACCCTGTTAGCTCACCATGCAAAAATTGCGATAAACTAAAATCTGACTTGATTGGTTTAGAAAAAAATGTGTGAAGCTAACTAAGTATTTACTAGAGAAGCCACAATCTTGTTGTGATGTGTGTGCCGGTGTGGGGGAGAAGCCCAAGGATAAGATAGAGACGCCTAGCGACGTGAACCAAATGGCTAGCAGTAGAACTGTCCCTTCTGAGGCGGCTGTGCGTGCACGTGCCATTCGTTCCTCTGCTGTTGGTTCTTCTTCTACTTCCTTACCTTCGGCTGTCTCTCCTTCCCCCTACTCTTCTTGCACCTCTCTCTTTCGGGAGTGTCAGTATCTTATGAACACTCTCGAGAGAATTGTAGGAGGCAAGAAGAAGCTAAATCTTATTCTAGACCAATCTAAGATCTGCAGATTTAATCAGAGTCTAGGATATGATTTCTATGAGGACATGAGGAAGCATCCACCTGCCGTGCTCAGACCCATAGCACCAGGTGTGATCGAGACTGAGCCCAGTACTGAGAAAGTCCAAATTAAGTCTGCGGGCTTTGTCCAAGGGATTTCTGACAACAAAGTGATTCCACCTGCAACTTCGGCCTCTCAGAAGGCGAAGTATCATTGCACCTTCTGTCAGAAGGATGGACATACGATCGATCGATGCTTCAGGCGTGCTAGGATCGCGTAGAGAGACCGTGTTGCAGCTCTTAGACGTATTCAGGGTCAGCTCCAGACCTTGAGTGTACCTAAGACCAACACAAGGTCTAGGTTTGCTACTGTTGATGCTTTTGGGCAGCATCGAGGACTTGGTTTTTCTAGTTCTTCTGATTTTCGTCCTCGATTTACCCCGGGTCATGATATCCACCGTCCTGAGGGTAGATCTCGTTTTCATCGAGATACCTACCCGCGGCAAGATCAGCGTGTTGTTGGTACTCCGACTCGCTCTCCCGTAGCAGTCGGACCCAATAACAGCTTCAGGGCTACACTGAGACCATCTGCTTCTTTGAGTGACAGAGAGTGTAGGGTAGATAGAGGTCAGTCGTGTTTGACTACTTCATCTGCTCGACGTGTTATTCAGTATTGGGTGCCAAAATCACTGTTGATTTACCCTAGTACTGAGACTTTACTCTCTATTTGACTCAGGTTCGCCAGGCAAGGAAGGGAAATGTTTGGCTCGTAGACTCCAGGTGTTCACGACACATGACCGGAGATTCCCGTTGGTTTTCTTCCCTTGCCCGTGCTCCAGGTGATGAGACGATCACCTTCGGAGATACTTCATCTAGGCGTGTCATCGCCAAAGGTACTGTGCGCATTAATGATTCTTTTGTTTTAAAAGATGTGGCTTTGATTAGTAAGCTGCAGTATAATTTGCTTTCTGTCTCTCAGCTTACCGATGACGACTTTGAGGTGAGCTTTAAGGAAAATAATTGCAAAATTCTTGATTCTTTGGGTAGTCTGGTTTGCGGGATTTCTCGTTTTGGGAGGATATTTTGTGCTGATTTTTCTGAGTCTTCTGGTGATCCTCTCAGGTGTTTAGTTGCTTCTGAGTCCCGTGACCTTTCTTTCTGGCATAGGAGACTTGGTCATATTGGATTTGACCATTTGACCCGAGTTAGCGGCCACGACCTCATTCGTGGTCTGCCGAAGGTCAAGATGGTCAAAAATCTTGTTTGCACTCCTTGCCAGCACGGTAAGATGGTCGCCGCTTCCCATCCTCCGGTCACAGTCACGATGACCGATGCACCGGGACAGCTGCTCCACATGGACACAGTTGGACCAGCTAGAGTGCAATCGGCAGGAGGGAAGTGGTATGTTCTTGTCGTAGTCGATGACTTCTCGAGGTACTATTGGGTGTTCTTCTTAGCCTCGAAGGATGAGACGTTTACATATTTTCGAGGTCTTTATAGTAGGCTTTCTGTTGAGCTCCCGGGTGCCTTACGAGCGATTCGCAATGACAATGGCACGGAATTCAAGAATTCCTACTTTGAGAGGTTTTGCGATGAGTCAGGTGTAGAGCACCAGTTCTCTTCTCAATACGTCCCCCAGCAAAATGGCGTTGTGGAAAGGAAGAACCGTATCTTGGTCGAGATGGTCAAGACGATGCTTAATGAGTATTCTACACCTAGGAAGTTTTGGGCTGAGGCAATACCCACCGCGTGCCATGTTTCAAATAGAGTTTTTCTGAGGGCACACTTGCATCGCACTTCTTTTGAGTTGAGATACGGGCGAAAGCCCAGCGTATCTCATTTTCGTGTTTTTGGTTGCAAGTGTTTTATTCTGAAGTCCGGAAACCTAGATAAGTTCGAGTCACGTTCCTGTGATGGGATTTTTCTGGGTTACTCGACTTCTTCGCGGGCGTATAGGGTCTGGAACTGCGAGTCTAGCAAAATGGTAGAGACCTGCGAGGTGACCTTCGATGAGGCCAGTCCGGAGACTAGGCCTGATATCTCGAGTTGATGAGCGGTCAAGCCCATCTTTGTGGATGAGGAGGAGGACGAAGATGAGGGTTGTCTACCCGATCTAGTTTCTCCTCCCCTTGAGGTGCCTGCTTCTTCCACCGGACCTTAAGGAGATCAGCCTATACCTTCCGCTTCCTCAGGAGCTAGTGGCTCTGTTCCTACCTTATCAGCTCATGAGGTAGAGGCCACTACTTCTTCTCATCCAGGACCTCCCCATCATATCCAGAAAGCTCATCCTTCAGAACAGATAATTGGAGATCTCTTTGAGCGCGTTACACGCTCAAAGTCTGGCACGTCTCACTTCTGTCTCCACTCTGCCTTTGTTGCCTCTTTTGAGCCCAAGGATGTTAGTCATGCTCTATCTGATGAGTCTTGGGTCAATGCCATGCATGAGGAGCTAGAAAATTTCGAGAGAAACAAAGTCTGGTCGCTTGTCGAGCCCCCGCAAGGTCACAATGTTATTGGGACTAAGTGGGTGTTCAAGAACAAGCAGAGCGAGGATGGAGTGGTTATTCGGAACAAGCCTAGACTGGTAGCTCAGGGGTTCTCCCAGGTTGAGGGTCTAGATTTCGAGGCGACCTTTGCAGCTTCTAAGGGTTTTAAGCTTTACCAGATGGACGTTAAGAGTGCCTTTCTCAATGGCTTTATTGAGGAATAGGTTTACGTCCGACAGCCTCCTGGTTTCGAAAACCCCAAATACCCAAATCATGTCTTCAAGCTTTCCAAAGTTTTGTATGGACTTAAGCAAGCTCCTGGAGCTTGGTATGAGAGGCTTAAGTCCTACTTGTTAAATCATGTTTTTGATATGGTTTAGTAGACAAGACCCTGTTCATTCGCCGGCATGGCACTGATCTTTTGCTCGTTCAGATTTATGTGGATTACATCATCTTTGGCGGTTCCTCACATGCTCTCGTTTCTCAGTTTTCCGATGTCATGAGCTCGGAGTTTGAAATGAGCATGATACGCGAGTTGAGCTTCTTTCTTGGCTTCCAGATCAAGCAAACTCGGGAGGGTACCTTCTTGCATCAAGGCAAGTACACTCGAGACCTCCTGAAGCGCTTTGACATGAGTGATGGCAAGCCAGTATCTACTCCGATGGTGACAACGACTTCACTTGATCCAGATGAGGATGGCGAGCCAGTTGATCAGAAGGAGTTCAGAAGATGATCGGTTCCCTCTTGTACCTCACTGCCTCGAGACCGGACATACACTTCTCTATGTGTCTGTGTGCTCAATGTCAGGCTTCTCCTCGCGTATCTCACCGCTAGGCGGTGCAATGCATTTTTCGGTACCTTCGAGCTACCATTGACTATGGTATCTGGTACTCTTCGTCTTCCTGTCTTTCCTTGAGAGCCTTCTCGGATGCAGACTTCGCTGGCTGTAGGATAGATAGGAAGAGCACTTCTGGCACTTGCCAATTTATTGGCACTTCTCTTGTCTCTTGGTCTTCTAGGAAGCAGTCCGGTGTTGCACAGTCCACTGCAGAGGCCGAGTACGTTGCTGCTGCCAGTTGTTGCAGCCAGGTACTCTGGATGACTTCGACTCTGCGGGACTTTGGGTTAGTTATAGATAGTGTTCCACTCTTTTGTGATAACACTTCTGCTATTAACATTGCTAAGAACCCAGTGCAGCACTCTCGGACCAAGCATATCGATATCAGATATCATTTTCTTAGAGACCATGTGGAGAATGGTGATATAGTGCTCCAGTTTGTAGAGAGTGATCACCAGTTGGCTGATATCTTTACCAAGCCATTGGATAGCTCTAGGTTTTCAGCTCTACGGGGAGAGCTTGGGGTGGTTTGTCCTTATGGACTGTTGTGAGGGGGAGCTTTATGCTTTACTTCTTTTATTATATTGATTATGCTCTTACTCCTTTCTGTTGCAGAGCATTCGGGGTGCATTGGGATTAGTCCTTCCAGCATAGATTAGAGTGATTCTCTCGTCTAGTTGTTTAGTCTTCTTTCTCTCATCTTGTGATTCTAGGATGCTGCTTATTAGCTGTCTCTCTTCTCACTAGGTTGAGTTCACTCACTTTTTATAGGTCTAGCGAGGGTTGGGCCACCCTTGGGTAGACGGGGAACGTGTTTACTCCCTAGTGTGTTAGAAGACCAGCTGGTAGTCCTAGAGTCTCATGAGGTAGATGAGAGTCAGTCTGAGCTATAGTATCCTCTATATCTTGTCTATGCTTTCAGGACTGCCTTTCTGATTTATTTGCCAGTTTCTCGTTTTATTGCTTTGGTTCAGGGGGAGTTCATTTGGGAGCTTCTAGATATTAATTTTGACATAACTAAACTTGAACTAAAAGTGCATCTCATGTTGCGGGAGAGCTGGATTTTTTTACATTTCAGTTTGCATTGTAATATAACTACATGGAGCCTTGATTATTATCCAATTGTGATCTGTTTACAATGCATTACATCTTACCATGATCTGTGCTTAATTGCTAGATTTATCATGACTTTATATGTGTAGTCTAGTCTTTGCCATTCTAAGTTGATTAAAAAAACATGCTTAACTTGAATTAAATCTTGTCATGGTTGGCTTTTGAAACTAGTCTATTTTTAGTTATCCTTTTATGATTCCGGCCATGTCAAATAGGTTGAGTTGAGTCTTGAATCTTTATTGAGCTTTAGATTGAGCTATGTTAGTTCTTTTATGAAGCATGAATTATTATGAACTCTTTGGTTTAGCATTACATTCAACAAAAGCAAAATGATCTCTTTTGTGCGAAAAAACTGATATAACCAATTCTTTCTCATGAGATTGCGTACCATTACACTAGGCATGAACTCAGGGGGAGTTTTGGTTGACCAAGATCACCTTCTTAAGCTTCTCGCTTGGAGTGATCGCATAAGGCTTGAGATCTAGCACATGGCTAAGAAAATAGAAAATTGAGCAAATGGTTGAAGCTTAGGAGGCAGTTGTGGATGGCTCCTAGTCCAGGACTTGCTTTGCTAAGATAACAGCAAAAATGATCTTTGGAAAAAGTCAATTGTGCTAAATTTGCTTATTTGTACAAAGACCAAGTACTTGAACAATTGAGTCATTCTTGAACTTATAACACTCTAAACCGACTCAATATTAGCTTCTTGATTTCACTTAGATTATTTGACATGGCTTGCATCATCCTTGGATATCTTTAGCTAGACTAAAATCATGTTTGACTTGACATGCTAAGAAATTGGACAGATTTATTTGGTTTAGCTAATCTATTCATGAATCGTTATAATCTTGATAGCATTATTATGAATTATGGCTTGGTGTAATATTCGAAAAATCATTATGGATAATCTTCATAGCTCCGAATTTTTAAAATAAAGAACACACAGTCATTTCATTCTCTCGTGCATTTTGATGAATTTATTGCCAAAAGGAGGAGAAGTTTGGAGAAAAAGCCTTCTGGAGCTTTGCAGAAAAAATTGCTCTTTCAGTTTCTGCTCCAATTTTCTCTTCTGTCGACTTGGTCTTAGTTTCCTTGATTTTCTTTAGACCTTGTTTGACTCACAAACTCAACTGTATGTTTTTTCTGTGTTTGTCAATATACTCATCAAGGGGGAGATTGAGAGACCATGCGGAGGTAACCCCGGTTGTGTGATGAGTAATTGACATATGTTCTAAAGAGTCTGAGTTTGTTCCGGGCATTTTTATGCTAAATTACTGATGCGGATATTTAATTATAATATTTTGTGCGGTGCTATGTAATGTGTTTTCTTGTCTGTGATGATTGCAGGACTTTGAGACAGAGTCGTGGCGAGACACAGGTGACCGGACTAGGCACAGGCGGTGCTGAGGTCAGAACAGTCGAGATGTGTCGAAGACGGCGAGGACTCGAAGTGGCTGCGAGGCGTGCGCGGCATGAAACGAGGAAGCTTCCAGGAAGGTGCAGGAGGGGCATTTTGGTAAATGCGCAGGGTTGCACAAAAGGAAGCAGATTTGGATAAGGAATGATCCATTAGTGGAGAGGTGTTGTGACCTAATGGGTTAAATTGGTTGTAAACCCATTAGTGGAGGCTATAAATAGAGGTGCTCTCTAGGTGGAGAAGTGCACATGAGAGAGAGAAAGATAAATGGGTATGAGTATTAAGGTTTCCTAATGCTTGTGCTCTTGGGAGAGAAATTTTGTATGCAAGATTTAGGGTTTTATTCTCTCCTTGTGGGTGTGCTTGAGTGAGACATGGAAGAGTTGATGTAAACATTCATATGTTATATTCATTCATTGCTCTTCGTCTCGATATGAAGTTCTTGTGTTTTATGGATTTATTTACAATTCTTTATTCTCGTATTTCGTAGTTGCTTCATTGATATTTTATTTAATGTTCTTATTCTAGTTGCTACTAGACTTATATTTGCTTTGAACGGGGATTCATCTCAAAGCGTTTTGGCTAGTTCATCTCGAAAGCAAAGTTTGATATTATTGTTTGTGCTTGTGATGGGAACGAGTTGCAAGACCATGTTGGTCAGTTAGATTCCCAAGAGCAATATCAGTTTAGACCTTCTAGCAAGTAATTTTCTTCTCTCTGTGACTGGTTTATTTTCTTGGTTGGAGTGCTGATTATTTGTTCCAAAGAAACACAGAAATCTGCAATCATTTCTGGTATCAATCTTTCCTTGCAGTTTGGTGTGTAGTCTGCAGCAGATTCTAGCCTTCGGTTTCTAGCAAATTTCTGTCAGCAGCAATCAATTTGGACTAGAGTGTTTGGTCTCCTGTTCTTTCGGCTGAGAGAGAGCAGCAGTTTGTTCATTTCAGTTTGCTGTTTCGGCCAAGCTATTGTTGCAGGTTGTGGTTGCTGTTATCTTCTTTTTCTAGTATTGAGTAGTCAATTTTTGTTTTTGCTACTTGTGGTTTTCTTCTGTTTGCTCATTCGGTTCAGTTGTCTAGGGGCAGTGTGTGTGCAGATTTTTAGTCCAGGTTCTTGTGGAGTTTATTTTCTCCTCTCTGTAGTCTCCAAGTCTGTCCGGCCAGCAAGCCTTTTTGGGTATTTGCTTTATCGGTTGGTGATGGCTCTGCAAGCAGGTTCCCTCGGCAGCCAGCAGGTCTACTTTTCAGAACTACTTTCTTTAGTCTTTGCTCAGTTCATCTCCTGGCGTTCTGCAGTTTCAGCTTCGTTTTATTTCGGTTGTGAAGCAGTTGTGTTACAGGTTATTTTTAGTCAAGTTTAAGCTACTACTTTTTTTTTGTAGTCCTTAAGCCCTTCAGGTGCAGTTATTTTCGGCCAGAGAGGAAGAATACATCTCAGAAATTGTTTTATTCTCTGGCTCCTGTTGTCTTTGGTCTGCACTTCTTCACGGGTTCTCTTTTCGATTTGTAAGTCCTCTGCCGCCTCTGTGATTAAGTAAGCTTGCAGTGCTTAGCTTGCTTCAGTCTCCAAAAATCAGATAGCACGGTCTTCAGCAAAATTTACCAGTTCTCGGTTTCATAGTTGTTCGGTTGCTTGTGCTTCTCTAAGACTTGTTCTTGGCATAATTAGCAGTTTTAATTTCCAAAAAGGTCAAGTGACTACTGCTAAGGTTGCTTCTTATCTTAGCTTTAAAGAAGGTGCTGTTTTCAGTTGATTATTTGCTGCACTTTTTCTTCCAGAAAGACAACTTGCAACTATTTGTTTTGGACATCAAGCTGGTTTGTTTACAGGGTGGTCTTGTTGGCATAGAAGGATTAACTTTGCTGTTTTCCCTTTGTTTATTTTCTCAGTTTTAGGCAAACCTGATTCTCTGTCTTCGAGTAAAGCTAAATTATTCAGTCTTCATAGCTCTTTAGCTTTTGGGGGAGAATATTTGTGTGGATACATCGGAGCTAATTTTAAACGCACCATTCACCCCCCCCCCTCTGTTGCCATTTCCGATCCTTCACCAATAAAAGAAGAATAAAGGATTCTCAAATGACACACTAGCAACTAACTTTCTTTTAAAGGACCACAATCCAAATCAAAGGATTCACCACAAAATATTTTCCACTCTCCAAGTAGACAATTGGAGAAAGCACACCACATAAGCTAAAAGTGAAAATCGTTCGACAGACCAAAACAAACATTTTTTTCCTAGCCGAAAAAGAATACGCCTCAACATAAAATAATTCAATTTGCATATGACCTCCGCCAAAGACGCACAGCATAAGCAAGAATCAAGCGAGCAACTCACTACTCGAGATAACAAATATTTCTCACTCCATTTCTTTGAATAATTTAACTTCATTGAACCAAGGATTTCCAAATCATCGCCCAACACACCAACTCATTTACTGCACCTCAAAGTTGCTATCCACGATCCTCACACTACTGGAATACCACTCTGATCCACTATTCCCACACGGAGACACTGGGTCTTTAAGGTTCTAGCATAACAAAAGGTAAAGCTCTGACTCAGCTTTCAAGACTCCTACAACAACTCCCTGTATAAGATAGGAAAATCCTCGGGTGAAAATTTTACTACTCCACAATTAACATACACTCAATTCTTAACATCGACAAATTATTGGCTCCAAGACAATCATTCTATTTAAATCATATTCTTCCCAAGGATTATCCCACGAGAATAATATATCATCCAATATACCATAAACATCGTGATATTTAAGGCTTCCACAAAAACATCTACTAGACCACCACTACCTAGTTTCCATCACGCAACAAAGGAAACTTCGCAACTCAAATCGGTTACCCTTTTCTTAGGAGAAGAGGTAAGAAGAAATAAATTCCAGCACACATAAATTCGCTATCATTCACAGTAGTCAAAAGACAAAGAGAAAATAAATAACAATGAGGTTGGAAAACACAAGATAAGATCATCTGTACCTCAAATACTTCTATTATAACTCTTTCTTTTAACAAGAAATAATTTTCTTTGATTACAGCATCCTGCCAATTCCAACAAAAGATGTTTGAAGTCCACAATGCAAGATTCGGATAAAACCAATACAATCATTCAACACGCCGCTTTACTCAAGGCAATAACAGCTACCACACAAGTCATAAGGTCCAAAAAGATCCCAGCCGCAAATCTCAAATCCTTTAGTTCAATTAGTGTTATAGAACTAACAAATTCTTTTATTTATAAAACATTCAACACAATCACAACTACGTACCGCCAATTGTATTAACAATAAGATAAAATATTCTTTGCAAGAATAATCATATCCTCTTATTCCTTCATATTTTCCAAAAGGAACACCATAAATCACTTTATCGTGTTCTTATTATCTAAATAAGGTTCCAATTACTTAATCTACGAAAAACCTAGTGCATAAGCCACCATATTAAAACAAAGCTCTTTAACAAGATGATATTAGAACATGACATCCTCGCAAACATACTAGTATAAATCTCTTATTAGATTTCATACATTTAACTTCTTTCTGATGCTCAACTCTAATTTAGCAAAAATTAGGTGCACTCTAGCTATTACTGTCAATAATGGATTATTATTCTTCTTCATCGTATCATTAATGATCCTATCTCTGTTTTGCAATCGCAAAACAATTATGAGCACAGATTCAACATTCCACATAATGTTCAGAAATTAGAACAAAATAAATTTAAACCTCAATAATACCAGCTTAATAAGATAAGATTCTACAAGTCAATACATCAGCCTTCATCTCTTTCTTTATGCATGTTTCAATAATTTAGAAGTTGTACATACTCATCAAGTATGTAAAGAGAGGACATACTACAGGTTAATATTATTAAGACAATATTCCAACAACTCCTTACTCAACTATCCCTAGTGGTCAGATTAATTACTTAAGATCAATCAATCCAACCTATCCAACAAGTTGGAAAATCTAAATAATCATAATAATCAAACTAATTCTTTTTTTTCATATTCCTCAATAAATGCATGAGTTCTAAACATGAATCGATAAGTTCTGAACCACACTTCTCAAACTACAATAGGACAATATCATATTAATCAACTACACTTCCAAGTATGTAAGTAGAAATTGATTTTGCACCACGCTAACATTTCAACTTGATAATTCACAACTTATCAATGATTTACATAATTGCCAACTCCTACTTAGATACAACAAAACATCACAAAGGGTTTTAACACTTCCTTTTAGAAAAGAGAGGATTCAAACTTCAATACCCAAAATAACTCAAAAGAAATGCATAGAGCCAAGACTTCCACAAGTTAACGAACTTTCAACATAAAACTTTGATTTCTTTTCAAAATATCAACGAACTAATGAGTCACATTTTCCAGTAAGAAAGATAGGACAACATGAAAAACCAATCTCATGAATTAACAGCGCTCACGAGCAGTAAAAGCAACTCATCAATCAGAAGAAACAATATTTGGTCTCAAGAACAATTACAGGCCAATTGGCACCCAACAATTGCATTGAACCGCTAACCCGAGAGAAAACTCATTAACTGCAATAGGCCAAGAATTGGCAAAATCAACTCCAAGGGAATAATACCTTTTCTAAGAAACTCACCCTCGACATCTGCAACTAAGTTACCCGAGGTAACTACACAACTATCCCCATACCACGAACGGTGGTATAAATTATCAATACCCAAGGCAACAGCTACAATCTCTATCTCTTATCAAAATCTATCCTCACCCATAGCAGTCATAAAAACAAATCATAATCATACAAGATTATCTCATAACATAAATCATCAATACAACATGTCAAAAGCATAAATACAATGCTTGACCCATCCCATCCTACTGTGCACCAGTGTATCAATTTAATAATTTAATTACCAGGGGGAAAAGCAAGAGTGAGATACAAATCTCAGCAAGCAAACTGCTTAACAAACTAATTAAACTACAATGTTGTTAAGCATCAATATTTATTTTGCACAATGACCACAATTACAGCCTTAACCACATGTTCTATCAACATTAGTAAAACATTAGCAAATGAATATTGATTGACTACTTCATATCCTCAACCACTACCGCTACCAATGACAAAAAAATATTAACAGGTTTTACCTCACTATTTTTATTGTTTCTCATATCTACAACTGATATCAACAGTTACCACAAGAGAAAAGAATCTCGTACCACAATCTCAACCCCTATCATACCACAAGGGGTGAACCCCTTTCCATGACTACAGCCACATTCCTCATACCACAAATGACTCACATGAGCCAATTCCACATTACAACTATGGAGTTGCATTTGTTTACAAAATAATTTCACTACACTACATTGCATAAGTATGCAAATGATCTTTCCACAATGAAATGCATATGAATGCGTATGCTCCACTACACCCTTACCCAACAAGGTAAGAGTGTGCATCGTACTACGGCAATGTACGATGCTGTACCGGTACGGTCGCGGCTATAAGCGGCGACATCCACAATGCAATTGTCATGATATGATATGAATGTTATGATAATCATAAACCACAAGAATTTAACCACGAAGATCAACAACATAATGTCCATGAATACTTCCTCATAATCCACATGTATCTCAATAGGCACAATGCAAGTGTTTTATAATATCATTACCACATAGCCCACATTTGGTTCACCAAGATCATAAACAACTGATCTATAGGGAATTCTACCACATAGATCACAATATATTCATCAAGAATACTACTCCACAACTATATTTGTTTCATCAAGAATAATTTCACATACCCACAAATAAACCATCAAGATCACAAACAGTTGAGTTCTTAAAATACTACCACATGGACTATATTGAAGAAACATGTAACAATGTCATAGCACCTCAAATTAAGAGAATAAATAATTATGAAGGTAGAATAATTAACAAGTTAAACATGTAGCACAACCGCTATGTTTACTTGCCTCTAGTGTTAGCTTGTTGCCTACACTAATGGTATTATTTTTATTAAAATTTTGTTTTATTGTATTAAATTCAGTTTTTGCACTTACATTACGGTATTTACTTCAATATTGATTGTCGCACAAATAACCATAATATGTATGCATTAACCTTATTAAACCTTCTGGTGTAACTTGTGGAGTACTTTATGTACTCACTTGCTTAATTACTGTTGCCAGAGGATGACTTCATCGACTACATTGAAGATTACGATGAATAGGCCACATCTTACAGTCATTCGCTTGTGGGCAGGCAGGATGGATTGCTGCTTTATTTATTTTCCACTGATTTATCTTTATATTTGGCCATAAGCCTTTTACTGTAAACCTGGCCATAAGGCCCATACATTTGTTTATAATAAAGTTTGGTTATTATGCATGATATGTACCCCTATTAACCCTATGTGCACTAGCTTTTCCTAGAATAGTGTGATTTATATAGAGTGTTTAGGAGTTGTTATTCTGGGATCTGACATGCATACAGTGTAAACATAGATGAAATATTGGCCATATACATGATTAATAAAGGAAAAGACTCAAGTATTAATAATTATCAGAGTACCACCTTATGGCCAAGCTTGCAATTAATTATCTGAAGGGTTTAAGAAACTAGAAGTGAAAAGTAAAATTCAGCATGGTAGCCATTCGACATGCCCATAGGTAATTACCTGGGAAGCGAAGTCCTATTCTACGAAGTCGTCAAAATATCCTCCTTCTGGTACTTCCTGCTGATATGGCTCTTTTTCTTCAACTAAGCAACAGTAGGCATAAAACCGTGAGTATAATGGTACTCAACAAGTTGCTTGTAACAAAATTGCAATATAATATGCAAGGCTTATAAATGGATAGCTGAAAGGTTTCTTTGCAAAAAGTAGTAATTTAAAATAAATACAACAAAAAGATTGAAAGCAAACTTTATAGAAAATGATAATAAATAACCAAAAAATTTAATAAACTATAAATGAACTAACCATCCACTTAATAAACCATCAACGAACTACCTATCCACTTCCCAAATTTATTCAACCCAAGTTTTATGAAATCACTACCCTTCGTGTAAAGTCATCAAGCATTTATTCGAATAGTTTTACACTCTGCAGAGGTTGCACAACTGTACCCACACGATGTGATCATCCCCATGGTAAAGGAAATCACAAGAAGGCCTTTACAATGCTCAACCACAACTCAATTTCACCCGCTAAGATTTCACAATCGAGTAGATTAACCATCTAGTCGATAATTGCCCCTTCTTGCGTCTTATGAAAATCAACAACTATGTTCAACTCAATGGCAAAATCAAATTTGAAATATCACAAATTAATCAGCCAGATAAATAGCATACAAAGTTAATTGCTTAGACATTACCTAGATGAGACTTCTACATCTCTCGAAGTGAATCTACACTTGCCCATTTACTACACGATCACTCACCGAAGTGAAAAAAAATTATATAACCAACACCAATGACACAGCAATGTCATGGCACACAAGTTTTATAACTGTGGTACCAACCATCATTCAATATCTCATTAAGTCAAATGAAATATTTAATCATATGTGATGATAAACCCAACATATCTATAAGTATGGCTAAGTATCACTAAATAACTACCCATCCTCTGGTAACAATAAAATCATGGCATTCGAATTATCAAGGGAAGAATTAATCAATTGGGAAAATAACTATCAAGTACATGTAATATCCTGAACGTCGTTTCGGTGTCAGTTTTTAAATTAATCGCGGAGTCGCCCGGATTTTCAGTAAATCACGGGAGGTGAAAATAAATTCTTCGGAATAGTCAAAAATAATAAAAAGAGAATTAAAATAATTAATTAAGAGATTTTGGGTTGTCCGGAGGGGTGGACCAGCCACTTTGGGCCCGCTAGCCCAAACGGGGGCCCGTACCCCCTCCCAAACCCTAGCACCCCTTTATAAACCCCTTGGGGAGCCCTCCCTCCCCTTTTTCCCACCCCAAGCCGCCACCCCCTGTCTCCTTGCACCTCCCCTCTGCCCAAGTGCTGCTGCAATGAGATGAAGGAGAAGAAGGAAGAAGGGAAGAGGAAGGAGAGGAAGAGAGGGAAGGAGAAGAAGAAGAAGGAAAGGAGAAGGAGAGGAAGAAGAGGGTGATCCCAATCCCCTAGGTAATTCTTCCTCATCTCAATCTCTCTGTTTTATGCTGAATTTAGGGTTCTTAGCTCCAGTTTTGAAGGGATTAACAATTTAGAGAACCCCGATTAGAGAATCTCGATTGGCTGTCTGTAGATCAAATCGCGCGATGTTACTGTTTATGCGGTTTCGACCCCTAAAACGATTTTTCCCGAGGGTCTCCCCAAACGGAAAAACATAGAAGACGATGATATGCATCTACTATATTTTTTCCAGATTTTTTGGCCACGTAATTTAGGTGTACCAGGGTCTGGAATCGCGCTGTCCGTCAGGGGTGCAGTCAGGGACAGACTGCTGATCAGATGGGAATTAGGGGTAGAAGATGAATTTTAAATTTTTAGCCACCATTGAGAAAGTTGTAGGGAATTCTACAGTCTAGCTGCTGTAAAAGAACCAGAATTTTTAGAGCCATGATCTGTTCTGGGAACGCATTACAATTCGGCTGTCCAGACTTTCAGAACAGAGGACGTCCTCTGTTTTGTGCATTAGATATCACCTTGTTAATGACAAGATAAAAATATGTGATCTACATGAAAAGTGTAGGTATTTAAGTGAGGAATCCATATATATATCTTTTGCTGTGATTAGTTTTATATTTTTAAAGATAAGAAAATGTTAAGCAGCACCGCTGCAGTGGGAATATTGTAGAACCGTTACGTGGGGAAGGATGTTGTGGGGTTTAGGGTTTTGGCGACACTTTTCTTTGAGAGTCGTGATTGTATTGCTGTGTATTGTGCTGAGAGGTACCTTTTTGGACAGGCGGATTTGCTTCTGATCGAGCGTGATCTCGTCGCCTCGTCGGTAGAGGCAAGTAAACATAGCGGATGTGCTACCGTTTAACTCGTTATTCTTACTACTTGCAATATGCATGATTTACGTAATGTTAAATGATATGCCATGATTACATGTTTTCTAAGGAAGAATGTGGTAGTAAGATATTAATCAATTGCCATGTTTGGATGAGTTTTGTTAGTATTGTGGTAATTTGCTTAATAAGCTAATTGTGGTATATGAAAGTAAATGCATAGTAGTTATGATGATATTTCCTTATTGTTAAATTTATGAGAATCATATTGATGCCCTTGAAGTGGGTATTATTGTGGCTTTAGTGGTAGTATTCTTAATGAATACTTGTGGTCTTTGTGGTAGAATACACTATAGATCGATTGATTTTGATCTTGGTGAACCGATGGTGGAATATGTGGTTGACCTTCGTGGTTAAATTCTTGTGGTTTATGATTATCATATCATTTATAACATATCATGATATTGCATTGTGGATGTCGCCGCTTATAGCCGCGACCGTACCTGTACAGCATCGTGCATTGCCGTAGCACGATGCACATTTTTACCTTGTTGGGTAAAGGTGCAGTGGAGCATAGTATGCATATGCATTGCATTGTGGAAAGATCATTTGCTTCCTTATGCAATATATTGTGGTGAAGTTATTTTACAAAAAACTGCAACTTCATAGTTGTAATGTGAAATTGGCTCATGAGAGCCACTTGTGTATGAGGAAAGTGTCTGTGGTTGTAGATTGTGGTTCATCCCTTGTGGTACGATAGGGGGTTGTGATTGTGGCATGAGATTCTTTTGTTTTGTGGTAAGTGGTGATAGCAGTTGTGGACATGAGGAATAATAAGGTTAGTGAGATAAATCGTGTTAATGTTTTATTGTCATTGGTGGTGGTGGTGGTGGTGGATGATATGAAATAGTTAATCGAGATTCATTTGCTAATGTTTTACTATTGCTGGTAGTAAATATGGTTGATGCAATAATTGTGGTCGTTTGGGAAATGGATATTGATGCTTAATATCATTGTACTTTAATTAGTTTGTTAATGAATATGGATGCACATTGTAGATGTGGACATGTGAATACTTTAATGATGTTGTATATTTGTTTGTAGTCTGAATAACCTGTTGAACAGTTTACTTGCTGAGATTTTTATCTCACCCTTGTTTTCCCCCTCTACAGGTGATTCCTGAGCATTCATGGGATGGGTAGAGCAGTACCACAATAATGCACTTGTTTCATCAATTCATGCTGTAATAAAGTCGATGGATTTCTAGCCAAATGCCTATCTATCCATAGATGGTTGTTTTATTTAATAATGATGATCTTGTAAACTATTCTTGATTTAATCCGCTAGAGGTTGTTATTGAACTTGTTACCATTATCTTATTTGCCTTAGTTGTTTATGCTTCTGCTTAATGCTTCATGTCTAGAAATTGTTGCCGAAATAAATTATCTTGAAATTTTTTGGCTAGCTGTAGAGTGGTTTAGTGGCATCCCAGGGTGATGTGGATCCTGGGGTGTTACAGTACAAAGGTTTATAATAAATTAGCAATCCATGATAATTTAAAATAAAATAAATAAATAATAGGTTAAAAATTAGGTTCAACATAATCAAAGGATATGACTTGTCTTAGCCTTGCTCAGTTGTGAACTCTTGATCTTCTGGTTATGCATTCGCTCCTTCAAAGACGCGATCTAACGATAGAGAAAATGAATAAAGCATAAAATAAAATTAAATAAAAATCAAATGAACTCCAAAAACATCAAAACTAGAACTAAAACATAGAGCTTGATTTTAGATGAATTTAGCAAAAAGAACATAGCCAATCAGAGCTAGGATAGAGAAGAATGGGCTCTTAGAAAATTAAATCTAAAGAAAAATACTAGAAAATTAAAAAAAAGTTACTATGCTGTAGACTCAGCTCATGGGAAGACTGGTCTACGATGGAGTCAGCTCACGGAATAGTGAACTATGGCTGACTGGCTAACGCAGCAGCTAGGGCTGAAGTGGCAAATACGTGGCAGTTGACTGGGCTAACAGGTGGCAGGTAGGGCTGATGTGGCATGCTGACATGGCCTGACATGTGGCATGCTATTTTAGTGTCCTGATGTAGCACCTGATGGCTCGGTTTTACTAACGTGGCACTGACACATGGTGTCTAGGGCTTGCATGGCTACTGGCATAGATGCTGACTCAGCCAGTTTAGCTCACGATATATGGAACAATAATTTCTAGCAGGTGGGACTCACTGATAGTGGCTTGACGCATGTAGACTAGGTTCGTGGAGAAATGAAGATTCGTGGCCGTGTGGGTGCGGGCTGGTGTCAACATTGACATCGGTGGCGCACGGACTGAGGTGGCTCTTCGATGGCGAAGGGCGGCGATTGACTAACAAGACACACTGGCAGGCAGCGGACGGCAGTGAAGATGGACGATGGGCGAGCACTCATCGGCGATGAAAACAACAGAGAGATGAGGCTCGGCAACGTTGGTCGATGGCAATGCACGAGTGAGCTCGATGGAAGACGACGGCAGCAGCTGCGGAAGCAACGACACACAACTGCAAGGGGGATGCGGTACACGAGGGAGGCAGTGGTCTTTATAGAGTGGACATCGAGGAATCCTGGATAGAGACGGCGATTGAGTTTGTCTAGAGCGTCGAAACCGAGACGAACACGGTGGCAAAGAGAGTTCCGATCAAAGATGATGAACAGGAGACACTGTTCCCGATTTGCGACACATGGCAGAGAAGGTGATTAGACGATCGAAATTAGACTGCACCGATGAACAGTGCACGAAAGGGTGGATGGTTGATGCTTGGCTTGGATCAAACGACAGGGGAGGCAGATGGAGTCGGCGGCTCGGATGCGAGCGATGGGTGGTCGATTGCCGATGCATGGTTTGGCGAGAAGGAGGCGACCTGACCAGATGAACAGTAATGGGCCCGGCCCATTACTATTTCTAGGATTTCTGGGGTTTTTCAATTTCAGAACTTCAAATCAAATAAAATAAGCTCTAGAAAATAGCAAATAAATCCAGAAAAAACACAAAAAAATTCCAAAAAATTCCTTAAAAAACAAGGAATCCAAATAAAATATTTTTAGAATATATTAATGTTTATTTTATTTATATTAAATACTTTTAATTAATTAAAATTTATTTTAAGCTTATATTAAATCCAGAAAAATTCAAATGGTGAATTTTATTTTAAAAAGCTTCAAATAACACTAAAAATCAGGATGTTGCATGCTTGTAATTTGTCCTCATATAGTAAATTACGCCTTTGTACGTCTGTAATTTTTTTCCCACAACATGTAAAATCCATATCTTCTTGTCACTCTATTTTTCTACATGTGGTATCAGAGCAAATAGGAGATTGGATCAAATAAAAAAATAGTCAAATTGGCGTAGTTGTGATCCATCCAGTCCGAATTCCTAGCGAATCATGTCTTTGCGGGCTTGTAGATCAAGGATAACTAGCTAAGAGGGATGAATAGGATGTTTTTAAATTCTTTTGGTAAAACATAATTTTATAGCAAGTATGAACTAATTTTTTTTTTTTGCACAAGTGAACTAAGTCTTGCTATGGCACCTGAAACCTTTGTCTAGACAAGATACAATTCTAGCTTAGATAAGTTAATCAATCAATTGCTAGTAATGTAAGTTTGGAATGTAAAGGCAAGAGAGATAAATCACAAAGATGACACGCGATATTTTCCTGTGATCTTGAAGTCTTACCGATCTTCCTTAATCCACGTTGGGGGAGCTTCCCCTATTCAAGTTTGCTCTTTGAGCAATCTTGAGCCTTTCTTCAATCCACTATGGTAGCTCTTGCCTTAGGCTAGTCTTTTTCAATCAAACATTGAGACCAGTAAAAGTTATACAAAGGTCTGTAGGCTACAATATATAGTTGTCTAGAGCCATGTCTTGATCCATGTCAATTTTTGGTTACCTATGCATGTCTTTTCCATGATGTCAAAAAGATCCAGAACTAATGCTTTCAATCATCTTAATAAACATGTTAGTCCCTTTAAGTATTGTCATCATTAATTACTAAAATTATTTTTAGGCATTTAGATGCTTCAATCTTCTCTTTTTGGTAATTGATAATATTATCGAGACCCAAACATACAAATCCAGACTCTCTGTGTATATCGTACTAGTACAGAATTATGCTAGTGCACATAGTGTAAATATAAATAAAATATTGATCATATACACAATTAATAAAGGAAAAGATCAAATATTAATAATTATTAGGATATGATCTTATGACCAAGTTTACAAATATTAGCCTGAAGAGCTTAAGAACTAGTAGCGAAAAACGAAAATAAGTATAGTAGCTATTCGATATTCCTATAAGCAATCGATTGGGAAGCGAAATCCTAATCCGTGAAGTCGTTAAAGTATCCTTTTTTAGGTACTTCCAAATGATATGGTCCTTCTTCTTCAACTGAGCAATAGTAGGCATAAAGACATGAGTACTTTGGATACTCAGCAAGTCGTTTGTAACAAAAATGCAGTATAATATGCAAGGCTTATCATGTGATAGCTGAGTGGTTACTTTGCATAATGTAATAATTTAAGGTAAATACAATAAATAGATTGAAAGCAAACTTTAGCAAATGATTAATAAGTAAATAATCAAAAGAATTAAATAAACCCCAAATGAACTGACCATTCACTCAATGAACCACATGTGAACTAACCATTCGCGTAAAGAACTATCAGTGAACTAACCATTTACTTCCCAAAGTTATCTCAACCAAGTTTTTTTTCTAAAAACTCTACCCCTCATGTGAAATCACCGAGAATTGTCCATAACTGAGGACACGACTATTCGAATAGTTTTATACTCCGTAGAGGTTACACAACTTTACCCACATGATATGTCCTTATAGTGTTACTAGTATAACACTCTTACTTAGGCGTGGCAACCAACAAGTTCACAACAAAGCCTTTACAATACTCAACCTCAACTCAATTCTGCTTGCTAAGGTTTCGTGGTCGAGTAGGCTACTACTTAGTTGGACAGTCCCCTCTTGCACCTCATGAAAATCAGCATCCATGTTTATCACATTGGCAAAATCGAAATTAAAATATTACAAATTAATCAGTTAGGTCTATCCCATACTAGACATGTGGTTGCATAGTAAGGCTCAGATTAATGACATACAAGTTAAGTCCTTAAACATTACCCAGATGAGATATCCACATCCCCCGAAGTGAAATCTACACTTCCCCCTTTACTGCACGATCACTTACCCAATTGAAAACCAATTTTGTATAACAAACACCAATAGCACACAAATATCATTGCACATAAATTTTATCACTGTGGCTACAATCATAATTCAATATCTCGCTGAGTCAAATTAATTAATTGATTACATGTATGATGAACCTAACTTGACTACAAGCATTGCTAAGCATACTAAACGTACAACCCATACGATAACTACCATTGTATCACTAGAATATTTCTCATCTTATGGTGAAAATAAAATCATGGCATTCAAACTATCAAATGATGTATTAATCAAATTGGACAATAACTACCAGTGCAAAGATTTATAATAAAATAGCAACGCATGATAATTTAAAATAAAATAATAAATAAATATATTTGAAAACTAGGTTCAACATGATCAAAGAATATGACTTGCCATGGCCTTGCTCAGTTACTATTTCTTGATCTCCAGGTCCTACTTCTACTGCTTTGAAGTCGTTATCTATCGCGCGAACAAACACAGATAAATTTAAAGAAAATCCAAAAATTATAAGAATAAAACCAAAAGATAGAGCTCAATTTTATATGAATTTAGAAAAAATTATTTGGTCAATCGGAGTTCGGACAGAGAAGAACAAGTCATTTGAAGTTTGCTGGATGAGAAAATACTGAAAAAGAAAAAAATATGGGGAATATTTCGAAGGAATATTCCTTCGTAGAGACAGAACAAAGCAGCTACCTATGGCACCGACAAGGGAAGACATGAGAGGTGGAGCCAACTGACAAAATGCGTCGTTGGGAACCCGAGAAATACGTAGGAAGTGATGGCACGCTAAACGAAGCACGGTGATAGTGTGAGCGGCGACAACATATGGCTTGGAGAGAGAAATAATACCCAAGTATAGAACGCAGAGAAGTAGGATGAGCATGGGCTAGAACACGACATGGTGAAGCTAGAAAAATTATCGTCTAAGTTGAAAACTTACCGAAGAAGCCATAATTGACATTTGAATGACGTTGGTAGAGAAAAAGGAAAAATATGATATCTCGATGCTCAGTAAATGAAATCCAAAACCACTTAGAAGGTAAATATCTGGGATGGTTTGGCATATTTTGACATGAAAGGATTGAAGAAAATCTCACCAGATAGATGGGAACGCGAAGTGCCCTAGGCAACCATGGCTAGGTGTCGGAGGCAAAAAATTATAGAGGGTTTTTGGAAAAAAAAAAGGAGCGAAGCACGGCATAGAACATGTCGAGGCAAGTCTAAGAAGGTGATGGCATGGACTAAAGCTTACCGAGGCGACGAATCGATGACAGGAAGCGATCTTGGTCTAGATTGGGAAAAACTCTATTTCGGGAGATTGGCTACACCAAAACCAAATTAATTTTGCAAGAAGGTATATGATACATGAGAACACGATATGATGTGAAAGGATCATGAAAAATCTCACTGGATAGCTGGGGACACAACGAGCAATTTCGGGGCTAGAGGGCCTCGGTGCTGACGGCGTTCTGGCCTTTGGAGAGACTTGGCATGACTTTATAGGCTTGAATGAGATAGAAAATTAGATAGAAAATGACTCCAATTCACACATTTCAATTTAGAGTCCATTTCAGAAAATAGGTGATAAAAGGCAAATGGATGAATGAAACGCAAAGAAACCTGATGGAATGGATTTCTTGCATGATTTGGCATAACTCTCCTTTTAGGAGGATATTGAGATAATGTCTGGATTGAGAGTTTCCATGGGAGGGAGGAGAGAGAAGAATTGTGACCTTCTTTGTGTCTGATTGATGGATTCTTGAAGATGGTGAACAGTAGCTGGTACTAGAGAATAACAGGAAGAAAGGATGAGATGTCATCCAAGTAGGATGACAAGGTGACTTTGTAGGTTAGATAATAAGAATTCCAAGGTTAAGCGTGCGTGTTGAGCTTGGGGAAGTTTTTGGATGGGTGACCAATAGAAAGTTTTTTTCTTTTTCTTTTTTTTTGAAATTTTAAATTGAGCTCAAATATACTCCAAAATATCCAAGAAAATACAAAACAATTTCATGTGACGTAAGCAACCCAAATAAAATAAGTTTTTAGTTAATTAAAGTTTATTTTATTCATATTAAATATTTTAATTTCTAAAATTTTGGTTAAGCTTTAATTAATTCAAGAAAAATCTAAATGGTTATTTTTATTTTAAAAACTTTAAAAAGACTCTAAAAATCAAGATGTTACAATAACCTAGACAATATGAATGACTTAAAAGTTTTGAATATACATCTAGTTCGAGAACAAGTTATATATTCTAGGTTTTGACTTTTTGATTTGCAAATAATTCTTGAGATGAACTCAAAGGAGATAAAGAATTAGTTGCTCTCAAAGTCAATAATAAATAAAGAAAAATCCCCTAAATATGTGCATATAGATTCATGAAGTGGATTCATGCATATTTATGGAATTTTACGAAATTTTGACAGAATTTCCTTTATTTCTTGATCTTGTGGAAGCATGTTAATATCATAATCAAGGATAATCAATATGAATCACAGGTAACACGAGATGAACATTATACTATGATATTGCATAATAACAAAAATAGAAGTTCAAGGTAGTAACTATTACAAGTTCAACATATGAAGTTCATACAAGCAAAAGGCTCAAATATTAGATAACTATATAATAGATAACATCTCGATTTCATCTTCTTTCCATGGCTTTCCCTCTTCATCTTCATCTTCATCTTCATCCTCATCTCTCCCCCTTTGGCATCAAGTACCAAAAACCCACTAACTGGGGAAAGGATCGTGATGGCGGCAATGACGATAGTGAAGTTACGATGAAGGCTGCGTCAATTGCGAGATCGATGAAGAAGGATGCTCAAGTGCACTCACGCGCTGAGTCAAATCCGAGGCACAAAAGGAATCAGTTTTCACATCAAAATCGAAGCCATCTCGAGTCGGTTATTAATCTCAAATAGCCCTCTTGTTTCTGTAGCAAGTATCATCGTCAATTCCCAAGAAGCAACACATCGTGTGCAATGCAATCAGGCACACAAGAGCAGAGCAGCATCTGTGTGGGGACTCATATTTGATAATCTGAATCTCCTATGTATTCCAAGCTACTCCCTAGATTAGTGGCTAGCTCACACAATAATATTAGAAAATATCACATCCATACATGTGAATAAATAAAAGGGGTATTTCATATTACATAGACAACCATAAATAGGTCTTATGACCAAGTTTTACATACGGGCCAATAGGCTGAATGAGATTGTCCATAACAAAGCAGCGAAATAGTAAGTAAACCAAAAGGGCCTCTATAATCTGCCATAGGCAGTCAACTAGGGCTCAATCTAGTCCTAGCCTTCATCTTCCATGTCATAGCTAGAGGTATGGGTAAATCCATACACCGGATCATCACTTCTATCGTCTAAAACCACATATTAAGGAACAATGAGTACAAAAGTACTTAGCAAATCTCTATAGAGAATGCAACTATATATATATAAGATTCCTAATCTTGGGAGGCCCACATGTCATGGTTAAGGGTATACTTAACAATGAACTTCATATGGGGTTAATTAATCCGACTAATAGACCGGGTCCACTGGCCAATGAGACTAACTGGAACTATAGGGAGGCTCGCGGCAAAGCTCCTTGGTGAGCTCACCAGCGGCGAGAGGGAGGTTGGCGTGCTCGGCCATGGGCCAAAATAGAATGCCCAAGGCAAGAGCTAGCTACAAGTGGTGATGGCACTCAGAGAGGTGCACTATAGGGACGACTAGCCGATGGTGCGATGGCAAGGGCACTGAGCCATGCTCAAGCCAAAGCTAGATGCGCAATAGCTACAGTGGGTTGCCAATAGGGTTTTGGGCATGGCTCGGGAAACTAGGGTCATCGGGGTGGTGTTGGTGGCAGTGTCATGGAAGCGATGGCGAACCTTGGATTTCCTACCTATCTTCCTCAAATTGAGGGTGGTTTCATGATCTACAAGCTAGGGCAAAGCTAACAGAGCATTGCTCGGGCTTATCACACGATGTGTCATGCTATCCACGGTGGCGAGAATGGGTGAACATGGCCAGATGGCTACGGCCGATTCTTAGGTCCAATTGCTAGCCTACAAGGTTGGCTTTGAGCTGCTGAATTGAGAAAGGATGAAAGGGCTTACCGGGATTTTGGGCGAGGCGCAAGTATGGCGACGGTGAAGAGCTTGTTCGGTGTTAGGGAAGAAGAGATTGAGTTCACATTTTTTATCAAAAGGATTTATTTTAAAAATCTAAAACTCCAATAAGGCTTTAGGGAAATTTTAAAAAATGCACCAAAACATTTTAAAATTTATGGAAAATCATGCATGTTTATTTAGTAGATAAAATTGGGCTGTTACAAGTAGATCCATATTGATGGGTGATAATTCACCATGCAAGATTGTAGGCATTGGTTCTATCTAGATCAAGATGTTTGATGACACTGTCATACTTTATTGGATGTTCGACGTTGAGTATTCTTGATACTAAAGGGTACAAGTATTTAGGTAGAAGTGGAGTTCTGAAGGTTTTCAAATGTTCTCTTGTTATGATGAAAGGTGATATGAAGGTTGTCAACCTATATCATCTGTGAGGCACTGTAATTTCAGGTAATGTTGCTATTGCCTCAACTAAATCATCTGATTTTGATACTACTAATCTTTATCATATGTGTCTAGGACATATGAGTGAAGCTGGCATGATGAAGTTATACAAAAGAGGACTTCTTGATGGTCAAAGCATCGACAAGTTGAAGTTTTGTGAATATTGTATCTTTGGCAAGCAAAAGATGGTAAAATTTAACACCATGACTAACTTTACAAAAGATATATTGGATTATACTCACTTTGATTTGTGGGGAGCGTCTTGCGTTCCATCACATGGAGGTGTAAGCTACATGTTGACCATTATTAATTACTACTCGAGAAGAGTTTGAGCATTTTTTTGTCAAGCACAAATAGGATGTACTCAAGAAATTCAAGGAGTGGAAGATTATGATTAAAAGATAAACTGCTAAGCATGTCAAGAAGCTGTGTACCGATAATAACTTAGAATTCTGTTCTAGAGAATTTAAAGCTTTATGTAAGTTAGAGGACATTGTGAAACATTACATTGTCCTTGGTACTCCTCAACAAAATGGTGTGATCGAACATAAATAGAACCATCATGGAGAAGGTATATTTCATGTTGTCTAATTCTGACTTATCGAGGAATTATCAGGCTAAAGCTACTTCCACTGTTTGTTATTTGATTAATTGGTCACCTAACATAGTTACTGATAAGAAGACTCCAATTGAGGTATGGTCTAGTCCTCTAATAGATTATTCAAATTTAAGAATATTTAGTTGTTCTACTTATGCTAATGTTAACAATGGTAAATTAGAGCCTAGAGCCATTAAGTGTATTTGCTTTGTTATAAATAAAGTGTGAAAAGATATAAATTGTGGAATCCTAAAAATATAAAGGTGGTTATTAGTAGAAGTGTTACTTTTGATGAGTCTGCTATCTTGTATGATAAACTATCTATTTATTGTTCCTGTTGAGAGGTACCAGAAGTCAAGTGTGCAAGTGAAGCATGTTGTTACTTCAAGATTCTCACCAGAAGCTAACAAGGAAAACATACTGCAAGTTACTATTGTTGCACCACCAATAAAATATTCCATTGTAGCTGATAGAGAAGGTAGGAGATCTAGCTTCCTAAGAGATTGATTGAAAAAGCCAATGTTATTGCTTATTATTTGAATGTGGCAGAAGATATTGAAGGTACTGTAGGCATTTATCTTATTTAGAGGCTATCTCTTTTAGTATTTCAGAAAAATGGATGACTATAATACATGATGAGATGGAATCTCTTGAGAAGAAAGGCACTTGAGATCTAGTAAATTTGCCAATTGAGAAAAAACATATTCGCCGCAAATGGATCTTCAAGAAGAAAGAAGACATTTCACCAATTGAAGATGTTAGGTACAAAGCAAGGCTCATTTCTAAATAATACAACCAAATTCTAGGTATTGATTTCATGGATATCTTTTCCTCGGTTGTGAAGTATAGTTCTATTTGCACTTTACTTAGTATTATGGCTATGCATAATTATGAGCTTGAGCAATTGGATGTAAAAATCATGTTCTTACATGGGGAGTTGGAGGAAGATCTTTTACGGAGCAACCGAAAGGTTTTGTTATTCCAGAAAAGGAGAATTTTGCTTGCAAGTTGAAAAAAAATCTCTTTACGGTTTGAAGCAATCACCTAGACAGTAGTATAAAAAATTTAACTCTTTTATGATCTCTCATGATTTTAAAAGATCTGATTATGGTAGTTGTACTTATTTGAAGACTATTAATGGTTCAACTATTTATTTGCTCTTATATATTGATGATATGTTAATTACTGCAAAAGACAAGGCATAAATTTTAAAGTTAAAGGTACAATTAAGCAGTGAATTTGACATGAAGGATTTCAGTGCAACAAATAAGATTCTTGGCCTAAAAATCATCAGAGATAGATGGTTTGATAAATTATACCTAAGTCAGAAATGGTATATTGATAAAGTCATTTGTCGTTTCAACATGCATAAGAATAAATAGGAGAATGTTTCATTAGCTGCACATTTTAGACTTTCTTTAGTGTCATGTCCACAGTCAGACGGTGAAGTTGAGTATATGTCTAGAGTTTCATATGTCAATGCAGTTGGTTCACTTATGTATGCCATAGTATATTCTTGTCTCGATTTATCCTAATCATTGAGCGTTGTTATTAGACACAAGGCAAATCCTGGAAAAGAGTATTGGAAACCAGTTCAGTAGATTTTCATATACTTGCGGGGCACTCCTGATTCTTGTTTACAATTTGAGAAGATTAGAGATAGATTCGTTGGTTAATTGGATTTTGATTTTTCTAGAGATTTGGATATAAGATCTCCTACTGGTTATGTGTTTACTTTGGGAGGATGTGTCGTTAATTGAAAAGCAAGTTTACAAGTTATCATTACCTAGTCCACTATAGAAGCCGCGTATATAGCTATTTTTGAGGCTTGCAAAGAAACCATTTGGTAAGAGATTTGTTTACTAAACTTTTTGGAAGTACATATTGCTTTACAATATTTTGTGATAATCTGATTGCTATTTGTCTTAAAATGATCCAATGTTTTATGAGAGAACAAAGCAAATTGATATCGAATATCACAACATTCGGGTTGTCATTGCTCAAAATGGTATTAAAATCAACAAAATAAGTACTCATGATAATCTGATTGATATATTAACAAAGCTAGTTTCTGCCACTAAGTGTGAGCTTTGCTCAGACTTAGTTATTACACTCACTGGTTCTATAGACTTTTAGTGTATAAGGTGTTCATCCTGATTTAATTAAAGGAGTTTATTATAGTCTTAACTACTGAGAGAATTCGGCTTAAGGTGGAGATTATTGCATTCTGATCTAAATATGTTCTGTGTTCATGTCAGACAACTCTGATTTAGACTTATCTTCCTTGCCCTATATATATACCTTTATAATCATATGTTCTATGCGGTCTATCGTCTTATGCTTATAATTTCTTCTCATATAGTGAATTACGACTTTATGCGGCCATGGTTTTTTCAACCGGCACCGTCTGGAAAGAACCGGCTTTTCTTCAGCTAAACAAATACTGCATCTTGACTGCCCATTTTAGTGCCCAACAGTGACCTTTCAGGCACTCAATTTGGCCCATCCGCAAGAAAGCAACCAGCAGCAGTCACAAGTCTGAATTCTTAAGAAACAGGCAATTAAAGGCACAAGAATCTGTCACATGGAATTGCAACAGATGGATAGACGGAGTGCCCAGTCAATTATAGATCTTGACACTGCAGCTGGATCCTTCTCGCCCGTACTTTGAGATTCCAAAGATGCCCTCCTCCCCCTCATGTACTGCATTATTGGTGTACCAGTGAAACTGCACCGGCAAATGCAGGTGTCACCTAATGAGTCCACAAGGTTTAGCAGCCGTTCGAACTTGGAAGAGTCCATGGCCGTCGCTTTCGGAGCAAGGACTCTGCATTCTGCAAAAAAAAAAAAAAATGGACCGCCGCGTCATGCGTCAGCGATCCCGGTCCGTCCATCTGTGGCAGAACTAGAGGGCAGCATGTTCCCCAGTCACCCACTGAGATGTGAGGTGCTACATCTTCCAATAGTTCAGGTGTAGTCATCGTTGAAGCATCAAATCATCAATGCAAAAACAAATCGGGCCTTGCATCTCCATATTTATATTTTGTTTTCCAGAAAGATCTCAAGTTCCTGGATCTATTCTCTGCAGTGACTTCCAGAGGATGTTAACTGTCTGTAAATGAAGTGATCTTGATTCTGAAGTTTGCGAAGGTATCCAATTCTAGCAGGGTTATCAAGCACATAGCAAAGCAGAATTTGATCAGCAGAATAAGAGAAAACATCAAGGACGGTACGATATGCATGATGCTGCTAAAGGGAGAGGGAAGCTAATGCGGTGGCATGCCTACCTTGAAAGAGAAATTTTGCTGCCGTACTAAATGTCGCACTGGCCGCGCTGCTTTCAGTCGGCATCACCACCGCTACCATGCATCATCTGTTCACGAGTCATGACACCTAGCACACCAGGAATCAAGGAATTGATCGTGAAACAAGATTAATATAAGTAAGCCATCATTTAATGGTGATCAGCCAACCTTGTACAAGACCAACAATAGTAACAGGAACCAATTCTCTTTCACGGTAGTAAACATTTTGCAAAAACACTTGGTTGAAAAACAGCAGCCAATCAGTAGTCAAAGTTTGCGACAGTTTATAAACTACTTTATTTATTAATCTTAACCATAAAGCTGAACATCATATAAGAAGATCATGCCCACCAAACAAAACTGTAACAACAGCCATTTGTGTTAACAAAGCAATGAACAGGCCCCATTTAAATAATCACTCGATCAGGCCATTTAGTTACAGCTAAGCTATGCAAGGAAAAACCATGGACATAATCCCTTGATGCTCGGAAGCGTCATAACAGGTACGCAAAAACAAACATGAGCAGCAGTCTGATCACATGGCTCGTCATTATCCTCACTGCAGTGCTTTTGACACAAAAGTCTCTCCAAACACCATGTTCCCACGCTTGTATCACCTTTACCCACTTTATTCTTTATGTACTCATTTACAGTTGCCTTCCATATCAGTGGCATGTGCACCTACAAGCAACTAGGAATAGCAGAATTCTGCGCTTTCCAAAGAATGACAAATACCCTGTTTGTCTCAAACGAAGAAAAAGATATACTATTAGCAGTAAAGTGTGGCGATGAGCAGTTGGTACATGAGTCTGATATGCCGTTAATCTTAAACTGATGCGTCATTGCGGAACACATTTATCTGGCGCCAACTTCAATAATTCGATAATTTTTTCAGTACTTTAGGGGCTTGGTAAGCATAAAGATTGCAGAAGTACCGGAAAGAAGCAAAGCCGAAGGGGACTGCCAAATTGTGGGAGGCAATGAAGCTGAAAAATATAACTTCATAACGACAGGTTACGCAAAATTCACTCATTTTGAGAAGCTCCCATACTTCCCATGTTTTCACCGAAGATGTAGCTTTCTTGCGTATTATACACGCATATTCAATGAATATCAGTTAACCCCTGATGCAGCTGTTTACTATGTTGGAAACTACAAATGAATGGTATTTCAATCTATAATCATGTCTTAAACACAGTATAAACTGCTTTCAATTAACCAAAGAATGGTAGAAATTCTACCGTAGAATGGTAGGATTGCATTTAATCCATGAACTGTGTGGTGTATGTTCCTTTTCCCTTTGCAAGGATAATGTTGTATTGAAGCCAAGCTTGTGGAAGGTCTGCCCAAGGTCTATGGCTATCTGGTCAAGGATAGTGCAATGCGATTGATGATTCTAGTCCTGAATAGGAGTGGTTAAACTATCACTTTTGCTAACAGCAATATGGGTGTCCATTCTCGTGCAACAACCTTCCATATGGACCATAGACTCAGAATGTGATCATCCAGGTCAAACATATCTCCATGTAGCTTCTATCGAGGTTGGTTTAGGCCGGAATCTCAGGGATCATAATAGCAACATCCAAGTGGGTTATCTATGAAGGTTGTGTGAGTGGTGCGGGGCAAATATTTCGACCTTCGCCTTGGAAAAGCATTGCATCAGCATATGATCTATGCTGTTTTATTTAGGTGCCTGCTAGTCTGGTAGGATTGAGTTGATTATGGGATCTTCATTTGTGTTTTCCTTTTATCTAGATGCCTTTTAATCTTGACCACATGACTTAACTAACCTCTCAGACTCTCAGTTGAAGCTGCTTGCCTGCTTCATGCTGCAATGCCACTGTAGTAATAGTAGAGCACTAGACCTTACCGTAGTTGCCAAATTCGCTAAAACCCCCACAATAGTACCAGATTTGTCGACCCCGTTTTAGCGAATGCTGATCCAGCATCGGTTTCCTGTGGATTTTTGGGAGTGAAGGTGGCACACGCCGCACACCGCATACCATGACCTTGATGTACTGTGTTCCAGGTAACTATGGAGTAAACCAAGTATGTTGTTGTACTGATCAGAACCCTGAAAAAAGTAATTGTGGATGAAATCGGCATGTGAGTGCAAACAAGCATGTGATTTAGTAAATAATATATGAAAACTGAAAAGCACTATTTAACCATGCTATTCTGAAACATGGCTACTTTTTAGCAACCTGCAACCTCAAATAGCAAGTTGATGTATTGATGTACTCAGAACATGGCATCATTTGAAATCAAGATGATTTAACTGGCTACGAAATTTATATTCAATTGTTATGTACATCCTTAATTGTCCATCTTCCAATGCAGTGCCAAAACAAAACGGTTAAGTTTATCTTCCTAGTCTAAATTTTGTTTTCTGTCAATGTGGTCAGCATAGGAGCTGTCAAACAATTTTCATGGAAAGGAAAAGGACGGTATTTGTTAGTGAACCATATATTTGATTGAAGCTATATCTATCCATCGTGATCCTGTCGGTAAGAAATACGAATTATGTGTCCAAATAAGACCTCAAAGTTAATTTCAAGTTTCTACTCAACATACATGAATACAAACATGAAAAATCGCGCTTATGATCACAGCAAAATATGCAGCAATCGTGATGGCAGTGATCAAGAAGGATGATTGAAACCATCACACAAAGAAAGCAAAATAGACTTAGCAAAATTTTAGCCCGAGAGCCTAATTTTGACAGCATTTGTGCAACCAAAACACATGCTAACACAACAAAACAAATCGCAAAAATTTCTAGCCCTCCACTTGACCAGATGGAACTGAAACTTGTGAGTGCTAAATGCTAACTAAGCCACCATTTCTCTACGGAGTAATCCACTCCAATGTGATGTAGTGCGATCGTTGCAACCGGCTCGATCCATTCCCGGGACGGGCACCAAGAACGAAAAACTGAGGGGAAAAGATGCAGCAAGAAGGAGACCGTGCGCACCTCGCGAGCCTCGGCGGGGTCGCCAAGGAGAGGGAGAGCGAGAGCGAAACCCTAATAAAAGCCTCCATTGGCGCGCCGCGCCGCTCTAGGGAGGGAGACGGGGGGATCGGAGGTGGCAGTGAAGGAGAAGGGAAGCGGCGGATACAAGTGGGCTTAGTTTCGGGCCTCCGACCTACGGGCCTAGTGTTTCGGAAGCCTATAAGCCCACTTCAAACTCAATCTGGGGCCCTAATTCTGCACTCCACAAAATTGTTACCGTTGGGACCGAATGTTCAGAAATTCCCAATTCCTCTCGCCATTTTTTCATCCCTCCTCTCCTCTGTCCTCTCTCGCGGACGAGCACGGGCGCGCATGGCGAATTGGCCGCCGCTTCGCGCCGTCGAGGAGAAGGTATTGCGCCGATGCTCTCCTCCGCCTTCCCGTAGGATCTGTGTGTCTCGCGCGCGCGCTGCTGTCTCGAGGGGAATCGAGGAGGGTTTGGCTTAATCCGCCGGGTGGTTCTTCTTTGTTGCTTGCTTGGTGCAGTGCGGTTTGGTTCTGCTTGCTCATCTTTTCATTTGGCAAGGGAATTTGTTGATTTTTTTCTTTTCAAGGTTTGGGCGGTGGAATTAATGTTCAGCGATACCACATATGTTCTAAGTCTCACCTGATAGTGTGTGTGGTATTCCATATCGGATGAAAAGGTTCGAGAAACCACAAGTAGGTGGAAACGGATCTTGATAGTCCTAAATATAAATACGAATTTATATTTTTAAAATAAATATAAATTTAAATTTAAATATTTTTAAATACAAATACAAATCAAATATCGTAACAAATACGAATTCAAATAGAATATGTACTTAATTCGGTCAAAAAGAAATATCCTCCTACAACATCTGTAATAAATCTCGGTAAAACAAATTTATGTAACATAATTATATGATTATACCATCTACACTATATACCTACACAGGTGCTCATTTTCTATACTAGCAATAGCAGCACAAGTTGGTTAGTAAACCAAGCAGAGTCTATCAGGATGAACTTCGGATACGAATATTCTCAAATACGGATATGAATGTTTTTGAATGCGAATAGAAATATTCTCAGATACAGATACGAATATTTTTAAATGCAGATTTTACTTACCATATTCATGTTTTCTCGAATACGAATATCAGATAAAATGGATTATCCATTACCGTTTTTAGAGGTGCAAACAGTATGGGTTAATCTCGACCAATCCAGTACCAAATCTGGTTGATACCGAATATGGGAAGGTAAATTTAGCATCCGATACCGAATTTGGTCCGTACTGGATAATTGTTGCCGATTATGGTAACGAAAATGGTAGAGCTAAAATCTGACCGAATAGCATTGGTAATGGTAAATCGGATACTATCTGACCGAATATCCGAACAAGCAAGTTAGTACCCTAACTGGCTCAGCCCATCAACTATCATTGACACCAACGACATAGATTTTATCAAAGTCGTAACCTAACTTAGAGTCCAGCTACTCTAACCAGTCGCCACTAATACTCCCCGTTTATGCTGAACTTGCATATGAATTTATGTATGAATTTATCGATTATGTTGAACATGTGTTGTATCGGCTATTATACTTAAGTAATCTAGATGACTTTATTGCTAGTTGAAGACTTGAAGTGATGGTGGTATAGTTCAGTGTATATTCCTTTATGTATACACATACTATCCGTCTATATTATCCGTTTTCGATCCAAAACCGTTATGTATCCGTCCTGATGACACCATATTCAGAACTCTGAATAATTCAAATTCGTATTTGTATCCGGTCATACCGTATCCGACTTCGAATCTGGGGAAAAAAATATGGGTTAGGATACGGTATGAATAATATCCGTCCGAATCCGATCCGATTACACCCCTAATCGTTTTTCACCCCTAACAATAACCAACCAATGAGGTTAGGATCATTCATAGATTCCAACACATTATAAGTTTTTGAGTTAGCATGTCACATAAACATTGCATCATTAGTAATCTCATGATGTTCTTTCAAAATGGACTTGTCGCCACCATGTTTATGTAGACATGTAAAAACAATGCCCACCAGGTCTATGTTTATGCTTGTTTAAAGTTTAGAGTCAACGACATGAAACTTAGCCAACTGTAGGATCAAGAATAACCGACTAGACGGGGGTTGAATAAGAGGTTCTAAAAATTCTCGCCTTTTGAAAATTAACTATAACAAGTGATCACTAAGCAAGAACATTAATTAATTTCAACCTACTCAATTCTAGTAATCATAAGGCACCACAAGAAATTATGATTACAATTTAAACTACAATCACAAGAATATATGATAATTGCAAAGCTATTTATGTAAGCACTAAAAAAAGATAAGAAATAACAACAAGTAGACACATGATGGTTTTTCAGTGGTATCGAAGACTTGCTAGTCTTCACTAATCTACGTTGAGGAAAGCCCAAACGTTGTTGGACCAGCTCCATGAATTAAACCTCAACTCAATCACTATTGGTTGCTCTTGCTCCTCTCTAGAGATGGCGAGCACCAAGCAACTCACAATCTTGCTCGGGTCTCTTCACAAGCTTCTTGAAGAGATCACCTCGCGATTAACCATCTGGTCATCTAGGTACCAGCAAGCACCAAGAGTAAAAGATCATGCTTCACTTGACGGCTATCAAGTGTCAAGGATTAATATAAATGATTATGCACTTAACTTTGGCTCACAACACCTCAAATGAATGCACACAATGAAAAGAGGTGTAAAATGAATGCTCAAGACTCAAAGATGTTCAATGCAAGTTCAGCAGCATCTCCTTGAGCTGGTGGGGGGTATTTATACCCTCACCAACCAAAACTTGCCGTTACAAAAATTTATTCTGAAAAATTAGGAAAATCGGAACTACCAGCGTTCAAAGTGCGGTACTACCGTAATGTACTACAGCACATAGTAACGGCTATGTCAGAGCGTCAGAACTAGTCATTAAAAAATAATATGGTACTACTATCGTTGTAAGTGCGGGACTACCACACTACGGTAATTCCGCATGTCGGTGCAGTACTACCGCACCACAGTAGTTCCGCCGTGTAATCGCTGGTACTTCCGATTTTGTGGCACTTAAGTCTCAGTGGGGGTTACTCTTTGGAAAAAATGTACCGCTAAAAATCCAGTACTACCGGGTTCCGGTAATTCCGCAGTTTTCATGGCAGTACTACCGCACTCTGGTAGTACCACGTTTTATACGCCGGTACTTCCGATTTTTCTGAGAGATCACAGTTGGTTTTCAAACTTAATTTTATGTGCATGCATGATCCTAGGTTGATCCATGTGGCACATGAATATGCTATCAAGCTACTTTCTATGATCCTTCTTAATATCACGATGACTATCCTATAATCCAATTTTACAACCTTTCTCCTAAGACCGGTAAAATACGAAAAGGGATCCTATATTTCATATACCTTATTTTTGATCTATCTTGATGTTCATTTCGCATGCAACTTGCTTTTGTTCTTTGCGCACTTATGAGACTTAGCATATGCAATTCTCAACAAACATATTAGTCTTATATTCATAAAACATCATTAATTACCAAAATCAATTTTTAGAGGTCTAGATACTTTCACCAACAAAATATGGCGCTTTCAAAGCAAGTTTTGTTAGAAATGTTGGCTAGTCCTTAAGCCTGGACGAATAGCACTAGTGTGTTTTTTTATAAACATAAATTTTGAGGGGTAATAAATAAATAATTATACAATTCAAAAATCCATATTGAAGGACTATATGAGAAGGTCTTGATTAATGTTGTGATGAACTATTTTAATATTTTTGGAGTAGTTATTTGACTTTGCAAAGATCGCACTTTGTCAGGATTGGTTTGAGTAGAAATTGAAAATTTTGGGATTTGAGTCATAGATTGAGTTGAGCTGACCTGGATTATTACATTAAGATTGCATGATGCATGTTTTGGTTAACGTGGGTTATGTTGTGAAGAACTTTTGTTTGAAAACAATTTCTTTGTCTTTGGATATGCAGGGTCGGTTGAAATCAACCATGGTTAATGGCCCAAAACGATTGTGAATATCAAGTGAGACGGTGAGCTCAAATATGGTATGAGAAAGATGAAAAATGTTGAAGGCGAGTTCGAACGATGGGATTACACCATAAGGTTTGGACGGTACAAGTGAGTCGTGATTTGCTGGAATCAGGATGGGAGAGACTTGACAATATGTGGCAAGCCAGTGGTGCACCTATACGTGACAAGCATGGTGACTACTTACAAATGATGGTAATGACCGAATCGACGAGGGGTATTTTAGTATTAGCCAAAATACAGGAAATCACCTTAGATCGAAACCGCGACATGTGGGCGACGCATTGGAAAGTTGTTTAGGTCAAGGTGGAGCTGATTCGATCGAGATATATCGAGGCTAAAGATTTAGCGAATACAGGCTTATACGCTTTGAAAAATGTGCATAAGCGAACATGTGTAAATAAAACCTATTTGTGTGGGGTTAACAGATTTTCTCTGTTGTGCTAAGTAGATGAAAACCTAGCCCATTTATAAAAGGGGGTTGGGATAGAGACATGTGGTAACCATCCGACCAATCTCTTTTGTGCCTTCATATTTTAGTATTAAGGTTTGAAATGTATGATGTGTTCTCTTTCCTATAAGGTGGAGTAGCTGTAAAACATATCTCTTCAAATGACAATACATCAACTTTTGATGATCTCTATGTCTATTTTGTGTTTTGATTGATTTGCTCTTGTTTCAGTTAGTTTTGATCTCTCCTGTTCCCTTTTCTTGATCTTGCTATGCCAAGGATGTGATTAAAATAAAGACAACTTCTGAAAATTAATCTCATATCATCTAGATACTTTGATAGCAAATTCATGAAGAAACCCGTTTTTGTTCGATTTTGGCCTCTTCGAGTGATTTCTTGTTTCAAGGGTTTTGGATCAATTTCTTTGGTGTTCTAGATTGCTGTAACATGTGAAAGTACATCTAGATGGCTATCATCCACCCACGAGCAGGTTGTATTCACCATTTGGGGTTTTGGCTCAATTTCGGTGCAACCTTACAATAAACTAAAAAGGTCTTAACTTTGACCATGATTTTCATGATCGTTTATTAGAATAGGTTCTTGATAACCATGAGAAGGTCTCTACAAAGTTTTATATCATTTAAAATTGGGCTAAAAATACTATTCATCGTCCCGATTTTACTATAGCAGCGGTCAGACCGCCCTGCCTAGGCCGGTCAGACTGTTGTTTGAGACCGATCAGACCGCCAGGAAGGGTTAGGTTCTAAGTTTTGTTGAATTGAGCAAGTTGGTTTGATCTTTAGCTGAGGATTATGTATTCTACACCTTTGTAGGTGTTTGAGGATAGAATCTTGAATACTTAAGGAAAAATTCTAAGTTCGCACCATTTACCTCTCTCTATTGCCATATTCGGTCTTTCAATTGGTATGAAAGACTGGTTAGCTCTTCTCATAGATCTTAATAGGGCTTTAGATCCTTGGTAGTAGGCAAGTATTCCACCAAGCCTCCTATCTTCGATGGGGTCGACTATCCCTTTTGGAAGAGTAGGATGGAGTCTTACATTCAGGCTCAAGGTTATGCAATTTGCAAGAAGGTTAAGACCAGATTTGTTGTTCCTGTTGAGGATGACATCATGGCTATGAATATGCCGGATGTTGAGGCAAATGCTAAGGCAAGAAAAATCATCATTCAAGGTCTTAACCGAAGTGAGTTTGATCGTTTCTCTCATCTCACATCGGCGTTTGACATTTAGGTGACTCTTGATGCATACCAAAAGGGCATCACCCAGATCAAGATTGTCTGACAGGACCAGTACAAGCGAGAATACAACAAATTTGATATGCTTGCTGGTGAGTCCCTTGATAGTGCTTTGGTAGATTTCATAAAATTCTGAGCAACCTCCGAACTATTGGTCTCATATATTCAGACTTGGATAATACTCATCAGATGCTATCTGCCTTGAACCTCAGAGTGTGGGAGATAAAACTGACCATCATCAAGGACACGACTGATCTGTCAACCTTTACTTTTTATGCGTTGTACTCATGCCTCAAGACATATGAGATCAACATTGTCTCTCGTAAGATAAAGTCACAGTCAATAAACTTGGTCATCGATTCCACTTCTGGAGCATCTTCTGATGGTGCTTCTGGGTTCTCTCTAGCTGCTTTGTATGAAATAAGTGATGACCAGTTTAAGCAATTTCTAGAGAGTGAGCTAGCCCTCTTAGCCAGAAAGTTCTCATGCATACAAGAGGGTTAGAGAGAGGAAGAAAGGAGGTCCAGTGATTTGCTTCAAGTGTGGTGGCCCTAGCCACATTCGAGTGAAATACCCCAAACTAGAGAAGGGCAAGAACGACTATGCTAGTACAAATAAGAACGACTACATCAGTAAGAACTGCAATAAGAAGTCATCAGCTCGTGATCAAGGCAAGGACAAAAAGTACCGTAACCTTGGTAAAGCCAAAAAGCTTTTCCACCGTGTCCTTACCACTTTTGACAACTTCAACTTCAACAATATAGAGGGCTAGAGCGATGAAAATGGCAAGGATGATCTATAGAAGGATACCAAGGACAACGACGACTTCACTGGGATGTGCTTCATGGCTGATAAGAACAACATTAGCGATGACAATCTCTACAATGACTTCGATGAGGTATGCCACTCCTACAACTAGCTCAATGATGCTTTTCTCAAGTTACGAAAGTTTTGTGCTAGATTGAGGTCTAGGTGTGGTGAGTTAGAGAAGGAGATAGAGAACTTGTCATGGGAGTTTACTTCACTTAGATCTGCTTCCTCCTGTGATAATTGCGATATATGTACTTCTTTGCTTAGAGATATGGAGAAACTAAAGACTATGCATGATAGTGTGATTTTTGAGCTAAATTTACTTAAGGTGGAGAATGTTAGTTTGTTAGCTCAATTAAAAATAGCTAGAATTGTTCCTTCATAATCTGATTTTGTTGAGACTACATTTCTGCACTTCATGTGAGGATAAGGACAATACTTTTAGAGGATTATATACCATGCTTCTTGATCTACCTAAAATTTGTGATAGCTGTAAAACTTGAAGATTAATTTAAAGAAGGCAGATCATAGAGCCCACTATTTCTTGTACCAACTGCCCTAAATGGACTGCTAAATTTGAATCTGTCTGTAAAAAATTTCAGGACATGTGTGATCAAAATAAGAAAATAACTCAATATGCTTCTAAGGCACCTGTTAACTCACCATGCAACAATTGTGAAAACCCAAATTTGAATTGATTACTTTAGATGAAAAATGTGTGAGCTAACTAAAGATTTACTAAAGAAGTTACAATCTGTTTACTCTTTCTGTGCTGAGGTAGAGGAGAAATTGAGTTATATGCAAGAAACCTTTAGGAAGAGTTATGAGGCTTAGATGACTATAATCAGGACTGCCTCTTGTGTGCCTTGTGAAGCCCTCAAAGTTGTGGTAGTCTTGTATAAGGAGAGATATGCTCGTGCTATTCGATCTTCTTCTTCCGGTTCTTTATCCTCTCCTTCTGACTCCTCACCCTCTGCTTCTTATACTTCATGTGCCTCTCTTTTTCAAGAGTGTGAGTTTCTCATAAACACTCTCGAAAGATTTGTTAGAGACAAGAAAAGACTCAATCTTATTGTAAACAAATCCAAAATCTATAAGTTTAATCAAAGTCTAGGATATGATTTTCTAGAGAATGCGAGGAAACATCCACCAACTATTGTTAGAGCTGTTGCAACAGATGTGATTGAGGTTGAGCCTGAGCCTAAGAAAGTAGTGTTTAAGTCTGCAGGTTTTGTCTAAGAGATTTCTGACAGTAAGGTTGTGCATCCTGCTACTTCAATCTCTCAAAAGCCAAAGTATCATTGCACCTTCTGTCAGAAGGATGGACATGTAGATGGGTTCTACTTCAGGCATGCCAAGGTTGTAGGTAGTTCACGCTCTTAGGGGTATTTAGAGTTAGCCTCAGACTTGGAGTGGTCCTAAGATTGACACGAGGTCCAGAGTTATAGGTAGTTCTCTTGACTTTCTTGGTTTTAGGCAGCATCGAGAACGTGGCTTTTAGACACCTTCTCGTTTTGGTCCTCGAGTTGCTTCTGGTCAGGGTTTTCGTCGTCCTAAGAATAGACCTTATTTTCCCCGTCGAGGTGGCTATCTGCAACATGATTAGTATACTACTGTTGGTCAGACCCTCTCTTATATAGCGATCAGACCTAGCAGAGGCTTGAGGTCTGCTTCTAGACCATCTGGTTCTGTGAGAGGTGGAGTACGTAGAGTAGATAGAGGTCAGTCTTTTATTTCTCGGATTGGATCTACTGCTCGTCATGTGACTTAGTACTGGATTCCTAGATCTGCTCTTATTTACCCTAGTACTAAGCCACCGATGTTTTCCTCTCACTGACTCAGGTTCGTCAGGCAAGGAAGGGAGAGGTTTGGCTTGTCAACTCTTGTTGTTCTCATCACATGACTGGAGACTCTTGTTGTTTCTCTTCCCTAGTCCGAACTCTAGGTGATAAGACGATCACCTTTGGAGATGCTTTGTCAGGTCGAGTCATCGCTAAAGGTACTATGTGCATTAATGATTCTTTTATTCTTAAGGATGTTGACTTAGTGAGTAAGCTGCGATATAATTTGTTATCTGTTTCCCAGCTTACCGATGATGATTTCGATGTAAGTTTTGAGAAAAATACTTGCATGATTCTTGATTCTTTAGGAGTCTAGTTTACGAGATTTCTAGATTTGGGATAATCTTTCGTGCTTATTTTGTTGAGTCTTCTGGTTATTCTCTTCGATATTTAGTTGCTTTTGAGTCTTGTAATCTCTCCTTCTAGTATAGGAGACTTGGTCACATTAGTTTTGATCATTTAACCCAAGTTAGCGGTCACGACCTCATTCGTGGTCTACCTAAGCTCAAGATGGTCAAAGACATAGTTTGTGCTTCTTGCTAGCTATCGCGACTTGAATATCTAAATCCAGATTCTTTATGTGTACCACACTAGTCCAGGATCACACTAGTACACATAGTGTAATATAGATAAAATATCGACCAAATACATGATAAAATAAAGAAAAAGACTCAAATATTAATAATCATCATAGTACGATCTTATGGCCAAGCTTAATATAAATAGTATGAAGGGCTTAAGAAACTAGCAACGAAAAACAGAATTAAGTATGGTAGCCATTTGACATGCGCACAAGCAATCGATTGAAAAGCGAAGTATTAATCCGTGAAAACAAAAATTTCAGCAAACATGGCTGTCAAAAAACCTCAATAACTACTCATGCAAAATTAATGAAACTTGAACCATAGCATGATGAGGTCCTTAGGGTCATGATTTCAAATTAATTGCAAAATAAAGTCCAAGAGATAGACCTTTCTTGATCAAAGTTCACGTTACATCAAAACCAAAATTTCAGCAAACATGGATGTTAAGAAACCTCAAGAACTCCAAATTTACTTAACAAAAATTGATGAAACTTGAACCATGATTAAGAAATGATCTTAGAGCCATGATTCCGTAAGGAATTACATACATATCCCCAAAATCTCAACCTATCATTCAAATAGTTCAAGCTGCACCAAAAAGAGCAATTTCAGCTCAAGAACATGGTAAATGCAAACACAACTTGAGCAAGAATGAGTTCTAATGGATCCTACTGGGTTGGGATATGTTCTTGATGAACTCCTCAACCTCTTACATGTCCTAGATCTAATAGAACTATAGCAAGTAGAAGGATGGGAAGAGAAACTCAAGTTGCAACAAAAAGCTAGAAATTGCAAGAAATAAAATAAATTTTAGAACATGTATGAACTTAAAACTTTCATTGCTTTGAAAGGAAGAATTTCAAAGTCATACTTCCTAGTGGGCAAAGCTCAAAGGAGTATAAGAAAACCCTAAATTCTTTTCCAATATTGGTGATAGGGGCATACCCCTACCCCTCTATTTATAGTCTTTTGGGAGCAATCTCGACCCTTGGATCACTTCAAGGGCTAAAGATAACTCTCTCCACTTACTCATATCTACTTATAGTTCAGCCAACTCTTTTCCTTACCTAGAATAGCCCTCTAGGCTAGTTACAATTACAACTCATTACTTAGCATTCATCACAAAGCGGTTATTACAAGATCTGAGCCCTCGGCTCTACACAGCTCAATGCACATGGTTTATCTAGCCCTAAACCATCTCTAAGAGTGTGTCACGGCAATTTCCATCTCAAAGATTCCTGATAATATACCAATTACATCAATGCCACCTGGAGCTACCACGCTGCTCCACCTTGACGATCTTCACTCCTTGTGTCTCGAGCTTTGAACACCCTCGGAACATATCGCTGACACTTGAACACTGCCAAGTCACCCAGAGTCGCCGCATAGACCCGTCTCGCAACATCTTCTTGAAGACTCCATCTTTATGACTGGACTTGATTCTCGATGATCTCCTTGACCTCTATGATCATTTTGGATGCCAATCTCTCTAAGCTTGCTCCCAATCCTACGTCAATAATCATCTAAGCCATCAAGTCAACCTATTGTCAACAAAGACAACGAAATCGTTTCCTTGGCACAAGTGCCACATACTTGACTATCATTAGTAAAAAACATGCATCATAATATCACATACAACCTAGATTAAACACAAAACTCAACTTTTTGATCTTTAAATACTCTCAAACCTTCACCACTAAGTCCCAAATGTTATCAAATATTCATCACAATATGAAGAGAGTCTCCACATGGTCTAATAATCTCCTCCTTCATGAATATACTTACAACCCACATCAAAATATAAATTCAAGGTTTTAAGAAAAGAAGTTAGCGAAGAGACAAACTTAGTCCAAAAATGAAACAAGAAAATAGTGACCAAGTTGCCAAAAAGAAAGGAGCTCAACAAAACAAATAGCTCAAAAACTCCTAAGCCTATTAGAATCTACAAAAGAACTCAAAAATGATCAAATGAAGAACATGATATGCAAGTGACCTATACTTCATTTGAAAATCATTTTGATGTATTAAGTCAAATTTTTTAATTTTTCATTTTCAGCCTATGCATTTTGTACATTTCTCTCCTCTTTTGTTAATTACATCGAGAGACTAGTTAATGCCAATGAGCGCAAAAGAAAGCATGTATACATGAAATGTATGGGAATACAAACCTAAAGAGCTCTGCATATTATTCAACATGAATATGAAGCTCAAAGTATTACACCAAGCCGTGTCAACTTAGATCTGGCTAAACTACTAGTTCATGACCAAACATATAGCATAAAGCAAAGACTAACTAGTAAGATAAGCAATTTGCTCAAATTAATGGCAAGTTTTGCATGATTACATAGGTAGCAAGTTCTTAGCATAATTTTAACTAAAAATACAGAGTCATGTCCAAGATGCAAAGAAAAATCTAGAGTTCAACTTAGTTAACACTTTAGACGTGCTACAAGTTCTTGAAAGAACCTAAAGCTCATTTTTATTTTATATTTGTTTTTGTAAGGTGGGATCGAACCACATCTTTTGCAAAGTGGGATTGAACCATATCTTTCGCAATTTTCAATCTTTTTCTATTTTTTGGTGAGGTTGATGTCACATCTTTACAATATTCATTTTTTAGTTTTTTTGGGTGAGATTGACCTCACATCTTTTCACTACGAGCATATTTACATAAGGTTCAAACATGATTCAAAATAGCTCAAGCCCAAGTTACTCTAGGGACTCTAGTAGAAATTCAAATTATCTAAGGATATGGTATAAGTATTAAGAGTTAGCAAGTAAAAGCTATAAATTTCATCAAGTTTTAAATAAATCTCATGTTGACGTTTAATTTTCAGTAAGCATTGATAAGCTAAATGATACATCATGAACAAGCTAGCAATGCACTTCCTTATGGTAGCATGGTGTAAATGGCATGCAGCAATATCTCATCGTGAATAATAGACAAAGCTCAGTATCATCTAAATGAGTATATCACACATGCTTACATGATATGCATGATAAACAAAATAAAGATCCAAGCTCCCCCTCAACAAGTGAGTCAATTTTAGATATATTTTGGTTTAAATTGAGTTATATCAAAATTAAGCTCAAGAAAATATGAAATGAATTCCACTTAAACCAAACCTATAAGCAAGAGAGAAAAAATTTGGGAAACGAAGAAATCCCAATCTATAAAACATAGACAAGATAGTGAGATCACAATGGCTCAGGATCACTCTCATTCACCCCATATGATTCTAGAACTAGCTAATCATCTAAACACAAGGGAGTAAACACATTCCCTATCTACCCAAGGGGCCCAACACCTGCTAGACCTATAAGAAATGAGTGAACTCAACCTAGTGAGAAGAAAACAACTAATAAACAGCATCTTAAAGCCACAAGACGAGAGGAAGAAATCTAAACTGCATAGTATGATAACAACTCCGGTCTATACTAGAAAGACTAATCTAAAAGTACATAGCAGCATGGTGTAGAAAGTAAAACAAGATGTAAATGAACATATGATACAGAAAGTATATGATGCTCCCCCTCAGAATATGCCATAAGGACACACAATCCCAAGCTTTCCTCACAAAGCCATAAACATCGAGCTATCTAAAGGCTTAGTGAAAATATCAGCTAAATGGTGGTTACTCTCAACAAACTGAAACATTATATCACCCTTCTCTATATGGTCTTTAAGGAAATGATACTAAATATCTATGTGCTTAGTCCTAGAGTACTACATTGGGTTTTTAGCAATGTTAATGACAGAAGTGTTATCACAGAAAAATAGAATATTATCTATGGCTAGCCCAAAGACCCACACGGTGAAAACCATACAAAGCACTTGACTACAGCAATTAGTAGCTACAACATACTCGGCCTCTGCAGTGAACTGTACAACACCTAACTGCTTCCTAGATGATCATGAAACAAGAGAAGTGTCAATGAATTGGTAAATACCAGAAGTGCTCTTCCTATCTATTTTACAGGAAGTAGAAGAGTACCAGATATCATAGTCTAGACTAGTTTAGAGGTACTTAAAGATGCGCTTCACTACCTGACGGTGAGATGCACGAGTAGAAACTTGAAAACGAGTGCACAGACATACGGTAAAGTGTATATCCAGCCTTGAAGTAGTAAGATACAAGAGGGAGCCAATCATACTACAGTACTCCTTCCAATTTACAGGCTCACCACCCTCATCAGGATCAAGTGTGGTCATGGTCACCATCGGAGTCGACATCGGCTTTCCATCACATATGTCAAAGCATCTCAGATCTCATGTGTACTTACCTTGATGCAAGAAAGTACCATCCTGAGTCTGCTTGATCTAAAACCCGAGAAAGAAGCTCAACTAGCTCATCATGCTTATCTCAAACTCTGTGCTCATGACATCAGAAAACTGAAAAACAAGATCATGAGAGGAGTCACCAAAGATAATATCATCTACATAAATTTAGACGAGCAGATGGTCATTGTCATAACTACAAATGAATAAGGTTTTATCTACCTTACCCATCTCAAACATATGACTCAAAATATAGGACTTCAGCCTCTCATACCAAGCTCTAGGGGCTTTCTTAAATCCATTTTAGGCTTTAGAAAGGTTAAAGATATGGTTTGAATATTTGGGGTTCTCGAAACCTGGAGGCTATCTAACATAGACCTCTTTCTTAATAGACCCATTGAGGAAGGTGCTCTTGACATCTATCTGGTACAACTTGAAACCTTTAGACTCTACAAATGCAAGTAAAATTGTAATGAATTTTAGCCTAGCTACATGGACGAAAGTTTCATCAAAATCTAAACTCTCGACTAGGTAAAGCCCTGAGTTACCAGTTTAGCCTTGTTCTGAATGACTACTCCATCCCCACTCTACTTTTTCTTAAAGATGCACTTGGTTCCTATGACATTATGACTACTAGGGGGCTCAACAAACGATCAAACTTTAGTTCTCTTAAAATTCTGTAATTCCTCATGCATGACATTGAAATAAGACTCATCAGATACTGCATGACAAATATCCTTGAACTCGAATATCGTGACATAAGTAGAGTGTAGACAGAAGTGAGATAAGCCAGACTTTGAGTGCATGATACGCTCAAAGAGGTCACCTATGATCTACTCAAGAGGCTTAGAATGTTGAATGTATCGGGGAGGTTCTAAATGTGATACAGAAGTGGTCTCTACCTCATGTGCTATGGAGGTAGGAGGAGAGCCACAAGCTTCAGTAGAGCTAGAAGGTAAGGGCTAGTCTCCCTAAGGTACAACGATGCTCCACCTTAACGGTCTTCGCTCTTCAATGATTTATCATATCCACACCTTATGTCTCAAGCTTCGAACACCCTCGGAATGCCTCGTCGACTCTTGAACACTGCCAAGTTAGCCTGATCACCGCATGGACTCGTCTCGCACCATCTTCATGAAGGCTCCATCTTCATGACTGGACTTGATCTCCAATGATCTCCTCGATCTCCATGATTGTTCTGGATACCAAGCTCTCTAAGCTTGCTCTCGATCCTACGTTGATGATCATCCAAGCCATCAAGCCAATCTGCTGTCAACAATGACAAAGAAGTCATTTTTTTAGCACTAGTGCCACACACTTTACCATGATTAGTGAAAACATACATCATAACAACCTAGCCTAAACATAAAACTTGACTTTGCGAACTTCAACTACTCTTAAACCTTCACCACTAAGTCCCAAATGTTGTCAAATATTCATCACAATATGGAGAGACCCCCCACATGGTCTCACATAACAGGGGTTACCATTGAAAACTGGAAAATATTTTAGAAAATGGTGGAGACTCAGGCGAGTGGTTAGTATGAGACCGATGTAGGGATTGCACATATTGAATTAAGTGGTTGTGCAGGGATTGCACATATTGAATGGAATGGTCATGCAGGGATTGCATATGTCAAATGGAATAGTTATGCAGGGATTGCACAAGCTCTGGGTTTGTTGGTTGGTCTCGCTTGAGGCGATTAAGGACCCAATCTTGTACTACTATTTTCTACACCCAAATCGTGCAACCACAGGTTCAATATAGGATGGACCTAGCTAAGTAATTTACTTAGCTTCACTAGTATTCCCAACTTGATAGTATATATTGTCTAAACCATATTCTAGAGGTTACAACAGTGAGGGTGTCATGTTTTCATGGAGGTTCAATGCATACGAGTGGTCATAACTACCATTACCCACAATATAGCAGTTTTAACAGATCATACACGCATGCATAATAGATTTTGCAAACAATATACAATACTAATCACCTAAATGAGAATTACCACTACCCATGGGGCTAATCACACCCTAATTACTATGTTAATTCACACAAAAGTTCATCTACAAGATATGGTAAAAGTATTTGAGGATTACCCATGCATCAAAAAAGATCTAATGAAGAGAACATACTAATTCTTATCCTCCTTCAAAACCTCTTCCTTGCCTCCCTGTCCACCTCCTGGAGCAAATATGGCAAAGTCTTAGGGAAAAGAAGTAGAAGCCCTAGAGAGGTGCACCCTCTAGGGGAAGGTGATAGTTGTCCTTTAGGGAGAGAGGGGCAGCACTAGGGAAATCAGAATACAACTCATTCTTATAGGGCAAGGCTTAGATGGGCTGGCCCATCTGACCATCATATCCCAAATTAATTATTAGAGTCAATTTTACTACTATTATTATTAATATTACCATTATTATTATTTTATTTTAGTCATATTTGCCATAGATTTAGGACATTACATACTAATTTGGGTTTAAGGTTATAAATAATTAGTCTAGTAATATCCAATTAGACCCAAATAGCATCAAGCATTTAATTAATTTAATTAGTTCACAATTAGAATTTTTTGGGATATTACATTTGCTGTATTGGCTGTTTCTTGGTAAAGACTTAGCAAATTGTATTACTATAGGTGGAGTTGTAGACATTTATGTGGTCACCTTGTGGGGAGTAGTCAGACAAAGAGGGTGAGAAGGATGATGATGTTAGTGACTTTGAGGAAGAGATGCAACAAATGATTCAAGAAATGAATCTAGCTAATGATGATGAGGATAACAATGGTGGGTTGCAAGTGACTCAAAGCAATGAGCAGTGCAATGTTGGGCTGGCAGTGATCAAAAGAAAGGAGGTGGCTATTCCCCCTTCATCTCCTCTTGATAGATAGAAGAAAATAGCGCAAATACATAAATTATATGAAGACAGATCAAGTGAGAAGTCCAAGATGAATGAAGGTGGTTCAAGCTCTAATGGTGACTACATGCCGAGTGATTACTGCTCATCAGATGATGATGAAGAAGCTACAGAAATAAAGAAGAAATTCAAAGGGTTCAACAAGTTGTTAAAAGTAGGTGAAATTACAAACCTTGATGAAGTAGTATTTGTTGGCCTCCATCAAGGTGAGCTGCTCCTGCTAGAGAAGACATAGTGGATGAATTTAATGAGATACCATATGCTAATAGTAGTGATGACGAGGCATCCTTTGATGAAGATGAGGGGGAGTTGGTAAGGCTAGATTCTAAGCACCCACGATTTGATAAGAAGGCTAAATTACCAACTTTTTGTTTGGGGATGAAATTCAGGGGGACAGAAGCAATTCAAAAGGGCAATCATAAAGTATGGTTTGGCAAATAGTAAGGTAATCAAGTTCATAAAGAATGAGCCGAGCAGGGTTAAGGCAAAGTGTGACTGGCAGAAGTGTCCTTGGGTATGACTACTTTCGACCCACAAGGCCAAGAGCTACCAAATCAACACTTTTGTTGATGAGCACATATGCCCCCCCCCCCCCAAGAAGAGATAACTCCCTTGTGACTGCTAGAAGGATTGCAGAAAGATATGAAAAGATCGTGAAAGCTAACTATACATGGAGTATGCAAAGCCTAAAGGCCATTGTACAAGAAGAGATGCTCACAGATGTTGGCCTCTCACAATGTAAGAGGGAAAAGGTTATAATGATGCAAAGAATGTTGGATGCAACAAAGGGTGAGTATTGTAGGGTGTTTGACTACCGCTTGAGTTATTAAGGAGCAACTCAGGAAGCACCATTGTAGTAAAATTGGACCATGATTTTGAGGACCTTGTGTTTTAGAGATTTTATGTATGTCCAGATGCTTGCAAGAAGGGCTTTCTTGCTAGGTGCAGAAAAGCCATTGGACTGGATGGTTGTTTATTCAAAGAAGCAACAACTGGTGAATTGCTTTGTGCGCTTGGTCATGATACAAACAATCAGATGTACCCCACTGCTTGGGCAATGGTAGACAATGAGACAAATGACTTATTGGACTAGATTTGTGCATTGCTTTTTAAAGATCTAAAACTTGGACATAATGGATGGGTGTTAATTTCAGACCAGTAGAAGGTAACCCAAATTACATATGCATTCTTTATTTGTTTGTTTGTAGTTTTAGTTGAATTACTAACTTGTTGGTTTTATAATGTATGGCATTCTCAATGCAGTTGAGTACTAGATTCCAAAACCTAAGCACTGTGATAGACACATTTATGCTAATTGGAGGCACAAATTCAAGAACAAAGATATCCAGAAGAAGTTTTGAAGGTGTGCAAAGGCACCTTGTTTGACCCTGTTTAATTTGGCAAGAGCTAAACTAGCACAAGTCACATATGAAGGAGCACAAGCAATGATGATGACTAATCCACACCATTGGAGCTGAGCTTAGTTCAGGTTAGGATCAAACTGTGACTCAGTAGACAATAATACACGTGAGTCCTTTAATAATTGGATTATTGTTGCAAGATTACTTCCAATAATTAGTGTGTTAGAGGCTATTAGATGCAAAGTTATAGTGAAAACATGACCAAGTCTGATATGTGGATTGGCTCTATATGTCCAACCGTATTGAAGAAAGTGAATGCTTACATAACTAAGTCAGGCTTTTGTCATACAATTTGCAATGGGAAAAATGGGTTTGAAGTAAAGCACCATTAGCACTAGTTCACTGCAAGCCTTGAGAAAAAAATGTGCTGATGCAGATATTTGCAATGATCTGGAATTCCATGTCCACATGCTATATTCTAGACATACTATAATCCATTAGGGTAGATGAATTCAATAACAAGTGCCATTCAGTGGATGAATTCAATAAAACTTATGACCACTGCTTGGAGCCTATGGAGGGCATTACCAGCTAGCCAACTTTTGAGAGGCATAAACCACTTCCACCCAAGTGTGTGAAGATGCCAGGTAGACCTAGGAAGGAAAGGAAAAGAGAACTACATGAGAAGCCTAAGTTCACCAAATTATCAAGGAAGGGAACTGTGATTAGGTGTAGACTTTGCAAGTGCACTGGCCACAATAAGAGCACCTACAAACTGACATCAAGAGGACCTTATTCAACATCTGCAGTAGTATCAAACAATGCATCGTCAAAGTATCCTCCTTCAGGTACCTCCTACTGATATGATTCTTCTTTTTCAACTGAGTAATAGTAGGATAAAGCCGTGAATATATTGGTACTCAGTACGTTGTTTGTAACAAAGATTTACCAATGGACGGCTGAAAGGTTATTCTGCAGAAAGCAATAATTTAAAGTAAATACAATAAATAGATTGAAAGCAAATTTTAAATAAAAATGATAATAAATAACTAATCAAAGGAATTGAATGAACCACAAGTGAACTAATCGTCCACCCAATGAACCACATGTGAACTAACCATTTACATAATGAATCACTAGTGAACTAACTATTCACTTTTCAAAGTTATTCTAACTAAGTTTATGAAATATCTATCTTTCATGTGAAATCACCGAGCATGGCTAACCATATTAATCGTACAATTCATGTGATATTTAGTATCATATCACTAAGCAATTTCCCATCCTATGGTGACATGTGGTTACATAATTAATTTGACTAGGTTGAAACAAATAATATCCCATGGTTAAATAATTTCCCATTCAATAACTACCAGGTACGAAGGTTTGTAATAAAATAGCAATGCATTATATTTAAAACAAAATAAATAAATAAATTAAAAACTATATTCAACATAATCATAGGATATGGCTTACCCTGGCCTTGCTCAATTATGAATTCTTGATCTTCTGGTTGTGCTCCTGCTACTTTAAGACACGATTTTAATGAGAGAGAAAATAAATAAGGTATAAAATAAATTCAAATAAAATTCAAATTAACTTCAAAAACTTTAAAACTAGAACCAAAAGATAGAGTTTGATTTTAGATGAATTTAGAAAAAAAACGAGGTCAATCGGAGTTAGGACAAGGAGAACAAGCAAATGAAAAATTAAATATAAAGAAAAATACTGAAAAATAAAAAATTGTATTGTGTTGTGGACTCAGTGCATGAAAAGGTTGGTCTATGGTGGACTTGATGCATGGAATAGTGCACAAGCGATTCAGTTTGCTGACATAGCGACTAGGGCTAATGTGGCACTCAGGTCAGCTTGGGAGCTGACGTGGTAGGTAACGTGGACGCTGACTTAGCTAGATCAACGCATGGGATCTATGGAACAGTAGCAGCCGACAGGTGGGACCCAGCTACAGTGATTCGATGCATGGTGGACTGCATCTACATAGAGGGTGAAGCGTCGCGAGGTGTGGTACGGGGCGACGTCATGGCGATCCAATAGCGAGGCAAGAGCCACGTGATGAACCTGGACCGTTGGATCCATTGGTTGGTGCAGATCAGGATAGACGGCTGCGATGGGTGATCAGACAGCCGGGATGCTGATGCGTGCTGCTTGGTGGTTCGCTGGAGGAGGCGAAGGGACGACGACTCTTCGATGGCTAAAGGGACACGGCACACACACGAGAAAAGGTGGCACGTGGATGAGGGTGATGTGACTGGTCGATGGCGAGCGCAGACTCGGCCAGAGGAAGACGAAGGCATGGGTCGGCAGCAAACTCACCGATGACGCACGGTGAAGAGTACGGACGCGTCGGCGGTGGCAACCTCGTTGACGAAGAAGGCGGCTACCAGCACTAAGGATGAAGGCAAGATGTAGCGCTCGAGGTGTGGAGCTCGAGGGAGGTAGTGGCTCTTATAAGCACGAATGCCAAGGAAACCTATGCAAACACGAGCGGTGATGAGAGTCCCACACAGAGATGACACGGACGCCGAGGAATCCCAGTCAAACAAGGCGTGCCTCCTCTAGGAAGATGAATAGTACGAGCAACTCGGAATTGCTAACATGTAGCAGGGCGGTGAGATCGGATGGTGATGGTGACGACAGAAAGAACCGATGAACAGTGCTTGGCTGCTCAGATGGATGACACGTTGCAAAAAGAAAATCCAACGATCAGAGCTGAGCTTGCCCAGATGGGTGACACACGTCCCAGGGTGAGATATAAAGGTCGGGATGAAGCATAGTCGAATGACCGTCACATGGCTAGGGCTAGAACAGACGGTTGAGGGTAATTGGGCCCAATGAACAGTAAGGGCTCGGCCCATTACTATTTTTGAGTTTTTTGAGCATTTTCTAATTTTGGAAATTTAAATAAAATCAAAAGAGCCCTAGAAAATAGCAAATAAATCCAAAAAATCCCAGAAAATACAAAAAAAATCCTTGCAGCACAAGAAACCTAACAGATTAGGATGTTTTCTTTTAATTGATATTTACTCTATTTAGATTAAATCCTTAAAATTAATAAAAATTTAATTTAAGCTTGTATTAAATCTAGAAAAATTCAAATGGTGAATTTTCTTTAAAAAGCTTCAAATAAACTCTGAAAATTAGGATGTTACAAACAATATTTCAAAATATAAGATACCATTTCCTTTAAAATATTTTCCAAACATGCTTCACTTTGCATGCTAACTCTACCCATTTGTAGCCTGATATGCCTACTCAACAGATTGTCAAGTCAGCTACAAAAGCCAAGATTTCATCACAACATGATGGATCAGCAAGCATTAACATGAATGTTAGGAGTCCAACTTCACAAGCTAACTCCAAGGGTGACAATCAATGTGACTTCTGGTGCTACAGGTGCAAGTGTTACCGCCCAAGAAGCAAGCCCCAACAAAAAAAGTTCAAAGGCCCTACCACTACTTCTAAAGAAGTAATGTGGACAAAATGATGTAGTTTGAACTTTAGATGATGTGCTTGACTGATGGCTTAATTATCTTTCAATTTGGAGCTACTATGTGTGTTGTAAGATGCTAGACTTATGGCTCAATTATCTTTCATTTTGGAGCTACTATGCGTGGTGTAATATGCCAGACATAAGGCTTATGTCGTACGTTAGGCTTATGTGTCCTGCATCTGAACTACAGTTATGGTAATAGCATGGTTGTGGTATGTAGATAAGTGTGCTTTTAGCATGCATGAAGATTCAACTCATGTGCAATTTCACAACTCTAAGTCATGCACACATACATATCACAATGCAGAATTACATTGTCATCACAATCAACCCAAGAAAACATAGGCAAAATTACATTGTCATCAAAGCCTTAACTTTCATCCATTCCAAAATATGGCACCATACAACCATTACAACACAACAATTCAACTCCTAAACAGCAAAGCAACTACCAAAACAAGAAGTGCTACAATGAGAACAAGCGACATAATCTTTTCATTTTGAAACTTCAAAGCCCTTCTGTTAAGTTGGGCAATTACAACTTCTTTTGCTATAATATTCCTCTCAAAGCAGTAAGCTCCAGTCACTTAGAACGAAACACCTCATCATGCTCTCAGTTCCTTCTTCTCCCACTTTAAACTCCTCACAAAGTCACGCAAATCATCAAGAACTTCCTTCAAGAAGGGAGCGCCATCCTCATCACACCAGCTCCCAAAATTGCATCCTCCACCTACAGACGAGTAAAAGAAACAACCACAATTTCATCGCAAAACCAAATAGATGCTAAAAAGTAAATCCAAAACACAAAAAACCAAACCTACTTACCCTAGCCCTTACGCATGCCAGATACCTCTACGTTATATTTGAATTGCGCCATGTGATCCATCTCACCGCCTTCTCCTAGCAATGGCACAAAATGGGAGACATGTAATCTAGTGGATGCTCTATACGGTATTGGTGAGGAGGATGAACCAGCATCGCCGCCAAGCATCAAGAAAGCCACCGATGAGCGGGAGGTCCTCAAGCTCCCACAGCTCACTATTCTCTTTGCCTATTCTACTCAAACGAAGATCGATAGGTCATATTTATGGAGGCTAGGGTTTTTTGAATGAAATGAAATTTCCCTTCTCGCTGTCCCAGCGACTCCCGCCAAGTTTTCCTGCCTGTGACATGGCACTTGGATGCCACAATTACCACCTCATAGAGACCTTTATGCCACATCAGAGTAAAACTAGGCGGTATTGGGCTTAGGGGTTAAGCGACCTAGTTTAGCTAGTTTAGAGAGGCAAAGTGAACAGTATCATAGTTGTGGGTGTAATTCAGACTCGAGGCAAAGTTCAGGGAGCCAAAGTGGACTTCATTCTAAAACATACCACTAACAGCTATGGTTTAATCCTTCAGCTTCTCATGCTTTCAAAGTACTGCAAATTTTTGCATCATCGATTCCTGCGAAAATCTCTCTTTGAACATAGCATAACATCATGTCACTCAACCATTCATTGTTTATCTTATCTCATGATTCTGTCTTACTGATGTTCCTTGCTAAGAATGCTCTTTTAGTTGTTGTTGTTGCTACTAGCAAAATCAATGACTATTCGATGACCCAATAAACCAATGGAAAATTCAAATGTACTTCAGTTTGAACCATCTTCATAGCAAGAGTTGCAAGATCATGACAGCTGGAAAAATCAGAGGTACTTCTCATGTTAAGAAGAAACATGTGGATTTGTTCTTTAAGGATTTCCTGATCAATTATAGAGAAATCATCAGAGTAATTCTCAACAAGTTGGAGAAGCATCCCACAGTGGTACCAATACTATTGACATAATAAAAGAAATCACTAACATCATTAATGTTCCTTGCAACAGAAACAACTACCAATTGGAACTAGCTGGCAAAACAATGGACATAATAAGCAAATGGATTATCCATCAAAATTAGTGACTTCCGCTCATCAAATTCTTCTCACATATTTGGGCTACGTTGTATCCTCTTAGTCTAGAAATAGATAAATCATGACAAGCAAGCAAACCATCCAAAGCTACTTTCATCAAAGGGTGTATATCGCCAGTCGTATATTCAACACCTTCTAATCTTTCAATGACCTACCCTAGCTTGTCCACAAACCTCACAATTATAGCCATTCTATTCTGCATCTGTGTATCATGAGGCTGATCGACAAGTAAAGAGAAATAACCATCTCCAATCTCATTAACTCACTTCAACACAAGATTTCACCAAATTTCTCTATATCTCTGGAGCGGTCATTTCATCATAACCAAAGGCATTTTCAATAATCATGAGGCCAACAGACTCAAACTCTTTTCTGTACCTGTTCAACATCTCCAAAAAGTTCCCTTTATTTCTAGAACTAGAAGATTCTTCAGGTTGACAAAGGGAAAGACCTTACAACATAAGAAATCTTGCAACATCTAAACTAGCACCCATGCAAGTTCCATGTGTAGTCTCCATCTCACTTTTACAAGAAGAGAACAAGCATGACATGATTTGCTTATGAGTTTTGAAAACCTCACAATGTTGCCTTGCATTATTGTGACTACTATTCATTCCACCAACATGTGTAGCGAAAGTTTCATGCATTCTTCCAATTACGAAATCTAGATTTCGAGAAGACATCACTCTTAAATTTATCACCCCTAGGCTGCATCTTTCTCCACACTGTATTCCAATCAATTAAACTTTTTAAACCACACTTCTTAAAAACTCCTTGAATGATTTCCCTGATGTTTTCTAGGAAATTTGTGACCAGCTGATTGACATGGACCCATCTGCAAATACTTGGTCCTCACTTGATCCCTAATTCCCACATCATATTTTTTCAGTTGGCTTTAGGTGCCCTGGATCAACAACAATGTCATCCAGATTAAAGCATAGCACTAACATGAGGTTTCTTTCCTGGCACTGTGGTAGTACTCTGATATGGTGATAAATTCCCTCCAAACCCAACAGTTTTTTATAGGTTTAAAGAGCCTCTTCATTTATAACACATAATCATGACATTTTGGTTAGTTAAATACAAAAATAGAAAACGAACATCATTGGAAAAAAAATTGGTATGGAAGCATCAACTTACTTAATGAGTTGATGTGGCAACAACTCTCAACTAAAATTTAAGGACAGATCAGGTCAACAACCCATTCATCTAAAATCAGAAACAATTACATTTAGTTAGCTAAATAGGCAACAGAAATAATCTTAGACACAACCCATAAGCCCACTCTTTGGGAAATAAACGGAAGAATTGAAGTTGCAGTAAAATTTATTCTAGAGGAATCATCGCATCAGGGAACACAGGTTTCATCCAAGTGACTGCAGCAAAAAATAAGCTAATATTAAAACTAGAAAGAATTCCCTCTAGAACAAACTAAACTATTTGCATAATGTACCTCAGTTTTCATTCAAGCAGTGCATTCTTAAGCTAAGATTTCGTGACAGAAATTGGACCAACTGAACTATAGTTTGCAATGGATCCAATTCACGATTTGGCTAATATAATCCCCTAGAAATATCGCTGGTGTTAAGAAAAAGATTTCGCTAACAACAACGTCTATTTGGGACCATTCAACGGCCAGGCAAACAAAAGATCACATTTTTAGGACTGACCACTTGACCTCCATTTGTTCTTCAAATTGACGAGCGACGGCGGTGGCGATGACGACGACGATGGAGGGGTGGCGGGAGAAAAGTGAGGCGGAAGAGAGGAGCCAAGGAGGAGGAAGGGTGGTGGTTAGGGTTTTAAGACTTGGAGAGCAGCTTCTTTTCTCTACAAAGAGCGAGTATTCCCGCCTTGGCGAGAGAGAGGAAGAGAAAAAGGTAGGAGCCGAGGAGGTGGTCGACTCACTAGTGGGCCTATAGGCCCATCTAGTATGGGCTGAGAGTAGAGATGGCAACGGGTACATACCCGCTGGGTATAGCCACCCTATACCTGTACCCGACAGATATAACTCTACCCGCTATGATACCCGTACCCGCACACGGGTATAGAAACTTACCCATACCCGCACCCACACGGGTATTTGTATCCGATGGGTAACCCATACCCGATAGCACAAAGTGACAGGCACGAATTTTGTTTCCCACGGATTTTACACAACTGACAGACACAAAGTGAATAAAGCACAAAGTGAACAACCGACAGGCACATGAGTTGGTTGAATTGATAAGGGTATGTATTATGTATATGGGCCGCCAGGTATATTTTACCCATGGGTATGTGGGTACGGATAGTATACAGCCGTACCCGCACCCGCTCTACCCGATAGGTAGAGGTTTTTGCCCATTAGTATACCCGCGGGTGAAGACGATGGAGGCGTGGCGGGAGGAGAGCGAGGCGGAAGGGAGGAGCCAAGGAGGAGGAAGGGTGGCGGTTAGGGTTCTAGGACTTGGAGAGCAGCTTCTTTTCTCTACAAAGAGTGAGTATTCCCGCCTTGGCGAGAGGGAGGAAGAGAAAAGGTAGGAGCCGAGGAGGTGGTCGACTCACTAGTGGCCCTATAGGCCCATCTAGTATGGGCTGAGAGTAGAGATGGCAACGGGTACATACCCGCTGGTATAGCCACCCTATAGCCGTACCCGACAGATATAACTCTACCCGCTACAATACCCGTACCCACACACGGCTATAGAAACTTACCCATACCCGCACCCACGCGGGTATTTGTATCTGACGGGTAACCCATACCCGATAGCACAAAGTGACATGCACGAATTTCTTTTCCCATGAATTCCACACAACTAACAGGCACAAGTGAATAAGGCACAAAGTGAACAACTGACAGACACATGAGTTGGCTGAATTGATAAGGGTATGTATTATGTATATGAGCCGCCGGGTATATTTTACCTACGGGTATGTGGGTATAGGTAGTATACAGCTGTATCCGCACCCGCTCTACCCGATAGGTAGAGGTTTTTGCCCATTAATATACCCGTGGGTGAAGATATCTTTTCATACTTACCTCCTTATCGGGTAGAACTTATAATATTTAGGTTTCGGGTATCCATTGCCGATTCTAGCTGAGAGGGAGAGCACATTGGGCCAGTTCGGGGCAGCCTTTTTTTTTTCAGGCCACTTCTAGTAGTCTTCTACTGTCCACACGCTACAGATGACACTTCCACGCGACACGAGGTCGCGAGCCCTCCTCCCCTCCCCTCCGCTCGTCTCCCCCCAAAACCCTACGGCCGCCGCCGCCATGTCGTCGTCGTCGGCTCCGGCGAGCCGCCGCCTGCTGGCGCTGGGGATGGAGTCCTCGGCCAACAAGATCGGCATCGGCGTCGTGTCCCTCTCCGGGGACATCCTCTCCAACCCTCGCCATACCTACGTCACCCCGCCGGGCCACGGCTTCTTGCCCCGGGAGACCGCACACCACCACCTCGCCCACCTTCTCCCGATCCTCCGCGCCGCGCTCACCGAGGCGGGGGTCTCCCCCGCCGACCTCGCCTGCGTCTGCTACACCAAGGGGCCCGGCATGGGCGCGCCACTCCAGGTCGCGGCGGCGGCGGCCCGGGCTCTGTCGCTCCTCTGGGGGAAGCCGCTCGTCGCCGTCAACCACTGCGTCGCGCACATCGAGATGGGACGCGCGGTCACCGGCGCCGTGGACCCCGTCGTGCTGTACGTCTCCGGCGGCAACACGCAGGTCATCGCGTACAGCGAGGGGATGTACAGGATCTTCGGGGAGACCATCGATATCGCCGTAGGGAACTGCCTCGACCGCTTCGCGAGGGTGCTTGAGCTCTCGAATGACCCGAGCCCCGGGTACAACATAGAGCAGGTATCTTGTTCGATCAAATGCCGTCTTACGATGTTTCATTGCCCCGGGTACAACATAGAGCAGGTATCTTGTTCGATCAAATGCCGTCTTACGATGTTTCATTGCCCCGGGTACAACAGATAGTGGTTTCTGCAAGTGAGGTTTTAGCATAAGACATTCTCTCCATGAACAAATGCATCGCATACATGGAGATGCACTGGGTGGTGAACTGATGATATGCATGCCTAGTGCAGTGATAGTAGGGAGAGGACGATTGGGTGGATAGTAGTGTGGGGGATTGTCCTTTGAGGCTTTCTGGGGATCTCAGGCATGGGCATTACATTCTGCCATTGACCTGTTTGATTAAATGCTTAAGCTTTTCTACTTTAGCTGCCCATGTATTTAGGGGCTGCTAGGTAGCCCGTCTGAACCTATTGTTGCATCGGATGGGTTGGTGAGGTTACTGTTCTATGTTTGGTTGAAGGGCAAACTGGGCATATCCTGTATGGTGTCATATAGTCATAGTGTTGCCGCGGCAACATTCCCCATTGCTCCACTCAGTCTATGCAATCACTTGTGCTTCCTCGTCTTTCCATAAACAAGCTCATGCGGGCAACCAAACACTGTCTCAATGTTGTTAAGACACCTCGTACAACCAGCCAAACAAGATCTTAGTTGAGTATATGGAAGCAACAAAATGACATGCCTTGTATGATCCAATCCAGGATGAATACATCCATGGGTTGTTTGGTTGCTTGAAGCACCTCAACCTGTATGGGATCATAGATGGCTTCATCCTGAGATCATGCAAGCTAAGTTCCTTTCTTAGCTATATGGAATAAATTGAGATTTTGTTTGGTCAACCATATGAAGTTTTCTTGAATGTGTGAGATGTTGTTTGGTTACCTGTACGAGCTAATTTATGTGAGTGGGAGGGAGCACATGTTATTTCATATGTTGAATGTAGCCATGCGGGATGGTGCTGCATAAACAATTGGATTGTGTGAAGCCATGTGGATATAGTTGACTCCCTTTTGCGCTATCCCATTCTGTATTCACCCTTACAATATTTCCAACCAAAAACATTTAGCACTGACTTATGTTGCTGTTACTGCATGCACCATAAGCCGCCTCTGGTGCAACTGTGCAAATCCCCCATTGTTGTCAACCACAAAATTGTGGCCACTGCCCATCAGGATGAATGAGTCATCAATGGTATTGACTTAATCCTCCTTGATGTATGGTAGCAGCATGCAGGCCATTCATTTCATAGCCTTGTTCTAGCTGGGTTCAATGTGCTTAGTTGACAGGTGGTGTAGCTTTCATGGTGATCAGGGGGATCATTGATATCAATGTGGGAATTATTTGGACTTTGGATTCATTTAGGATTGTTGATCATTCTAATGAATCCTACCAAAGATACAGTGTTTGCTAAGTTGTTTCTTGATAGAATGCTGGTTTAAGATTTCTTGTTTGTAAGATTTGTTCTTTTGTCAATATAAATAGGTGGTCCTAGTGTTATGTTGACACTCCCATCTACCTCCATTGGTAGTGGTAGATACATCCCAAAATCTGTGCTTTGCACTTGATTAGAACTTCTGTTCTATGATAACTATTTGTTTAAATAAAAGATTATAACTTTTTCGTTGGAAATAAAAAGCACTAGATAATTAGGCTAACATACTTATGGTTTGTTTGGTTAACCTTAAGCTTCTCAGGTAAGACAGCCTGTCAAGGACTTTAGCTTATAAACCACGGGATGCCTTCCCATCTGCTCCAGCTTATTTGGAGCTTCCAGTATAAAGGAGGCTTCAGCTTGTAGGATAAGGCCATGAAGCTTCCGCCTGTTTGGCCTAGCTTCTACCTTCAGCTTATAGGCTACTTGAAGCTGATGCTGGGCCAAACAGGTGGGAACTATATGGGCTTATTCCATCTTGCCTACTGCTGCTGCTACCCCCCTGTCCTGCCTACACGAACTGCCAAATTCAGGCACTGTCGCACTGACCAAACCTTCTCTAAGTACATGTTGCCGCTGTCTGTCTGTGAACACATCTCTGATCCTCTGTGGCCATTATGCAGCCTAGCCTTAGAGGCGGAATTATGGTACACAAAAGTTTAAAACCTTGTTCATTTTGTGCTGAGAAATCACAAGGGATAACTGTAACGAGAACTTATTTGTTGTTCTGCTTATGCATTCAACTGTTGAATATCGGTATCTGAAAATTTGAATTTTATTTGTGGAAGACTTCTTATTACATTTGAAATGAAAGGAAATTGCATTTCACAAATATCCATTGCCATTTTTTCTAGCAAGATAAGCATTAAGAAACAACTGAAATGTAACTAATTTTACTTCACAAATCAATATATGCTACCACTATCCAATTGTTTTAAGGTATATTCAGCACAGTAGATTCAGGATGACATAACATGCTTGCTTTCCAAGTGATATTCTGACACTAATCTTCTTTCTGGTAGATGTGATATTGACAAAAAAAAAGGATAGTAAGCAACTGTTCTGTTTAGACTGAATTTGTTATTCTGGCTATTTTTTAAGTTTGCAGGTAATACATTTTGACAGAACTATGAAGTTGTTGCTATTTGTCCTTCAACAATTTTCCTCTTGCTTTCATTCAAATCCAAGCTTCTAACACCACGTTCTTGAGAATGGATTCAATAATTTAGTTTCTGCTGCAGTCGTGACTGAGAATATCATCCAGTTGGCAAGACTGTTTTATGTGCTTTCAAGAATATAAATTGCATACACCATTCTAGAAAGATTGCTTGCACAGCAGTATACCACAGACTAAATTGTCTTTAAATGTTAAATGCGCTCAACTAATAAACATAAGAGGCCTTCCATTCGTCTATAACTTCAGTTTCTTGTCTGCTTTCTTATTTGAGCCATACTTCGTATCCTGCCCTGAGCATCATTGGACAGTCCAGCTGTCGGCCTCAAAGGAACTCTTGGTCAACTTGCAGCATTTTATTTTTTTTTTCTTGCCTTGTTTGCTGCTTTTTCTTGTTGCTTGTATGATGTGCAGGCATATTTCAATGATGCTGGTTTTGAACTGTAGGAGCCAATCTGCTTTATTAGCAATTTAACATATTTAGCAAATCAAAGGTTTCAAGAGGGGATAAATAACAGTAGACTTCGTAAGTCTTCAAAATTAACCTTGGTAACAATGTAAATTGTTTTCGTAAAGCTTATGAGAAAAGTATTTTAATGCATTAAACACAGTTGAGATCTGCAATACAAGTGGGACAGTGTCGTATACCTTCCATCTTATGCTGGACTTGTCCCCACTAGCTCTTTCCTTGTCTTTTTTTTTTTTTGAACAAATGGTTCTTTTCTTTCATTCAGTGGATTTGTGGCTTTGTACCATATGATGTACCCCATCCCTTTCCCTGAGGCATGTTTAATCAATCTACTATATGTCTTGACCTTGTTCAGCTTGCTAAGAAGGGAGAAAAGTTCATTGATCTCCCTTATGTTGTAAAGGGTATGGATGTGTCATTTAGTGGCATATTGAGCTACATCGAGGCTACAGCAATTGAGAAGCTTAAAAAGAACGAGTGCACACCTGCGGACCTATGCTACTCATTGCAGGTACATGTGTATTGTTGAACTCCTTTACCCTTGCATAATGAATGATTATACTTTTCCTGAAGAAAAGCCTTATAGATTCTAATAAAGATACTTGATTGCCAATTATACAGGAAACTCTCTTTGCTATGCTTGTTGAAATCACTGAACGTGCCATGGCACACTGTGATTCGAAGGACATCCTTATTGTTGGTGGTGTTGGATGCAATGAGCGTTTGCAAGAAATGATGAGGATTATGTGCTCAGAAAGAGGGGGTAGGCTGTTCGCAACTGATGATCGATATTGTATAGACAATGGGGCAATGATTGCATATACTGGTTTACTGGCATATGCACATGGTGTAACCACTCCCCTAGAGGAGTCGACATTTACTCAAAGATTCCGAACTGATGAAGTTCATGCAATTTGGAGGGAGAAGGAGATGCCGGTGTTAACTAACATATGTGCCGATGCAATGGCTGAAGTATCCAAAGATGAAGCCTCCGTGCCAACTCCAATTGCTGTAGATTCCTGAGGTGCAGTTGGTCTTTCCAATTATGCCCTGTTGTCATTATTGTTGTCCCATTATAATTAATGTAATTTAGACATGAATAGCTGTTTGAAACGACAACTCATAAATTTGGGACCAATTATATGACAAATAATTTTCTTTTCGGAAATTTTATAGCTATTTCCATTGATTTCTGGTAATCTGATCATATGATTTATAGATAATTCCATTAATGAAAGCTCCTATTTTATGTGTACGTGATGCATTTTTTTTTGCTTTATCTGAACATGGTGCTGGTAATCTAACTATATTCGCTCTATTTTTGCTGGAAAAATTGAAGTGCTTGAGGCATGCTGTGAACTGCAACATTCTTTTTATTCTCATTTTGATCTTATCTGCGAAACTTTTGGCTCTCATCTTGAATTTTTTTGCAAAATGAAAGGAAATAAATTGGGTTGTAGTTTCCACTTATAACACGTATTTTAATTTTTAATCTATTATATTTATCCCTCGTGCATTGTTTGATTTTCAACAAAGGAACTGTTACAATGTGACCAACTAATGATTGTTGCTTTCCTTTCTGTCACAGCCAGGTAAATACGTAAACAGGAAAGCATGCATGTGTGGGATGCCTTTGCTTTGATGATGGACGCAAAGCTTTCATGCATGTCACATGGCAGGTGTGGCTTGGACTGTTGTGCGGCACAATGACTAGACTACACCAGTTACAAAGCGATATGCAGAGAGATTGATTAACAACCTCGTGAAATGAACCCGTTGCCCGTACCTGTTGCCAAATGCCAATAGTTTGCAGCGATCAAACCTCACCACCCAATCTGGTTAAATCTGGTTAGTTAGCCTTCCACCTCCTGTGTGTGTGATATATCCTTGTATTTTGTGTAAAAGTAAACTACCTGATCAACCAAACTGGGACAAGTTATACCAGGTGCTGGCATTCACTATTTTCATTTCAAAGCTGTACCTTTTTTAGGGACGTGTCGATCGAGATTGATGATTTATTGGACTCTGATTTACTGTAAACATTACAAACTTTTCGTTACATGTAGAAAGCAGTCACAGCTTGTGTTGTGGTAAGGTGTAGTTGCATATGGGTCCTGGGACCGAGGGTAAAGTACTTGCCTTTGATTGATCGGTCATGCTATTGTCAAGGCTGTTGAAAAAGAGAGAGAACTTTATTTATTTCTTCGCTTAATAATAATGATATAATGCTATCCCTTTTATATGGATAGCTAAACTTGACCCCATAAGAAATATATCTTTATATTAAGGAAACTGATATAGTTGGGTATAGGCCTGAGGATCGAGGGTATGACGTCTTGATTGGTTAGTCATGCCGTTGCTAAGGCTATGTGCTTTGTTGAAAAAGATAAAAAAATCAGATAACTTTGTTTATTTTTTTTACTTTAATAATAACGATACAATGACGTCTTTTTTATAGGATGGCTAAACTATTCCTAAGAAATATCTCTCTATATCAAGAAAACTAATTCATAATAATAAGAAAACTAGGTAACTTTGTTTATTTTTTTACTTTAATAATAACGATACAATGACGTCTTTTTTATAGGATGGCTAAACTATTCCTAAAAAACATATCTCTATACCAAGAAAACTAATTCATAATAATAAGAACTTATCTTTAATACATAGTAATAATCTAAAAAAACCTAGATAATAAAGAAACTGTCTAAATAAATAACACCGATATATGGGGTGATCGGAACGGCTTCTAAAAGCTTCAGTTTCTAGCTTTAGCTTTTTTTTCACTATTCACTACACTATCCACTAACTCAGCTACAGTGTTTTTTCATCCAGCTACAGTGTTTTTTCAGTCAAAAGTCAAAAGTCATCGTTATTCCGATCACCCTGTAGTCACCCACGAGTAACTGTTTACATGATGTACTGTTCACAGTGCTACACTACCACGTGCGGTGCGTCTGCTGGCCCTAGTCCAAAACAGCTTGGTACTGATACTGGTGTTTTTTGTTGGGCAATGTTGCTTGCGCCTTTTCCGCCTTTTAAATTGTTGCATCACTGATTGGTCAAGTCAAATGGGTCTTGGTCGTTGTATGCGTGATGTGTACGAGTAATGAATGGCATTACGACGTTAACCTAGTAACTAATGATCGTATTGATTGCAAATTATACTTTGACAGTCTGAGGGATGATTAACGTTCCCCATCTTTTTGCCAACTCGATGTACATGCTACTCTCTTCGTTTCACTATATCTGTTTATGGCTTTGAAAGTATCTATTTTGATATAGGGTCTGTTCTTTTTGGCTGCGGCTGATGGTTTTTAGCTGCGGCTAATAGCTTTTTAGCTGTTTGCGACAGAGATTACGGAAAGAGAGATACTCGCTTATGATTTTTTATGGTACAGATATTAGTTTTTTAACATATACTATAATTAACTTGTAGACCCATCTTAAAAAAATATTCCGTTTAAAAGTTAGTTACTGTAGTAAAAGTTAAAAGCGACTTTTAGAAGCCGTAAAGAACAGGACCATATTTGTCTATTGAGATATATATATTCCTTTCTTGTTAAGTATTAGATCCAGTGTTTGCCTGTTTGTGTGGATGGTTCTGTATACAGGAGTTGTATGCATAGCGAAACGAGGGAGTACACAGGAGTAATATATCGTTGTGCCGACAGAAGCATGTCTCACCTGACGCTTCAACACCGGCGTAAGACACGCTGATCTATCCTGGTATCTCGATCAGAGAACATCTTACGACGTGCCAGCAAACGAACGCGCCTACGTAGTGTATCGTTGCGTGTACCGGAAAGAAACTGCCGCTGCCGCTGTGGTGGTTGCGGGGGAAGCTAGCTAGCCCTGCCGCTGGGACCAACCAAAACTGCATTTGGTTTAGAGTAGATTTCTTTTCGATTATGATTTATAGTTAATACTGATAATTTTTAGATTTACTAAACCTCTCCTCCCTCTCTCTTGTAATTTTTCCATTACCTTATTGCAATTAAATCTTTTTCCATTACCTTATAGATCTATGTATCCTGGCAGGCATTGTTGTGCGCTGAGCTTATTAATTACCGGAAAGAAAGAAATAACCTTAGCTTGCCAGTGCATCTCATCACCATTCAATTCCAAACAAGGAAGACGAGCAAAGAATAGGTCATTCTTTTAGGCTATAACTTATGATTTAATTTTTTTGAATTTTGGCTATCTGTGAGAGAGATATTCACATGTAATTTTGACTGATATAACTGAAGTTGGTACAATATCTACTTCAATCGATTTATAAATCTCATTTTGAAAAGACCTATTTAAAAATTACTATTGTATAAACCATAAACAAGAAACTGAAAAGAACACCCATACGCTTTTCTTCTTTTGCCCTCTAATCACATCGTGAACCTAGCTTTAATTAAGTCTAGTGTGTTTGTTGGTTTGAGTTGTAATCTTAGGGCCTATTTGGATAGGGTGATTTTTTTTAACCCAAAAACTCCTGCAAGAAAAACAAAACCCTCGAGAAAGTTCAAATTTTGAACTAAGTTCCAAAAATGCCAAAAAAAAAAAAGTTCCCCTTGGACCTTACTGAATCAGCAGCCTTTCCTGCCCTCTGTTTTTTTATTTGTTTAGCACGGCTGCTATCGTATTTCTCCTGCTGGGGTCGGAACGGCTTGGCCCTCTGATTTTTAGTTTTACTGGCTAATCTCTATGATCTTTTTTTATTAAAAAAACAAAGAACCAAACTCTAATTGAGGTAGTGATCAGGTGCAGTTCTCTGATCCATTTGTTTGGTGCAACAACAAATTTTCTCTCTTCTGACACTCTTTTCTTGGGTGCATGTCCTGCGGTTGCCGTTGCAAGAAGGACATGGCCGGGTTGCCTGCCGGCGTCAAGTTCGATCCGATGGACTAGAAGCTGATCGAGCACCTGGAGGCCAAGGTGAAGGAAGGGGACTCCAGGGCTCACCCCCTCTTAGATGAGTTCATACGCAGTCACCATACAAGGAGAAGATGGAATTTGCTACATCCATCCTGAGAAACTCCCAGGTGAGATATCATGCATCCCATGATCCTGAAGTCATGAACAAGTACATGTATCAAAAATTTGCTGGGGTAGTAGTACTTAGATGGACTCTATTGTTGCTGCTGCTGATGCTACTACTGTTTTACTTCTGCCATGGATTGTTGAAGTTAATTTGAATCTCGAATATGGCATATATTTTACTTATGCCATTGATTGTTGAAGTTAATTTGAATCTCGAATATGGCATATGTTTCCATACTGTTCTCGATCTTGATGTGCTCCATCTACCATCTTTTTCATTTGTGTTCTCCACATGCGATTGTGCATGTGCAAAGATACTCATTGTTTATGGAGAGTTGTGCCTAACTTTTTATCCTCCATCTCTCCCTCATGATGAAAGATGCTTCTAGGCTTCACTCTTCTTTTTCACAAAGGTTAATTTGCTACATTTGTTACATATGCCAAGAAAACGTGCAGCTAGCTAGAGCCTAGAGGTGACACCAGGCCATGCAAATTTGCATCTTATTGAATCAATAGCTACTCCTTTTGTAATTTGTAACTTGTGTGATCACCCAAACTGTTCTACTTAATTCACTAGGTGTGACAAGAAATGGCCTGATGAAACACTTCTTCCACAGGCCATCCAAGGCCTACGCTACCGGCACAAGGAAGAGGAGAACGATCCAGACAGTGTGTGACCTGTCCAATAGTAGAAATGGTGGCGAGACACGGTGGCACTAAAGATCTACGGGTAGGTTATGCAAGCATAATTTCAAAAATTCTACCGCGTAAAAGGGACCTCCTCTAGTAATAGATCACGGGATTACCTCTAGACGCGCAGACTCGTAGCGGAAGTAGAGTCGATGTAGCGCGTTGATGCAGTTGTAGTCGTTCTTGCGTAACGCCTCTCCTTTAAGTCCTTGCGTTCGTCACAAGTTGCGGATCGTCCTAGTGTTGAAGCTTCGCATCAACACCTCCAAGGTATCCACACGTACGGGGCAGGAACACCACGCGCTGGAGTGCTAGCGCCGGCGGCGCGGTATTAGATGGGGATGGTGTGGCAACTAGGGTTTCGGGAATTCCGAAATTCTCTTGGCCAACCCTATGCCACCTCCTCTATTTATAGGCATCCATCATAATGGGTCTCGAACTGGAGGCCCATTAGGAACTCATGGCCCATAAGAATTCGGATCACTATCCGAATTAAGTCCTAGCCCTTTAAGTGTGCGACCCTATAGGTTCACATACACTTAGACATAGCCCGAGTACTCCTACTCGTCCATTAATCGGCAGCGGCCCCTTAGCAAGACATACCGACTCCTAAGTATATGCAAAGATCATATCGGACGAACCTCAACAAAACTTATGCATTTCCCTTTGCCTCACGATATCGGTTAAACTCAAGGCGAGTACGTGTCATCCTTGTTTGGTTAGCTCAACCACTCTTTCTCGATTATGTGACTTAAATTCCCGACTACGGTTAACTCTTTAACCGTGAATAGCATGGCCATGCATTTCTGGAATCCAATCACTCGAGAGGCCTAGAGATATCTCTCCGTTGCTTGAGGGCAAATCCTATCTTGATCGACCATGCCTCAATGCATGCATCATAACAAAACCCAAAGCTACCTTTATGACTACCCCATTCACGAGTAGTGTTTGGCAACCCCTAAGTCGGTCATTATGCATCTTGAGTACGTGCGACGATCTCAAGTCTTAAGGACATAGCATACGCTTTATGAATGAAACCAATCGATGACGGTAAGAATGCAACATTCTCGCAGTGTTTCATGGTGGGTCGATCCAACCCCATGTTTGCTAACATGTGTCCATATTATTGGTTTAATATCTTTATATCTATGACCCGTGAAACATGGTCATCAACCAATACATATGCTAGTCTATTAATATGTGTCCTCATATGTTTGACTAGGGATCATCTAAGAATAATCATCGCAGCAATATAGAGTTTCACAATCAAGTCACACACTTGATAATAAATATTGACGATGTTATTCAAGGAACAAGATAAATTATCCAATAATTCATGAACATAATAAACAGAATCATCTCTATGATTATCTCTAGAGCATATCTCCATCAGTCTCCCACTAGCAAGACTCGGCCAGTGATGGTGGCCGGCCGACAGAAGGGGTGCAAGAAGATCCTGGTCCTGTACAACAAGTTCATCAAGCATCGGAAGACAGAGAAGACCATCTGGGTGATGCACCAGTACCACCTAGGCGACCTAGAGGAGGAGGAGGGGGAGCTGATCGCGTCCAAGGTCTTCTACCATACGCAGCCGCGGCAGCACGCCTCAATGGCGGTGGATCAACTTGCGAGGGCCGGTGACACGGTGGCAGAGAAGCCGAGGGCAATGCTGCACGGGCTCCTTGGCTATGCGGTTGCTGGGCGGCTGCGTCGAGGTGTAGAGGCAGCAGCAACAATGGCTGAAGTAGGCTAACCATGTAACACTCTAGCTTAACAAAAGCATGAAATGGTACCCACAACAATAATACCTATCAATTTAAACCATTAACTAAACATTACCAACAGCTAGATTTCAAGAATGAAGCATTCAACAATAATCATAAACGAAAATTTCAGCAACATTGTAACATCCCAAAAATACGGGATTAGTGTAATTGCGAAAATAATAAAAATCTTTTATTTGTTTTTATGTGTGTTCCAATATTTTGTTTCAAATCGAGTTATTAATTTAAAAATTTCTATCGGCAGAAGTCTAGTTAAGCAAAACAAATTCGCTAAATCAAGAATCAAGACCTCAATCAAAATCCGAACCTCCAAAATTCTTTTCAGGCTCAAAGTCCAAACTTTGAATACTGGAAATTTAAGGTCCAGATTTAAAGTTTGAAGTAAATCAAATAATAAAGTTTTCCTCACCTAATTATCCTAGCCGATTAAGCAAATCTCCAAATCCTCAAAAACTAGTAAAGATCCTCTTTATCCCGGCCCATTTTCCCTTCTGGCCTTCGGCCCACCCGGCCCTCCCTTATCTTCTCATCTCTTCCGTTGCCTTCTTTTCTCCCCAGTCCAGTGGGCGCCACCGCCAGTCCATCTAGTCACCTCCCACTACGCTTCTTCTCCCCCCTTCTTCCTTCCCTCCCTCGGCCCAACGCTTTCCCCTTCCTCTTCCTGTTCCCCGCTTTGCTTCTGGTTCCACTCTGGCCTAGCCCGTAGGCCAGCTGCGCCCACGCAGCCCCTGGAAGAAGCCGCCCCCGGTTTACGTATTGGCATAGTACGCCTGGTCGTCGGCCTTCGCATTCATGCCAGCCACGCCTACCACCGGCCTCACCTGGTTCTACACCTCTCTTCTCCTTTCCCCAGCTTCAATGCTGCACCAGCCTAGCCCCCCTCGCGCCGGCCTTGCCCTACTCCCGCCATCCAGCGCCACCCTCTTCCGCCACCGTGCGTCAAATCCTATGCCTGCGCCTCCGTCCCATGGCGCTAGCCCAGCACTGGCCTTTCCCCCGACTTCAATGCCACACCCACCCAACGCCATCCCGTTCGGCCATTAAAGAGCGCTCAGCCCACCTCCTCACTCCCACGGCATTTCCCCTCCATTCTCCTAGCAAAGGCCAGCTCAAGCCCCTTTCACTTGCTCCTCATTTGCCACCGCCAAGCCACGCCGTCCATCCGGCAAAGTTTTCCCCGAATCGTCGGAATCCCATCGTCGGTCCCCTCTGCCATTCCCTCCTTTTAATTAGAATCCCATCGTCGGAATCCACCCGGGCAGTGGTACCCCTCGAAGACAGGCCGACGTCGCCACTTCCGCCGCCGATTCCCACTCAGTCGGCCTCCCTTCGATTCATCGCCATGGGAGAAGCCCCTCGACACCCCGATGCTACTTCCATTGGCGACCAAGCCTCCCAGACACCCGATTTTTCCACCACCGGAAGCCACCTACCGCCGCTCTAGGTCTCCGACGTCAGCTCACCCCAACTCCCCTTTGGTCCTATCAACCACACCGGTGAGTTCCCCTTACCTTACTCTTGCTCATGCTCATCCCATTTTGTTCCCTCTCCCCTTTGCGTGTCGGCTGCTCCGCGACCTCCCCTGACCCGGCGCTCACTACCGCCGCCAGCTGCCCTCGACCCTACCCCGAGCTGTGCGACCACCAACCCTGGATTCCTTGGCTCTAGAGGGTTCCATTTTGTCAGCCACCGGCAACTCCTCAGCCGCCCCTCGTCGGCAAGCCCTGCCGACCTGAATGCAGCCGCCCAGGGGTGCGCTGCCTCTCTTTGTCTCCCCTGTGGCCAAGCGCCCTTCTTTCCCTCCTGTTCTTGACTGCCTCTATCTATGACCAGTGGGCCCTACTAAAATTTGTGTTTAGCTGGTAGTTATCACTTGCAGCATATCTTGCATGGACATGTAAATCCACAAATTATTCCATATAACAATTGATCAAGTCTGGCAAATAATTATGGAAAAAAGAGAATGTAATTAAAAATTGGTATCAAAGGTTTGAGCTAAATTATTTTGACTAGACTTTAGTTAGCACCGAAAGAAGTAAAATTCAAAGCTTTACTCCCGATAAGTTGATTAGCCTGCATATTACCTTTTGGCACCTAAAATATCAATACACAAATTGTTCATTGCTACACTCAAGAAAACTCCCTTCTATTTAATAATTAAATTAATAACCTCCAATATTCTTCTATAAAATACAAAGTTTTTAATTTCTTTCAAAATAAGAACTTCGTAAAACTAAGTAAAGAATCATTATTCTTTATCCCAAATAATTGGTCTCGGGATGATTTCAATAATCATCCTAAATCTGAATCTGGCAAGACGAAGCATGAAATAATAATTCTTAAGTAATTAACACCTTTAACTAAGAATCTTGCTAAAACACAACTTTGCATCCAAAGTGATGAGGACATCTCTACGTTGTCTACCTCTCCACATTCTCCGAGTATTCATGAAACACCAAAAGGCCCAATTACTCGAGTGAGAGCCATACTTTTAAATAAACAGGTTAATTTGTTTCTTAATGAATTTCCATGCTTTGTTGAGAATAGTATTCTACCTTATGCAAGCTCTTTGTGTATTCTTACGTTTAGACACATTGAAGACTTTGAAGTCATGAGAAAGGAAAATAGAAAAGGCACGACGGCATGCGCCGCTCTTGTGAAGGAAATGTGTACCACAACTGGATGACCCTAATGACCAACCGCATGCATTCGAAAGACATGGCGTGGGAGGTTTCAAAGCAATAGAAATACATGCTGTGATTACGCTCCAAAACCGAATAAGAGAAGACCTGTAATTTGTTTAGCTAGCAAGTTTTGTATTGAGTCCTATCGGCCCAAGGCCCAAAAGAAAGTCGTGGCATGCATACGTGCTGCCACCGCCATATAAAAGGATGGCAATCAGTACGTGACAGGGGGGGATGATTAGAGATAATGAAGAAAGTCACTACGTGACGAGAGGGAGACAATGAAGTTCACTGTTTTTGTGCACATTTTGATTATTTGGATAGCTAAATAATTCCAACAGAAAAATTGTGAGATCTTGTAGTTTGAGATCGTTCAACCTTTCCGCTGGGAATTGAGAGCGCGATAGGGCTTCGTTTGGTGGTCGTGAAGTCCGATGCATGTGATCTTGCGAATTAAAGAGCGTTCGTTCTTGCATTGGCAACGGAGGATCGCTATGATTCAAGAGAGGGCACGTGAGTATCCAATCCTACGTCGAGAAGATCGGGTGACCACATATCATCTTGGTATCAGAGCACGATTTTCTCGGTAGGATTCTTTACCTTTGTTTTAGATTGTTTATTTTTTTCCTATTGTCCATCAACCAAAATTTTTTTTTCCAAACCCTAGTTTTTTTTTTACATCTGGTATTTTTGTGAGTTTTGTTAGGTTTTGATCCATTAGAATTTTTGTTTAGGTGCTGATCATCCGTATTCCTTCGCGTAGCTTAATCGTTGAATCGTTACCTTGTAATCCCATCCGAATCATATTGATCTTAAAAAAAAATTCAAAGCTGGCCGGCTGGAAACCCGTTGTTTGATTTGTGACTGGCCGAACTGAATTTTAATCCTTGTCTTGCTGTTCGGCCTACTCTTCCTTGTGGGAATCAAAATTGTTGAGTGATCTGTGCCTTCCGTATTTCCTGGCCGCAAGCCATACGGAGGAGTCAAGACTCAAGAGTCCAAAGCGAAGCCCCTAGCAGCTCTGTTTGGTGATTGAAATCAGCCCTGTAGCAATTAAATTTTGTTCGCTGGTTGAAGACCTTGAATGCTATCAGTTTGCTTCCGTCCGCACAGTAGTACAAGCCTATCCTCCGTTTCTTGCTGCAAGTCCCCTTGTTTGCATAGCTAAAAAAGATCTGCTGATTGCTATAGTACCACACCGCTACAGTACCGCGTGTTGATATAGTGCCACGCTGTTGCTACAGTGCCGAGCAATGCTATAATATGCGTCTACAGTGTTTTGCTACAGTGCAAGTCCCCTTGTTTGCATAGCTAAAAAAGATCTGCTGATTGCTATAGTACCACACCGCTACAGTACCGCGTGTTGATATAGTGCCACGCTGTTGCTACAGTGCCGAGCAATGCTATAATATGCGTCTACAGTGTTTTGCTACAGTAGTTCGTTGCTACAGTGCGTGATCTGCTACAGTATTCCCAGAATTTGCTATAGTTTGCGTCGAGCTACAGTGCGCCAAAAAAAATCTTGCTAGCATTTTTTTCATCAATTGAGACTAGCTGTTGAATATTGCATTAAGGGCTACTCTTGAGTATTTTACACCTTGCTAAATATTTGTGACCTGTGCAAAATCAAAAGGAACAATTAAATCTAGTTCGGTCTTTGAGAAAGGAAAAATCTTGCTAGCATTTTTTTTCATCAATTGAGACTAGCTGTTGAATATTGCATTAAGGGCTGCTCTTGAGTATTTTACACCTTGCTGAATATTTGTGACCTGTGCAAAATTAAAAGGAACAATTAAATCTAGTTCGGTCTTTCAGAAAGGAAAAAGAAAAGGTAGCCGTTAAAAAAAAGGAAGCCACGACTTGAGCAAAAAAGAAAGAAAGAAAGAAAGAAAGCATTGGTCGAATTTGGGGAGAGTTCTTTTGCCATAAATTCAGATTGTGTAATTTAATTTCTTGAGCAATCTTGAGCCCTTACATTCATATTATTGCAATTGGCTAGTGTCTCTCCTAGTACTTGATGCAAAATGAGTTAATTAATCTTCAATTTCAGATCGCCTCTATGTAGATCATTCTTTTGTTTGCATTAAGTCACCTTGATCTTTGCGTGTGTGTTCATACACTTCCCTTAAACCTTTTGGATCAGCACTTAGACAAAGTATTCTAGCTTGGATTATTACTTAACTTTACAACATCAAGAATTTCAGATTGCATAGGACATATACCTCCATACCTAACTCCACTAAATATCTATTATTGTGCAATCGTGAACACTCTTATATTCGCTTGATCATCAAGTTGCCATTGAAGCTTCTACCAAGTGTAAGTTCTTTTGGCCTTAATTCACTTCGGAAAGGTGAGAACTTTACTTATGCAAGAAAAAGAGTGAGATTGAGTGAATTATACTAATCCACCATATACTTTGTTATTGCTTCGTGTTTTCTTTGCACAATCTAAACATGTCAGGTGGAGAAGATAACCATGGTGAGGAGCATAAAGTTAATTTTAATACCCCGGTGACTCATTTTCAACATTAGGCATTGAGAAATACATTGCAACAAGAATTTGTAGCTGGCATTACTGTAATGGGAAAACAATTCAAGACAGATATACAGGATCTCCGCACTGAACTCAAAGCGGATATGCAGGATCTTCGCATTGAGCTCAATCAACAGATGAATGTATTACGTGGGAACATTGTGAACAACTAGAAGAAGGAAATGCTCATCTTGGGGCCGCCCTTCCTCCACGAGATGAGGGAGTGGTCGCTGCCCGAGGTGGTCAAGCAGATCAACAAAGTCGAGAACGCGTGGTGGCCAATGCCGTTCGTCCACCCCTATCTAGGAGAGGTGAAGGGGCGGCTTCCATGGTCCAGGGAGGGGCCATGGACATGGAGGCCATGGTGGAGAAGCACCTCGCGACGACGACGACTTTCTTCACTACAACGACGGTTACCGCCGTCGTAACTACTACGGCGATGGTCGACCAAATGAGGAGAAGTTTGGTAAGCTTAAGGGGGCGTTCGTTTTAGCGATGGCTTCTTGCTTTTGGCTGAAATTTCACTGTAGCTGGCTTTTTTTACTGTAGCTGATTTAGGCATAATTAAATTTAAAAAAATGTAAAAATAGAAAAAATATGTTAGCCCATCATGGACAATGCAAAGGAACACGGAAAAAAAGAAAAAAGTGCAAAAAAAGCCCAAAAAATCTAAAAAAAATTAGAAAAAGACGAATTACTAAATAGAGAAAAAAAACTGAAATTAGAATCTGAAACTGAAAAAAAAGCTGAAACGAGCGGGACACTATGCCAATATTTTCAGGTACACATGATCATGAGGACTACCTCACTTGGGAGCTCAAGGTGGACAAATTGTTTCGGCTGCATAATTACTCCGAAGAGAAGAAAATTCACATGGCGGGACTTGAATTCATTGATTATGCACTCATATGGTGGGAACAAGTTCAAAATGAAGCAAGAAACTCTCACGGTGGAGAAATACTATAAGAAGATGGAAATGGCCATGATTAAAGCTAATGTATATGAGCAAGAAGAGCAAACAATGACGCGATTCCTTGCTAGCTTGCACCCTTCCATCAAGCGCATCACCGAATTTCAGCCTTACAACAATATGGTAGGGTTGGTACATCAAGCAACTAAGGCTGATAGATAAGTGCAACTCGATATGAGAGCAACAAGAACTTCATCCTACATACCCCGTTTAGCACCTATAGGAGGTAAACCCACATCCCATTTCAATTTTTTTAAAGCTAACCAATCTAGTGGAAGTTTTGCTCCTAGCACACGTACTGGACCAAGCGGGAAGAATGTAATAACGCTAATTGCTAAGAAGAGTTCAGCACCTTCTTCATCATCTTCTATTGGTTCTACAGCCAAGAGTAGTTCCATCCAATGCTTCAAGTGTCTTGGTCGTGGACATATGCAAAAGAATTATCCAAATAACAAGGTAATGTTGATAACTGAGAATAGAGAATATGACTCTGCTAATGATGAAGATGGAGAGTACATTGCTGATTTTGGAGTGAATAAGGATGGCCAAGGGGGAGAAAGAGAAGAGGAAACGCATGGGGATGGGTATTGTGATCCCGAGTTCGGTCCTATCCTTGTGTGCACCCCTTCGGTATTGACCGTTCAACTCAAATCCAACTTCAAGCCAAATCCAACCATGAGCAGCGCGGCAATCTCTTTCAAACAAGAGCTTAGGTGAGTAAGGATGGTAAGTGTTGCAAAGTTATTATTGATGGTGGAAGTTGCCACAACTTAGCTAGCAAAGAGCTTTGTTCTAAATTTAGATTGAAATATAAGAAACACCCGCATCTATATCAAATTCAATGGTTAAACAATAATGGTTCAATGAATGTTGGATATACAGTTGATGTTAGCTTTCAGATTGGTTTTTATCATGATACCGTAGAATGTGATGTTGTGTCCATGGAAGTATGTCATTTGTTATTAGGTAGACCATGTCAATATGATCGTTCTGTAATTCATGATGGAAGAACTAATCAATACAAGTTCATGTGGAATAATAAAGAAATAGTGTTACGACCATTAACTTATTCTCAAATTATATATGTTAACATGCAAAAGGTTGAAGTGAAAGTGAAGAACGAGAAAGGGAAGGAGCAAAAGAGTGTGATTCCACAAAAGGTGAGTGAGAGCCACAAGCTAAAATTTAGTGAAAAAGGAAAGGATGAGGAAGAGAAAATGTTAGCTATGATAGCCACTAAATCTGATTTGAAAGAGATGAGAGACCAGCCTACTGTGGAACATTTGGTATTACTATATAAAGATGTTTTGCTTTCTACTAATGATTTAACCTCTCTTCCTAGTGTGGTTTCTAAAGTATTACACGCTTATGAAGACGTCTTTTCGGAGGAGGTACCCGCTGGTTTACCACTCATATGAGGAATTGAACATCAAATTGACTTGGTACCGAGAGTTTCACTTCTCAATCGGCCGCCGTACCGCACCAATCCGAAAGAAACAAAGGAAATTCAGCGACAAATGCAAGCACTTATGAAAAAAAAGGCTATGTACGCGTAAGTCTTAGTCCTTGTGCTATTCCTGTCATTCTTATTCATAAGAAAGATGATACATGGAGAATGTGTATAGACTGTAGAGCTATCAACAATATTACCATTCGTTATTGTCATCCTATTTCTAGATTAGATAATATGTTTGATGAATTGAGTGGCTCTACTATCTTTTCTAAGATTGATTTACGTAGCGGATATTATCGAATTATAATGAAACATGGTTGTCGAGACCCGAATATGCAAATTCGGTCTCTCTGTGTAAACTGCACTAGTCCAGGATCACGCTAGTGCACACAGCCACACATAGATGTCATCACAGTCATACACACGACAATAATAAGGGAAAACTAGAATATCGATAAAATATCAAAGGTACGACCTTATGGCCAAGCTTACAATATCTCTAGCCAAGGGCTTAACAAAATAGCAATGAAATCCAAAGTAAAGCGTAGCGACCAATCGACAAGCCACAAAGCTATCGAGTGGAGAACGGCCTAATCCGTGAAGTCGTCGTAGTACTCCCTCCGCACCTCCTGCCGATAGTACTCTCTCCTCAATCGAGCAACATAGGCGTAAAGCCGTGAGTACATTGGTACTCAGCAAGTCGTTTGTAACAATAAATGCGATATAATATGCAAGGCTTACCAAGGAAGGCTGAAAGGTTAATTTGCATAAAGGCACTTATTGATGAAATATATTAAATAACTTGAAAGCGAAAGTTGACTGAAAACAGTAATAATAGATAATCAAAGGGATAAACATGAACCACTTGTGAACTCCAATTCACAAGTTTAAACCAACAGTGAACTACATGTCCACTCCCAACATAAACCACCAAGTTATAAATGAAACACTAACCCTCGTGTGAAATCCCCGAGCACTGTCCATGACCGAGGACGCGGCTATTCGAATAGTTTTACACTCTGCAGAGGTTGCACAACTGTACCCACACGATGTGATTAGCCTAGGCCTAAGGAAATCACAACAAGGCCTTTACAATGCTCTACCTCAACCCAATCCTGCCCGCTAGGGTTTCGCATCACACCCCCCCTTGCGCCACATGGAAATCAGCAACCATGTCCATCACAATGGCAGAATTGAATTGAAGTATTACAAATTAATCAGCCAGGTCCATCCCATAATAGACATGTGGTTTGCACGATTAAGCTCAGATCAATGGCGCACAAAGTTAAGTCCTTAGCATTACCCGGGCGAGACTACCACATCCCCCAAAGTACAACCAGATTTCCCTTTCTCGCACGATCACTGCCGAGTGCAAAACCAATTTGTATAACCAAGCCAACGTCACACCAATGCCGTGGCACAAATTTTAATACACGTGGCACCAACCACAGTTCCATATATCATTAAGTCAAATTAATAATTTAATATGTGCGATGATACCAAACGAAAATATAAACTGGCTAAGCAATCTAATCGTACCAACCCATGTGATAAATAAACTAGCATCACTAATAAATTTCCCAACCTATGGTGACAAAGGCATCATGGTAATTCAAAGTGTCAAGGAGGTGTGATTGCAATTGGGACAATAACTACCTGTGCAACGGTTTGAATAAAAATAGCAATGCAATGTAATTTGAAACAAAATAATTAAATAATAGTTTGTAAAATTGGGTTCAACATGATCAAGGGACACGACTTGCCTTCGTTATGCTCGTGGGTACTCCGGTCTTCAGCGCGAAACTGCTCCTCCGAATCCGAATCTAACGAGAGAGAAAGCGACCGGAAACAAAGAAACACATAAAATGACAAGCAAAAGAACTCAAAAACTCACAAAACCAGAACCAACAGCTAGAGCTCGATTTTAGATGAATTTAGAAAAAAGAACGGGGTCAATCGGAGCTAGGACGGAGGAGAACGGGCTCCCGGAAAATTAATTCAAAATTAATTCGGGAAAATTGAAAAAGATTATCGTGTTTGTGAACCCGGTGTACCAAATACCGGTCCACGGTGAACCCGGCGCACGGAATAAAGGCACGGGGAGAGAGCCGACGCGGCGGGGCGTCTTGACGTGGCGGCGAAGATATGCCGCCACGTGGCACGGGTGACGTGGCGGCCGACGTGGCAGCCGACGCGCAGCGGCGCGCGCGCGACGGCGAGATCCGACGGCCGAGGGTTGGCCACGCGCGCGATCGCGCCGTGGATCCGATCTGATCTGCGGTCGGGATCGGCGGCGGTGTCGGTGGGTGCGCGGATTGCCGACGCGTGGCGGCTCGGCAGCGCTGGCGCCGCCGCGCGGGCGGCGCGGATGGAGCGGGCGCGGCGGCGGCGACGATGCGCGACGCGTGGCGGCGTCTTGGCGCGAGGCGCCGCGCGCGCGCGGCGCGCTGGGTGCGCGCGCGCGCGCGGGCTCGGGACCGAGGGGCGGAGCGGGTGCGGCGAGGGCGACGAGCGGCGACGCGGCGACGGCGAGGAGAGGGACGGCGAGGCTCACCGGCGAAGTCTCGGCGACGGCGACGGGACGGCGTCGGAGGGGTGCACGCGCGCGGCAACGCGACGGCGACTCCGGCGACGGCGCGCGCGAGGCGGCGGCGGGGCGGCGAGCGACGAGCTCGGCGACGCACGCGAACGAGGATGAACGCGAGTTTTATCACGCGAACCGAGGCAATCCCGATCGATTACGGCTCGGGCGAACGCGATTAGGTTAGACGGCTAGGATTGGGCCACGCGCGAGATCGGACGGCCGGAAATGGTTAGGGTTAGGGTTTATGCGGCGCGGGGTGAACGGCTGGATTCACGCGCGCGTGATCGCGGCGAGGCGAGGCGAGGGCGGGCGCGGTGCCGCCGCCGCAGGGCCGCCATGATGCGCGACGCGTGGCGCGCGGATCGAGCGGCGGGCGGCGGGGGGCGAAAGGGTACTGCGGCGCGCGCGGCGGGATGGGTGACGCGTGGAGGAGAGAGGAAGATCGGGCGGCGGGGTTATTTTCTTTTCTTTTCTTTTTCAGAAATTCAAATAAACTTCTAAAAGCTCTAGAAAATAGCAAATAAATCCGGAAAATTCACCAAAATACGAGAAAATTCCTTGTGACACAAGGAACTCAAATAAAATATTTTCCACTTATGTTAATGTTTATTTTAATCACATTAAATCATTTAAAACTTTGAAAATTCATTTGAAGCTTCAATTAATTTCAGAAAATTCCAGAAAATTCATTTTGAAATCCAGCTTTAAAAATCTCGGAAAAAGCAGGATGTTACAAACCTTACCCCCTTAAACGAGATCTCGGCCCGAGATCTGGGCCAACTAAGAGAATAGGTTCGAAACTCGCTCTGAGATCCTCCTCGCGCTCCTGTGGCTTCCTCCTCTGAATGGTTGCTCCACTGAACTTTGCAAAAACGGACCGCTTTATTCCGGGTGACTCGCTCTGACACTTCCAAGATTTTGACTGGGTGCTCTTTGTATGACAGATCTTCCTGCAGGTCAACGGCCTCAACTGGCACAACCTCCTCTGGTACGCGCAGGCACTTCTTCAGCTGGGACACATGGAAGACGTCATGTACCCCACTGAAGGACGCAGGTAGCTCCAATTGATAAGCAACCTCTCCCCTGCGTTTCAGAATCCTGAACGGACCCACATATCTCGGTGCAAGCTTCCCTTTTAGCTGAAATCTCTTCACACCTTTGAATGGTGTGATCCTCAGATACACAAAATCATCTGGCTCAAAACTCAGCTCCCGACGTCTGGTATCTGCATAGCTTTTCATGCGGCACAGGCAGCTTTCAACCTTTCCTGAATTAAGCGGACCTTATCCTCAGCTTCTTTCAAACAATCTGGGCCAAAAACCTGACCTTCCCCCGTCTCTTTCCAATTGAGAGGGGTCCTGCATTTCCTGCCATACAATGCCTCAAACGGTGACATCGCAAACCGGCACGATAATCGTTGTTGTATGAGAACTCTGCAAAGGGTAAACAACTGTCCCACTTAGACCCATGATCAAGCACACAGGCTCTCAACATGTCCTCCAGAATCTGATTAACTCGCTCTGTCTGACCATCTGTCTGGGGGTGATATGCCGTACTGAAATTCAGGTGGGTTCCCATAGCCTTATGGAAACTACCCCAAAACCGAGAGGTGAATCTGCGATCCCGATCGACACAATCTTCTTGGGCACACCATGCAAACTGACAATCCTGGACATATATAGCTCTGCCAATTTGTCACCACTGTAAGTCGTCTTAACTGGAATGAAATGAGCAACCTTAGTCAAACGGTCCACAATGACCCAAATCGAATCATGTCCCTCTTTGGTTTTAGGCAAACTGACTATAAAGTCCATACCAATTTCTTCCCACTTCCACTCAGGGACTTTTAATGGCTGTAGCAAACCTGCAGGTCTCTGGTGCTCTGCCTTTACTCTCTGACAAACATCACATAGGGCTACATACTCAGCGATCTCACGCTTCATGTTTGGCCACCAATACTTATCCTTAATGTCCTGGTACATCTTGGTACTGCCTGGATGAATCGAATATAGTGACTCATGAGCCTCTTTTAATAACACATCCTTTAGTTCTTGCTTGTTGGGCACACACAAGCGCTGCTTGAACCACAAGGTTCCCTGGTCATCCACTGAAAATCCTGACTCTTTACCTTCACTTAAATTCTTTCTGATCCGCTGAAATGCCTCATCATCTGACTGAGCCTGACGAATCTGACCATCCAAAGTAGGCTGCATCTCCATAGCTGCCAAAAATCCTGGCTCAACCAACTCAAGGTTAAGCTTCTGGAATTCCTCATGCAAAGCTGGCTGACTCTCTCGAACCATCACTGAATTGCAGTATACCTTTCTGCTCAAGGCATCTGCAACAACATTAGCCTTCCCAGGATGATAATGTATGCCCACATTATAATCCTTTATCAGCTCTAACCACCTCCTCTGCCTGAGGTTAAGCTCGGACTGGGTAAAGATATATTTCAGACTCTTATGATCCGTGTAAACCTCACATCTGTTACCCATCAGATAATGACGCCAAATCTTTAAAGCATGCACTACGGCTGCCAACTCCAAATCATGGGTAGGGTAGTTCTCCTCATGCGGTCTCAACTGGCGTGAGGCATAGGCTACCACTCTCTTGTCTTGCATCAAGACACAACCCAAACCTTTGCGTGAAGCATCGCAAAATATCTCAAAATCCTTGTTAATATCAGGCAACACAAGCACTGGGGCTGTGGTCAAACTCTCCTTAAGTTTCTGAAAACTTTTCTCGCACTCTGGCGTCCAAGTGAATTTCTTTTCCTTTTTGAGCAACTGCGTGAGGGTCAGCCACACCGAAAATCCCTCAATAAAGCGACGGTAGTATCCTGCCATACCCAGAAAACTCCTGACCTGGGTAACTGAAGTGGGTGACTGCCAATCCAAAACATCACTTACTTTCCCTGGGTCAACTGCAACTCCTTCTGCTGTCAACACATGCCCTAGAAAGCGACTTTCTTCATCCAAAACTCACATTTGCTGAACTTTGCATACAACTGATTATCCCTCAATTTCTGCAATGCTAATCTCAAGTGCTCCTGATGTTCCTCCTCAGTCTTGGAATATATCAATATGTCGTCAATGAACACAACGACAAACTTGTCCAAATATTCCATAAACACCTTATTCATCAAATACATGAAATATGCTGGAGCATTGGTCAAACCAAATGACATCACTGTGAACTCGTATAGACCATATCGAGTCGAGAAGGCTGTCTTGGGTATGTCCTCCTTACGTATCCTCATCTGATGATATCCTGACCTCAAATCAATCTTGGAGAATACTCCTGCTCCCTTGCTGGTCAAACAGTCATCGATCACGGGCGGAGGGTACTTATTTTTGATGGTGACCTCATTAAGTGCTCAGTAGTCCACACACATGCGCCGACTACCATCCTTCTTCTTGACGAACAACACCGGCGCTCCCACGGGACGAACTCGATCGATGTAACCCTTATCCAAAAGCTCCTGAATTTGCTTCTTCAACTCTGCTAAATCATTGGCCGCATCCGATAGGGTCTCTTGGAAATCGGAGCGGTACCGCACAAGCTCAATCGAAACTCAACCTCCTCTCTCGTGGCATACGGAAGATCATCGAAACACGTCGGGTACTCTCCGACAACCGGTACACCCTCCAACTGGATTACCTTACTCGCAAATCATGGTAGCTCGCCGCACTCATCAAGGCGAATCGCACCTTAACTCCATCTGAATTGGTTAAGGTCACTGCTCGCTCCCACAGCCTAACATCGCTGCTGCTTACGGCCAATCCATTCCCAAGATTACATCTAGGGATCGCATATCCAACAAAATCGTCGGCCTCGAACTCAACTCCACGAATGGTTATCCTAACTCTGGACAACCTGTGTTGGACCTCAACTCGGATCCGGGATTGGATTAAAAGAAGAGATCCAAGAGCAACAGTTTTCAATTGTTGCTTTAAAGCAAAACTCCGAAACAAGCGAATGCGAAGCTCGAGAATCAAATAAAGCGGTGGCGAGGAATCAATGTACGAAACGCATCGATCACAACATCTCGCGCTGCTCGGGCATCCTCTGCGTGGCGTGGTTCACTCGACCTCTCACCACCGGCGTCCCGCTGGCCTCGTCCTGGCCGGGGTGCTCCCGTCTGCTCCCGGGGTAGGGGTACGACCGGTGTGGCTCCCAAGTCAAAGCGAATCGTGTCGGGCACGCCTCGAGGGCACTTGCTAGCATAGTGTCCCACTTCATGACACTTGAAGCAAGTGATGGATGCTGCTGGATTATTACTCTTCTGCTGCTGCTGCTGTCCACTGGAACCACTAGGACGCCGCTGATCAAATCGGCGCGGTGTGCGAGCCGGGTCCAAACCACAAGATCGCTGCTGCTGCTGCTGCTCTTCTTTGTGGCGCTCGTGCAGGTGGTAGGTACCAAAACGAGGCCTCTGAGACTGGTGTGACTGTGATCCCTGCTGGATCAACCTCCTCTTGCGAGACTCCTCGAGCTCGCGGCGACTCTCCTCGATGAGAATGGCCTTATCCACCAACTGCTGGAAGCTGGCATAGTCGTTGCCTACGACTTGCACCTTCAAAGCTGGGTTCAAGCCTTTCTTGAACCTCTTACGCGAGCTGCATCGCCGCTACATCCTCCGCGCGTGAAGCGAGCCAACTGAGTGAATTTATTGAGATATTCACTCACCGACAGTTCCTCTCTGAGCTCCCGAAACTCATCCTTCTTCATCTCAACCACTCCTCCATGACATGAGCGGTGTGGAAAGCCTTTGCGAATTCCTTCCAGTGATATTGTGCCGATCCTCATGGGCGGCACGAGAGTTCTCCCACCACTCTGCTGCTGGTCCCTCAGCCGATGTGCCGCATACAAAACCTTCTCCCGCCGGTGCACCGAGCCAAGTTCAGTTTCTTCTCAATCGAACGGACCCGATCGTCGGCCTCCAAAGGCTCTGATGAACTGGAGAAAACAGGCGGTCTTGTCCTCATAAACTCTGCATAGCCGGTCTGCTGACGATGTGCTGGCGGTGGTATCGCTCTTTGCCGCTGCATCATAGCTCGCATACCTGCATCATAGTCTGCATCATCGTATGTTCGGCCATCAAGAATCGATCGAGGCGGGGTCCAAGACAGTGGCACCGCCGCGCAGCCGTTCTCTCTGGTCCTGGTTCCCCAGTTGCGGCCGAGGAGTTTCGTGTCAACCATCTTGCTCAAAAGAAAACAATCTGCGATGACCAAAGGTGAAAGACGAGAGGGAAAAGCATAGATAAGAGGTAAATGCGTCTAAGGGGGTTTTGCTTAATGGAGACCTAACTAAACAAACACTTAGCCCAAAAGGCTAACTAAGAAACTGAACAAAAATAAACTCCAATAAAAGATTTGACATGATCGCAATATAATGCTTTTAAGGCAATATTTGCAGCTCACATCACACTCAACTGCAAATAAAATCCAACGTGTCTACTCGCACTATCTACTCTGAAGGCTCCCACTCGGTCCTCGACAAATAGGGTACATCGCTATCGTCCTCGGAATCGCGTAGACAACCCACGAGTTGCGGATCGGCGCGATCGCTTCGATCGGCGCTGGAGTGAACCGGCTGAGGTAGGCGCGACGATCTCCGGTGATACGACGTCTCTCTTCTGGGCTCGGCGGTGTAGGCGACGGTAAAGGTACTGGCGTCTGCGGCCGGGGCTCCTCCTGCATCGCTCGTAATCTCGGGTGGCTCCGTCTCGCTCCTTGAACTTCCGGACGAGTCCGCCATGTTGATCTTGTATAGCTTGCAAAGTCGACGGATGGCTTTGTGCGCCACTCCCTGTGCTGACATCTCCCCACTGGCACCGGTGTTCTTGAAACTGTGATGTAGCACCTGCTTGCCAACGCGGGTAGTGAAATATAGCCTGGAGATGCTCCCGATGCGTTGACCTTTCTGCTTCTCATCCTTAGTGAGGTAGACGGGCAGTCTCTTAAATCCGAGGCACCGCAACAGAACACGTAGAAGTGACCTCCATCCTCCTGTCGGGCTGTAAGAAGCTTGGGACATCTAATGCATTTATAAAGGAAAGATCAGTTTATAACTTTAAGAAAAACAAATTCTGCAAGAGTTGGGGCGAGAGACAAGAATCCTTAAGAATGAGGTAAGAAGATAGAGATATTACTAAATATCAAGTTTAGTTAGTTTGATTTAGAAAATAAATTTTTGGGCTACAACCAATTTAACTTAGGGCTTCGTCCTACAGTCGATATGGCTCTGATACCATCTCTGTCGAGACCCGAATATGCAAATTCGGTCTCTCTGTGTAAACTGCACTAGTCCAGGATCACGCTAGTGCACACAGCCACACATAAATGTCATCACAGTCATACACACGACAATAATAAGGGAAAACTAGAATATCGATAAAATATCAAAGGTACGACCTTATGGCCAAGCTTACAATATCTCTAGCCGGAAGGGCTTAACAAAATAGCAATGAAATCCAAAGTAAAGCGTAGCGACCAATCGACAAGCCACGGGCTATCGAGTGGAGAACGGCCTAATCCGTGAAGTCGTCGTAGTACTCCCTTCCGCACCTCCTGCCGATAGTACTCCTCTCCCTCAACTGAGCAACATAGGCGTAAAGCCGTGAGTACATTGGTACTCAGCAAGTCGTTTGTAACAATAAATGCGATATAATATGCAAGGCTTACCAAGGAAGGCTGAAAGGTTAATTTGCATAAAGGCACTTATTGATGAAATATATTAAATAACTTGAAAGCGAAAGTTGACTAAAACAGAATAATAGATAATCAAAGGGATAAACATGAACCACTTGTGAACTCCAATTCACAAGTTTAAACCAACAAAGATGAACTACCGTCCACTCCCAACATAAACCACCAAGTTATAAATGAAACACTAACCCTCGTGTGAAATCCCGAGCACCGCCCATGACCGAGGACGCGCTATTCGAATAGTTTTACACTCTGCAGAGGTTGCACAACTGTACCCACACGATGTGATTAGCCTAGGCCTAAGGAAATCACAACAAGGCCTTTACAATGCTCTACCTCAACCCAATCCGCCCGCTAGGGTTTCGCATCACACCCCTTGCGCCACATGGAAATCAAGAACCATGTCCATCACAATGGCGAATTGAATTGAAGTATTACAAATTAATCACCAGTCCATCCCATAATAGACATGTGGTTTGCACGATTAAGCTCAGATCAATGGCGCACAAAGTTAAGTCCTTAGCATTACCCGGGCGAGACTACCACATCCCCCAAAGTACAACTGTACTTCCCCCTTTACTGCACGATCACTTGCCCGAGTGCAAAACCAATTTGTATAACCAAGCCAACGTCACACCAATGCCGTGGCACAAATTTTAATACACGTGGCACCAACCACAGTTCCATATATCATTAAGTCAAATTAATAATTTAATATGTGCGATGATACCAAACGAAAATATAAACTGGCTAAGCAATCTAATCGTACCAACCCATGTGATAAATAAACTAGCATCACTAATAAATTTCCCAACCTATGGTGACAAAGGCATCATGGTAATTCAAAGTGTCAAGGAGGTGTGATTGCAATTGGGACAATAACTACCTGTGCAACGGTTTGAATAAAAATAGCAATGCAATGTAATTTGAAACAAAATAATTAAATAATAGTTTGTAAAATTGGGTTCAACATGATCAAGGGACACGACTTGCCTTCGTTATGCTCAGCGGGGTACTCCTGGTCTTCTGGCGCGAAACCTGCTCCTCCGGAATCCGAATCTAACGAGAGAGAAAGCGACCGGAAACAAAGAAACACATAAAATGACAAGCAAAAGAACTCAAAAACTCACAAAACCAGAACCAACAGCTAGAGCTCGATTTTAGATGAATTTAGAAAAAAGAACGGGGTCAATCGGAGCTAGGACGGAGGAGAACGGGCTCCCGGAAAATTAATTCAAAATTAATTCGGGAAAATTGAAAAAGGTTACTGTGCTGTGAACCCGGTGTACCAAATACCCGGTCCACGGTGAACCCGGCGCACGGAACAGTGCACGGGGGAGAGAGGGCTGACGCGGCGGGGCGTCTTGACGTGGCGGCGGATATGCCGCCACGTGCACGGTGACGTGGCGGCCGACGTGGCGGTAGCGCGCGCACGCGCGCCGGCGCGACGGCGGGATCCGACGGCCGAGGTTGGCCACGCGGCGCGATCGCGGCCGTGGATCCAGATCTGGATCTGCGGTCGGGATCGGGCGGCGGTGTCGGTGGGGTGCACGGATTGCCGACGCGTGGCGGCTCGACGCGCGGCGTCGCCGCGCGGACGGCGCGGATGGAGCGGCGCGGGCGGCGGCGACGATGCGCGACGCGTGGCGGCGTCGGCGCGAGGCGCCAGGCGCGGGCGCGCGCGCGGGTGCGCGGCGCGCGCGCGGCTCGGGACCGAGGCGGAGCGGGTGCGGCGAGGGCGACGAGCGGCGACGCGGCGACGGCGAGGGGAGGGACGGCGAGGCTCACCGGCGAAGTCCTCGGCGACGGCGACGGGGACGGGCGTACGGAGGGGTGCACGGGCGGCGGCAGCGCGACGGCGGAGCGACTCCGGCGACGGCGCGGGCGCGAGGGCGAAGGCGAGGGCGGCGGCGACGAGCTCGGGCGACGGGCACGCGAACCGAGGGATGAACGCGAGTTTTATCACGCGAACCGAGGCAATCCCGATAGGTTACGGCTCGGGGCGAACGCGGATTAGGTTAGACGGCTAGGATTGGGCCACGCGGCGAGATCGGACGGCTGGAAATGGTTAGGGTTAGGGTTTATGCGGGCGCGGGGTGAACGGCTGGATTCACGCGGCGCGTGATCGGGCGGCCGAGGCGAGGCGAGGGCGGGCGCGCCAGCCCGCTGCCGGCGGCCGATGATGCGCGACGCGTGGCGCGCGGATCGAGCGGCGGGCGAAGGGGCGCGGGAAAGGGTGCAGGCGTGCGCGCTGGCGGGATGGGTGACGCGTGAGGAGAGAGGAAGATCGGGCGGCGGGGTTATTTTCTTTTCTTTTCTTTTTCCAGAAATTCAAATAAACTTCTAAAAGCTCTAGAAAATAGCAAATAAATCCGGAAAATTCACCAAAAATACCAGAAAATTCCTTGTGACACAAGGAACTCAAATAAAATATTTTCCACTTATGTTAATGTTTATTTTAATCACATTAAATCATTTAAAACTTTGAAAATTCATTTGAAGCTTCAATTAATTTCAGAAAATTCCAGAAAATTCATTTTTGAAATCCAGGCTTTAAAAATCTCAGAAAAACAGGATGTTACAATGGTGATGAGTGGAAAACAACCTTTAAAACAAAATTTGGATTATATGAATGGTTAGTGATGTTTTTTGGTTTATCTTATGCTCCTAGTACATTCATGCGATTAATGAACCATGTTTTGAGACATTTCACTGAAAAATTTGTGGTAGTCTATTTTGATGATATTTTGATATATAGCCGCTCATTGAAAGAACATGTTAAACACATTAGACAAGTGCTATAAGTGCTAAGGACTGGACAATTGTATGCTAATCTTGAGAAGTGTACCTTTTGCTCAAACAAAGTGGTGTTCTTAGGCTATATTGTTTCAGCTCAAGGAATTGAAGTAGATGAATATAAAATTGAAGCTATTCGAAATTGGGCTACTCCTGTCAATGTTAGTCAAATTCGTAGCTTTCATGGACTTGCTAATTTTTATCGACGTTTTGTGAAAGATTTCAGCACTATTGCTGCCCCATTAAATGAATTAACTAAAAAGAGAGTTGCTTTTGAATGGGGGGAGTCACAAGAAAAGGCCTTTGCTGAATTGAATAGGTGTTTGACTGAACCACTATTGCTTGTTTTACCTGATTTCACTAAAATCTTTGAGATTGAATGCGATGCTAGTAGAATAGGTATTGGTGGTGTTTTGATGCAATAAAGAAAACCTGTTGCATATATCAGTGAGAAACTTCATGGTGCACAATTGAATTACCCAGTTTATGATAAAGAATTATATACTCTTGTGCGTGTGCTTGAAACTTGGTAACATTATCTTTGGCCTAAATAATTTGCCATTCACTTTGATCATGAAGCTCTCAAATATTTGAAAGGCCAAGCTAAATTGAATCGTAGATATGCTAAGTGGGTTGAATTCATTGAAACTTTCCCTTATATTGTTAAATACAAGAAAGACAAAGAGAATGTGGTAGCTGATGCATTGTCTAACGCAGTTGAAAGTTAAAGTGCCTGGATTAGAAAGTTTAAAAGATTTATATGTTTCTGATCATGACTTTTCAACACCATATTCTAATTGCAAAGATGGAAAAGGGTGGGATAAGTTTCATGTTCATGATGGTTTCCTTTTTCGCATGAACAAGCTATGCGTTCCAGAATCTTTCGTGCGTTTGCTACTATTGCAGGAGTCTCATGCAGGAGGACTGATGTGATATTTTGGAAGAGAGAAGATATACATGATGTCGGCCGATCACTTCTATTGGCCTAAGATGAGGCGAGACATCGAGCGATTTGTTCAAAGATGCATCACATACCATAAAGCGAAGTCAAAACTCAATACACATGGTTTGTATACTCCACTTCCAGTTCCTAGTGCACCTTAGGAAGATATTAGCATGGATTTTGTGTTAGAATTGCCTAGGACTAAGATGAGGGGGAGGTATTCTGTTTTTGTTGTTGTGGATATGTTTTCTAAGATGGCACATTTTATTCCCTGTCATAAGAGCGACGATGCGACGCATGTAGCTGACTTGTTTTTCAGGGAGATTGTGAGATTGCATGGAATATCAAGAACCATTGTGTCAGATCGTGACGTCAAGTTTATGAGTTACTTTTGGAAGACTTTGTGGGCTAAGCTTGGGACAAAGCTGCTCTTTTCAACAACTTGTCACCCACAACCGATGGATAAACGGAGGTGGTGAACCATACACTCTCAATGTTGTTGTGGACAATGATTAAAAAGAACTTAAAGAAGTGGGAAGATTGTCTACCGCATGTCGAATTTGCATATAATAGGGCGGTGCATTCTAAAACTCAACTGTGTCCATTTGAGGTGGTGTATGGCTTCAAACCAATCACGCCATTTAATTTAATGCCACTTCCATTACAAGAACGTACTAATATGAAGGCTTCAAAGCGTGCTGATTTTGAAAAAAAGCTCCATGAAAAGACTAAAGAGGTAATCGAACAAAATGTACGTGTTTATGCTTCAAAGGCCAACAAGTCTAGAAAGAAATTGCCGTTTAAACCAGGTGATTTAGTGTGGGTACACCTTCGCAAAGAATGCTTTCCGGAGAAGCGAAAATCAAAGTTGATGCCCCGTGGAGATGATCCTTTTAAAGTACTTACTAAGATCAATGATAATGCATACAAGATAGAGTTTCTAGAAGACGATTATGGGGTAAGTACTACTTTTAATGTTGCTGATTTGTCACCATTTTTTAGACAAGACGAAACAAAGTCGAGGATGACTCCTTTCCAAGAGGAGGAGGATGATGAGGACATCCCTACGTCGTCTACCTCTCCACATTCTCCGAGTATTCATGAAGCACCAAAAGGCCCAATTACTCGAGTGAGAGCCAAACTTTTAAATAAACAGGTTAATTTGTTTCTTAATGAATTTTCATGCATTGTTGAGAACAATATTCTACCTTATGCAAGCTCTTTGTGTATTCTTACATTTAGACGCATTGAAGACTTTCAAGTCACGAGGAAGGAAAATAGAAAAGGCACGACGGCACGCGCTGCTCTTGTGAAGGAAATGTGTACCACAACCGGATGACCCCAATGACCAACCGCATGCATTCGGAAGACATGGCGTGGGAGGTTTCAAAGCAATAGAAATACATGCTGTGATTACGCTCCAAAACCGAATAAGAGAAGACCTGTAATTTGTTTAGCTAGCAAGTTTTGTATTGAGTCCTATCGGCCCAAGGCCCAAAAGAAAGTCGTGGCATGCATACGTGCTGCCACCGCCATATAAAAGGATGGCAATCAGTACGTGACGGGGGGATGATTAGAGATAATGAAGAAAGTCACTACGTGACAAGAGGGAGACAACAAAGTTCACTGTTTTTGTGCACATTTTGATCATTTGGATAGCTAAATAATTCCAATAGAAAAATTGCGAGATCTTGTAGTTTGAGATCGTTCAACCTTTCCACTGGGAATTGGGAGTGCGATCGGGCTTCGCTTGGTGGTCGTGAAGTCCAGCGCGTATGATCTTGCGAATTAAAGAGCGTTCGTTCTTGCAGTGGCAATGGAGGATCGCTACGATTGAAAAGAGGGCACGTGAGTATCTAATCCTACGTCGAGAAGATCGGGCGACCCCGTATCACAAAGTAAATCTTCATCTAACGATTAAAAATAATTAAGTGTACTCTATGATCAACCAGAACCCCGTTAAATCATAAACTCACTTTTTCCATGAATCACAACCATCGGTCACTAATGCCTGGATTCAAATATCTGAATGTTACCTTCTCAAGCAATCTCCCTAAGATAACCATAAGTCCTGTTTAACTCATAGAACTTTCTTGATAAATATAAAATACTAAAGAAGTAGTTATAAATTAAAAAGATCAAGTCACTTTCTACTCGGCTACGCCTACCAGTCTTCTGTCACCTCAGAAGCATCCTCTACCTGTTTCTCTACCCTTCTCTTTCTTATTCTCTATCCAGTTACCTCCTTCCTTGCTCAAATCTGTCAACTCGATGCCTACGTCACCCTAACCTCCAATCCTCTCTTCACCCTCGATTTATAACCAAATAGATAAGCTCAAATTAACTTGAACTAAACTTTTACCGGTATTTGGATTTATTTGGTTTTTCATCCGTTTGCTGCGTATTAAAAGCTGTAGTCTCGAAAAATGAAAAGCCCCAGCAATATCAAAGTGCAAGCGGAGGAAAAGCCTGAAGATACAATATTATAAATTGAGTAGATCGTCTTTGATCTACATCCAGGCCACAGTAAACAAGCCAGGCAAGTCATCACTTTGACCATATTAATCCTACATTTTACGAAAATTATGTTCTTTTAAATTATCAAAATTGCATGCTTAATTTATAATGCAATTATATGTCAAATATAAGGTAGCTACTACCCACGTAATATTACCACTATTACTATAACACTCTTCACCACTTGATTTATCAAATCCTTGTCGCCCTAGGTATTAAAACTAGCTTTAATAGCTAAGCTATACATGCTTCTAAGCAAGTTGAAGTCCAGGGCATTAAACTGCCCTACTCATCACTCATCAAACATTGAAAATTATTTTGGGAAGTTATTGGGGGTAGATAACTGATATTCTGGTACAACTTATCTTATACTTCTCAAAACCCTAAAACTTGCTTACCTGTTTGGGCGGTTGGTAAGAGTGGTTGGTGTGGATGTAGCACGAGAATTTGTGGTCTGTGGTATGCACCGTCTAGACGAATTAAGGACTTAATCCTGTATTGACCTCTCCATGTAAAACAGTACAAATCACAAGTTGGCAAATTGTAGGCTTGGCTAATTAATTTACCAGACCCCGAAAGTCATCTCACAGGTCAGTCAGGGGAAAAGAAGAGGGGTGCAGAAGACCAGAGAAGGTTCTGTCTGAACGGGACACCACGTGAAAGGTGAAGTATGATGGATAGGGTGGCATTGAGGAAAAAGGGTCCGGTCTGCGCCAGCCGCTATGAAGTGATATCCCGCATAACCTATGGACGCAACCCCATAGGGGTGAGATTCCTAGGGGGAAATGTATTGTAAAGGCCACGTGACAATCTCTCGATCTATGTGACCAAGGAATCACATAGGCCTGTCAGGCTGATTGTCTCTTGTGGGTAAAGATGTACAAACTCTACAGAGTCTAAACTATTCGAATAGCCGTGCCCACGGTCAAGGGCGGACATGGGAACTTCCTCGAGTTAGTTCTATTTCCAAAAACCTTTTTGGGCGGATAAAAAGCTATCAGAGGGAGGTACTCTGACTTTAACTTTTCCTGGATGGACGTACTCGAGTGGTTATAAAACTAACATTGGTGGAGATAGCCATGCACTGTAAAAGGTGGATGTAGCCTACGCTATTATTATTGCACATTCATGATCTCTTTACAACATATGATTTGGTTAAAACTGTTAAGTCTCAGGAGATTTCTTATGTATTGTACTTGAAAATAATGCTTTAGCAAACAAAATAACCTCAAGCCTTCCTTTCACAGCCTTGCATATACTATTAATGTTGCATTCTGTGTGATGACTTGTTGAGTATATTTGTGCTCACTCTTGCTTAAATATTACCTTCCAGTCAGTCAAGGAACAAGAAGGAACAACCCTGCCATGTTTAAAAAGGGTCGACAGAGTTGGTATTTAAGAAGGTCAAGAAACTAAGTCGCGAAACCCCAGTTGGCTGTCTGTGGGTAAGTCCTGAGGGTCCCACTCGTGTGAAGATTTCCGTTGCTACACTCTTTATTTCCGGCCTAATCAGCTCATGTGTAAGTATTACTGTATAATCTACGCTTCCGCATAATATGTTTTTGATATACAGTGATGTATCTGTGAGCACTAGCTACTGATCCAGGGAATAGTGCAGTAATCATAGAGGAATTTGGAATAGCTAATTCTGGTTCCGACAAACATGATAATCAATAACATGTGCTTAAGAGACGAACCAATTAATCACTAAGATGGATCAAATATAAACTTAAACCAAGGAACGCATTAAGTAGCAATGTTAAAAACCATAAAGATTAATCATCTAATTATTATATGGATAGTACTAAATTTATTATGACAATAAGGTATTGATCATTAAGTAGAGTGAAGAGCTACAAAAGTATAAAATCACGTTTTTCTTCCATATGTACATGTCACGTTCAACGTTCACCTAAAAACAATAATAAAGTAAGCGTGAATCCACGACTCGGCAAGTACATAATAAACAATAAGAACAACATCATAAATTTATCAGTTAACAATTTTCATCATTCTCTTTTCTCAACTTTCTTTTTGTTAATGCAATACAATACTCATGCACATGTCTCTTTCTCTTTCAGTAGTTTATACCGGTATAGCAGAGGAAACACCATCGATGTTCATCTCATCCCATTAAGGTGTCTACCGAAGTTGGTATTTTCCTCTATCACGTGAATATGCCTATCGAAATAGGTTTTTTCTTTTATCCTGTGGAAGTGCTACCGAAGTTGGTCTTTTCCTTCATCGCATAGAGGTGTCTGCTAAAGTAGGTTTTTTTCTTCATCCTGTATGGGTGCCTACCTCTGTAGATCTTATCCAAGAGCGCTCTAGAATAGTCAAATAGCCTTATTCATAGATATTTGTCTTACTCTCTACCCTAGCTCGTATGCATATGCCATGTCATGAGTACAATCTTTCATCATTTTATCATATATCACATTGATTATCGAATTATATCATACTGAACAAAAGAATAATCAATTTATTGCATAACGTGGATAAATCAACAACAATGAATAATTATCAACCATGATTTATCATTTTACTTTGGCGATGGCGCACTGGCGATAACAGATAGCGGCGGCAAAGAAGGAAAAGAAACCAAATGTCCCGATCTCTTTTATCATGGTACGAGATTGACTCGATCTCTAACTTTCCCATATAACTAGTTCCTTCAAAGGAAGGAACTTCTCTAAAAACACCCAGCAAGAGGTCCTCAAGAGGGATATACCCTGAAACTTCTCTAAAAAATAAGCATCCTGTTTTTTTTTTTTTGTATCTCTTTTCTGCTATTTACACATTGATTCTCAAAAGGGATATATTTTTTTAAATATTACAAACGGTCAGTTCAGCTCTGCTCCTCCCAAGAAGAGGTTGCATGAGGTAATTAACTTAGCTAGATTGCTTTATTCAAGTTGTAACAGTTAATGTATAGATGGAAGTAATATCTGGTTAGTTTGCAATGGAGAAAAATATTTGTTGATTCAGGATTTATTCTTGCTAACCCTAGTCATGACTCCTTTGTCATGGCCATAGAATATCCTTTTTCTTAAAAAAAATCATCTCCTTGTAGAATGAAACGCCACTACAAGAGATGATATTTAATGGCACTTTCTCGGTGACGCATCAACGAAGTGTCACCAAGATTTTTTTTTCGGTTGTTGTTTCGTGACTTCTGTGAAGTGTCATGATATTACTACTTTTAGTGACACTTCAAGGGACTCTTCTTAAAAACATCACCAAGTAGTATTCTTGGTGACACTTCAAAGCGTCATATTGGCATCATGAAATAATTTTGTATAAAAGAAGATGTGTACAATGAATTATAAAATGGAGCACTTGGGTGGAAATTAGTATATTTTATACGGAACAACAATTGGAGTACTTGCTTATTCGTGTCATCTAAAAATGCATGTATGAAACATAAACATGGTTAGGTGATTCCTTATCCCTTGATTCTATTTAAATATATTAAAATTTTCTGACTTTTTAACAAAATTTCAGTAACTTTCTCAGTTGGAGCGCACCTAAAATTTGAATCATGTCATAAATTTTGGACTACGATGGCACCAATACAGAATTTTTACCAAAAATATCCTTCTTTCTATTTGTTTCAACTAGCTTGATCAACTTCCTCACCAGCCTCCTCTCCCCAACAGCCACCGCCTCCCGCAGATCCCTCACTCTCCCAATCGATCTGGCCCACCGCTGAAGCTTCTCTCTCTGGTCGCTTCCGTTGTCGGCGATCCTTGCCCTCTCAGTGGGCTGGCAGCAGTCCAGTTATATCAGAGCTCTCCTTCCGTCTGCATTGTTACATATTGATTTGAATTACTAGCCAAGATCAACTAGAGCAAAAGAAATTTAGTCCTCTATTTGTCATATACTCCCAGTAAATATTCGTGGCAAGGCAGCTCTAGATCTTTCCATTCTTTGGTTCAATTGATTGATGTGTATGTGCGATATGTTACTAACATGTTACTCTTTCATCCTAAAAACCATAGATGTGTGTGAATGAACTTTCATGCTTCGTGGGTCAAAGACATCCTTATGAACTCTATCGCAGGTTTTCAGGTGCAGACGACATCCTTATGAACTTTCAATTTTTTTATTGGACTTTCTTTGGCAACTTGAAAGAAAGACAAAAAAATTGAGAGTTAAATGTGCCTCATCCTTGTGACAAAGGAGCAATCAAATGAAGGTTGGAAGAACTTGTGAATTTTTCTGCGTACAAGACTGGAAATATGTAGATACATCAAGACAGCTTAGATAGATGAAGTTAGAGATGTGTTCTACATTCCTGTTTTCAAATTGTGATGTGTAATGTGGTGTAATCCAAACATAATTGTATTGTTAAATGTGGCATCACAATATATGTTTGTAGTGTTTCAGAAATTTGATAAAACTACTATGTTGATTATGTCTTCGATGAAATCACAATAAAGTCTCAATTGTATATCAGCTTTTTAAGTTATATATATATATATATATATATATATATATATATATGTTGATAATTATGCCAATATTTACAGAAATGATGAAAAATAGAAAAAAAATATTTGAGAAACAGGAATGAATTATGGTCTATACAATAATGACACTTCCTAAGGTCACCAAAGAAGTGTCATAAGATTGTGACCCTTTGTGAAGTGACACCAAATTTTTGTTGGCTCTTCATCTTGTGACGCCCTTGGTGACACTTCATGGAAAAAGTTGGTGACACTTAAAAGAGTCTCTAAACACAAATTAAAGTGTCTCCATGAGACCATTGTGTTGTAGTGCGCAATACTAGCTAGCTTTGGGTAGTTCAATAGTATGATGAGCTCTCCTGTATGAAGCCCGTATGGACGCTGTTAGTTCCAGCTTCATGTCATTTTACTCAAAACACAAGCAACCATTGGAAAAAAATGCACCCACCCACCATGAAAGCAAACTAGGAGAGCAGCAAGACCACCACCATATGCCATCACACCGAACCCAGTATCGACCATAGCATCTCCTACAATTCAGCACAACTCGGTCGTCCTCAACAACCAGGTACAGTCTCCTGCAATGCTACTCCGGAATGAAAATTTTCGGTCTGGCTGAAAACACTCTTGCATCTCAAACTAACTCCTGAAAGTAAATAACGCGGTTACATTGCCCACTCTTCGTAAAACTTAAAATAAAATGTCCTACTGATCAGCATTCTTTCTGATAGTCATTTACTCCTTTTGTCTTTTATTTCTCTGTATAAAATAACTCTTATCATTCCATTTCAAGATGAGCAATCAAAAGGAGGGGCAGCAGCAGAAACTTGACGACAGGTCTGCTGGCTTGGAAGAACTGATAATGGCCTGCCAATAAACAAGCACAAAAGGAGTAAGCTTTCGGCTATAGTTCTTAAAGACTGCTTCAGGGTCTTGTGAAACTCGATCAACTGCCTCATTTCTTTATTTTTTGGATCATGCATGATACAAACCTTCAACATGACAGGCTTTTTCACCTAATGCCTGCTTCACTATTTAGGCCATTTTAGATGCCTTTGACAGCATGCATCCCGACGATATATGGATGTGGAGAGATAGAGGGAGAGTAAACAACCTTTTCCCTCTCTCTGTAGAATACAAGGAACATTATAATGAACATAGGTAAAGGACAAACCTTTTACTTCTTTCAGTAACAGGACCCAAAGGCCAACTAATGTACAAACAAGGCCACACTTTCTTTGATTTTTCATGACCACATCAGTGTGAGCAGGAGCTTTTTCTTCATGTTGTGGCTTGCCTCCCTAAGCCCCTTTAGCCTCTAATGATAGGTGTTCCTTATTATCTCTTGGGAAAAGAAAGAAAAGAACAACAGTTCTTCGTTCTTATTTTCCTCTCACTAATTCTGTGTAGTCAGTAGTTTTGACATTGCAAAACCAGTATACATGTTCCTTATTATATTTAGCTTGTTTTCTCATATTACTCTGAAGGTCTCCACTGAACAGAAATGCATTTTTTTCTTTCATATTTTCTCCGTTCATGTTAATACTTCAATTATGAAAAGAGCAAATAGAAAAATCATCTTCATCACAAGACTAATCATGTCCTAACTCCTAACAACGTTTTTTTAATAGGAACGTAAAGTACGTATATAGTTATTACAAAGCTACTATCCATGAATATCATACAAAGCTACAAATTTGTAAAATTCTTTCGATTGCAGTTATATTCAGTTGCCATTCAACTGATGTTTGTTTTATCCTTTCAACATTATGTCACTTCATTTTGGATGTTCATCTTTTGACTTGTTTCCATTCTACGGCATGCAGGGCACTTCAATTCCTCAATCCCAGGAGGCACAATGGCCTTACCAATACTGGTCCCCTGACAACCAATATCAACATGGATAACATCACAGTAGTATCAGATTAACCTAGCTGGCTTAAACTGCATGCTTTGTCTACTACTATATACCCTGACTCCTTAGGTAGAGTATTTCTTTAATTATTGGAGAATGTATTTGCACCGTGACGAGGACTAGTTAACTGCATGCGCAGAACAGAGAACTCCCAAGTTAATTAAGAGTAGAAGAGAGAGGAACTACATTGAACGGAAGAAAGGGAAAGAAAACAAGGTGATGCAAAGCAAAGATGAGAGGAAACTTGGTATCCTTGTGCTGAGTTCAGACTGAGAGGTCGTTGACCTGCCTAGAAAAAGAGAAAGGAAAGAAGAATTCAGTGATGAACTCACCTTAAACGAAGATGTAATCACTGTCACGTCCTGGTTTAGCATAGTTTGTTTATCTCAATAACTGCTGGCATAATTTTTTTTTCATGTTTCTGTAGTTAAGCATCGGTTACTTATCCTTCAAGTCTGACTTATGAAGCCAAATTAATTAACCCTCAAAATGTAAGATCATCGAGGAGATTGGCGACTGATGAATCGTACCTCGTACATATATACCAGAGCAGAGATTAAAATATATTTCACTTGTTTAACTTGGCAGGAAACTTAGGCTACAAATGTAACGTAGAACAGCAATTTTGGCCCAATATGTATTTAACTGATCGCCACAGCCTGCAGGCCCATTCTGGGGTGTAAAAAGTTCTCGTCACCACCTATTCCCAGTAACATCTGTGCTGTAGTTCAAACGCCAAACCAATATCTCATAAAAGATCCAATCAATGCAAAACTAGATACGAATGTCAAATTTCCAACAGATGAAAAAAGAAATGCACGTAACATATATGGGTTAAAGAGAGTTATTAATTCAGTTAAGGCCTCTGAAGTTTTAACTTGTGATCCAAGATAAGTTAACCAACGAAACGGTGAAACAAGCAAGTCCACAGAGTTTGAAGAATCTCCAGTACATAGCACCTCCAAATGGTAGTTTCGGGAGAGAGAACGTGAAGCACATCAACTGAAGCTACCATCCAAAACCTCCCATTCCAGTTCGCATCTTCAATACAGATCTACTTTCGGATGGGTCCATAGTACCTGAAGCTACCACTTGTAGCTACGCTACCTCTACTCCAATGTACCACAAAAGAATCACTCTAGGTTAGGCCTACGCGAATTAATTGAAGCTACATGCTCAACCTGCAGTACCGGGTTGCTTGAGAACGTAGCCCTCACACCTCTTAGCTGAGAGACTGGATTGCTGGTATAACTTGTCGTTCTATTAAAAGTGGTTTTGACTGATTGCTTGAATTATATCATTTGTTGATAGTTTATTATAATTACTCTAACTTTTCTTGGTATGATACTAGTATTTTACGAATGTGTTTTGTAAATAGTTAAGACTTATGTATTTATTCTTTGTAGCATGTGACAATAATTTACAAATGATCGCTGTGTGTTTACCTATTCCTTATGGTATGATTCTAAAAATTAAAAAATGTGATTTGCATCCTGTTGAGAATTATGTTTTAGACCTTGGTCGCATTATATTAGGTTTTGCGAATGTGTTTTACAAAATCATTGAAGGATATGCATCTTGATCCTTACTAGAAATTGAACAATGGCTGACCGTCATGTGTTGGCCGGTCTGGCCGGTAACTGCGGTCCAATTGGCCTTTTGTAGCCGGTCTGGATTTTTTTGGAAAGTATGTTTTTGCTCTTCTCTGTGCTGGGCTAGCAGTTTAACTACATGTGTTATCGATTAGACCGTTTGCAGTTAGGATTGTCCAAATTTGCTTTTCGAACATACTAACAAAACTTATGCTTCTGGAGTTTTCTCTGGAATCTGTGGTGTGGTCTGACTGCTATTTGTGGGCAGTCTGATCACGTCTATGTGGACAGTTTGACTGGTCATTGCTATAACGGCTAATTTTGATTTGACTAGTTTCGGCTTATTTTTGTTAGAACTTCACCTAACAGCTAGTTTTGAGGTGTGGGGTAAATTGTAATACCCCTTTGTGGCTGGTTGAGTGAGGTTGCTGGTGCTTTGATTCATTTTCTTAAACTAAGAGTAAACTCTCTCACCTCTTGTGTACACTGTTATACTTAGTGAGCTTGGAGAGATAAATCCTTATATATGTGTTGCACTTAGTGATGAATTGAGTATCTATGAGCTTCGATACTTGATTACTTCAAGTGAGCGTCTTTAACTTGTTACTTTTGGAGACACTACCTCTTAGACGATTTGGAGTTGTACCAGTAATCTTCTCAAGAGGATTGTGAGAAGGCCCGATTATTTGTTAGTGCCTTGGTGCTTGTCATCTTCGGAGTGAAAGAAGATCAAACCTAGTGGATTCGAGGTGTCTTAATTTGTGGAGCCGGTTTAATTTGTTTGAGTTTATGTCAATGTGAATTATGAGAAATCAGCAAGTCTTTGAATACCATAGTAAAAACATCATTATGTCTTTGTGGTTTGCTCTTTTGTGATTTACTTTGTGCATTTTACATTCCTATAATTAAATCGTCTTCTTGTTGCCTTAAGATTGCAAACTTTGACATAGTCTTAAGTTGTTGATGTATTTAGTTGAGACTAGTTTATTTATGTTTTAATTATGTAAAATCAATTTAATTTATAATTACGCATAAAAATCAGTTTTGGGCAACAAGATTTTTAAACCGCTTATTCACCCTCTTCGAGTCGCCTTCTCGACCTTACAATTTCTACCGTTAACTTTACTAATCCACCTAATCTAGTCAAACAACATTTTAGCCAATAATTAATTTGTTGCTAAACATGAAAAATTAAGTAATAATCAAACCTAACAGGATTAAAGTTGGCTAGCCTAGTTATTTTAACCACAAACCGAACGTAGCATCATGTGCCGTGGATACATGAAGGATCCCTCTGGAGCATATTATCCCACAATATTTCGTACGACGCTGTCGTACCAAACTAATGGCATACGGATAGTTTGTTTATTGGAGCTAATTTCCATAGAGGTAGCTGAGGATTTCATTTGTTTTTTTTCTTTGTGGCAGGAACCGGGTGAGCGAATTAAAAGTTTGCTGAGACAGCGACGCAACTCTCTGTTCTTTTCCGGTCGTCATGTGCGTCGGAGCTGCACTGCATCTGTGAATCTGAACTTTTACTAGTCTCTATCTTATCTGACTATTAGTAGCCAACAACGAGATTATTAGTAATTAACAGCTAGTGTTGTTAACGCATGGATCACGCGTGGATTATTTATATATGCATGGATCACGCGTGGATTATTTATATACGCATGGGTCACGCAGGCGCCGCGCCGTGAGACACGGGCCGGCCGGCGGGACGTTGTTCATGGGAGAAGCTAATTAATTACTCCTCCTTTTTATAATATTTATCTACAGTCTATCTATCGTATGTGTAGACAAAAAAAAGTACTAAATCTAAGAAAAAATAATAATAATAACCTATATATTTTTATTAAATGATATACTGCAATAACTTAATCCATTCTAAAACATTTAAACACAGATAAAAAGTAAAAACCTTATAATAGCAATATTTCTGATTTTGTCGTGGACAATCATTTTGAATGGACGCGGAGGAGTAAGTTGGAGAGGTAAAAAGAGTGCGTAATTACGTACTTCTCTGTCAGAGGCTGTTTCTCGTGGCGAATACTTCGCACTAAGACATATAAAATTTTGCATAATATGGATGATAAACCAAGAGAAGAGAGAAATATAATGTCTACTGTTTAATAGATTGGTTTTATAGATAATTTTTTATTATGTATATTATTTATAGACAACTCATTAATTATATAAAGTTATTTAACTATTAGATAATCTATTATATAATATATCTTCAATATTATCTATAAATGATATAAAAATATATTTTAACTAACTGCCATATATATTATTGTATATGGTTTAATGTCTAAACAGTTATGTGCAACCTAGCTTTTCGCCGAATGTGCGTGGGCGCAACGCGTTTGGACGGCATTGGCCACGGGCTCCAGGGTTCATGGCTTCAATCCACAGTCATTCATTCGTGGCAGCATGAGATCCTATATGCTTTTTATATGCACCGTAATTTTTTTATAAAATAAATAATAATAATAATAATTAAGAAAAATAGGAAAACACTGGTATACCTTTTGAGACAATACAAAATAATAAAAAAAATAAAAACAAAAAGGCTGAATTTTAGAAGCTAAAAAGCTAAAACTATTTAGAGCGGCACCTAAGTTTGTTGGGAGTTTTATTTGGTTTGATGCCAGCTAGTTTTTGCCTGACAAATTTCTGTAGCTTTGAACGGGTTTGGTAAACATATGGTTTTCTATCAAATTTTGGTAAGATTACTTTCCCCTTGGTTTCGTAGTTCATTTCCTGGACAACGTTTGGTAACCAAATTTTGGTAAGGCACGGTTGAGCACATTTTTGGCATCAAACCAAATATACCTAGAAAGAAATGAATAGAAGTATGTTCCAAGGGAAGAGCTACGTGTGGAGGGACTCGATCTTGCTGAAAAGGAAGAGGCGTGGAACCGGAAGGGGACGAGCACAAACCAGCTCATCGAGCCTGCCTAGAGTGCAGTGTTGAATTACTCGGCCTGACCTGGCCAGAGGTAGCAGCGCGGCCATTCCACGTCTATTCTTTGGAAGAGCCTTGGCACTTGTGTTGGGGATGAAGGGGGTATTTGTATTGGTTTTTGTTGATTTTTAGTTTTAATTTATAAATAATAATAATTTATAGAGAAATTTGTAGAGAAAGATAATTGTATACAATTTTAGCTGATATAAATGAAGTCACTACAGTATGTACTATAATCGACTAATAGATCATACCTTAAAAAAACACCCCGTTTAAAAATTAGTTACTATAAAAATTTATTTACCCAGAAAAATAGCTTTTAAAAACTAAAATAAACAAGTCCAAGCTTCTTCAAAAGTAGCTTCTGGCTGGCTGCCTATAGGTAACAGTTGGGCTGAGAAGCCAATGCCAACCTGCTTGGTAATTTGTATTTTTGTTGGACTACCTAACTCTCTAAGTTGTAGGTAAATGTTGAAATATCTTAAATGTCTAAAAAGATAATGATGGCTTGTTTGTGTGCTGATTAAAGATTAATATAACTGTTTTTTACAAGTTCACTTGAAAATGGAATTGTAGGTATTAAACGTACTAAAATACCACTTTTCGCGAGTATGAATCATATAAAAAATACAAGGTCATTGTATGTTTTCTGATTAAGAAATGCATGCATGAAATGAAAATCCATGAAAATGCAGAGAACTCTCTGGAATCTCTTAGCACAGAAGAAGATGGGCATCCACAAATCTCTACTATTACCGGTTCAAATTTGGACATCTGCATTGCATTTCGATCCCCCAACAAAATGATAGAACACCTTGAATTTCAAGAAATGGATGATAGAACAAGGCAGATGGGCATCAACAAATCTCTTAAGAAAATGCATGAATTGAAAATGACTGTCTAGACCGGGCTAAACCAAATGCTTCCTTATGTATTTTTTTCTTCTCTATATGCAATGAAGTTAGGTGTTAATAATTTGTAATATTCCGAATGGTAGTAAGGGGATTTGGTGAATTAAAAAAATAAAAAAAATAGAATTAAAGAAGTAATTTTCTAAGGTTTGTAAAAGAGAAGAAAATTCAGTTTTTTTTTATGAGTTTTAGGCCGTGGAGTATTATTCCGAACGGCGTTCGGAGATTTTGGTGATTAAAATCGAGAAACGAATGAGAGTTAAAGAAGTAATTTTCAGGGTGATCAATGGGGAATTAAATTCTAAATATTTGAGGACCAAAAGGGGGCTAAAATTATAGAATTTTAGAGGTGTTTGGGGTGTGACTCTTCGGCCTAAGGTTTTAACCCATTGGGGGGGGCTCGGCCACCCCTTTACCCCCCAAACCCTAGAATGCCTCCTCCCTCCCCCTTTCTCCCCGTTGGGCGGCCCTCCCTGCCTCCCCACCTCCCCCACGTCCCCCTCCTCCCTTGCAATCCCTCCTCTAATCTGTTGTACCTCCACCCCCTTAGCAACCGAGCAAAAGAGAAGGAGGGGAGGAACAAGAGGAAGAGGAGGAGGAAGAAGAAGGAGGAGAAGAAGAGGAGTAGGGTAGTTTATGCTGGTGTTCAGAGATTCTTGTTGTGGTCTCTCAGGTTAACAAATAATTTTCTACCCTCTTGTTCTTAGTGGTTTCTCGATTAGGTTAGTTTTTGGTTATTCATTCGATCTACATAGTTTGTTGTGTTCTACGAATTAGGGAACTTTGGGTGCAAAATTTGGGGATATCAGGGTTTCATTATTTTTCTGTAGAGTGCTCATTTACGTCATTCTGATGAATGGTTTAGGAGTTATGAGTATTACCATGTTGCTGTGTAGTCTAATCAATCAAGTTCAGGCAGTCGGTGGGAATTAAAAGATTAAAAGTAGAATATGACTTAATCTAAGAATAAGGCCAAATGAACTCTGTAGGGGATTTCCTAAGGTTCAAATTTTTGATGGATGGATTAGAAGTTATGCAATTTATAACACTGCTGTCCGGCATTTGATGACTACTAGACCAGTCGAAGTAGAAGTGATATTTTGGTTTAGCAAAGCCAGAATTAAAATTTAGTGACAACTAGAAAATTGTGGAAAATTTTCTGTAGATTTCATAAATATCAAGGTTTGCTATATTTTCTACTGTAAATTAAAGATACAAAATTTGCAAGTCTACTGTCCATATAATGGTCAGATCTGTTTTCTAGGTTAATTTTGGAGGCTTAAATGAATTTATATAAGGATTGTGCCCAAGTAAGAAATTGTGAAAAATTTTATGTAGTTGCTTAAAATGGTATGATTTGCTTTCTTTCAATGAGGGAATTGAGATTTGTGTTATTTTTCGTACTGGGACAACAAGGGAACAGGCTGGTATTTGTTGGAAACGTTAGGGCTTTCGAAGAACATATATGATCATTGTTGTTTACTTGTGTTTTGCATTGTGTTGGCATATTTTGAGAGTGGGTAATCTCTATAGGAGGAGAGACTTTAAGTGTGATACAATCTTCACATCCTTTCGGTCAGCGTATCTAAGTAAAAGACAAGTGCAATGTACAATAGTATTTGGGTACTTAAAAATTAGGCTAAATGATACCTTGCTTTATTTATTTCTGATATCAACATTGAATTTATATTATTCTCTGCTTATGATATGATGATGAAAGTGAGATTTGAGGTAAGATGATGAATACTTCTAATTGTTCTATATGATGAAAGGAAATGACTACATCGTAGTGCATGATGAGCATTCATTATTTATATTGATATGCTAATACCTATATAAAAAAGGATAGGGTTAAGTGGGAGATAACAATTTAGATTGAGAACCTGTATGAAAAAGACTAGGCGACCCTATATGAAAAAAGGACAGGGCAAATGTGTGTCATCGATAGGTGAACACCTAACTATACTGGTATATGCAGAAGAAGGCGTTGAGTTCGAGCATTGCATTCATGAGAAGAGAATCAGAAATAAATGGCATGTGCATGTAACTGAATGGAAATGAAAGTGAGATAATGATGGTTGGGATGAAATGTTAAAATGTTGCTACCTTGTATATTATTCTGCTTTGTCTTATTGAGTCATTGACTCACCCTTGCCCCTTTGTTGTTTTTAGATGAGCGATGATGACGATATGTATGGGAAGCGAGTAGCACATGAATACCTGCATTATTTAACCTTTACTTCATTTTGCACTTAGTCAAGTTTAGATAAGAGATGTTGCGATGTTTAGTTATCCTTATTATTGATAGTCATGGATTCATTTGGTCCATATTATATTTTAAAATTATGTTGTTTGATGCCACTAAAATTTATCTTTAAATTATTATGATATACCGTTCTTGTTATCTTGTGATATGTTGACCTGCTTATTGTTTAGAATGGGTAATGGTAGAGGTGGTGAGTGATATCTTGGACTTATGTTAAGCCGAAGTGTTACAGTATAGGTGTCTTATAATTGCATATTTTGCAGCATTACGTAGCCTATGATGTGGGGATTTATTTTCATTATTGTCAGAAAGTCAAAATAATCAAACAGTACTAACGTCACTATAGCTAGGTGAATGGATGTGTTCCTACCAACAAATTAAATGATCAACCACGCAAAAAGCATGGAGTAACTAAGTACTATATGATATCTGCAATACGACTGAACACTGAGAAGATTAGTGTCGAATCCAGATTTTACTAATCTGAAATCCTATGTGATTACACCGTATAATTCTCTGGATCAGTAGATAGTACTTACAGATATATTACTGTATACCAAGCACATATCATGTGGAAGTGTAGATAATACAGTAATAACACACATGGGCCAGTCAGGCTGAAATCACTAAAATGCAGCAACGAAAATGGAATTTCACATAGGTGGGACCCTCAGGAAACGCCCACAGGTAGCCAATTGGGGTTCGCGACCTAGTTCTTGGTCTTATCGTCTTTCAGCTTTGTCGATTTCCTTTAGATGACTGTAGGGCTTGACTTTATACTTCTTACCGACTGAATAATGTTAATTGCGCAAGAATGAGTACAACGGCACTCAACAAGCTACTATATAGAATGTAAAAATAATAGATGCAAAGCTATTAGTGGAGGCTTGAGGTTTTTTTTTTTTTTGCAAAAACGCCATCATTTCGAGATACAATTATAGGAGATTTCTGAGACCTAACATTTTTATTAAACTATGTTTTTAAGGATTATAAGAGTGTGCAATAATAATAATAGTGCACATTCTATCCATTTGTTACAAAGCGTGGTTCTATCCACCAAATGCTAGTTTTGTTAACAGTGTTACATCCACCTATTATAATCTCTAGGTTACGTTCACCTAGGGCAATTTAAATTCAGGGTTACATCTACCCGACGAGTTTTCATCCCACCTATAAAGGTTTTTTAAAATACAACTAACTCAAATAAGTTTTCATGTCTGCTCTTAACCGTGGGCACAACTATTTGAATAACTTATACTCCGTGGAGGCCATACACTTTACCCACAAGAGATAATCAACTTGTTATATTTTACACATTTTCTTGGACATGTGAATCTCAAACCTTTACAATGTATCCTCCAGTGTAAATTACACCTACTAAGGTTTAATCTAAGGGTAGTTACGTCCGCACACCCAGATCCCCTCTTGCGCCACACGGTGGCTTAGGCCAGCGACACGACCTGTATCCACGATGGCTTAAAACCGGTGACATGATTCGTGGGTCACTCCAATGGTACAACTCATACTGGTGGATACAAATAATTTCGCCAGATCGATACCATTATAGACTTGTGGTTATATTATTTTACATTAGAAGGTCATCATAGGATTAAGTTCTTAAATTATACTATCCGTCTAGACATGGTAACTACATGTTTTAGGGATTTGAGAAACTAGTTCTACAGACATGGTAACAGCAAGTTTTAGGGATTTGAGTAACATAAACTAGGTTATCTCAATTATACCAATCATTTCCCTTCAATGACTGCCCAAAACATGGTAACATGCGATGAGAGTAACTTTAATCTGCTGGGTTAACCTATAGAGTTCATATTTTTCCAGAGTTCTCTCTTAAAGTTGTGCCTTGAATTATTGGTGCATTATTTATTCTTAATTATCATTGGTGATCTTAAATCTATAAATAATGACAAGATGGCTATTAAATAGGCATGATTGCATTTTAGTATGACTCTTTAATTGAAGATTCTCTTTGCATGAAATGTTGTTATTTTATGTTCCTTTAAGTAATGTTTGGGTTTAAGATAAATACTAGTGGCATACAATTCATTTTTGAGGGTCATCTGATTAGGGATTGTATTTGAGATAAAGATTAATGACACCATAATTAGGTTTTGAGAATTTCTTAATCATATACGAGGATAGCTTTTAATTATTATGTATAGATAATTATTAGAGACTAAAAATTCAAATGATTTATCTCAATTATTTAAGCATCTTTTAGAAAAAGGAGCATCGCTACTTTTGAGATATGCAACCATTATTTATTATTTAATGTGGCATAATTTTGTTACAACAATTATCTTTAATTTGCATTGATTAATTTAGATTTAGGGATAAACATATGATAGTTAATTGGCTAATTTTTTGACAGCATGCAATTCATTCAAGATTAAAGCTTTACTATTTTTTTTAATCTTGTATGGATTTTTACTCTGATTTCATGATTCAACAATATTCTTATTTTTATTTATAAAAGCATGTTTTATCAATTCCTTATTTGAATAATTCTTAGACACAGGATACAAAAGTGGAAGCATGCAAAAGGGATGCTGGAGATCAACATGCATTGGCAGGTCAAATATTTAGCTAGGCCCACATGGCATAAGCAAGAGAGGGAGAGAGCACCCAACAGAAAACAAATGAGGGGGAGCCCAAACTGGCCAAAATAGAGGTGGTGGGGCGTAGGGCCGGGCGGCATTGCGACATGGTGCAGCTGGGGAGGCAAAGGCTAGTGGCAAAATGGGTTGCCCAGGGGGTGAGGAAGCCAGGGGAGGCAACGGTTAGGGCTAGGGCGGTGCCAAGGAGGGCTAGCGATGATATGAGCAGCCGAGCGAAGGGAGCCCACAGGGTCAGCGGCGTTCGGAGGGAAGAAAGGAGAGGACGAGATGAGCACAAGTAAGAGTAGGCCAAGGGAAACTCACCGGTAGTGATGGCGGAGCTAGAGAGGTACCTAGGTGAGCCAGCAGCATGCGTAGGCGGCGACGCGGGGGGTCGCCATGAGGGGAGAGCTCGGGCGATAGGGAGTTTCGGCCGATGGAGGGGGAAGCAAAGGGACGCCGAGAAGATGCTCCCGGAGGAAGGAATTGGAGGGAGAAGCTCCGACGGGGAGACGATGGTGGCGTTGGTGTCGGCCGGAGGTGATGAAGAGAACCGATGTGATGAGCTCTGGTGCATGGATTTCCAATTAAGTGGGATGGTAGTAAGAAGAGGCTTGGGAACACATTTTGACATGAGTGGCTCAGAGAGAGAGAGATGCATCGAGGTGGTCAGAACAGCGAGGAGAAATGGTGACTGGTGCGGGATGAGTACATGCATGGCTTGGAGAAGGAATGGAAGAGGAAGGTGGAAAAATAGAGGGGAGCTCTTGGTTATTTATAGCTCGGGGCATGCTGTGTTGTTGCTAGTCAAGCACAGGGTGGGCATCACAACACTAAAGCATGGGCACAACTGGAGGCGACTGGGTGGGGTGCACGCGCTAGGGCGGCGCGTGTAGCGCACGCGGCAAGCACTGAGGAGTGGGTGTAGGATGGCACGTAGGCAGCGCAATGGTCACAGACGTGGGTTATGCAGGCACGCACGCATGAGACGTGGATAGGAACACAAGACACGTGTGGCGTGGGCACAGGCAGGGCGCCAGGGGCTGGCTAGAGTCGCATGTGTGAGGCGCTGGCAACATGGCACAGTGGTGAGTATTGATGGCAAGGGCTATTAGTGATATGCTCTAGAGGTAATTATGGAGATGATTATATCACTTCTATGTTTATGATCTTTTGAATAATATATTATTTTGTCCTTTGAATAAATGTCTTTCATATTGATCAACAAGTGTGTGACTTGTTCATTAAACTCTTTATTTATGTTTTAATGTTATTCTAAATTATCCTTGATGTTATATCATTATGTGAGACAATTATGATTTACAGATCAGTACATGTATTGGTTGATGATCATGTTTCACGGATCACGGATATGGGATATCAAATCAATAATGTGGACACATGTTAGAAAACATGATGTTGGGTTGACACACCATGAGACACTGCAAGAATTGTTATATTTTTAAGTGTTAACAGTTTATCTCATACATAGTGTATGTAGGATTTTTAGACCTGATATTGTCATTATTTTCTACATGTGTAATAGTTTACTTAGGGGTTACCAAACACTACTTTGTGACTAGATAGTTATAAAGGTAGCTATCAGGTTTACTATTAGTTTACTTAGGGGTTACCAAACACTACTCCATGACTAGGTAATAATAAAAATAGCTTTCGGGTTTACTATGAAACATGCGGAGGAATATGAGCGATTAAGATAAAATTTGCTCCTCCTATATAACAGGAGATATATCTCTGGGCCCTTCGATGTTCTTGGGTTAAGGAAGTGCATGGCCATGCTGAATGTGGTTGAAGAGTCAATCACAACTGATCCATTACAGGTTCGAGTAAAGGATTGAGCAATTATAGGATGTCACACTTCTTTTCTTGAGTTCGATATGGTATCATGAGGCAGAGGGATCGGTATATAAATACTATATAGGTTTGTCTGATATGATCTTCATGTATATTTGGGGGTTGTTATGTTCTGCTAGGCACTACTACCGACTTATGAATCGGAAAAGAATTTTTTGTCCATGGCCAAATGTATATAAACCTGCAGGGTTACACACTTAATGTGCTGAAACAATAAGGGTCAAGATAATAGTTTCCAAGTGGGAGTCGATCTCTACTCATATCAATTAAGGATTCAATTAGAGACTTTATAAGGAGAGATGTGGGGGCTGAGGGAGGTATCCTCAAATGCACCCATCAAAACCCTAACCGCCACCTCTCATAATCCCTGCCATATGCGTTGGTGCTAGAACACCGATGCATGGTATTCCCTTCCTAGACATGTGGACCTCGATAGAGGCACTGCTACGACTGCTGCACTAATCAAGATGATGTGAGGAGGAGATGGTTGGCTAGAGGACGATTGACTACTTCCACTACACCGACACGCTCTCATTGAATTAGCTACTTCAACTCTTCTTCCGCTGTACTACACATCTAGTGGTAATGATCTATGATCTCTTACTCACATGTCTTTTGGTTTATATAGTAGAAAATTTTAATTTGCGCTAGTATAGCCTTCCCGTATCCCAACAGTGGTATCATAGCCATTCTGTGTAGTATTTGATCTGGATTGTTTGCATATAGTTGATATGTAGTGGTAGTAAACTGGATCTATTACTGGTCTGGTATGATAGCTTAGATTGATTCATGTTATTGAATTGGTTTAGGTACTGGTTGATAAGATCAATCGGTTTTGGCGATAGTACATAGTTTGGAGGAGGTATGAATTGATAGCACCGAGTTACTGTTCTTTCTAGAAATCTCCCACGACGATATATATGATTGATCAATGGAAAATTGGGCCAATCAAATTGGTTCAAAATTGGGTTAATGGAAAAGCGGGACCGCCGTGCTAGGTAGTCGTACCACGCATTGTAGGTTTTATATGTTCATATCACGTGATAGAATTCGAGTATGCACATAATTTGTTTTTGCAAGGTTGTGTGAATAGTATGGCCCATTGTGTATATGATGCATGTATTAGTTTTTCATAGCCTGCGTGTCATACTGATTTATAGCTATATGCTACATATTATTGTATAATGGCCTGCACGTCGATTTATGATGGTTGATATTTTCATAGGTAATTTATTGTTAGCTGTTAGGAGTAATAGCTAAGTAGATGAATGTGGTGAACTCAAGCATTGATGGACATGAAGCGTAGTGATGGATATTGCTGTGCTAAGGGCCATACTATATCACAGTTTAATATAATTTAATTATGAATATTTTTATGTTCTTGTTATATTATTATTTATGTTATTACTATGTTGAGTGTTTTTAACATGATAGAATAATATCTCTCTAGAAAAATTAAGTAAAACTTGATGCCCTTCCAATAGTTGCACCTATCAAAATTTTGATTATTAACTGGTAGGTCTACCAAAGTAGAGTGTCATTAATTATCTCAATAAGATAGGGTAATGTGTTGGACACTTCATGCATAATATTGGTTTAATTTGACTAGGCTATCAAAATAGTTTTGGGTCTAGGGGCATAGTATTGAGGTCGGGACATATGGACGCCACTCAACAAATAAGAGTTGCATGTCATGCAATTAGCATAGGGTTGTTTACCTACATCGCTAGATTTCTAACAATGATGCCAAAACTCACTAGGACTTAGTGAAATATGAATCTTGATTCACTATATGTTATTAGAGGGTACATGATTTTTTGACTTATAGTGGGAGTATCTTTTCTTAAATTGTTTAATAGAAGAGTTCACATAAATATAGTGCTGAATTTTAGCATATACTTTTTATGTTGTAGACAATGCCACCATATACTTCCTCACACCTAGTTTTAACCTGCGATTTATTCTTGAGAAAGAAAAACTAAATGGAATAAACTTCATTAACTGGTATCGCAACTTGAGAACTGTTCTCAAGCAAGAAAAGAAAGAATATGTTTTAGAGGTTCCATATCCAGATGAACCAGCTAAAGATGCTACTTGTGCTCAAAAGAATGAGTATGGAAAAATATTGCAATGACTCACTTGATGTTAGCTATCTCATGCTTGCCACCATGAACTCTGAGCTTTAGAAGCAATATGAGAACACGGATGCCTACAATATGATTGTGAGTCTTAAAGACATGTTTGAGAACCAGACAAGGCCTGAAAAATACAACACATCTAAGTTGTTGTTTGCGTGCAAATTAGTTGAAAGAAGTCTAGTTAGCCCTCATGTGATCAAGATGATTGGATACATTGAGAGTTTAGAAAATCCTGGTTTTCCCCTTTGCTAAGAGTTAGAACTGATGTGATCCTCCAGTCGCTCCCTTCGAGCTTTGAGCTAGTCATTTTGAACTTTCATATGAATAGCACATAGAAGTCAATGACCGAGTTGTATGAGATGTTCAAGTTAGTAGAGGAGAGCATTAAGAAAAGCTCTTATCATGTGATGATTGTTCAGAAGACTACCAACTTCAAAAAAAAAAAGAATCATGAGGCTTTGAGCAAAAGAAAGGACACGGGCAATACTTAAGATGAGATCTCAAGTATTAAATCTAAGCTTCAGAAGATCAAGATTGGTGCTGCACTTGATGCCATTTGTTACCATTGCCAAGGGACTAGATATTGGAAGAGGAACTGTAAGAAGTACTTGGCAGAACTGAAAAAGAAGAAGGGAAGTAAGACTTCTACTTCAGGTATAAATTTTATAAAAATAAATCTTGCTACTTCTCATGTTTGTTCTTGGGTATTTGATACCGGATTAGTTGCTCATATTTGCAATTTGATGTAGGAGCTGATAAGGAGTAAGAGTTTAGTAATAGGTGAGGTTGATCTTCGCATAGGCAATGGGGCAAAAGTTGCTGCGTTGGCTGTTGGCATTTTATCATTATCTTTACCCTCAGGATTAGTTTGTAATTGAATAATTGTTATTATGTTCCTACCTTAAGCAAAAATATTATTTCTACTTCATGTTTAGGAGTGGAAGGTTATGAGTTCAAAATAAAGAATAATTGTTATTCAATTTATTTGAATGATATACTTTATGATTATGCTCTATTGATAAATGAGTTATATGTTTTAAATCTTGAGGATGTACCTATCTATAACATTAATGCTAAGAGGTTTCGGCCTAACGATTTGAATCCCACTTATATTTAACATTGTTATTTGAGTCACAGATATGAGAACAACATGGTGAAACTTCATAAAGATGGTCTTCTAAACTCATTTGATTTTGAATCATTTGAAACATGCGAGTCTTGTTTACTTGGCAAAATGACTAAGACACCTTTGATTGGTCTAGGTGAGAGGGCAAATGACTTGTTAGCCTTAGTACATTCGGATGAATGTAGACCAATGAGTTCAACGGCCAGAGGTGGTTTTCAGTACTTCATAACTTTTACTAATAACATTAGTAGATATGGATACACCTACCTAATGAGGCATAAGTCAAAATCATTTAAAACGTTCAAGAAATTTCAGAATGAGGTATAAAATCAACTTGGCAAGATAATAAAAGCCCTACGATCAGATCGTGGAGGTGAATATTTAAGCCATGAGTTTGATAATCATCTAAAACAAGGTGAAATTGTTCCACAGCTAACTCCGCCGAGAACACCTTAATGGCATGGGGTGTCTGAGTGATGAAATCGGACCTTGTTAGAGATTGTTTGGTCTGCATTTTCTTTTTAGGGGTATGCTTTAGAAACAGTTGCGTTCACATTAAATAGGATTCCAACAAAAGCCGTAGAGAAGACACCATATGATATATGGACTTGAAAGTGTCCCGGGTTGTCTTTTCTCAAAATATGGGAATATGAAGTATATGTAAAATATTTGACGTCTGAAAACTAACACCTAAATCTGATAAATGCTTCTTCGTGGGGTATCCTAAGGAAACTAAAGGATATTACTTTTATAAAAAGGATGAAAACAAAGTGTTTGTTGTCGAAATGGTATTGAAGGATCGGAAATGGCAACAGAGGGGGGTGAATGGTGCCTTAAAAATCTTGCCCCAAGTATTCGCACACAAATCTTACACACAAAGATTCCCTCTCCGATAGCTATAAAAGCTATGAAGTAAGAACAATTGCTGAAAAGATAAAGAATAGAGAAATGCAGCCAATCTTGACTAAAATCTCACAATCTGAAAAAAAAACACAAGTAAACCAAACCAAGATCAACAGATTAGGTGGGAAATCATCTCTACTAACTGAGGCCATCTGTGAGTATCATCTTAATGAGACAAAGATCTCAATTTCTTACTCAGGACCTATCAAATTTGTCAAGTGAGGGTAGTAGACAATCTGGCCGAAAAATGCAGCAGCTAATTAATTTAGAACAGCAAACCAAACTCAAACAATTGCCCAAATGAAAACTGAATTAAACTATAAGATTTCTGACCAGGACAATCAAGGTCTTACTGCAGAACAGAGGGTCCAAAACAGCAACAAAAAGCAAGAAAAAGGAAAATCAGATTGCTGTCCAAACTGTTCAGAACCTGAGAAAAGCAGTTGCCTCACCAACTGAAAAAGTACAAGCTGCTGGAAAAGAAGGACTGCAGCACCTAATTGCAAGGAAGCAAAATAGCCAACCGAAGCCTATGCCCAACAGCTGGCCGAAAGCAACAGAGGACAGCAGCACTTGCAGTAGCAGAAAAGACACATCATTTGCTGCAGAACCGAGAGCAAGAAACACAGAAAACACAAACTGCTACTCCTAAAAAGAAGGCTGCTGCTGCTGTCCAAAGTTGAGGACTGCACACATGCACTGCCTGAAAATCATCCAAACAGTAGAACAATTTACTGCTAGTGTCTGCAGGTTGCGGCAACCCATACTAGTCACTACAGGAAACAAAAGAACAGGAAATGCACACAAAAGAAAAACTGAGCACGTAACAGCCTGAAGGTATATCCGATCCTAGCAGGGAAAACAAACAGCAAGGGCTGCTGATCCAACCGAAGTCTGCACAGGAAGGCAACTCACACACTGCCAACCAGAAAGTAGCAAGAACAAGTGATTGCCATCCTGACCAAAGAAGCAAAAAGGGGTGATCGGCAAAGGGAACTACACTAGACCGAAGGCAAAACAAGAGACAAATGCTTAACAGAGAACAGTTCACAAGCCTGACCGAAACTTACAGGAAATGCAGTCATCCGAAAGAAGTCAGACTGTGGCTGCATAAAACCAAATGGCACAGAAGTAACAAAAGATTGTAACCTTGCTGTTCTTCTCAGGAAGTAAGGCGAATGAAAGAAAATGAGAGAACTCTTTGATTCAACTTAATGGGTTTACAAAATGACTTTACCCATTAGGTCACACCAACTCCTAACACTTTATCCATTAGCTCTCAACAACCCATAGCACTAATGGATGTACAAACCACTTTACCCATTAGGTCACAACCACTCATAGCACTAATGGATTTCTCCTAACCTAATCCACTTCCTTTTGTGCAGCCCTGCGCATTTACCAAAATGCTACTCCTGCACCTTCCGGGAAGCTTCCTCGTTTCTTGCCGCGCACGCCTCGCAACCACTTCGAGTCCTCGCCGTCTTTGACACATCTCAACCGCTCTGACCTCAGCACCGCCTGTGCCTAGTCTGATCACCCGTGCCTCACCACGACTCCGTCTCAAAGTCCTGCAACCATCACTGACAAGAAAACGCATCACATAGCACCGCACAAAATATTATAATTAAATCGTTAGCATCCGTAAATAGCACAAAATACCCAAAAACAAACTCAAACTTTCTAGAACACGTGCCAATTACTCATCACATAACTGGGGTTACCTCCACATGTTCTCTCAAAATGGTGTCTTTTTAGAGAAAGAGTTTCTTTCAAAAGGAGTTAGCGGGAGTCTGACAAACTAACATCATAAAATATTTCAACTTCTACTGAACCTCTACAGATTGTACAAGATGTTGTAGAAACTATGGAAGAGGCACCAACCCTACATAGGTCTGAAAGGTCATATCAATTGTCGATAAGGTATCAAGATGATATTTTATTGTTAGACTATAACGAGCCTAAGACTTATGAGGAAGCGATGATGGGCCCGGACTCTGAGAAATTTCTTGGAGCCATGAGAACCGAAATTCAATCCATGTATGATAATCAAGTTTAGAACTTGGTTGACCCACCCGATGGTATAAAAACCATTGAGTGCAAGTGAGTTTTTAAGAAAATGATAGACATGGATGGAAATATTTATATCCATAAGGCACGATTGGTGGCGAAGAGTTTTAAACAAATTCAAAGTGTTGACTATGATGAAGCCTTATCGCCCGTTGCTATGCTTAAGTCTATTCGGATCATTCTAACTATTGTTGCATATTTCAATTATAAGATATGGCAGAGGGATGTCAAAATGGCTTTCATAAATGGAAACCTAAGTAAGGATGTGTACATGACACAACCTGAGGGTTTTGTTGATCCTTAAAATGATAGAAAGATATGCAAGCTTCAGAGATTGATCTATGGACTGAAGCAAGCTCTCGAAGTTGGAACATTCATTTTGATGAGGTAGTCAAAGGGTTTGCCTTCATCAAGAATGAAGAAGAGACTTGTGCTTACTAAAGGCTAGTAGGAGCACACTTATTTTTCTGGTCCTATATATCGATGACATATTATTGATTAGAAATGATATTGCTATGCTTGAATCTGTCAAGTCTTCATTAAGAAATAGTTTATCTATGAAAGACATAGGAGAGGCAGTGTAACACCCCAGAACCCACATTACCTTGAGATGCCATTCAACCACACCACAAGGTAACCAATTTATAAGATAACATAAGCTAAGCGGAAGCATACTAAAACAAAGATAATGGAACATTATTAATTAAAGAACAACTACTAAGAAATTTAACCAATTAAAATGAACTACTGTCTAGCATTATTACATTGAAACAAATATCAATGAGGAAAATAAATCCATGACTAAGACTTCACAATTATTACAACATTAATCATGATATGATGTGTGATAGTGATGCCGCTCTACCCTTCCCATGCATGCTCGAGAATCACCTGGAAGGGGGGAAAAGCAAGAGTGAGATAAAAATCTCAGTAAGCAAACTGTTTAACAAGCTAATTAAACTACAATGATTTAAGCATCAATATTTATTTTTCACAATGACCGCAATTATAGCCTTAACCTCTTTTACTACCAACAATAATAAAACATTAGCAAATAAATTTTGATTGACTACTTCATATCCTCAACCACTACCACTACCAATCAAAATAAAGTATTAACATGTTTTACCTCACTATCTTTATTATTTCTCACATCCACAATTGTTATCAACAGTTACCACAAAAGAAAAGAATATCATGCTACAATCACAACCCCTACCATACCACAAGGGATGAACCTCATTCCACGACCACAGCCACATTTCTCATACCACAAGTGACTCTCATGATCTAATTACACATTACAACTAAGAAGTTGTATTTGTTTACAAAATAACTCCACCACAATACATTGCATAAGTATGCAAATGATCTTTCCACAATGTAACAATGGCATTAAGGAAGATCATAAACAATTAAGGAGTTGAATTCTTAAAATACTACCACATTGACCACATTAAGGAAGCATGTAACAATAACATAACATCTCAAATTAAGAGAATTAACTAGTGTGAATGTAGAATGATTAACGAGTTAAACAATAGTACAACTGCTACATTTACTTGCCTTTACCGTTGAAGCGAAGCAATCACGTTCATTCAGGAGCAAAACTACCTATCCAAAAGTACCTCTCAGCACAATACAACAACAATACAAATACGTCTTAAGAAGTAAAGATGTCGCTAAACTCCAAAACCCCACAACATCCCTCTACGCTTAACGGTTCTACACTCTGCCCGCTGTAGGAGCGCTGTTTAATTTTTTTGTATCTTTAAAACTACTAAACCATTTATAGATAAAGATATATTTCTGGATTCTTCACTTAAATACCTTTACTTTTCATGTAGATCACTTATTTTTATTTTGTTACTAACAAGGTGCAACTTAACGCGCAAAATAGAGGACGTTCTCTGTTCTGGCAATCTGGGCAGCCAGCTTCTAACGTACCCCAACCACAGTATAAAGCTCTAAAAATTATGATTTTCATACAGTAGTTAGATTACTGAATTTCTTATATTTTTCAAAATTGTGACCAAAAATATAAAAATCATTTACTACTCCTAAATCACACCCGAACAGCAATCTATCCTACTCTGCACCCCTAACAGACAGCAAGATTTCCGACCCTGCTGCGCCCAAATCCCGTGGTCAAAAATTCTAAAAAAAATATATACAGAAGATAGGTCTCGTAGTTCTCTACAATTTTCCTTTTTGGCAGACCTGCAGGAAAAATCGTTTCGTAGATCTAAACTGCGCAAACTGCTGCGCTGCACGGATTGAACTACACGCAGATAGCAGGAATTCTCTAATCAGAGAATCAAATTGCTAATCCCCATCAATAATCATACTAAGAACCCTAATTATAGCAAAACTAGAAGGATTTAGGGTGGGGGAAAATTACCTAGGGGATCCCTTGAGATCTCCCTTCCTCTCTTCTCCTCTTCCTCTTCCTCCATTCCTTCTCTTCCTCTTCTCTTTCTTTGCTTTCCCCTTTGCATCAATGGACATGGCAGCAGTTTGGGGGAGGGCGGAGGCGCAAGGGGAGAAAGGGGGTGGCAGATGGGGGGAGAAAAGGGGTGGGAGGGGGGTTAGGCCAAAGGGTTTTTATGGGGAAAACTAGGGGTAGGGGGGTGGGGGTGGCTCCACTTAGGTTGGATAGCCCAAGGTGGCAAGCCCATCCCTCCAGACCGTCCACAAAGTGAATTTTAATTAATTTAATTTAATTTTTTTTATTTTAGACTATTCCTCAATTTTATTTTCCCTTCCTGCGATTTACCGAAAATCCGGGCAACTCCATGATTACTTTAAAACCGACGCCGAAACGACGTTTAGAGTATTACAGGCAGCATATATTTTGAGCATAAAAATCTATAGAGTATTACAGGCAGCATATATTTTGAGCATAAAAATCTATAGAGATAGAACTAAAAGGCTAATTGGATTAAATCAATATACGTACATTGACAAAGGGTTGAAACGGTTCAACATGCAAGATTCCAAGAAGGGTTTGTTGCCTATATCATATGGTATTAGTCTTAGCAAGACTCAGTGTCCTTCGACACCAGATGAGTGAGATCAAATGAGAAAGATTTCATATGCTTCTACCATTTGGTCTATCATATATGTCATGCTTTGTACACACCTAGATTTGTTATATGCTCTAAGTGTTATGAGCAGACATCAGTCAGATCCAGGTGAAGATCACTAGATAGTTATAAAGAATATCCTGAAATACTTGAGAAGAACTAGAGATGCATTCCTTATTTATGGAGGTGAGAAAGAGCTAGTTATAAATGGTTACACTGATGCTAGTTTCCAAATCAATAAAGATAATTTTTTATTGCAGTCTAGGTTTGTGTTTTCTCTTAATGGAAGAGTAGTGTGCTGAAAAAGTTCCAAGCAAGAGATGGTTGCCGATTCTACAACGGAGGCTGAGTATATTGCAGCTTCTGAAGCTACAAAGGAGGCTGTTTGGATAAAAAAAATTCATCTCTAAGCTGGGTGTGGTCTCTAATGCGTCTACTCCAATAAATCTCTATTGTGATAATAGTGGAGCCATTGTGTAAGTCAAGGTGCCTAGATCACATCAAAAATCCAAGCATATACTTTGACATTTTCACCTCATTTACGAGATTGTAGATAGAGGTGATGTTAAGATATGCAAAGTGCACACAGATTTAAATATTGCTGATCTGTTGAGAAAGCCTCTTCCACAGCCAAAGCATGATCATATACAAGAGCTATGAGTGTTAGATACTTGCATGATTAACTCTAGTACAAGTGGGAGATTGTTAGTGATATGGCCTAGAGACAATTATAGAGATAATTATATCACTTCTATATTTATGATCTTTCGAATAATATGTTATTTTGTCCCTTAAATAAATGTCCTTCACATTAATCAACAAGTGTGTGACTTGTTCGTGGAACTGTTTATTTATATTTTGATGTTATTCTAAATTATCCCTGGTCTTATATCATTATGTGGGATAATTATGATTTATAGATCAACACATATATTGATTGATATTAATATTTCACAGATCATGGATATGAGATATCAAATCAATAATATGGATACATGTTAGAGAATATGATGTTGGGTTGACCCACTATGAGATACTACGAGAATTGTTATATTTTTAAGTGTCATCAGTTGGTCTCATACATAGTGTATGTAGGATCCTTAGACCTGAGATTGTCATTATTTTCTACATGTGTAATAGTTTACTTAGGGATTACCAAATACTACTCTGTGATTAGGTAGTCATAAAGGTAGCTTTTGAGTTTACTATGAAATATGCGAAGGAATATGAGAGATCCAGATAGAATTTGCCCCTCCTATATAACAGGAGAGATATCTCGAGGCCCCTCGATATGATTAGATTAAGAAAGTGTATGGCCATGCCAAATATGATTAAGTGTCAATCACAACTGAGTATATATTTGGGCTATCATAGGATGTCACGCTTTTTGCCTTGAGTTTGATCTAGTAACGTGAGGCAAAGAGATTGGTACATAAGTACTATATAGATTCATCTAATATGATCTTTATATATATTTGGGGGTCGTTATATCTTACTAGGGACCGCTACCGACTTATGAACTGGAAATGAGTTTTCGGCCTATAGCCAAATGTACATGAATCTAGAGGGTCACACACTTAATGGATTGGAATAATAAGGATCCGGATGATAGTTTCCAAGTGGGATTGCCATATATATATATATATATATATATATATATATATATATATATATATTTTACTATTATAAAAGAAGGAGTTGGTGGTTGGTCCGGCCTCCCTCCCTTCTCAGCCGTCTGATCTAAATACTAAAATCTTGACCATCTATCTAACATCCCTCTTCCTCTCTCTCAAATCTAACTACTCCTCCTCTCCACTTGCACCAACAGTTACCATCTCCCACCTCTTCTACCCGGCCTCTCGCCTCCCTCCCCTCCTGCTCCGCTTGCTTCCGCTCCCTCTCCGCTTCACCTCCCCACGCCCCCCCCCCGCGCCACCGCTACTCCTCTACGCCCCCACCCTGCGCCGCCGCATCCTCCCCTCCCTCCCACCCCGCGATGCCGTCGCCTCTTACTCCCCCGTACCGCCGCCGCCTCCTCCTCCTCACCCCGCGCCGCCGCCTCCTCCTCCCCCCGCTCCTCCGGTCTGCCCTCGCCTCCTCCCCCGCTCCTCCGCGCCGCTGCCGAGTCCTCTCCCCTGTTCTCCGCGCCGCCTCCTCCCCTCCCTCATCTGCAGCTCCGCCCTCGCCTACTCCTCCCCCCACTTCTCCGCGCCGCCTCCTCCCCACTTCACCGCTCTACCGCCGCCTCCTCCCCCGCTCCGCCGCCACCTCCTCCCTCGCTCCTCCCGCTCCGCCACCCCTGCGCCGCCGCATCCTCCTCCCCGAACCGTCTCCTCCTTAGCCTGCGCCACCGCCACCCCCAACCCCCCGCACCGCCGCCTCCCCCTCTCCGTCCCCCACACCGCCGCCTCCTACTCCCCCACCCCTCGCCGCCACATCCTCCCCTCCTCGCGCTGCCGCCTCCCCCTCTCCGTCCTCCTCTCCGCTCCGCCGCCGCCTCCTCCCCTCCTCCCCACCCCTAGCCGCCTCCTCCTTTGCCCCTAGATAGCCGCCGAACCGGAGGAGCGCCTCGACATCCTCACCACCGGCGACGACAAGACAGGCGTCTCCAAGCCCAGGCATGCCCCGATTCCCACCTCGACTAGATTGCCACTTCGTTTCGATTCAATCAGACCGCATAATTCCCCCGCCGCCGCTGTTTCTTGTTTTCCGCAGGTCGGAGGTGCACAGGGATGGTGACTACCATCGGGCGGTGCACGTGTGGATCTACAGCGAGAGCACTGGGGAGCTGCTGCTGCTGCGCCGCACCGATTGCAAGGACTCGTGGCCGGGACAGTGGGACATCTGCAGCGCCGGCCACATCTCTGCAGGAGACTCCTCCCTCTCCTCTGCACAGTGAGCTTGCTAACCTCGCGCTTAGTTGTATTGCAAGAACGAAATACTAAATCTGAAAGTCGCACGGGGAATCATAGTGCCAATTTATCGTCATGGAGAAACTCTGCTCAAAATTGTTTGCGCATGGACATGGTACCCCTTCACTTATATCTGCAGGGACTTTTATTCTGTGCGGTATTGATGTACATCTCAGATATAAAGTTGTTCTTTTTTACATGTTTGCAGGCTGAGGTCATATTTCATGGGCAGCTCTCTCACCCAAATTTAGCGAAGTTGGTCGGTTATTGTTGTGAGGATGACCACAGGGTTCTCGTATACGAGTTCATGCCGCTGGGAAGTGTGGAGTCACATCTGTTTTCAAGTAAGACTAAGTGTGTTCTTGAGAAATTGTTGCTTGTTTTGTCAAAGTTTGTCTTGTGACGGCAATTGGTTTTGTTGATATAATGCACCATGTACCATTTTATCATTTGATTACAAGAGCTACAAAACTACTTGGAACCAAATTTTACTCACCTAGCATTGTAGCCCTTTGTTGCCATATTTCATGAGGTAGGAGAATAAGAGGGGGTGTCCATTTTATGAGATAGAATGCATTGTGTAATACATTGCTGTCGATATGTTGATGGGCTGTGCTATGCCATCTTCCATCTGGGAAGTGCAGTGCTCAAGTGACACCATCTTATAGCATATCCTGTTATTAGTCTTATCATCAGTAAGCTAAAACTTCTATGTATTGGATTTTTTTTCATTACATTTCCAGAATCACATATTTGCAAAGTTGTCATACCGAGTAGTAGTTGTATTGCATGAAGTAGCATTCTTGATAACTTTATGACCATTGTAGTAGTTATGCATTATATTTGTTCATTTGAGATCAGCCACCGTTCTGTTGATGTGTTTAAGTAATGGTATTTACTTATGCAGGAGTAATGGTGCCACTGCCATGGGCTACCAGAATGAAAATTGCACTTGGTGCTACAAAAGGACTTGCTTTTCTGCATGGATGTAACAGCCCAGCTGTTTTTATAAAAAAAATTTATTATTTGAGTTAATGTTAAATTAAAACCAATTGCTTCTGCTTTCTTAAGTCTGTAAAAAATTTAATTGCATAAATTTCTATTTTAAAAGAGGCTATTGTTGCGAAAAATAATTTAAAAGAAAAGTATATGCTTTATCAAATAAAGGGGTATCTGAAATCCTGTTTAAAACTAATTCAAATTAATTATTGATACCTTCTCGAGTTTAATTGGATTTTCCTGGATTTTATTCCAAGCCCTGGTTTGAGAACAACTAAAATTCTTGTTTCATAAAAGCCAAAATAAAAGTATAAGGTAAAAATAACTGCATTTCATCTTCCTAAGTCAAACCTATAATTTTAATAATTTTCAGAGATTTATAAAGATTTAAAACTCTCCTTTTAAAGTCAAATTGTGTTTTTGCAAAATCTAAATATCAAAATGGGTTGAAAATATTTTTATTAAGTCAAAAATCATTCTAGATAATTCTCTGACTTTTTCTGGAATTTTTAAATTTTATTTGGTATTTTTTTGAGTATTTTAAAGCCTCCTAAGTATTTCTGAAATTAAAAAGGAAATAAAAAAAATCCCAAAACCCTCCCGGAGCCGACAGGTGTCGCCCATCAGGCCAACCTCCCCGCCGTCGGACTTAATCACAGCCGTCTGTTCCAACTTAACCCCTCCCTGCCTTTCTTCCCCCTCGTGCTGACATGTGGCGAGCATTGGGCCGACCACCTCTCGCCCGAATCAATCCCCGCCGCTCCCCGTGACTCACCGCTTCAGCCGCTTACCCCTCTCCTCCTCCCAACGCATGGCCTGATCTGCACTATTCCCTGTTGCCGTACTAAATCTCATCTGCCCATGGCCACTTACCCTTTGGTTCTCACTCAAACGGCATCGATTTGATCTCTTTTGCCGGATTGCATCTCGTCCATTCACTCTCACTTACCGCTTCACCTAAGATCCATCGGTCAATATCCTTCCTCGCGCCAGGTGTCGAAGATCCGCCTGCCACCCTCTCCCTTCTCGCGCTCTCTCTCTCGCCGATAGGTGGGACCCACCTGTCGGGCCAGTCTTCCCCGCCCCCTTCTTCCCCCCCACACCGCCGCCATTACCGCCCACCCGAGCTCCGCAATTCTCGCCTCCCATCCGTTACTCCTCGCCATTAATGGCCGGTAAGCACCCCTTCATCGCACGCAATTCACCCCCGCCGTTACCCCCTCGGTGTAATGCCCCACTCCCGCCGATTTCGCGCCATTAACGGCCACCTTAAACCCCGCCGCCATTACCCCCGCTCTAGCACCGCCCTGCCTATAAAAGGCTGCCCCCTAGCTCCCTCTCCACTCACCGCCTATTCTGCGCCCTCCAAGTTGGGTGATTGAGCTTCGAAGCCCCCCGCGCCCCTTTCTTCTCCGCTGGCCGCATCGTACTCCGGCGAGCAATTGCGGCCAGACCACTCATCCTCGCGCCTCACCGACCCCACCCCCACCGTCACTGTGCTGTGGCGATCACTGGCCGCTACTTCCCCGAGCCTCCTCACCATCGAAGCGTCCCGCCGCCGATCGCCTCCTTCCGACTGCCGCCTCTCACCACCGTCAGCGCTCTCCGGCCATTTTCAAGCTCCACCGAAGGTACCTTCGTGCTCCCCGTGGCTCCCTCATCCCTCTGGTGCCCTTGACCGGCGCCGGCGACCATCGGGACCTGCGCCCCTCTCCTCCGGCCGGCGAGCCACGTCAACCTTCGCTCGTAGGTGGTAGCCGCGTGGCAGCCAGGTGGCCGCCAGTCGAGTGCCACGCCCGACCACGCAGGCGCCCCGTCACCACCACGCGCACGCTGGGCCACGTCGGGACGAAGTCGTGATGCGGTAGCCGCACGTCAGCCACGTGGCGCCACGTGGAAGTCACCCCCTGCCACGTCGGCATTCCGACCGCTCGCGTGCAACCTCACTCTCACTCCGGTCCGTGGACTTGGTCCACCGTGCACCGGCCCCACCTGTCAGCCACTCGCCCGATTAAATTAACCCCAGGGCTGACGTCATGCTGACGTCATAAAGCCATTTTTTCCATTTAAAAATATTTCGGTCGAAAATCAATTATGGTACTGACGTCATTATCTTATTTTCCTTCAGGAAAATAAATGTTTGCTGACGTCATAAATCTCTTTTCGGTTTAAAATTAATTTCAGAAATCCCTCTTTTTCTTTTTACTTGTATTTAAACTTTAGAAGACTATAACTTCTTCATTTTAACTCCGATTTGACCCGTTCAAATTTCTAAATTTTTCTAAAATCATGAACTACCCATTTCTGGACTCCTTTTGAATTTTTGAATTTGATTTGATTTTTGTTATTTGGTAATTCTAAGATTTAAATTCAAATTCCCAGTTCATTTTCAAAACCTCAATTCGTTTTCAAATTTTTTTGTTCACATCCAAAATTCAAATTTTGAAAATTTAAATTCAAATCTCCAAAAACCAAAATCTCCAGAAAAATATCCATTTTATTTTCTTAGGTCCAATCTATTTTTTTGCACTACTCTCTCTCTTTCAAAACATAAGAAAATAAAGAAAAAAAGTGGTTCTCATTTGGTCACCCCTCAGGCCAGCACGCTTAATGTCTACACTCCAACCGATAGCTACCCAGTAGGCTTTACTACGGCCTTGTTTATTCTTCTCATTACTTTGCTTTTAGCCCTTCCAGCCGAGTACTGTTTATCTTCTCCAAAAAAACAGAACTGCTACTCTCTCTCTTCTCTTTCTTCAACGTGCAACAAACCATTAGTAAGCTATTAGGAAAAACTGAAACCTCCCAACCAAAATTAGTGGCATGCAGGGCACAACGTCCTTAACTCCTTCAAGCAATCAAATACACCCATTTCATTACCATTTATTAATCCGTTTCTACTCTTTTTCTTCTGTTTCAAATTTTGAATGCCATCACTAATGCATTCATTTTGAGACCGTTTCCTCTCCCTCCAAGCCTATAAATAGGACCTTTGTGAACTCCTAACCCTGCACCACTCTCCCAATCTTCCAAAACACCTCGGCATGTCGTCTTCCCAAGCAACGCCAATAGTTTTGCTCCAACCGTGGACCACACCGACGAGTGCTGCCTCAGGTCATCTCCTCCCCGGGCTTCCGTGGTTCCGTTTTGCCCTCTCGCCATGCCACCCAGTCTTCCCTTCACTGGCGAGCCACCACGGCCAAGTCATGATCTCCATGCGTATGCATGCTGCTCTCGGTAAGAAGCTCTCTATATTATCTCTTCTATTCTAGTGCTTGCCTTGTGTCTATGACAAGGTGGCCCCTCAAGTCAGCATGTCTTGCTTTTGCTCCAGCCAAGTCGTTGAACTCCAAAGTGCACTTTTCATTTATTTCGTGTAACAATTTCCAATTGCTCATTCTTCCTCATATGAACTCCAAATCCAGTGATATAAATTTCTAAATTCATCTAAATTCTAAACCTATCCCTCCGTATATATTTTATAATTTTTAAATTTTATTTGAGTTTAGTTTGTTTTGGTTTTTCGCGTGTAGACTACGACTAATCCGGAGAATATAACTTCAACGAACCTCAGCAAACTCCGAAGCAAGGAAAGTTACACCTTTGACCATGTTGACCCCAGTATTTCAAATTTATTTATGTTGTTTTACTGTATATGCATGCGTACTTCTATTCAAAATTAATTTAAATTCAGTTTAAACATAGTTACACCCATGATCCTTTGACTATAGCCAATTTTGAATCTCGAATTCATATACCTTGTCACCCTAGTTGAAAACTAGTTAGTACTATAGTATTGACTAGAAATTTTATAGAAATGTTTAGCCTGGCTTAGTATAATTTTAGGTGGGATCAATCTTTCACATGAAATGACAGACTTTGAAAATTGATATCTTGACTTCGGTGAGTCAAGGATGGTTTATGAAAATTGTTTAAAAATAAAAATAGAAATTTATGATTTGGACTTAGGCTAATGGTTACGTGGTGGGTGCCGGTATGCCTCGTGTTTGGTGACACCTGGTTGATTGTCGTGCATGTGGGTATGTGGATTGAGCCTAAGTCAAATTAAGGACCGGTCTGTGAGCTACTGTTGCAAAGCCACATCGTACTACCACAAGTCTGGTATGGGACGGACCCAGCTAAGTAATTTGTGAAGTTCCAAATATAGTTTCGCTATAGGCTGAATGTGAGCGTGGCGTAGGCCGCGAGAAGTCTCACATGGCACCAGAGGGAGCTCCAACTCGTGGATTCGAGTTGTGGTGAAACCTTAGTGACGGCGTGATTGTTTTGGCTATGGATCATTGTAACGACCTTGTCATGATCTCCTCGCCGCACACCAAAGGAAGTGTGTTAATCTAGTGGCAATATGGGATGATCGTGTCTTATGGGTAAAGCTGTCAACCTCTGCAGAGTGTATAAACTATCCTGGATAGCCGTGCCCATGGTTATGGGCAAACCGAGTAAAGTTTTTCATGGATTAGACTTTGGTTTTTAAAATAATTTCTGAAAGGCCTATGGATAGATGGAATCCATGTGATATTAAAAAGCAATTGGACGGATGAAATCCGTGTGAGATCTTTTGGAAAAGATGGTCCGGGTGGGATGCCCGTGGTTAGGTTAGTGTAGGTTGGAGCCTACACTAACGATACTACTTTGGTTAAAATATTATTTCATATGATGTATTAAAAATTCAACTTTTGCACTTATGCTATTGTATTAAAATTCAGTACTACTTTTCGCACAAATAAACTTAATAAGCCTTCCTTTGTTATCCCTATGCATGCATTCACTCTGTTAAAACTCCTAGTGTAACTTGCGTAAGTACTTTATGTGCTTATCTTGGGAGTACTTTATGTGCTCACCTTGCTAAAATCTGTTGCTAGAGGACGATGTCAACAACTTCGGTGAGGATGGTGACGACTAGGCGCGCCTTACGATCATTCGCTGTGGGCGGCGGGATGGGCTTTCGCTTTATTGGTTTTCTTCCGCTGTTTATATTTAATTTTGGTTTATGAACCATTGATGTAAACTTTGGCCATCAGGCCCATATTTAGTTAATGAATAAATGTCATTGTGCATGATATGAATCTTTGTTATCCACTGTGTGCACTAGCTTGATCCTGGACTAGTGCGATTTACACAGAGGATCCAGGAGTCGTTGCTCCGGGGTCCAACAATAGAGCTGAGAAGCCAGTCATTTATCGGGATTTCAATACATCAAACATATTGCTAGATGAGGTAGACCATGTTTAAGTCTTTGATATTGTTAACATCACATGCCATTCGCCTGAAACTAAAATTCCTTGCAAGAAACAAGGAGAAATCCATTCTGTTAGTTGCGCTGTTTACATGTTCTTATTAAGTCCATGTCAATGGGCCTGAAACCAGAATGAATAATAATCACTCCAGCCAAATGATCTTCAATTCGACAGTAAATTACTATCATACAATTTTTCGTGGACCATATGAAAGTATGAAACAGACTTTCTTGCTTACCTTTTTCTTCTTTGATTCCCTGATAATGTTCATGTAAAGGAGTACAATGTGAAGCTCTCTGACTTTGGGCTCGCAAAAGATGGACCAGTTGGCGATAAGTCGCATGTTTCAACTCGTATTATGGGTACCTACGGTTATGCAGCACCGGAGTACATCATGACAGGTAATGTGCTCTTCATCTTGTATCTCTAAATCAGGAACAAGCCTAACTACCAGCAATAAATTTTTAAAATAGTAGCTAGGCAATCTAGGTTGATGCAAATGTTCGGTCCTGCTGCCCTTATAGCCATGAACTGACAGTTCAGAGCAAAGCAAAGGGGATTGATACTGAAGCTTATATAGATCACTAGACTTTTAACTACAGCACTAGGCTAATGTATTGTTCTTTTGCCACTCCAGGTCATCTGACGGCGATGAGCGATGTCTACAGCTACGGAGTTGTACTCCTTGAGCTCCTGACGGGACATAAATCACTGTACAGGTCTAGACCGGTCAGGGAGCAGACATTGGTAGACTGGACATTCCCATTGCTGACACAAAAGAAGGTGCTTGGCATTCCTATTGTTGTATGTGGTGCTTATTCTATCATGTTTCAGTAATATAATGCTTGATTTATTTACGAGTATAAACATGTATATTTTGTTTGATACATGATGATGTAAAAAAAGTTATTTATTATTCAGTTTGAGATCATATTTGATAGTATGCATCACTTTTATTTGGTTTTCCGTTACAACGCACGGGCACCTTACTAGTATATATATATATGTGTGTGTGTGTGTGTGTGTGTCCGGATGATAAGGGTCATTCGTATCGGATTAGGATCCGATTGGAGGCTATATAAGGAGAGGTGCGGGGGCTGAGGGAGGTATCCCGAAACACACCCATCAAAATCCTAGCCGCTACCTCTCATAACCCCTGCCATGCGGGGTGATGCTAGTACACCGACGCACTATGTTCCCTCTCTGGACGTGTGGACCTCGGTAGAGACACTGCTACAAGTGTGGTACTGATTGAGACAATCATGAGGAGGAGACGGTTGGCTAGAGATCGATTGACTGTTTCCACTACACCAACGCGCTTTTCATTGAATCGGTTGTTTCAACTCTACTTCTACTGCACTGTGTGTCTAGCGGCAATGATTTATAATCTTTTACTCGCATAGCTTCCTGGTTTACGTGGTAGAAAATTTTAATTTACGTTAGTGTAGCCTACCTATATCCTAACAAGGGTGTGGGCACGACACGCATGTATGCTTGGCATGGTGCAGTGAGATGGGGGCACAGGCATGCTCTCGTTGCGTGGCGCAGGTGCCAGAGCTAGGTTGGCATGCATGCAGAACAAAAAGGGGAGGAAGAGAGAGAGGAAGAAGGATAGGGCCACTAGATAGAGAAAAGAAAGGGAGAAAGAAGGAAGGCTAGAGATGTTGGAGTTGATATTTATTTGCATTTCTATTGTAAGATTCGAATTTGTATTTGAGGTCAAATTTGAAAACTTGGCTCAAACATTTGGATGCAAAATTTAATCTTGCTTTACTTTTGCTTTATAGAAAAATTTGATTAAAAACAATTCTTTTTTATTTAAATTCACATTCATATTTTGCTCAATTCGATTTCCAATTATTTGGCTCTTGATCCAAGATTTTATTATTATTATTCTTTGCCATTTAAATTTGTTTGGTGAAAATCAAATCGAGAATCCAGGAAAAATTTGAATAACGTTGAAAAGCAACAACAAGATTTTCATTTTTTGAAAATTTTAATAATTTCAACAATTTTCAAATTTTGGGATGTTATAGTTAGCCAATTCAAATGTTAAAACATAAGTTAATTTTGAAAATAGAGATCGGATATATCTTCCAGGAGGCGTGCAAATCTTGCACTATCCTTGGACCAAAATAGTGCCCTCAATTGTGCAGGGATTGCCACCAATTTGATCCCACATACAATCCAGATTCGTCGTTCTGGTAGCACAATCGCGGTTCGACTTAATGTCGCCAAGCTCCTTGTGCCAACTAGAACAAAGAAGAAAACAGAGATAGATATTTTTGTAGTGGTGATAGAAGAATTGGAAAATAGACATCGGTATAACTAGTGAAGCGTCATTGCTATTGAGGTGGATCTCATGCAAAGCTAAAGACTCAGTAAATATCCCTTGAGAATTGGACCAACTAACCATAAGCAACGGTGAGGAGATTAAGTCAATGATGCATGCATGTACGTAGGAGGAACAAGCTACTATTATAGAAAAAATCATCACAAATAGTTTTTTTTAAAACAACTGTCTGTGATATGTTAACTATCATAGACGATTTTTTGTATTAGCTGACTGTGATAACTTATATATCACAAACGGCTAATACTAATAACCGTCTATAATAGTGGACATATCACAGGCGGTTATATTTAAATAGCATCTGTTAACACAATATCATAGATGATTGTATTTATAAACCGTCTGTAATAGCTATATGAAAAACTACATTATTTTCTGTTTTTGGCTAGTCTTAGAAAATGCTAGTCATACCCTCTGAAAACAAGCAAGCAGATCACACATATATAACACAGGATAATCATTACACAGATATCACAAATGAATTAAACAACGCAAGCAGATCACATATATAGCACATGACAATTGTTACATGTACATATCTCATAAATGAATTAAATAACTGAATAAAGTATCATTGAATTAATTATTTGATTAAGCATAACTGAGTGAATTACAATTGAATCAAATATTTGAACAACTAATTATCATCTCTGCCAGGGTAGAACTCTCTATTATAGTGAATGACCTCCACCATTAAGAATTTGGAGGGCTATCCTCGAATTTCGATGAGGTTGACAATATCATATGTACTTGAGTCGAATTCTACGCCCTATCGCTAGAAGTGTTAAAATCATTAGCATATATATACATACATATATATACATATATATATATATATATATATATATATATATATATATATAGTAATTGATAATCACAAAATAAATATTAACAGGTTGACAAACCTTTGGATCTTTCATGTTAGTGCAAATGATTTCTTCATGTTTGGGAGTCGCCATGTCCTACAAGAGACCGCTACCGACTTATGGATCAAAAAGGAGTTTTTTGGCCCATGGCCAAATATATATGAACCTACAAGATCACACACTTAAATGGTTAAAATGATAAGGGTCCAAATGATAGTTTTTGAGTGGGACACGATCTCTACTTATATTGGATAAAGATCTAGTTAGAGGCTTTTTGAGTTGGATATGATATATGATCATATCGAATAAGGATGCGATTAGAGACTATATAAAGAGAGGCACAGGGGTGAGAGAGGCATCCCGAGACACACCCATCGATCTATACCACATAACCCACATTCAGTTCACCAAGATCATAATCAATCGATCTATAGAGAATTCTACCACATAGACCACAATATATTCATCAAGAATGCTACCACCACAACCACAAAATTCACTAAGAATACTACCATCTAGTCCACAATATGTTCATAAAGAATTATACCCTACAACTGTATTTATTTCATCAAGAATAATTTCGCATACCCACAATTAAACCATCAAGATCATAAATAATTGAATTCTTAAAATACTATCATATGGACCACATTAAGGTAGTATGTAACAATAACATAGCACCTCAAATTAAAGAATTAATTAATATGAATGGTCCAATCACAACTAACCGTCCAAATCTGGCCTAGCTTGTCCTACATAATGACACCCGACGGCAGTATATCCGGTGCTTCGTATTGTTACGGTGTTTGCATGCTTCCTTCTTTGAAATACATATAAATGGTAATAAAAAATTAAGAAAAGCTTATAGTATTGACATAGAATCAATCTTTCATGCCACGAAATTTCAAATATAAATCCAATCTGCACATAGAGAAACAAAAAGGCAAATCCTGTTAAATAGGAAATATCCAAGAATAAAAAGGGGAAAAGGGAAAAAGATAAAGCTAAAGTTCGCTGAAATTATTAGTTTTTGTTTATCCTAATATAAGTCGTGTTTTCATTTGAGTTTTTACAGGACTATTTCATCATGACCTATCTTGGGAAGGGAACCGTGGGAAGCGCTGGATATTCTGTGGACCCCGCACGTGTTTCACAAGCTAACTTCTGGCTCCACCAATCACGCAAGTTCCCCTCACTCTCACCCTATATTAAAGCTCACACCCCTAAGCTTGCAGCTCAGGGAGAACAAGAGGGAGCTAAGCAGTAAGCACACAACAATGGCAATGGCTAGGATGCTCTTTCTCATGGTAGCTCTTGTGGCCGCGGCCTCCTGCAGCGCATGGGAGCTCAACATCCGGATGCCGACGTCGTCGGCGGTGGTGGAGGCGGCCGAGAGGCTGCAGGACGGCGCGGCGCCGCTCATCCACGCGCTGAGGCCGCTGCTGGGCTCCGGCGGGCAGCTGGGACGGCGCGCCGGCGTGCCGTGCGACAGCTGGAGGCTGGGCGTGGAGGCGCACAACGTGCGGAACTGGAAGACGGTGCCGGCGAGTTGCGAGGGCTACGTCGGCCACTACATGCTCGGCGGCCACTACCGCCGTGACTCGAGGGTCGTCGTCGACGAGGCCGTCGCCTACGCCGAGGGGCTACATCTCGCCGGGGACGGCATGGAGGTGTGGATCTTCGACATCGATGAGACCTCCCTCTCCAACCTCCCCTACTACGCCAAGCACGGTTTCGGGTACGTACGTACGTATAATAATACGCGATTATACTGCGTCTATGCATGAATATTATACGTGCACATTTTTGCAGGTATATAGGCTGCATTTGAGCTGGGACTTGCACTGATCTTGTCGTTCATGAAAGAAAAAAAACTTGGACTGATCTTGTTAACGCACTGAAAAATTGAGAACGTACGTATTAATTAGAACAGTTAGCAAAGCTGATGTTACAATTAAGTTAATATAAAATTATGATGAACCAGCTGGTACGTAACGCCCTAATAAACAAACGGATGAAACCAAACATTGTTGCGTATTTTACGATCGAGTAACAAGTCCTAATTAACAATTTGGCATAGAAGAATCCTTCGGTTAGTGCAAATAACATGGGCGGTGATGAAATTAATTCACGCTGCACAATATCACAGACAATTCTTGATAAGAACTATCTGTGATAATATCACAGATGATTTTTATCAAGAACCGTTTGTGATTGTATTTAATACAGGTGGTTTTTATGAATCACTGGTGATGATGAGGCGTTTAATATAAATTTTTTTTGTAGTAGTGTAGTTCTCTGTCAAAAAAAAAAAACAATTGATGTGAACAGTTAGTACAAGTGAAAGAAATCAAATGGGGCAGGTTGGACATTATCAATTGCATGTTGGTCGTCGATCGCGGAGATATGCCAAATAGTTGTGCGATTCGATGCGTGCGATTTGATGGCCGGCCGGCCAGAATAATAGCACCGTATATAGCAGATATATATTGTCCACTTGGCTACCTTATTAACAATCTCATCCATAGGAATACGTATTGCTCATGTACGTTACAAATTCACAACAATATATCACTCATTTTTAAAGTGAGGTTAGTAGCAGCACTCCATGGGTACGTACTTCATCTAGATTAGCAAATCAATGCGTTTGACCTATCTAAAGTGATATCAACATTGTTACATATGTTTCTTAATTTCTTTAGTATGCAGATCTTGGAACACTTTGTGCATGCACTAGAAGCTATTTAATTACTAATGGTTAAAGTGTGTTGCTCTCGTATCGGCGTATGTGTATACACGCAGAGCTACGCCGTACAACGCGACGAGCTTCAACGAGTACGTGCGGGAGGGGAGCGCGCCGGCGCTGCCGGAGACGCAGCGACTGTACAAGAAGTTGCTCTCGCTCGGCGTCAAGCCGGTGTTCCTGACGGGCCGGACCGAGAACCAGAGGGAAATCACCGTCCAGAACCTCCGGCGACAGGGCTACTTCGGCTGGGAGAAGCTCCTGCTCAAGCCGGCCGGGCTCACGGCGTCGGCGGTGGCGTACAAGTCCGGCGAGCGGCAGAAGCTGCAGGACGCCGGGTTCGTGATCGTCGGCAACATCGGCGACCAGTGGAGCGACATCCTCGGCGCGCCGGAAGGCGCCCGCACCTTCAAGCTGCCCGACCCAATGTACTACATCGGCTAGGCTGGCCGCCATGTTGATTGCTCGCCCATGCCTGCTCTCCATCGATCCATCCACGTGCATTAGTACGTGATGAATAAACTGCACTTAGTTGTTGCTTGGTTAGGGTTAATTTCCTGAGATGGGATCGTTTTGTAATAAGATGTGATGGAGAGCTGGTGATTAATTAATGGGCTGATGCTGAGCTGTTGTTTAATGTTTGGTTAAGTGGATAGATCAAGATGCATGGTTGACGTGTGAATGTGTGGTTCATCTTAATTTGACTGCGTTGGTGCAACTAATTATTGAGGTACGTAGATATGGGTCTGTTGGGGTTGGAATAATGCAAGCACAAATGTCAAGTTTTCAACCCTCTTCTTGCCATGACATGTATGGAAACTTTAACTAACAGACAAGCGGCAACAATTAGAACAATATGCACAAACAACACAACGACTTACGTAAAAACGCCTCTTCAATCTGAGGAGCAAATATCAACAGGACAACCCCAACCCACTACCAAATCTTTCTACGGAACCGGATCCTCTGCCTTAGTAAATCAAAGGCAGAGGTTCACACAGCACAGTAAAATCAGCGAGGGAAAACGGGAAAACACTGTGTAGCACTGTATCGTACACTGTACAAATACTGACCAAACGGTCGAAAAACATGCTAAGGCAGAGGCACTGTTCTCTCTCTGCCTTCACGGCATGATCTGCTTCCTCCACGGAACCGGAAAGCACAATAGGTTTGTTGGGAACCGTCGCTAAACAGTTCAGTCTGAATAATTTCTCTTCTATATAAAATAGATGGATCAAACACTACATATTATAAATAATAAATTTGACACAGAAAGATAAAAGAGGAATTCCTTTCTTTATTGCTTTATCTATTCATATGTACTCTTTGCAATAATTACGATCACTATTTATAAACTAAGTGGACGGTGGGCCAAGCTTACAGGCGTTGACCCATGTTTCCTTATAATACCCTGAATGTCTTTACGGTGTCTTTGCGAATGATTAGCGGAATCGCGGAGTTTCTCGATTTTTCGGTGAATCGTGGAAGGTAGGAATAAAATTGCAGAATTATCCAAAAATTAAAAAATAAATTAAATAATTAAAATTAAGGGTTTTGGACTGTCCGGGGGGTGGGCCAGCCAGCCCAAAGGGGGCCACACCCCCCCCAAACCCTAAACCCCCCCTAAATACCCCTTGGGCGCCCCCTCCCCCTTTTTCCCTCTTGGCCGCCACCCCCTCTCCTCCTTGCGCTTCCACCCCTCTCCACTGCTTGCTACCCTGTTGTTTGCTGCAAAGGAGAGATCAATCAAGAGAAGGGAGAAGAGAAGGAAGAGAAAGGAGAAGAAGGAGGGGAGAAAAGAGGAAGAAGAAGAAAGAAGATGGATGATCTTGAGGGATTACCTAGGTAATTTTTTTTACCTCAATTCTCCCTGTTTTAGGTGTAATTAGAGTTTGTGGCTCGAAATTGGTAGAGGTTTTGCGGGTTAATTAGCCGATTAGCGTTATTCTGTTGTTTGTACATAGGTTGATTCGTGCAGCGCAACTTTTCGTTTAGATTAGAGAATCAAGACGATTTTCCCTGTAGATCTGGCCAACATGAAAGTTGTAGAGGAAGTCCAAACTTAGCTTTTGTAATTTGTTTAGATTTTTTGGCCATGGGGTTTGAGCGCAGTAGAGTCGGGAACTTTGCTGTATAGAAGATGGGTAGTCCAAAACTGGTTGCTGTTCAGGTGTAGTTTCAGAGGGGTAGATGAATTTTATCATTTTTTCTCACAATAACAAAAGTTGTAGAAAATCTTATAAACTAGCTTCTATAAAAAAATCATAATTTTTAGATCATTATACAGAAGGTGGGATTCATTGGAAGATTACTGGCCAGATCGCCGAAGCAGAGTCTGTTTTCTGTTTTGCGCGATAATTTACACCCTTTTAGCAGCAAATTAAAAATAAGATGTCTACTTGAAAATTGTAGATTTTTCTCTATAATTTCCAGAAATACCTCGCTTGATGTGCCTAGCCTAGTAGTTTTAAAGATACAATAAAAACAAGTAGTGCTACTACAGTGGCTTGGGCGTAGGATCATCGAGTGGAGAGGGTATTGTCGGGTTTGCGGTATAGCGGCATTTTTATTTTCTTAAGATGTGGATACTTTGCTTTAGTCTTGTGCTGAGAGATGATTTTGGACAGGTGGCTTCGCTTCTGACCGTGCGTGAGCGCTTCGCTTCATCGGTAGAGGCAAGAAATGTAGCAGATGTGCTACCGTTTAACTTGTTAATTTTACTACATTCACATTTGATAATTATTTAAATTTGAGATGCTATGCGGTTGTTACATGCTTTCTTAATGTGGTCTATGTGGTAGCATTTTAAGAATCAATTGTTTATACTCTTGATGGATTAATTGTGGTATGTGGTATTGTTCTTAATGAAACAAATATGGTTGTGGGGTAGTATTCTTAATGAGGATATTGTGGTCTAGGTGGCAGTATTCTTAATTAGGATATTGTGGTCTAAGTGATAGTATTCTTAATGAATATATTGTGGTCTTAGTGGTAGTATTTCCTATGAATCGATTGATTATGATATTGGTGAACCAAATGTGGATTATGTGGTATTGTTCTCATTGAATCATGTATGGATTATGAATTAGTATTCTTGATGAATATATTGCTGATCTTTGTGGATAAATTCTTATGAATTATTGGCATCATATCATGTATATCATGACATATCATTTGCATCGTGGATGTCGTCGTACATAGCCGCGACCGTACCGGTACAATATCATACATTGCCGTAGTACGATGTACACTCTTACCTTGTTGGGTAAGGGTGCAGTGGATCAATGTATTCATATGCATTTACATTGTGGATAGATCATTTGCATACTTGTGTAATGTATTGTGGTTGAATATTTTGCAAACAATGCAACTTCTTAGCTTTTTATATGGAATTGGCTCATGCGAGTCACTTGTGGTATAAGGAATGTGGCTGTGGTCGTGGAGTAGGGTTCACCCCTTGTGGTATGGTAGGGGTTGTGGTTGTAGCATGATATTTTTTTCTTGTGGTAACTGTTGTTAGCGGATGTAGTTGTGGGAAATAATAATAAAGTTAGTGAGGTAAAATAAGTTAATGCTATACTGCTATTGATAGTAGTAGTGGTTGAGGTTATGAAGTAGGCAACTGAGATTTATTTGCTAATATTTTACCATTGTTGATAGTGATTTGGGTTGAGAATATAAATGTGTTCATGGTGGAAAATAATTGTTGATGCTTAAACCATTGTAGTTTAATTAGCTTGTTAAATAGTTTGTTTGCTGAAATTTTTATCTCACTCTTGTTTTTCCCCCTTCTAGGTGACCCTTGAGCATGCATGGGAAGGGTAGAGCGGCACAATACTATTACACATCATTTCATGATTCATGCTGTAATAAATATGTGGAGTCTCTAGTTATTTATCTTTTTCTCCCAGTGTTGATCACTTATTTAATTAATAATGCTAGACTGTGGTTCACCTTAATTGGTTAAAACTATCAGCGGTTGTTCCTTAATTAATAGTGTTCAATTATCTTTGTTGTTATGCTTTCGCTTAACTTATCATATTTTAGAAGTTGTTGCCAGTTTATTTTATCTTGTAAATTGGCTAGTTGTGGACTGGTTTAGTGGCATCCCAAGGTAATGTGGGTGCTGGGGTGTTACGTTCCTAACACTCCTCCTTAGGCACTCATCTGATATGTTCGTGCCTCATTAAAACTCCATAAAAATCTAGTGGAAAAACTTTGAAAAAAGAGTACATGATACATATTATGTTGTATTGCACGAATTGCTCATTAAAAATCTTGGCCAAAAAACTTTTAAAAACTCATCAAAGAAAAAAAGAATACAATCCACTTAATTTTATTTTATCTATAGGATTTATTCTATGGGTACTCGATCTTCGTGATCAAGTTTTAATGGTGAGCTCGAGAAGAATCTTTTTTTTCTGAATTTTACACTTCTCTAAGTCTCATCATTCCAATTCCACGTGCACATCTTTCAAAATTAGATGCTGAAAGGGACTTAGTGAATAAATCTACAAGATTTTCACATGACTTAGTTGCAATATCTTAATTTCGTCCATCTTTTGTAATTCATGAGCATAATAGAACTTGGAGTTGATATATTTCGTGAGATGACTCTTCACGTAACCCGTTTACACATGTGCAACACAAGCTACATTATCTTCATGGATAATTGTGGGAGCTTGCATGATGTTCAATGCACATGACTGTTGGATGTAGTGAACCATTCGTCAATGCCAAGCACATTCTCGTGTGACTTCGTATAGTGCTATAATTTCTGAGTGATTTGTCTAAGTCGATACAAGACTTTGCATAGACGATTTCTATGAAATTACGGTTCAACCATACAGGAATACATAGTCTGTTTGCAACCTAGAGATATGCGGGTCTGATAAATACCTGACATTTGCATAGTCAGATATATGCAGATCTTGGTTCTTTTTATAAAACAGTCCAGGGTCTTTACTTTCTTGGAGGTATCAGAAGTTGTTCTTTATTCCCTGCCAATATCTTTCGTTAGATTCTACACTATACCTTGCGAATAGGTTTATGACAAATGTGATATCCAGTCTAGTGTAGTTTGTTAAATACATAAGTGCTCCTATTACACTTAAGTATGGGAATTCTGATTCCAAGACTTCCTTCCCCTTAATGTTAGTGTACTATAGCCTAGAATCAAATGAAGGAAGTCTTTCTAATACCATTTTTCCACTTGCTTCACGCTTTGTAATGAGCAAATATTCTTTGCCATATTTTTCTTCAGTCTTAACGTGGAAACCGTTAGCACGAATTCCTTTGAAACTTAGAAGAGTTCTAATCAATTCTGGGTATAGCAAGACTTTTTTAATGACCAAAGTTAAGCCCATTGGGAGTGTAATTGTGGTTCTTCCTGAGCCTATTATGCAAGCATCGCTACTGGCGATTGTCGTAAGGCTACTAGCATTCTTACCAATCAACTGAAGAATTTTGTCTCTCTCAAGATGGTATTCGATATGCCGCTGTCAGCTAAGCACACTTTCTCCATAGGTGCCACATGCGTTCTATAATCTATTAAAGTTTGACTCATGTATAGCAACTGAGAATTATAACTATCTGTAGAAATATATTTGGCTTTGACGCTGGATAGTGCTACGAAATTTTATTTTTTGGAAGACCATGACACTAAGACCTTTCTAGCAATTAACAACTACCCGATGTGCTTTTTCTATCCACTTTGCAACTTGTATAATCATGATCTGAATATCCAATTAAATCAAATTTAACATCTTTATGATACCATAAGCCTATGCTAGAGAAATACTTTAAATATCCTAGAATTTTCTTTATTGACGTCAAATGACACTTTTTTGGAGATGCTTGAAATCGTGCACATATGCAAACACTAAACATAATATCGAGCATAGATATGATAAGATAAAGTAAACCGCCTATCATGAATCTATAAAGCTATAAATCTACTAGCTTACCTTCTTCATTGAGATCTAGGTGTCCACTTGTTGCTATAGGGGTCTTAATGGATTTTGTATTCTCCATGCCAAATTTCTTGAATAGGTCTCTTACATACTTTGTTTGACTTATGAAGATCACATTCTTAAGTTGTTTGATTTGAAGTCTATGAAAATAGCTCAACTCTCCTATTATGGATATCTAAAATTCTCTAGACATCATATCACCAAACTCTTAACAAAAATCTTGATTAGTAGAACCAAATATAATATCATTAATATAAATTTGGCATACAAAGAAATCATCATCAATAATTTTAGTGAATAATATTGTATCAACCTTCCCAATTTTGAATCATTTTGAAAATAAAAAATCTCGAAAGTGCTCATACCAAGCTCTAGAAGCTTGTTTTAAGCCATATAACGCCTTGGAAAGTTTATACACATTATTAGAATTTTTAGAATCTTCAAAACTCAAAGGTTGTTCAACATATATAAGCTCTGTATTTTATCATTTAAGAAAGCACTTTTAACATTCATTTGAAATAATTTAATATTGAAACTTGAAGCAAAAATAAGTAATGTATGAATTGACTCAAGTCTAATTACGGGTGCAAAAGTTTCATCATAATCTAAACCCTCAACTTGAGTATAACCTTAAGCAACTAATCTTGTCTTGTTTCTTACCACAATTATGTTCTCATCTTGTTTATTTCAGAAGACCTATTTTGTGCCAATCACATTTGTGCCCCTTGGGTTTTTCCACAAATGACCAAACATCGTTTTGAGGGAAGTTGTTGAGTTCTTCATGCATTTTATTTACCCAATCCGGATCGTCTAGAGCATCATCTATACTTTTTGTCTCAAGAGAAGAAACAAAAGAGTAATATTGGCAAAATGAAGCTACTCTAGATCTAGTTTGAACTTACTCACGTCATCTAATATTTGATCTATTGGATGATCATTCGGTGGTAGAGATAGTTCTTCCTTGTCTTCCACATTTATGACTTGAATGTTGCATGTTTTGGAAGAAGTAGAAGTTTCAACTTGTTTTGATAAAGGGGATCTATTTGTGTCCTCCTTTGGGTTAATATCACCGATTTGCATTTTCTCCATTGCATGCCTTAGTGCTTCATCGTCTACATCATCTAAATTATCTTACTTTTCTTGAGAGCCGTTAGTTTTATTAAACTGAACATCACAAGACTTTTCAACTAAACCGGAGTTTTTATTGAAGTCTCTGTAAGCTTTGCTATTAGAAGAATAATCAAGCAAAAAACTTTAAATTTATATTAGACCCTTTTTGCAAACTTTTAAAAATCCTAGAGGTTTTACTCTTATCATTTAAGAAGAATACCTATGTGTATCTAGAGTAATCATCTACAATGACTAAACAATAGTTATTACCCCCGATGCTCTTATAGGTTGTTGGCCCAAACAAATCCATATGTTAGAGCTTCAATGGTCTAGAAGTTGATATGATACTCTTGCAACGATGAGAATTTGCAACTTGCTTCCTGGCTTGATAAGCACTATACAATCTATTTTTCTCTAACTTTACATCTTTCAAACCAACTACTAAGTCATGTTTGCAAAGGTTTTTGAGTTGGATCACGTCAACATGGCCTAGCTTTCTATACCATAACCAACCTAAAGAGGTTTTTTGCCATTAAATAAGTTTTTAGGCATGAATCACTAGAGGAGAAATCAACTAAATAAATATTTTCAAATCTAAAACCTTTGAAAATAAGTTATTTTTCTTTTTCTTTTGGAATGGTTACATCATTTTTAGAGAATGAGCATATTAAGTGTAGATCACATAATTGAGCAACAAATAGCAAATTGAATTTATTATTTCTACTAGAGATACATTAGAAATGGAATGGTCTTTAGAGATAGCAACTTTACCCAATCCAAATACCTTTCATTTGCTATTATCCCCAAATACTACTTTTCATTGCTTCCATTTTTAAATGTGGTGAATATCTTCCGATCTCCGGTCATATGTTGAGTGCACCCACTATTAAGCACTCAATGCCTTCCACCGATCTTGTAGTTCACCTACAAAAGAGAATCATGCTCTTTTAGGTACCTAAATTTATTTCGGTCCTCAGAGGTTAGTAATCAAGGTTTTAGGTACCTAAATGGTATTCTGTTTAGTGCCTACAAATTGAAGTGCCAACAAATTTAGCAATGATACTACCATTATTGGATTTCTTAAGTATATAACAGGAGTTAAATAACCCAATAAATGGAGTTTTACTCATAGGACAATTTTATTGCACATGCCTATTTCCTAGCACTTTTGGCAATACTTACCATTTTGCCTCCTAAATCTTGTGGGCTTATTTGCCGGTTTCTTACCTCTCTTGGGCACATACCCAAGACCCTCCTTATTGAATAAGCACCTTTGATCACTTAATAGCTTGTTAAAGGTAGCCTTACCCGAAGCATCTTTCTAAGATTTTATTGAGCTTGATCACTTGCTCTTTTAACTCATTGTTCTCAACAATGAGCTTGGCATCATATGCCTTAGCATTTAGTTGATTAAAAGCAATATTTGAACATCTGTTGATATTGTAACAAATGTTGCTATAGTGCTTGTTATTGTAGGAGCGTTCCTTCTTGCCTTTCTCTTGACTAGCGCTTTGGTATGAGCGTCTTTTCATGAACTTCTTCATCCTTCTCACAATGAGGGCCAATTCCTCCTCAGAGTCCTGCTCATCATCCACGATCTCATCATTTGATATCGCCTTGGCCTTAAAAGTGGTTATCTTCTTGTCCTTGAAGGAGGATTGCTTCAAGAGCTCCTCTTTGTCCTTCTTATACAACTCATTGGTGATGAGTTTCCCCAAAAGTTGCATTGGCGTCATTCTCGTCAACTTGGGAGAGTTGAGAAAAAGTGTCATCAATGTCTCATACTTCTCCAGCAATGCTCTAAGCATCTTTCTTACAATATCAATATCTGTTAGTGACGTGCCAAGGCCCTTAAGGTCATTCACAATGTTGTTGAGGCGAGAATATAGTCCTCATGAGGCAACATTGTGAGTGTCTTATATTCGATCTGAAACCTATGCAATTTGACTTCTTTAACTATGGATGTTCCCTGATGGATTTCCGAGAGGGTGATACAAATATCATGAGTAGTTTCCAAATTGCTTACTCGATTAAACTCATTCGGTTTTAAAGAACTAAATAAAGCATTCATAGCTTGAGTATCAGCATCACGTCCTCTTGTTCCGTCGGTTATAGTGGATTAAGAGGCATAACGTAACCCTCATTTACAATTTCCATATGCTCAGACTCATAGCCTTAAGATAAATAGATATTGTAATTTTTCAATATGAATAATTAGAGCCATCGAAAGGAGTTGTCTTTCCTATAGCAATCCCCTCACTAACCATACTTTTCTCTCTAGACGATTAAGTCTAATGAATGAGAGACCAACCTTTGATACCACTTATAGGATCAAAGATAACCGATTAGAGGAGGGTGAATAGGAGATTATAAAATTTTTTCCTTTTAAAACTAATTATCACAATTACTAACTAGGGAAGATTTTAATGCAATACAAACATACACAATTCTAGTATACCCAAGACACCACAAATACAAGTCTCTACACAAATATCTTTAGGACAAATAAAAGTACAATCACAATGATCACTATGTGCTAGAAATACAAGTATGGAAAGGGGCGATAAACAAATAACCAATTGACACACGATGTTTTACCTTGGTGTTTGAAAACTTATCGATTTTCCCTAATCCACGTTGAGGAAAGCCCAAGCCCTTACACTGGCTCCACGAATTAAGTCTCACTCCTTGATCACTAGTAGTAGCTCTTTCCCGCTCTGGGTAGGTGAACTCCAACCTTCACACACGGCGTCAGGTTTCTTCACAATCTTCTTGAAGAAGTTACCTCGCAACTCCCACCATGTCGTCTAGGTGCCAGCAAGCACCAAGAGTAACAAATCACACCTTCGCTTGACATCAATCAAGTGCCAAGATCAATCTAGTGTGAAAATACACTTAAATTGGCTCAACTACCTGAAAAATGAATACACAGGTGAAATTGAGGTGTACGAGAGGTGCTCTATTGTTCAGGAATGTTAAATGCAGTGTCTAGCCATGTCCTTAGCTGGTAAAAGAGTATTTATACCCTCACTAACCAAATAAAAGTATCCTGAAAAATTACGGAAAGCGGTAGTACCGCTGTGCAATTTATGAGACTACAACACTTTACTATAGCAACAATAATGGCTATGTCAGAGCATCAGAACTAGCCGTTGAAAGTCAGTGTGGTACTACCACCATTGTAAACGCGGTAGTTCTGATTTTCGGTAGTTCCGAAATTTGGTGCGGTACTCCATTTGCTTCAAGACCAAAAGATGGTTCTCTCTAGAAACAACATATCGCCTAATTTTCAGAACATCTAAGTTCTAGTAATTCCATTTCAAGGGTGTAGTCATACCACCTTACGGTAGTTCTACCGTTCAAATCTCGGTACTACCGTTTTCAGAGAGGCTAAGTGTTTTAAGGGAGTGCTCTCTGTGAAAACAAACCATCAACTACGCATCGGTACTTCCAGATTTCAGTAGTTCCGCACTACCCTTTCGGTCATATCGCACTATGGTAGTACCGCTATTTATACACTGGTACTACCGATTTTTTCTGTCAAAGCACAGTTGACTATCAATTTTAATTTTAAGTGCATGTATGATTCTAAATCGATCCAAATGGCACACGAATATGCTGTTAAGTTACTAGCCATGATCTCTCTTAATAGTACAGTATTTATCCTATAATTTGGTCTTTCAACCTTTCTCTTAAAACCAGTAAAATCAAAAAGGGGTTCTAGACTACTTGTACCATTGTCTTGAACTATCTTGATCCTCTTGTTGACCCTTAGCATGCATTTTGAAGTCATCACATTTATCATTAGACACTAAACCTATTGAACACTCAACAAACACATTAGTCCCTTATTCATATATTGTCATTAATTACCAAAACTATTTTTATGACCCTAGATGCTTTCAATTTCAGCAACTTGTATTGTAATATAACTTCATGGAGCTTTGACTATTATGCTTGTGTGACATGATATCTTATTATACATCTTAATATGTCTTGTGCTAGTTTGCTAAATTTATCATGTATTTCTATGTGTAACTTAGTTTTTGCCATGCTAACTCTATTAAATGTGAGAAGCTTGAACTAAATCTTGTCAATGTTAGATCCTGTTACTAGTTTTGATCTATTGATTCTCTTATGATTCATGTTATGTCAAATAGGTTAAATTGAGTCTTGGACATAAATTGAGCTTTAGATTGAGCTACGGTAGTTCTATATTGAAGATAAGTTTATTCTCCTAGCCTTTTGCGGCTTGGGTCACGTATAGCTTACATACTAAGGAATAGCTCATTGTTCTTTAACTAAAAATAAGAAATAAAAATAATCTCTTTAGTGTGAAAAAACTGATCTTATCAATTCTTCCTCATGAGATGGTTTGCCATTACACTAGGCATGAATTCAGGGAAAGTTTTGGTTGACCTAGACTACTGTCTTAAGCTTCTTGCTTGAGATAGTCGTAGTGAGGCTTAAGACAAAGCACATGGCTAAGAAAAAATTATGAAAAATAGTTGAAACTTAGGAGGCAGTGGTGGATGGCTCCTAGTCTAGGACTCAATTTACTAAAATAAGAGCAAAATGTGTTTCAAGAATTGTCAACTGGGCTAATTGTGTTAGAAATTAGGTGCTTGAATAAAATGATTCAATTCTGAACTTATGGTACTCTAAATTGACTCAATTGTAGCATCTTGGTTTTATTTAGTTTATTGACATGGATTGGCTTATTTCTGGATACCTTGGGGGGTAAACTATGATCTTGAGTAACTTAACATGCTAAAAATCTATTTAATTTTAGAATATTGCTTAATTAGTTTTAGCTTTGCTATATTCGATTTGCCATGATCTAAGTAGCTACTTTATATAATATGGCTTATTGTAATACTTGTAAAGTCACTTTGGATAATTTTTATAGCTTCTTTTGCTAAAAATGAATAACATACAACTATTTTATTTCATTCATACTCTATATTTTTCCATTCATTTTAATGACTTCATTGTCAAAGGGGGAGAAAGATTGATAAAAATGCATATCTAGAGTATGATTTGAAGCTTTTTATGTAAAATCTTGCTATGTTGGAGTTTTAATATTTTGTTTTGATTCCTTTAATCTTTAGATCTCTTCTCATCATGACTAAGGTCAAATAGAAATATTATTATTTCATATAGACCTGGAATGAGATTTCTTAGTTTTTTGGTGGATTTAAAATTTTTGTGGAAAACTTGCCATTTTTAGTAGCTTTAAAATATTTCTGGTTCATATAGTTATTTTCAATCTTTGCAATCCTTATGCGACTATTTTGAACTTCTATTTACAAAATACCCTCTCTAAATTCTAAAACCACATAATATATAAATTTTTGAGAAATTGCCAATGAGTTCATCAAGGAAAAAATTGAAAGATCATAGGAGAAGATTCATGTTATTGTTGTAATGAACCATTGTCATAGTGGAGGTTTAGGGATTTGATTTTTGCAAAAAAAAAATCAGTTTTTAGTTTTGCTACAGTCCTAGTGGATTGATCGGCAGAAGCTTCTTCATTTTGGCTGAATTGTAGTTTGGGGGGAATTGAGTCATGGTGTTATAAAGAATTTGTGCCCAAAAATATTTTCTTTGTATTTGGATATGTAGGGTGGTTTGGACTCAACCATGGTGAATGGTGAGGATCGAGGGCTGCTCTCATGGAGGAGCTGAGGCCTAGATGATCAATGATGTCGGTGAGATGGCTAAGCTCAAGTATGGCATAGAAAAGGTAGAAAATGTTGAAAAGAAGTTCGAACAATGAGTTGCATCATATGGATTGGTCAGCCCAAGTGAGGTGTGGTCTAGTAGAACTAAAACGGGAGAGACTTGTTGACGCATGGCAAGCCAGTGATGCACCTACATGTGGCAAGAATGGTGATTGCTTGTAAGGGAAGATCAAAACTAGGTCAAGAAATGGTATTTTGGTAAGTTGACTAAAATACTGGAAACCATGTTGGATCAAAATCGTGGTACTTAGGAAGGTGGTTTAGGTCAAGGAGAAGCTAAGATGATCAAGTTAGATCAAATGGTAAGGACTTAGCGGATTCAATTTTATATACTTTGGAAAACATGCGTAGGTGTAGAGCACGATCAAAACCCATGTTGTGTAGGGTTAACTGGCTTTCCCTATTTGTGTTAAGTGAATAGTATTTATTTAGGGTTAGATCGGGTAGATTAGCTTGTCTATTTAACGGGTTTAATGGAGATTTGCTAGTCAACTATCTAACACTTCTAGTTTTAATTATTGAAGCCAAGTGTTTTAGAGTTAGGGTTTGAGGAGTGTGAGTGTTATTGTGTGCTCTCTTATCCTCTAGATAGAGTGGCTCTAAAACATTCATCCTTAAGTAGCAATATATCAATTTTTTTATCTCTTATGGATACCTCTTGCTTTGGTTGATTTGCTCTTATTTTAGTTGGTTTTGATTTTTTTTTCTCTCCCATTTCTTGATCTTGCTAGATGCCAAGGATGAGTAAGTGATAGAGATATACCTTAAAAAATCAATCTCCATCCATCTAGGCATTAGGTTTGGCAAGTTCTTGAAGTTACTTAGTTTTTGTTTAATTTGGCCTCTTCAAGTGATTTTTTATCCAATTATTTCTGCCTCGTTTTCTTGGATGTTCTAGTTTGTTATGGTATGTGAGAATACATTTAGAGCCACCTTGGTCATCATTCGTACATGAATCAGTCATTTTCACCTTCTTTTTTTGTTTTTGCCCCTTTTTAGTGCAACATTCCTAAAAATGAAAAAAGTCAGAACTTTAGCAACAATTTTCTTGATCGTTGGTTGGAATAGATTTCTGACATTCTAAAGAAGATGCACACTAAACTTTAAGTGATTTCGAGTAATGGTTTGAGAGTTTGCTTAATTTGTGGTTTCGACCCGGTATTGACCCGGTTTTGATACAACAAAGCTTCATAAACCAAAAGATTCCAATTTCTTAAGTTTTTCCAAGATTTTTGATTGGGATAGGTCCATAAGGTCATGATCGAGCATTGGTTCAAGTTTTAAGTCTTTTGGATTTACGGATAAAAAATTACATAGATTTTTGGATTTAAAATAGTGCTAATTTTACTGTTCACAAGCCGAATTTACTGTAGCAACACAAATTTTTGGATTTTTGGTTGCTTAGTCTTCATAGTTTCTCATAGCTATTGGAGTGATGAATCAGCGAATACTTAGAGAAAAATTTAAAGATACTATTCATCTCTATGTTGCTATATTGGTCCTTAAAAAAATCCTAAGATGGACGGAAGTACACGATCCATGTGGAACATTTGATTTTGTGAGATTTATCCACCGTGCATGTTCCAACAGCATGCCTGGACAACACACTTGAGAAGGATATGTGCATGCACATGGAAAATTAGGGCATTAAAAAGTGAAGGTATTATTAGGAGTGTAATTGGAGCTGATACAAATGAATATTATTTATCTTATACCCATTTATCTATTCCGTATTTACTTCACAAACCTTTAACTGATTGAACAAACAAAAATTATTCGCGCCATTTACATCGCCCAGACGTTATCACGTTGGCGTGAAGCCTATCCGAAACGGCAGCGTGGGACACAGGAGCACGAATGAGGAGGGAGAGACACTTGGAAGATGTGTTCAAGGCGCGGATGCGGGTCAGGTCGTCGTCTTGCTCGCCGGAGGAGAGAGACAGTGGAGGAGGATTTTGCGGATGAGGGTAACGAATGGGAGAGGGACAGACAGACAGACAAAAACGTCTACTTGTCATGCATGCAACAAGACAACCGGTGTAATAAGAAAGAAATGTAGCCAACAATGTCCACGTCATTTGCCACGTTTTCTTCTCAGGTACTAGTACATTTTGTGACAACAACGTCCACGATTACTTGGAAGTGAGCAATCCAACCGGTGTAGATAAGAAGGAAATGTACATATGCACTCGTATAGCTGGCGGCAGTGAAGTAGTACACCACTTCTAGCAAGTCATTTACTGGACGATTTGAAAGAAGCTCTCCTCTGTTACTTTTTACTTGATGCCCGAGTCTTTTATTACTAATACATTAAAAACTATCTAGATTGATGATATAAAATTATATTATTAGATTTATTATTGAAAATATTTTCACAATATTATTAAAGGAAAATAACTGAGGAGGAGCAGACACTCCTACTTTGTGTGCATGCTACTGATCAATGAAGTCACTGTACGCAATATCTTTGAGAGGGACTATGGAGATCGAGACGGATCGATTCTGCAGCCACCGTGGTAAAGTGCTATATCACACTTCGGAATTTCAATTTCAAACTCAAAATATGTTAGAAGAAAAAGAAAGTTTATGTGAACAGTAACTTTTGTTTTTTTTCTCCTTTCCCTGTGACTATTATTTGTCAAAATTTTCTTTTTTAGAACTTTCAAAATAGATTGAATATGAACATGAAATATTTCAACTGAGAAGTAGATTTACATTTTTTTTTCAGATTTTTCAATTGATTTGGCGTCTAAACTAAAACGGTTTCCATAACTCCACCTAACATCTCCCCTGTAGATACATACCATTTTTCACTTCAAATTTGAACACTGATATCATGTAGTATTCATCACTACTACAAAAATATTTATATTAGACGCCTCATCACAGACGGTTCATAAAAATCGTCTGTATTAAATACAATCACAGACGGTTCTTATTAAGAATTGTCTGTGATATTGGGAATATCATATATGTTTCCTGCCTCACACCCCCCTAAAATTTTATAATTTCCCGCCTGCGTTTGAGTAGGATTTCGTTTTGACACACCTTCAGTAAAATGAGCATAACTTTTGCATACGGTATTCGTTTTCGACGTTCTTGTACTCGTTGGAAAGCTAACGACGAACCCGATAAAAAAATGAGTGGCTTTTTGCCAGTCACCCTTGGAGACCCCCAAAATTGGCCATTTGTAGCCTCAAATTCGAATTGCAAGTTTTTTATTTTGGTTTTTGCCAAAAGTTTTGATCTTCCCTTCAAAATTTGGGATTCGTCTCAACTGCAAAGTTATAGATCTCGTCGAAACCTTTCAAATGAGTATATATAAGCCATATAGAACTTTGTTATTTCATATTTTAGACTAGTTATTTATATTGTATCAGTATATATATAACCAATATTACAGACGGTTCGTGGTTCAAACCGTCTGTGATACTATTACATACGGTTCTTACCAAGAACCGTCTGTGATAATTTATTCCTTGATCACTAGGCCCATCAATCCTCCTCAACCCAATTTCAGCCAATAGAAACCGATCAACTCACACCTCACGGATCGTAGCTCTCCCTCCTCTATAAATATTCACCCTAACCCATCTACCCCCTCCCTTCAAATGCGTCTTAAGCTTTCTCCCTCCATTATTTCTTATAGTATTTGATTCTATGCGGTTTAGGTCTCCATTGTAACCTTCATTGTTGCTACTTTGTTGAGTTTAGGGCTGCCTGAGAGCTTACAGTGTGGCGGCCGCTAAAAAGGCCTACCCGAGCTGCATCAGGGACGAGCTTCTATTAGGATCTCTGATTCTTCTATTTTCTTTCTTCTCTGTTGCTCGATTTGTAATAGAAATGGAATGTTCTTTGCTATGTTTGTTGTCATGTGATGGTGGATTGCTGCTCTGTTACTATTGTAATGGTGGATTGTAGTTCTGTGATGTTGTAATAGTGGATTGTAATATAAATAGCATGTTGTAATATAAATAGAATGTTCTTGCTATGTTTATTGTCGTATTTGCTTGATTTCAAACAGCATAGCTAATATTTCCTGAGACTAATTCAAAAATAGAAAAAATTTGAAGTATAGAATGAACTGCCACGGACGGTTTGTCTATGAAGAACATCATAGACGGTTATATATATATATAACCGTCTGTGATACTTTGCCATCACAAGACGGTTCTATATATAGAATTGTTTGTGATACTTTGCCATCACAGACGGTTCTATATATAGAACCGTCTATAATATGTGAGTATCACAAACGGTTTTTGGTTAGAACCGTCTGTGATAGTGTTTTTCACAAACGGTTCTAGTTACAAATCGTCTGTATTATATTCATCACAGATGACTCACAAATCGTCTGTGATAACCTTCGATTATCACTGTCCCATAAATTCTGACAGTTCAAAAAACCGTCTGTGATGACGTTTTTGAACCGTCTGTGATGATAATTTTTGTAGTAGTACATATTTCTTGGATTAGCAGTTTAGCACACGCACTAGCTAGTCGGCAAGCTGTACTGATTCTCATAACTCGAGATTAACTAGGTATATCACTTTGTTGACAATCGATTAGTCCTAATGTCCTAGTTGGATAGAGCTGGTCTAGGATATTCTAAAGACCAGCGGTATCCTAATGTCCACAGTACGCCTCATAGCACAAGTCGAATACTTGGTCTACTAGGAAATTTATGCGTAGATTTCATATTTCCATGTTTTTTATTTGAAATTTGTTGTGCTTCTTCATTTGTGTCCTTGTCTTGATCAACACTGTAAACCCGTTTGAGCAACCATGCATGGAAATTCACAACATGTATATAACCGCGGCAATCCTCTCACAATATATATGAGTCAACATATTATTGTTCGATAAAGTGCTACCCCTATCGAATAATAATCCTATCAGAGTGTTGTAGCTAAATAATAATTAGAGACTATACTACTTACTCATTAATACCGTACCAAGCCACACAGGGCTAAAAGTCTTAGGCGTATAAGTTAGCCTAATAATATTACAATAATAGTTGTCCTCTAGAAACTAATTATACAAATACTTAAAGTCTAAATAGGAGAGAAGTTAATATGGTACTCGTTCGACTCAGGACGAGCTACAGATCGTCTAATCATCCCAATTGTCATATATGGTCTCCACCACGTTAACCTCCTAGCCTGTGTCAATCTCGTATCTCTGGGTGCCTTTATTTTCCACCTCATCATCGTATACTTTAACTATGTTTGGCTCTGAAAAGGGAGATTTAAAAGCAAGTGTGAGTACAAGTGTAACTAGAGGTGCAATCGAGTCGGATTCGAACGGATATTGCTTATACCATATCCTAACCTATATTTTTTTCCCGGATTTGGTATCGAATACGATCAGCCCGGATACGGTGATTGAAAGGGTGCATTAGGAATTTTCCCTTGTGACAAATTTATCACTGTTCGCATATTTCCTCCAATAAGAAACTGAAGTTAGTATATAGCTTCCTCACTGTGAACTCGTAGTAAATACGATAATATTATTAAAAAAATATTTACCAATATCAGTAAATAGAACATGAGAAACTACAATGTCATCATCCTTTAACAAGCACATTGTAGGAAAGAAAACCTATGCAAAATAACTCTGTTACACTAAATAATATTTGACATGAGTGCCTCTATGCAAAATAACTGTTATCTGAATATCCGACCGAATAATTATCTAAATATCCAACTGAATAATTATCCGAATATCCGACCAAATAATTATCCGAATATCCAGATCCGGATATCTGATCGGATGATTATCCGATATCTGAATACCGACACTATTCGGTTGGATAGCAGCTCTCCCGAATCCGACATGAACTATCCGATATAGAATCTGAATCCGACCGGATATCAAATTCCCTTCCCGAATCCGGTACCGACCGGATTCGACACCGGATCGGTCGGGATTAACCCAACCCATTTGCACCCCTAGGTGTAACATCCTATTTTTTACAATTCTTTTGAAGTTTTTCAAATAAAATTCACTATTTGCATTTTTCTTGAATTAATTAAAGCTTAAATAGAATTTTTATTAATTAAAAAGATTTAATGTGACTAAGTTAAGCTTTAGTTGTTACTGAAAGTATTTTATTTGGGTTCCTTATGCTTCAAGGATTTTTTTTCTGAATTTTCTTGGATTTTTTCAAGTTTAGTTGCTATTTTCTAGAGCTCAAATGAATTAAACCATAATTCTAAAATTAGGAAATTCCCTAAAAACCCTAAAAGACAAGTGGGTCGAAACCCATTTCTTCCACCGGCCTAGCCCACCAGTCACACCACGCCTGCCACGAGTATAGCATCCAGCCGCCGCCAGATGGCTGCCATGTGTCACCATCTGAGCCATCCACGTCAACCAATACGATGGTTTTTGTTCGACTCATCTCCAGTCAGCTGTTGAGCCACGTGTCATGCATCTGAGCCACTATGCTTCGTCCCCGTCTCGGACTCTCGCCGCTACATCTAAGTGGTGGCCACTTTGGCGTCCATGTCGTCTCCATTGCGAACACCCGGCCGTGTCCATGTAGGAGTCCTCGGTGTCCACGCCTATAAAGCCGGCCACTAGCCTCGTTTCCCATGTCCCAAGCCACCGCCTTCGTTCCATGCACTGCCACCATCGCCTTCGCCTTCGGCTGCTCCGTCCTAGCCAGCGAGTTCGAGCAGCCGAAGCCATCGCCACCGCTCTGCCATGCCCATCCATCTCCGGTCACTGTCGTCCCCGCCGGTAAGCACCTCCGTCTCACTCTTCCATTCCACCCTACAGCCGGCTAGTCCGTTGTCGCCCTTCGGCTGCTCCACCCCACTACCTCATTCCACGTGCACACTATGCCTGTTCGGTAACCCGAAGAGCTGCCGACACTTCATTGCTGTCCGCCAGTAATAGAGTGCCACACGTCGACACCTCGGTTGTCCGATTGCCTCAGCTACCATTCGATCAAATCTGTGCCAACAACCTAATCCGACGGTCGAGATTCGGCCATGTGGATCTATCGCTGCCATTGGATCTCCGTGACATCAGACCGCACCTGCACTGATTGACCCTTCACCTTCTCCGTGGAACAAGTCCACCGTACATCGAGTCTCTGACCTGTGGGTCCCATAGTCAGTCATATTGTGCTGTGAACCTGTGAGCCGAGCCAAGTCAGCAGCCATGTAAGCCGTCCATGTCAACCATAGCCTACATGTCCGCCACGTGTTGGTCCATGTTGGTGCCATGTCAGCACCTGAGCCGTTTTACATGCCACGTGTCAGCGCCATGTCACCCTACCACCTTAGCCCTAGGTGCCATCTATCATGCCACATCAGCCTTAATGCCTAGTCAGCCGCCACGTCATCCAAGTAGTGCACCAAGCAGTATTTAATGAGCTGAGTTCACCGTAGACTTACTATTCCATGAACCCGTTCATAGCATAGTAGCATTTTTTAATTTCTAGTATTTTCTAAGCCATTTAATTTTCTAAGAGCCCGTTCTTCTCTGTCCTAACTTGGATTGACCCAATTCTTCTTCCAAAATTCATCTAACATTGAGCTATATCCGAACACCGAGCATTGTTGCCCTTGGCTTCCACACAGGACTTGATGGGGGTCCAACAGACATCTCTTCTCCCTCACAACTATAAAGCCCCGAGCCACCTCCCCCTTGACCTCAATTACCCCCTCGTGCCCCCAAATTGCCCCAAGCATCCCCCACTCCCTTTCTCCCTTAGCTCCAGCTGAATCACCATTGCAAATGTCAATCGAGCTTCGTCGCACCTCCTTCCAATTCCCCACGTCTAGAGCACCGCATGGACATCCCGAAGATGACCCGAGCCTCACCAATTGTCCTCTCCCTCTTCGATGAGCTATTCACGTCATCCATCTCGTCGTTGATCGAGTCAACATCGTCAACCAGTACGCACCTCCCCAAGCTTTGCCTCCACCTCCAGTTAGTTGCTCTCCACTCTGTGTTGCTTCCCTAGCTTGCATTTGGCTTTAGTGCCATAGATAGCAATGGTGCCATGCTCTGGTGCTCTACTGCAACATAGGCTCATCGTCGACCACCCCATTCTTCAAATTGAGTTGCACTGCCTTACCTAGAGGTTCAAACCAAGCCAAGCAAGCCGTTTTGGCCCTCCCCTCCAACCACAGTCCCTCTCTCTCATTGGCGACGAGCTATGTCTTGCTCAGAGGGCGGAGAGCTACTGCAGCACATGAGATTAGTTTAAATACATGATTAGGTTAAGTTAAGTTAATGGCTATCAATAGTATTCCTTAATCCCCTCTAACCTATGGGCCCTCCCCATTTAATTAAACCTCTGTCCCTGCAACACGTGGGCCCCAGCCATTTAAAACCACTTAAATGAGTTATAGCCACTAACAAGTGGGCATGTCTTACCGTGGCTATAGTATATAGCCCCACCTGTCAACCCCTTAGCCTTTTTCTTTAGAAATTTAAATCAAAAATGATTTTAAAATGTGGGCCCCATCTGTCAGCCTCTATGATCTCTTTTAGTATAAAAATAATTCAAACTTTTAATTAAAACCAGTGAACCCCACTTGTTAGTCAGAGAGTACTCTCTCCTTTGTTAATTTTTGGATTTAATCCAAATTTAAATTTTACAGAGCCCGTTTTCACTCATTTTAACTTCCAATTTAATGAAATTTATTTCTAAATGTATCTAAATTAAAGATCTATCTATGGTAGTGGAATTGCTCAATTTAGAGTTTATTTGAATTTAGTTGTTTTACTCATCTGTTTATTTACTTTTTGATGCGATCATCCGAGTAGAGTACGAGGACACGGAAGAGCCACTGTTTGAGATAACTCAAGATTTCTAAGACCAACCCGCTTGTGAGCTACGAAGTCAGTACTTTGATCATATTAAACCTATATTGTATGCAAATTTGTATCTATTTAAATTATTAAATTGCTTGTTATTATTTGTTATGCAAATGTATGTTAAACTTTAGGTTATATACATGCCTACTTGACATTGTAGTATTATTACACCCTCCTTTGGATACTTTAATCACATAATCTTTGTCATCTTAGAGACTATAGTGGTAATTTTACTAGCTATAAGTTGTATTTAAGCGTTATGTTAGTCTTGCTTAAGTACCTAGGGCATTAAGTTGCCCTATCATCATCTTTTAATCATAAAACTTATTTTGGGTAGTCATTGAAGGAAAATGACTGGTATATTTTAGATAACTTAGTTTTGTGCTTTTCAAAACCCCAAAACTTGTTGTTACCATATTTGAGCAGATAGTAAAACTGTTGGTGCAGATGTAGCACAAGAATTTATGGTTTATGGTAAAAACTGCCCTAATAACTTAAGGGCGGATTCCTATGATGATCTTCCAATATAAAATAGTACAACCACAATTTTATAATGGGTATGACCTAGCTAAATAATTTGCATCCACTAGTGCGAATTGCACCATGGGAGTGACTCACAAATCATGTCATTGGTTTTAAGCCATTGTAGATATGGGTTGTGTCACTGGTGTAAGCTGTTGTGTGGCACAAGAAGGGGTCTGGGTGTGGTGGACGTAACCTCACTCAAACAAAACCATAGCGGGTGTAACTTACACAGCGTGATGCGTTGTCAAGGCCTTGTGGTAATATTTTTAATTTACATGTCCAAGAAAATATTTGAAACAACACAAGACGATTATCTAGTATGGGTAAAGTGTACATGTAACAACCTAGCTATTTAATCCAAAAAGCAGCATAAAATTAAATTAAAATAAAATAATTGCATTTGGTTGCCTAAAATTTTAAAAGTTTATTTGCCTAATTTTTTGTTTTTAAAGAGGCACTTTATTTGAAAAGTAATTCAAGTCAAAATATAAAAACTTATTAAATAAAAGGATATTATGAATTTTTATAAAAAACCAAATTCAAATTAATTATTTGAACTCCTTTGGTTTTTCTGTGATTTTCTAGAAATTTAAAATAAATTTTAAGATTAAAAGTTATTTTTAGTATAAAAACTATATACCAAAATAAGTTGGAAATATTTTATTAAGTCCAGAATAATTCTAGGAATTTTTCTAGAATTTCTCTAACTCTATTTGTTTTTTCTAAAGTTATTTGAAGTTCTCAGCTTTTTTGAAATTCAAAAAAATAAATATTAAAATTTTCCTCCTTTTCTGGCCGCCACGTGGACGGCCAGATTTTGGCCACGTCACCCCCAACTCAACCTTGGACACCCGCCCTTTTTTGTTTCTTTGTCCCCTCTCTCCTCTCCTAGCCGCTGGATTCCCCATCTCTTCTTTCTTCCCTCCACCCAGTCGCCAAAATCGTCGCCGTCATTCCCACCGCCCCTCCTCCTCCTTTGCAATGGCTACCTCCCCCCTCCTCCTTTCTCGCACAGAATGCGCCATCACCTCCCCCATCTCCACGCCGCTTCCTCCATCCCGTTGCAATTGTTGCTGCCTCCCCCTAAATTGCTGACAAGAAATTCTTGCCATCGCGCACCTTCCAAACCCTATAAAAGGAGGCTGCAAGCACCCCTACCCCGGCACCTCACCTCCCCACCCTCATTCCCCTCTCTCAGGCCTCGAATCAGCCCCGCACTACTCCAACCTCTCTCCTGATGAGGCGACAGGGTACCGATCTTCCGATAGGAATGATAATTTCGATTTGGAGGAGAACGACTTTGACGATGCGGCTACTAACCGGTCACGACCAGAACGCCAAGCAATCGCTAAACCACACTCCGAATCATTATCAACCGTGCCAAGAACGCGGTTGACCTGACCACAAAGGTCTATTCCTGCATGCAACCGAAGAATATGCAAGAACAAGATAAAAAGCAATCTCAAATTGCAAATAGGATTGAAATACTTGAATGTGGTGGGATCCCGAATAAGAATCTTAACAGGTGGTCGCCCGACACAACTGAAGATACAAGTTGCAACACAGGCAAACTAAATATAAATGAAATCCAAGAAAACTAGAGAGGTGCGGCCTCCTTAAATAGGGGAGTGGAAGCCACACAAAACTAAAAAACAAGGGGATGGTACTACTGTACTGTTCACATGAATAGTAGCGCATCATGAATAGTGGGGGTAGCACCCTCCTCTTTGGCCCATGCATTACAAGGCCCGATTTGGCCCAAACAAGTGATGTAGCAACTTCTTTTGATGATTGCGGGCGGTATAGAAGGCATTTGCTGGCAAGGCTGAATCCGTTGGAAAGAGGATGAGAAAAGCTTTCCATCAAGTACTTATAGACCTCAAACGGACTCCGTATGTGAAAATTATGCTCGTTTGAAGTTAGACCTGTCAGGCTGAATCCGAACTGATCTGGAGGCCGAATTGGATTCCAAAATGTGTCCCACTTGAACTCTTCCTTCAATTGATCCAAAAGTGACGTGGTAACCTTAAGGAAGAGCTGGGGGAGATGTTGACTTGGTCTTGATATGTTGGTTGTATCCACTGGAGCCATGTCCTCATCATCCTCCCCTTCTTGAAAGTAAAGCCGTCCTTGGCTTTTGATGCGCTGAAAATCGGGTAACAAAGAAGCCAAGGCGTATGCATGGTATATGTATATGTCATCCGTTTTAACAATTCGTCGTTGTTGCATAATTGATGTTATAAAACTGCAGCGATTATAAAAGCACATTGTATTTGTAACCCGGAAGTTAATGAACAAATCAAAATTTCTCACATTTCTCACGTAGTAATTATTGCAACTTGTTTTACAAATATAAGTGATGCACTCATGCAATTCAAATATCTGAGATTGTAAACTTTCATCGGTAGCAAATATAGGCAAAGCATTTGGAATCAAACATAGTTCGTCCAAGTAATCAGATTTCAATCGAGCAATAGCACATTCATCTAGCAAGGGTGAAAAGATTTGTAAGTTTTTTTATCCATCAACTTCATTATTCAAATTGTCAATGCTAGATGGTTCAATAAGAGATGAACACATAAGATTTGAATTGTTACTAATTTTTATTTTTCTCTCATAATGAACTTGATTCAATACACCAGAATTGTTATTCAAAATAACAAGCTTCAATTCATCCATGTGATCACAAGTTATGCATATTCGATATACATGAAATTGATTATCTACACCATAATCTCCAATCAAATTGAATTTATATGTGTAGGCATGAGTACATGCTAATGATTTTAAGCATGACATTTCAAGAAGATTCTTAATCACACTAGATAGCTCTCTAAGATTTTCGAACATGATATAGTATGAAGAATCTTCAGGAGATATTCTAGTAAAAACTTCCTTATGAGTAATCAATTCCACATTATGTAAATTGAGCAAAGACATTTCAGAACATGGAATTTTCAATTGATCACATAAATTTTCACAATTACTCACATTTTCATATTTAATTTCAGCACCATATTTATTACCTTTATTGATCGCCTCAGTTGATGTAAGTGTTGTAGGTATCAAATCTTTATGATAAAGCAACGAGACAGCAAGTACTTCATCTTCCACCATGATTATCTCCTCATCTCTTGCTTTCAACAGCACCTGCGGTTGAACATTCAACTCTTTGTCTTCAATGTCAACTCTCCTCTTCAGCATAGTTCTCAACTTCCTGCAAATTGTTAGTCACAGAAAAAGGCACAAACAAGGGTTTGTTCTTATGTTTCTTGTCATTAAGCATTCTCAATTTCTCCTCAATCTGACTTTCAACCTTACAAGCAAGTATAAACAAATGAGAAAGAGAATTATATTCTTTGTGAATAAGAATGTCCTAAATTTCTTTATTAAGCCCACTTAAAAATCTATTCTCTGTAGCTTCAGCATGTTCCTTTAAACCGCAACGCAACATATGACTCTTTAATTCATGATAGTATTCCCTTACAGTTCTACTTCGTTGCTTTAAACATTGCAATCTAGCTAGCAAAGAATCAGCATGATATTTAGGAACAAAATCATCTCGCAAAAGTCCTTTCAATGCATTCCAAGTTCGTGGTACTTTTCCATGTCTATCAAGAGACTTCCACCAAAGTATTGCATCATCAATAAAAACACTAGTGGCAGCTCTAATCTTTTGTCTATCAGACCAATCATAATATTCAAATTCTTTGTCTAATGCTATCTCCCAGTCAATATAGGCATCAGGATCAAATTTACCAGTAAATGATGAAAAAGCATACTTGACATTAGTTACTACATCATCATCGTGTACCGCTCTTTGAAACCTGCACATACCGCGTTGATGTGAGAGTCGACGCCGATTGGAGTAATCAACTTTAGTGTGGCTGATGTCGTTATTCTCTCCGATATCATCATTCTCATTTGACGAAGAGTTTGTAGAAAATAGTGCACGTCGAGTAGTTAGAGGTGAACATTTATCCTGAATCTCAACTCTGTTGTTGATGGTGAAGAGCGTCTTATTAAGCCGATCCAACAAGTTGTTGGTCTCACAAAAATTTTCATTATGTGATGTTGAACCTGTCATGGTTAGTAGAAAACAAGAAAATACACGATAATTATGTAAGTCCCTATAATCTACTAGCAGTTGGAGCTTGACAAGTCACATATCTCTCAAACTCTTACCAAGCTCTTACAAGTTCTTACCAATGCAAAACAGGTGGTGTAACCGGTGGCTGGTTCGTGATAACTTGACTCAAGTGATGTGTATAGCGATTGCAAGGGCCGGTTCGACGTGATCTGTTCAGTTAGTAAAAAGTGTAGCTTGGAAGGCAAGATATGTAGCAATGGAGAACAATCAGTTAATTTTAGAAATTGCATAGAATTGAATTATAGTTCGTATCTAGTACTTAGCCTATGTTGCTGATCAAACAAGGATAGGAGAAGGCCAAAATAAGTGTGTAGCAATCTATAGGAGTGATGAGCACAAGATAATTCAATAGAATGCAATGTGGAATTGAAAAGCACAAAGATTGATCCAAATCTGAAAATAGCAGATTTCTGTCCACTGGATAAGATGTTGGTATTTTGGCCGTAACTTTTTGTCAGTTGCCTCTTTTTTGATAATTATTTTTTTCCAAGTTTCCTGACGGATTTTTCTACAACTTTTCTTTTGGGGCTATGTGCCAGAAACCGACAGATAAAATCGCATAAATATCACAAGTGCAGACTGTTACAGATTCAATCCAAAAATTTGGGTCCACTTGCACCGCAGATATCTTTTAACTGCCTTTATGGAATGAAGCAAAATTTTAGGGGCAGTTAGATATGGAAGTTACGGATCTAATGGCGGTGGTTTCACTTACAAAAGATATTGGAAACGAAAGTTATGGCGTCTTTGGTGGTGGCTGCACAAGAGAGAGTCTTCTGGCCGAAAATAGGAATTATGGTTTGATGAGTTCTTGATGGTTTTGGACGTGGGATTTTTTTTGGGAGTTTTATGGGACCAAGAATATGACCAGCAACAAGACAAAGCTAAAATGGACACAAACTCAATTTAGCAAACCGAAACTAACAAATTGAAAAGGCACAACGGGGTTTGGACAGCGGAAATAAACTCTTTTTGTAGGGTAATTTTTCTGGACTATAGGACATAAAAAAATCAATCTACTAACTAGGGATACAAGAAATCCTACCAGTCAACTGAAGCTCTGATACCACTTGATGAGGCGATGGGGTCCCGATCTTCCGATGGGATGATAACTTCGATTTGGAAGAGAACGACTTTGACGATGCGGCTACTAACCGGTCACAATCAGAATGCCAAGCAATCGCTAAACCACACTCTGAGTCGTTATCAACCGTGCCAAGAACGCGGTTGACCTGACCACAACGGTCTATTCCTGCATGCAACCGTAAAACACGCAAGAACAAGATAAAAAGCAATCTCAAATTGCAAATAGGATTGAAATACTTGAATTTGGTGGGATTCCGAATAAGGATCTTAACAGGTGGTCGCCCGATATAACTGAAGATACAAGTTGCAACACAGGCAAACTAAACATAAACGAAATCCAAGAAAACTAGAGGGGTGCGGCCTCCTTAAATAGGGGAGTGGTAGCCACACAAAACTAAGAAACAAGGGGGTGGTACTATTGTACTGTTCACATGAACAGTAGCACATCATGAATAGTGGGGGTAGCACCCTCCTCTTTTACCCATGCATTACAAGGCCCGATTTGGCCTAAACAGGTGATGTAGTAACTTCTTTTGATGATTGTGGGTGGTACAGAAGGCATTTGCTAGCAAGTTTGGATCCGTTGGAAAGAGGATGAGAAAAGCTTTCCATCAAGTACTCATAGACCTCAAACGGACTCCGTATGTGAAAGTTATGCTCGTTTGAAGTTAGACCTGTCAGGCTGAATCCGAACTGATCTAGAGGCCGAATTGGATTCCAAAACGTGTCCCACTTGAACTCTTCCTTGAATTGGTCCAAACGTGACGTGGTAGCCATAAGGAAGAGCTGGGGGAGATGTTGACTTGGTCTTGATATGTTGGTTGTATCCACTGAGGCCATGTCCTCATCATCCTCCCCTTCTTGAAAACAAAGCCGTCCTCAGCTTTTGATGCGCTGATAATCGGGTAACAAAGAAGCCAAGGCGTATGCATGGTATATGTATATGTCATCCGTTTTAACAATTCGTCGTTGTTGCATCCGTGCTCACCCTACTTCTCCATGTTCTATTCTTAAAAATTATTCATTTCGCCAACCCTATGTCATTGGCGCCGTCACGTCGTTACTGTGCTCCGTTTGACGTGCCGTCACTTCCTACATGTGCCTTGGGTCCTTAGAAACCTATTTTACTAATTGGCTTTACCTCTCGTGTCTTTTTCCACTGACGCCATGGCCAAAAACTACTCTATGTTAGTTTTGCGCATGAATATTCCTGATTTTTCTTTTTCTAGAATTTTCTAATCCGCCAATTTTTTAATCGCTCGTTCTCCTCCGTCCGAACTCCGAATCAAGTGATTCAAGTTTCTAAATTCATATAAATTAATAATGTATCTTTTAACATATATTTTATAATTTTTAGATTTTGTCGACCGCCCCTTGGCTGAGCTTCCTAACCGCCCGAACGCCGTCACCACTATCGCCCAAGTTGCACAACCGCTTCACCTCGCCGCCTACCATCTTCCAGCCGCTTGCGATAATGCACAAGAGCACTATTGCACTCCTCTCAATCCTCTCTCTCATTTGCGTCCCTCGCCAACCGTCGTCGTGCCCCGCACCGCCAGCAAGCCCACGGGCTTCGTGCCCGCACCGCTGTCCCTGCCCATCACCGTTTGGATGGTCCGAACGTCCCTCAGGACCAATTGGACTATACGAACTCCTCTAAACTTTCAGATGGTCTAAACTTCTCCATTCATAATCATCGTTCGATTCCCCTCTAACGGCCTCCACTAAGCCATTCCCTTCTCTTACGCCACTATTTTCGACCGCCTGAAGATCCACCCAATATAATTATTTCGACCATAGTATAAACTCCAATTCTTTCGACCACAATTGTTTTTCTAATAACGGTCGCTCACGACCATAGTCGCTCCCAACCACTGTCGTCTCCATCTACCCCCGATCATCAACTACGACCGTTGTAAACCACTGACCACCCTAAACATCTGACCACCGTAAACCTCCGACTGTAGTCACTTTCGATCGTTTACTATTTCGACCACTATCACTCTTCACTCTAAGCCTCCGACCAGCGCTGTTTCCGACCACCTTCGCTTTCCACCCTAGTTGTTTCCAACCACTGTCGTTCATTGCCGTCCCGACTGCTTGACTCCGACTACCCTTGGTTCTGGACCACAATAGTAATCACTTTTGTTACAATGTTCTTCGACCACTGTATAGTTTCGACTGGGTCTTCGTCTAAATCTTCAACTTCGACTTCACCCATACTTGGAGTCTCTGTCTTTGACTTCAACTTCCGCAACTTCAATTGTTGATTTGACCATGGTTTTGACCACGGCTTCGACTACACCTTCGATCATGGTTTCGACCGTACATAAATATTGTAGCTTCTGATCGCTTTTCCTTTAGAAAAAGAATTCCAATAATTCCTTTATTCATTTCTATGGAATTCAAACTACCAGAAGTTATTCTCCTTCACCCTAACTTCATTTGGACCAATTCAAATTCCTAAATTTATCTAAAGTCATATTCTATCTCCTAGCGTATATTTTATAATTTTTAGATTTTATTTGAGTTTAGTTTATTCTGACTTTTCGCGTGTAGACTACGACTAATCCAGAGAGTATAAGTTTGGCGAACCTCAGCAAACTTTGAAGTAAGGCAAATTACACCTTTGATCATATTACTCCTAATAATTTAAATTAATTATATTTTTTTAAAAAATTATTATGCATGTGTACTTTTATTTAAATCCAGTTTAAATTTAATTTAAATTCTAGTTATACTCAAATGCTTTGTGTATGGCTAAATTTTATATTGAACTTCCTTATGCCTTGTCACCAGAGAGAAAACCTAGTTGATACATTAGTATTAACTGAACATTTTTGTAGGAAAGCTTAGCTATGCTTAGAATAATCATAGGTTGGGATACCTTTTTCATTTAAACTGATAAACTTATTAAATGTATTCTCAACTTCAGTGAGAATAACGATGAGTAGGCCACGTCTTACAGTCATTCGCCTGTGGGAAGGCAGGATGGGCTGCTACTTTATTATTTTTTTTGTTGCTTATATTTAATTTTGGTTTATGAACCATTGATGTAACACTACTAGATTCTAACCCTTTAGCCACGAAACGCATCGCAACGACTCTAAATTAGTTGCAATAGGTATGTGCTATTGCAACGTTTCGCCAAAATTGTGGCGATATGTGCACAATATTGCCTCTAAAATATTGCGTTGCGATAGTCATTGAATTCGTTGTAATAAGGTGGCTTTATCGCCACCATTTAAAAAATAGTTGCGAGTAGTATGACTTTATTGCCACGATTGTCTTGCGTTGTGATAATATTGATATTCGTGGCAATAGTTAGGAGGTATTGCCACCTTATAGAAGTTCGTGGCAATACTCTCTAGGTAATGATGACAAGACGGTATTATGCAAATTTCTAGAAGGAGTGAAAATGTGTGATGGTTACGTCTCCAATATCAAGAAATCTATGAATGTCACTGGGTGTAAGCTGTCTTCTCTCAAAACTCATGACTACCATGTTATCTTTCAGAAACTTTTACCTATAGTAGTACGCAACATATTGCCACAAGATGTTGTTATCCCATTGATTGAGCTCAGTAGGTTTTTCAATGCAATATGTTCAAAGGAGCTGGATGAAAAAGAGGTTGAAAACTTGAGCACTTCAATTGGAGAGACTCTTTGTTGGCTTGAGATGGTATTCCCACCAGCTTTTTTTGATATCATGATGCATTTGCCAGTTCATTTAGTTGAGGAGGCTAGACTTGGAGGGCCTGTGTGTTACAGATGGATGTATCCTATTGAGAGGTATCTACGTACGCTTAAAGGCTATGTGAGGAACAAAGCGTACCCTGAGGGTTCAATAGCCGAGGGATATATCTCGGAGGAGTGCATGACATTTTGCTCTCGCTTCTTGGAAGACGTCGACACCAAGCTTAATCGTCCAGAGCGGCATGAAAGCGCTGCTGTGAACGAACCACCATCTGGGCTAAGCATATTTGGGAGCATTGACTATAGTAAAAAAGGATGTACTATCGAGTCACTTTCTAGGTTGGAGTTGCATCGGATGAGGAACTACATAATTACAAACTGTGATGAGGCCATTCCATGGATTAAGTAAGTTGTACTTTAGATGTACTAAATTTCAAGTATATATTATTTTTCATGTTTTCAACTAATTGATGCCCTCTTTTTTTTTAATTTAGTAAGCACAAGGATGAGCTTACAAATATGAGTGCACAGAATGTTGAAACCCGTCATAAGGAGCAATTTGTAGGTTGGTTTGAGCGTAAAGTGAGTTACTATTTTTTTATTTATTGGTTCATTATGCTGTCACATATTTGCCTAATAATTTTTCTTTGAACTAAGCGCAGATCTCCGAACTATATGAAGAAGGAAAAACAAGTGATCTAATGTATGCCCTTTCCCGTGGACCAGACCATCGGGCTCAATTTTTCAACAGATGCTACATAAATGGATATCTGTTTCGGACGGCTGCCATAGAGAAGAACCTAACTACACAAAATAGTGGTGTTGCTGTGAAGGGCGATGACAGCACCGGCAACATGGACTGGTATGGCGTGATTAAAAAAATTATCACGCTAGATTTTGCCAACCAAAAAGAAGTCGAACTTTTTTAGTGTGACTGGTACGATGTACCTGCTACTACTACGAAGAAAGGAAGAGGGTTCAGCAGGGATCAATACGGGATCGTCGATGTTGATAAGACTCGTTTTCGATATTTCAATGAGCCTTACATTTTAGGGACACAAGCTGAGCAGGTTTTTTATGTGCCTTGTGCGACAAAACCGAATTGGTGCACAGTGCTTTGCATGAAACCTAGGAATTTGTTTTCCATGCACAAGCGAAGAGGTGCGAGAAAGGAGGAGAACCCGATGTTGAGTCGCTGGTCGTCGGACTGCAAGACATGAATGTATCCCGCCTACATGAAGACTTGAAAAATTGGAAAAGGAATGATATGGAAGGGGTAAGTGTTGATGCTTCTGTCATAGATAAGGCGGTTTCTGTACCTGAACCCAATGATGAGGACTTAGACGATGACGATGAAGATGATGACACCTACATAGATGATGGAATTGTCGCACCTGTGAATTCTGTAGGACGTGGAGATGATGACTTTTTTGTTTAAATTGGGAACCTTGTACTTGTGTGGTGTATTGATTTATTTTTATTTTTATTATATTTTTAGAAATCATAAAAATTTTCCCTCCCTAATAACTTCCCCACATTACGCACATCCCGCCCAAATTTCTCAGCCCCGTCCAAAACCGCCGCCAGATGCCCAGACCGCGTCGCCCTCCGCCTCCGCCCCCTCGGCCCCTCCGCCCTCGCCTTCCTGGCCTCCCCCACTCCGCCCGGCGCCCGCTCCCACGGGACTCCCTCCCACGCCGCCCCGCCGCCTTATCCCCCACCTCCCCCGCCGCCGCCTCATCCCCCACCTTCCCCGGCCTCCCTGCCTCCCCGTATCCCTCCGCCTCCGCCGCCTCCCCGTCTCCCTTCGCCTCCCCTGCCCCTTCGCCCCCCACCGCCCCCTTGGCCTCCGTCGCCTCCCCCGCCGCCCCCTCCGCCTCCGTTGCCTCCCCCACCTCCCCCGGCCTCCCCGCCTCCCCGTCTCCCTCCGCCTCCGCCACCTCCCTGTCTCCCTCCGCTTCCCTCCGCCTCCCTGGCCCCTTCACCGCCCACCGCCCCCTCCGCCTCCGTCGCCTCCCCCGCCTCCCCGTCTCCCTCCGCCTCCCTCCGCCTCCCCGGCCCCTTGTCGCCCACCGCCCCCTCGGCCTCCGTCGCCTCCCCCGCTGCCACCTAGGTCGACAAGACGATGGCGATGACTCCATCGACGATGCCGATCACTGGTTCGCCCGCCGCCAACACCACTAACGGGGATTTCGCCATCACGAGGGCCGACCGACGGGTTCCACCTCGAACTTCTGGCGCTGAAGAAGATGGCACGGATGATGCTTCCCTCCCCAGGTATGAAGCCTCATCATCTCCCTAGGCCTAGGGCACCCTTCACTATTGGAAAAAAGGGAAGTAGAAACTGAGTCTACAGAGGTTCTCTACTATATGGCGGATCCCTCTCCAGATACTCAAATATTGGAAAACTTGCAGCTGATGTGTAGCTTCCATGGATGAGACTCTTAATCGGTCAATGTCAATTTCACTGCTACTCTCACTGCTAGTATCCATAGATTCCCCATCACTTTCATCCCCAGGATGCCTTAAGTAAGCTAGCTAAGATTTCACCACAAAAACATTTTCCTAGAAACTCATCAAAGCATGAGAAATTTGCCTTAATAGGACCCAGGAAATCTAACTGAAAAAAGGGGGAATCCCTACTCTTCCCTAAGCTCTAGCCCAATAATACATATGCATAATTTATTTATGTTCACATAACTTGACACAGATGTAATAAATTGACATCTTAGATCAGAGCTAGGCTAGTCCTGGAATGCATTGCTTACCATTCCATTAGCATTTAGTGAAGTTTTCTGTTACCAGAACATCCTAAAGCTCAAATAAACAAAAGCACAAGTGCACAACCAAAGACACAAACAAATTGAACTGAATCTGCCAGACAGATTGACCTAGTGAAAGTTTTTATTCCAGAATGGAGAAATTTCTAGACATCATAACTTGGCATGGCGTAGATAAGGTGTAATACCCCAAAAGCGATTCGAGAGTTAATCGATTAATTGGGGGAAGGGACCAGATAGAAAAGAGTTAATTAGGGTTTTCCAGAGGGGGGAAAATTCTGAAATTGGTGGCAACTTGGGCCTGGGCCTTGGCCCATGAGGTGGCCGGCCAAAGGGGGGAGGCGCCTCCTCCCAAACCCTAGCCACCTCCCCCTGCGTCCCTGGAGCCGCCCCTCCCCCCTGGCGCCGCCCCCTTCCTGCGCCTCCCCCTGGCCGCCCCCTGGCCGAGTCGCCCCTGCCCCCTGTGCGCCTCCCCCGGTGCGCCACCCCACACCCCCACCTGCCCAGCCCCATCCTCCTGCCGCAGCGTGCCAGCCGGCGATGCCGCCTCCCTCCTTCCTGCTCCCCCGCTCCCACGCTCCACTTCCGCACCGCACCTTCCGGATGAGCTACCCACCGCCGTTCAGGGTCGTCTGCTCCGCCGCCGCCGACGGGTACATCTCTGCGGCGTCGATCCTCCTCCCCGACGGTCCCTGGAAGCAGGTAGAAGGTGGCATCACGGCCGCGAGGGGGTTCAAGGCCGCGGGCATCTACGGCAGGCTGCGCGCCAAGGGCGGGAAGCCGACTTGGCGCTGGTTGCCTGCGACGTCGACGCCTCTGTTGCAGGGGCTTTTACTACAAACATTGTTGCTGTTGCACCGGTTTTGTATTGTAAGCGTGTCCTTAGTTCGTCGAAAATAGCTCGTGCTGTGTTAGTTAACGCTGGCCAAGCAAATGCTGCAACTGGTGATGCCGGCTATCAGGATGCAGTGGATAGCGCAGATGCGATTGCCAAGCTTCTGAATGTGAGCACAAATGACATACTGATCCAATCCAATGGTGTCATTGGTCAAAGAATAAAGAAGGATGCACTATTAAATTCACTTCCAAGACTTGTGGGATCGCTGTCTTCATCCATTGAGCGAGCAAATTCTGCAGCTGTGGCCATTACAACTACCGATCTTGTTAGCAAAAGCATTGCTGTCCAGACTGAGATTGGAGGAGTACCTATCAGAATAGGAGGAATGTCCAAAGGTTCCGGAATGATTCATCCAAATATGGCAACAATGCTTGGTGTTTTAACAACTGATGCCCAAGTCAGCAGTGATGTTTGGGGAGAAATGGTCCGGACATCAGTGAGTAGAAGTTTCAACCAAATTACTGTGGATGGTGATACAAGTACTAATGACTGTGTTATTGCTATGGCCAGTGGGTTATCCGGTTTATCTGGTATTCTTACTCATGATAGCACTGAAGCTCAACAGTTCCAAGCATGCCTGGATGCCGTAATGCAAGGTCTTGCAAAAAAATCCATTGCATGGGATGGTGAGGGTGCAACATGCTTAATTGAGGTTACTGTAACCGGTGCCAATAACGAGGCAGAAGCAGCTAAAATTGCTCGTTCAGTGGCCTCTTCCTCCCTTGTTAAAGTTGCTGTATTTGGAAGAGACCCAAACTGGGGACGTATTGCTTGCTCTGTCGGCTATTCGGGTGTTCAGTTTGATGCGGACCAGCTTGATATTCCCCTTGGAGTTATTCCACTAATGAAAAATGGCCAGCCACTCCCTTTTGACAGATCTGTGCCTAGCAAGTATCTCAAAGATGCTGGAGACATCCATGGTACGGTGAACATTGATGTATCAGTTGGAGGAGGACGGACCCCCGAGGCGACACCTTCTACGCGTCCGTCGTTATCTCACGGTTAAGGCAAGTATAACGGTGGGTTAAATTTAATAGTGTGGAATGTTGATGTTTAGTCCATATTAAGATCATGAATATGTGATGTGGTTGTGGAAAGAAATGCATTGGTGCTGTTTATGGTTGTTTCTATTACCATGTTCATGAATAATATCGATGTCTGGATGATGTGAGTGCAAGGTTTATTTTATTGAGATATTCACGCATATGCATCATGCTGATTTATTGAAGTCTTAGTCACGAGTTGACTAAGCGTCGAGGTCCCCGTATGTGGATGGCATAACGGGCTAAAGGTCCCCATACTTGTGGAGTATGGGCAATTGGTCTCTGTACCAGGTGGTACAGGCATGGGTGTGCATCGACGGATGCACACTTTGCATTACTGGTAAAATGCAAAAGAGAAAGAGATAAAGAATTTTTGATCATTGTGCATAGCATGGCTTGTTTATAGGATTAATGAATGAATTTGTGAAGTGATGGGCATTAATGAACTTGTTCTATCTATTATATTTGCTGAGTCGTTGGACTCACTCTTGTTGCTGTTTTTTTTATTTAGGTATTGCTATGAGTTCGGCATGCATGGGAAAGGGGAAGGAATAAACTGGTTGCACATGCACGTTCCACACAGAATAGAAATAAAGGCAGGAGAATTAAATGATTCATGCAATAACCTTTTAGATACCATTTGATTATTATCTTTGGATTTAATTGTAATAAGAATTTAGGATGTTTCCTGGTGCTCTTCTCTAAGTATCATATCCATGTATGGTTTGGTAAACCCTAAACTATTTGCTTAGCCTTGAACTTATTAATTGAAGATTGTCTATTATAATTGATTTTGCTTTCAGAATCTCTGATCTAGATAAATAACAAAAGAGGTTCTGCCGAAATTTTGTATAATGTAACTAGTTACCATTCTTTTGCTTCTAGTTGGGTAGCATTCTGGGTCTTTATTTGACTGGGGTGTTACAGTTGGTATCAGAGCGGGCTGTAGGTCCGTGGTTATCGAAATATTAATTTTGACACACTAAGCACTATAGGTGGGAATGGGGTTTGCATTGTATCTACGTTTCCGTCGGTTAACATAGTTGAATGTATGCTTAATGTTTGACTTTGAACATGTTATGAGATGATCTGTTGTGCCTACGATTTGATTATATGATTGTTATGTGTGGTGATAGTTGTTGTCGCCAGGATATATCACTATTCGTGGTATTGTAATGGTGAAGGATTTTTCCTTGAGCAACTTAGTTTCAGAGGTTAGGAACGAGTTCTTTAGAAAAGTTTTTCTCTTCCCTGAATTGAATTTGGTCAATTCTTATCCTGTGATGGTGGATGAATATATCTTGGGCTAGTGGTTCTTTGTAGTTGAGGGTTTTCAATTGGGTTCTACCTGTTCTTTGAAGTAATTACTGTTTCTCGGGCTATTGAGACCCTTTTGCTACTTGTGAGCATTGTGGATTGGCAAGTTTGGTCCCGTCGTGGGAGTTTTGTCTTGTTGTGAAAGCTTTGGCTTTATGTAATTCTTTTGGATTATTCTAAATGTTGAAGTTTAATACCTCTTTTTTTCTGAAGGGAGGTGTTAAAAATCCTTTTGTGATGTCTTGTTATGGGCAAGTCAGAGTTTGTAATCAAATAAGTTGATATAGTATGGGTATCCTTGGAAGAGAAACCGAATATATTGATGTTGTCTTCTTGTGGTTGTTCATGAACTGTGTGTATGAATAGGGCTATTCCTAATGGAATCAACAGAGTTACTAAGAGGTGTTGGATTACTGTAATAGTGGATACTAATCTTGGAGTTATCTTTGTGGATACTTGGTGTTCGTATGTAATTGCTAAGTGCAACTGTTGGGGTTTAGAAAAAAAAAAAGTGATCTATATTTACATGATGGTGGGATTGTCAGATGATGTTATGTCTTTGCTGAAAGAGTTTTGGTAGAATCATTGAAAGTGTGTAGTAAATCTCCTCTAATTTAAAGCGGTTGGTGTAATGAGGTTGTAAGGTTTTGAAATACTTTCAACTTGAGGATGGGATGATAAAGTAGCATGGAACTATTTGATGAGATTTTGGAGGGCTTTATAATGGAAGGGTAGACGATAACGATTCTTGTTAGGAGTGTATTATTCTTGAGGTTAGTAAGATTGTTGCAAGCTTATTGGAAAAAAAATCACTTGGAAGTAAGTTATTGTGTTCTTTTGGAAAGGTTTATGATGCGCTGGTAGGCTATGATGATTAATGCTAAGAATATATAATGATGAGATTAATAAAAACTGAGTATGAGATGATGAGGGTAGTGTTGATTCTTTTAGAAGTAAAAGAATTTGTTCGTCTTTCGTGATGTCAGTTAAATGAAACGTTTGGAGTTTTGCATTCATGATCCTATGGGAGTTCATGAATCATTGTGGTATCTGAAATTAGTTTGCGCAGAGTGACGTATTGGAAGGTTCTATCGGTTCTTAAATAATACTTGTGATTTGAGCTTAAAGGATCGTTTACTTGAAGGTGGTAAAGTGATATTTCCATTAAGGAAAATTATGTCCTTTATTAAATTGAAGGGTGTAGTAGAGGTATCCGCGGTTGGATTCAAGTTTTGTACCTTGCAGCTTGGTTTGCCTCAAAGGAATTCCTCAAGTCCCAAAAGCAGTGCTTTATTTATTTATTTATTTATTTCCGGTTGAAGTTTGATACTTTCTTCTTGTAGGACTTGTGAACTCAACTGGAGTCTCGTCTTCTATTTTTCCAAGATCTTGGCTATTTGACTTTTTCCCTTGGTCTTGTGTCTCCGGTGAGTGGTAAATGTTTTACTATGTGCTGAAAAAAAGGGGTTTCTATTTATATCTTCTTCTGAGGAAGGATTAGCCAATCTGTGTTGCAAAGCCTTTTAGGTTGTATAATGGCAACTCGATAGTGATGGTCAAGTAGATGATTTTGGTGAGATTGTAGGTGTCAAGTTGTTTGAGATTCATTGAGTGATAAATTGATTTCTTGGAATAATTCTCGGTGGGGATTTGATTTAAATAGAATGTTTGTCTTTGGAGCTAACTGATCTTATAGATTGCAATTAGTAGAACCTATAGTAGATTGTGGTTCAAGAATGTTTCGATTATTTTGATGGAACATTAGAATCATCAAAAATATGAGAATCTTGATCGATCTTATTAGAGTATTGTGATTGGGCACTTTGCAAGATTTAGTAGGATGATTATGGTGGTGTAGTTAGTGAGATTGTAATGGTGAAGAAGTCTAACCACTATGGGAATCGTTGGGATAGTAGGAATTGTTGAATTATTGCTCTGCATGACTTGGCTTCAGTGAGTAACCCTCCAAGAGTTAGAACCTTTCTAAAGATAATTAGGTTGAGAATATGTTTTCATGTGATTGTTAATGATGGAGCATGCTTGATTGAGGTAGTTTTAGTCACCAATTCGAGAGTCTTCATATCAATTATATCGAAGTACATATATAGGAGCCCTGGAGATGGAAAAAAAATATATTGGGTTGGTGTTTTATGCTAGACCCTTGGAAGCTAATGATGTTGTGTGGGAATATTGGAGCAAGGGGATTCTAAATAGTGTGATGCTCCTTGATAGTGTCCTGTGGGTGAGGGAACTGAGTGTGTGTGCTGAGAATTTCAAGGTTGATTATCCTTAAAGGATTGTGGCGAAGTGATTGTGGGTGAAAACAACGATGAGGTGCATTGGAAATTATTTATCAAAGTAACCCTGTTGGTAGAGGAGCTGGCTAGAGTATGTTATTGTGGGGACAGTAGAGTCTCTCCACAAAGGTGTGGTTTATGCACTCGGTTTGAGTATAGTGTTGATGTTGCCAGTTTAAGAGAAATGAGTTAGTGTGGTATGTGATGATTTGGAATCTTGTGATTCAAGAGAAAGTTTATTCCTAAGAAAAAAAACAATATCTTTTCGAGTAGTAAAATGCTCTCTTGATTCCTACTTGAGCTATGTGGTGATAGCAAAAGTCTTTTGTGATTTGAGTTGACTTTATGTTGGCATTTGTGGTTTTTCCAGTTCAGAAAAAAAACAAAGGAAGGGTTTGGCATTGGGGTGATTCTTCTCTGCCTTATGTGTTGTTATTTGCAAATTACAAGTTGGAATGTAGAGAGATTCTCATGTTGAATCCTTGATTTTTAGTTTTGATTATTTTGGTGGGGAGCTGGTGAAGTGTGGTTGTGATGAGAATCCCTTATTTTTTAGTTGGATTCTGGTGGTAAAAGAGATTGTTTACAATGAGCACTTTTGTTCGTCAATGGTTAAAGGAGGTGCTCCTTGTTACGGTAAAGAGATCGATTGAGAGTTGGAACAAGAGTTTCGTTTGATAGACAGGTTGTGCGGGTGGGTACCAAAGAGAAGGATAACTCGAGGTATATTTAATCGCAACTGTAGTTGTGAGGATTTGGAGGGTGGTGTATCGCTAGGACCGCCTTGGGTCCTAGGGTGGGATACACAACGTTATGTATGACCCGGTGTCGAGGAGGTACCTGCGAGATCCGGAGCTATATATTTTACTAGAGCCGTTATTACTTGAACATGATCTGTCCTTTGAGTCCAAGCCAGTGCGAATTCTGGAGAGATCAGGAGAGGCATTGAAGAATAAACTTTAAAGTATGTCAAGGTGCTGTCGCCGCAGCAGACTGAGAGAGAGGTCACTTGGGAATTGGAGTCTCGCATATGTGAGCAATACCCAGAATTATTGAGAATAGGTGTGTGTTAATATGATTAAGTTTTAGCTGTGATTAAACCTTGTTGTAAGCATGGAGAGAATTCGGGGTCGAATTCTGTTTAAGGGGGGTAGAATGTAATACCCCAAAAGCGATTCGAATGTTAATCGATTAATTGGGGGAAGGGACCAGATAGAAAAGAGTTAATTAGGGTTTTCCAGAGGGGGGAAAATTCTGAAATTGGTGGCAACTTGGGCCTGGGCCTTGGCCCATGAGGTGGCCGGCCAAAGGGGGGAGGCGCCTCCTCCCAAACCCTAGCCGCCTCCCCTGCGTCCCTGGAGCCGCCCCTCCCCCTGCGCGCCCCTTCTGCGCCTCCCCGCCGCCCGAAGCCGCCGCCCCTGTGCGCCTCCCCCGGTGCGCCACCCCACACCCCCACCTGCCCAGCCCTATCCTCCTGCCGCAGCGTGCCAGTCGGCGATGCCGCCTCCCTCCCTCCTGCTCCCCCACTCCCACGCTCCACTTCCGCACCGCACCTTCCGGATGAGCTACCCACCGCCGTTCAGGGTCGTCTGCTCCACCGCCGCCGACGGGTACATCTCCGCGGCGCCGATCCTCCTCCCCGACGGTCCCTGGAAGCAGGTAGAAGGTGGCATCACGGCCGCGAGGGGGTTCAAGGCCGCAGGCATCTACGGCAGGCTGCGCGCCAAGGGCGGAAGCCGACTTGGCGCTGGTTGCTGCGGCGTCGGCGCCTCATTGCGGGGCTTTACTACAAACATTGTTCTTTGTTGCACGGTTTTGTATTGTAAGCGTGTCCTTAGTTAAATCGAAAATAGCTCGTCTTTGTGTTAGTTAACGTTGGCCAAGCAAATGCTGCAACCGTGATGCCGGCTATCGAGGATGCGATGGATAGCGCAGATGCGGTTGCCAAGCTTCGAATGTGAGCACAAATGACATCTTGATCCAATCCAATGGTGTCCTTTGGTCAAAGAATAAAGAAGGATGCACTATTAAATTCACTTCCAAGACTTGTGGGATCGTTGTCTTCATCCATTGAGGAGCAAATTCTGCACGTGTGGCCATTACAACTACCGATCTTGTTAGCGAAGCATTGCTGTCGGACTAAGATTGGAGGAGTACCTATCGAATAGGAGGAATGTCCAAAGGTTCGGAATGATTCATCCAAATATGGCAACAATGCTTGGTGTTTTAACAACCGATGCCCAAGTCGTGATGATGTTTGGGGAGAAATGGTCGGACATCGGTGAGTAGAAGTTTCAACTAAATTCTTGTGGATGGTGATACAAGTACTAATGATCGTGTTATTGCTATGGCGATGGGTTATCCGGTTTATCTGGTATTCTTACTCATGATAGCATGAAGCTCAACAGTTCCAAGCATGCTGGATGCCGTAATGCAAGGTCTTGCAAAAATCCATTGCATGGGATGGTGAGGTGCAACATGCTTAATTGAGGTTCTTGTAACGGTGCCAATAACGAGGCGAAGAAGCTAAAATTGCTCGTTCGGTGGCCTCTTCCTCCCTTGTTAAAGCTCCTGTATTTGGAAGAGACCCAAGCGGGGACGTATTGCTTGCTCTCATCGGCTATTCGGGTGTTCGATTTGATGCGGACCAACTTGATATTCCCTTGGAGTTATTCCACTAATGAAAAATGGCCACCACTCCTTTTGACAGATCTGTGCCTAGCAAGTATCTCAAAGATGCCGGAGACATCCATGGTACTGTGAACATTGATGTATCAGTTGGAGGAGGACGGACCCCCGAGGCGACACCTTCTGCGCGTCCGTCGTTATCTCACGGTTAAGGCAAGTATAACGGTGGGTTAAATTTAATAGTGTGGAATGTTGATGTTTAGTCCATATTAGGATCATGAATATGTGATGTGGTTGTGGAAAGAAATGCATTGGTGCTGTTTATGGTTGTTTCTATTACCATGTTCATGAATAATATCGATGTCTGGATGATGTGAGTGCAAGGTTTATTTTATTGAGATATTCACGCATATGCATCATGCTGATTTATTGAAGTCTTAGTCACGAGTTGACTAAGCGTCGAGGTCCCCGTATGTGGATGGCATAACGGGCTAAAGGTCCCCATACTTGTGGAGTATGGGCAATTGGTCCCTGTACCAGGTGGTACAGGCATGGGTGTGCATCGACGGATGCACACTTTGCATTACCAGTAAAATGCAAAAGAGAAAGAGATAAAGAGTTTTTGATCATTGTGCATAGCATGGCTTGTTTATAGGATTAATGAATGAATTTGTGAAGTGATGGGCATTAATGAACTTGTTCTATCTATTATATTTGCTGAGTCGTTGGACTCACTCTTGTTGCTGTTTTTTTTATTTAGGTATTGCTATGAGTTCGGCATGCATGGGAAAGGGGAAGGAATAAACTGGTTGCACATGCACGTTCCACACAGAATAGAAATAAAGGCAGGAGAATTAAATGATTCATGCAATAACCTTTTAGATACCATTTGATTATTATCTTTGGATTTAATTGTAATAAGAATTTAGGATGTTTCCCGGTGCTCTTCTCTAAGTATCATATCCATGTATGGTTTGGTAAACCTTAAACTATTTGCTTAGCCTTGAACTTATTAATTGAAGATTGTCTATTATAATTGATTTTGCTTTCAGAATCTCTGATCTAGATAAATAACAAAGGAGGTTCTGCCGAAATTTTGTATAATGTAACTAGTTACCATTCTTTTGCTTCTAGTTGGGTAGCATTCTGGGTCTTTGTTTGACTGGGGTGTTACATAAGGTTGCTACATGGTTCCTGTGGCAGGTCTAGATGGATCAGCATACAGCTGGATAGCAGAAAGATATGGCACATAATACTGTATCACAGAGTCACTGCCATTTAACAGCATACCTCGAAAATGCATCTGTCTCCAATAACTGCACCATTTACAAACTCAGTATTGTCCCGAGTAATATTTGCTTGTAGAAATGCCATTCGATCTACGCCAGTACCACTGAGAGTTGTGGGAGGTCCATCCATGCTCAAGCCGCCACTTTGCATTGCTCGAGAACCATGTGTACAGATACTATTAGTTTTCATCACGTGATGTAATCTCTTCCACCACAAGGCCATAAGTGAATTTGCTCTGTCTTGTGAAGCTCTGAAAATGCAAAAGTGGATTCTCCTCATGTTACATATATTTCTTGAAGAGGACTGCTCATGAAAAATAAAAGATGTAAAAGGTAAAATAGATTTGTTCGAACCTCTGTTATGTTGGCTTTAAATCCAACTCTATCAACCCAGACAGGTGGAGCTTCTCTCGTATTTTCCTGTCATTTATTTTCATTACAAATTTATTGTTTCCTTCTGATCATCTACTATTTTCCTCTCAGATTTTGCATACTGACAACTGCATTTTGACTATTTAACCTTTCTCTATGTAAACATACAGAACGAAACAAGGGTCGGGTCAGCAGTGGATTTTAGTTATTCAATGCAAGGGAGCACCACCAGAAAAAGAACTCTTCGAGTGCGATCTTGATAGGACTAATGTCTCATTTATGACATTGTTAAGTTTAAAAGAACAGCTGGGATACTCAGTTAGGGACTTCTTATACTATAAGAAGCGATGTGGCAGGGCAGAAGCAACTCTGGAGCCGATCGATTATAGTCGTGATGCAGACAGAATGATTGAAAGCAATCAAGATGAAAGGGAAGTCCGATTAGTAGTGTCAAGGAAGCGAGTAAAAGACAATCAGGTGACCATAACACCCATGAAGCGAAAGAGGAGTCAACAAAATTGTGATGATCCAATTACAAATGAACAACTTGATGCATACAAGGTTTGGCTAGCGAATCTACAAGCTGAGGAAGAACACACGGGTAAGTTATATATGTTGCTACAATTAAAATCGCGCTGATTTTTATAGAAGTACTGAATTGGCAACTGCACTAACATATATTCATGGCTTGCATAATTTATGGATGACTACAGGGATGAAACAATCAAAACATATAAGGAATGGTTAAGGACGAAAGGCCATCTTGATGATATCTGTAATTTTCAAATCTTTCACCGAACTATGCAAGCATATTATTAGTTTTACAAACTCACATATATTTCTCTGATGAGTATTATAATGTGTGCAGTATCCTTTTTGAAAGAGGACCATACCAACAATCCAGCTGGCCTTCAAGATGAGGAAAGTCAAGACAGCGACCCAACACCACCAGAGAGGCCATCTCATGCTCGAAAAAACAAGCAACAACAAAATGGTATGCTATCCTTCTGTCAATTCTATTTTCTAGGTTCAATTGGTCCTTGCTGAATGTGTACATTAAATGACATTTAAATTGCTCATAAGGAGGTGGCTCCCAACAGTGCAAGAAAGGTGTACATGGATGCCTTAAAGGTTTAGCAGCAGCCAACAAGAGAGTAAAGAATGCATCACAGAAACTATCAATTCAATTTTCAGCAAGGTTAGGAGGCCCCGTAGGAGAAAACTCTCGAACATTTGTGGATGAAGTGGTAACGTTTACAAGAAAGAGGGCTCCAGTTATTGGAGTCAAAAAGTGGAAAGATATAAAGCAAAATGTCAAAATTACAATAGCAGAGGATTTGCTAGTAAGTTGCATCTTTTTATTTGTTGGTAAATAAGCATGTTAATTATGTAATTACATACGACTTCACCTTCACTTTTTGTTTCAATCCAAGCAAAGTAGGTGGGATTTTCCAAACATTGAGAATGCAACGGAAAAGATATGGGACATTACTAAAGAGCGGTACAAAGGATGGCGATCAACATTCAGTTCTACATACAAGGCATACAACACTTACGCTGAGCGAATGAAACATAAGCCTGAAGATATAGACATTGTCGAATGGCGCTACTTGATAATGTATTTTGGAATTGAAAAATTCAAGGTTCAATTTTTCTCTCTGCAATTACCAATTAGTGAATGGAATTGAGATAGTAACCATTAATGTATGGACTTGTATAGTTGATGCATTAGCAATAGCAATTACAAAATATATGCAGCAACATGTGTTACAGAATATATGCTTTTTACTACCACTATTTAGGATGCATATAATTCTTATTTAGACTTTGAACAATTGCTGCATAAGGCATATAGGAGTTAGCTCCAGAACACCTTTGTAAGGAGTAGTTAAAATAAGTCACGTACATCATTTTATATTAATAGTTGACTATTGATCAGTGACCTATTTGATTAGTGACAGCAGTAGTTTTATAATTTTATCTTCTAGACTATATTGTCTACTCCAAATATTTATGTTCAATTATTAGAAAATCACTAAATGGCTTACCTGTAGCTATAGCTAGCTATTGCTGCTCATAGCTATTGCAGAACCCAAGCGCAAAAAACCTTAGCCGAAGAATTTGAACATTGTTGTCTTACTTTATTTTTTTAATACATATATGGTGACAAGAATGCTTTGTTGAGTGCACTTGTAAACTTTTTTGCAGAGGGTCAGCAGCCAAAACTCTGAAAACCGTCAAAAATAGAAGACCAAGCATGTAATGGGATCCAAACCGTTCTCCCAATGTAGCTACAAGCAGGTAATGAAAAATTAAACTTATCTTATTCTTTTCTTAAATGATCAATTGTTCACAAGGCACAATGTTTGCCATCTTAGAGAGACCCAAATACTGGAGAAGAACCAACTGATCTGACTCTTTGGATGACTACCCACACGAAGAACGGGGAATGGTCAAACAACGCTCTAGGGATGTCTATATGAGTAGTAAATTTAATTTGTTCATGACTTAGTACATTTTTCAAAATTTTATGCATAAAACTTAACTAATTTAACTTCTTATTTTCTCTTGTCACACTTAGGATGATGCAGCCTTCAAAATTACTGACCTATCAACAGAGCCAGATAGAGACTTCCTCACAGTTGAAGAGGAAAACATTGCTTTCCAGTCAAGTTACAAGGAAAGCACTGGTACCAAATCATGCAAAGCTCATGGTCATGGATACATGGCGAAATATCCCACACGAAGCCAACTGTTGAAAGACAGACTTGATGAACAATCCCGTACTTCAATTGCAGCCCAGCGAAAAAATAATGAGCTCGAAGATGAGGTGCAAATGTTAAAGGAACAAATTTGTCGAGACCCGAATATGCAAACTCGGTCTCTGTGTAAACTGCACTAGTCCAGGATCACGCTAGTGCACACAGTCAAACATAAATGTCATCACAGTCATACATACGACAATAATAAAGGAAAACTCGAATATCGATAAAATATCAAGGGTACGACCTTATGGCCAAGCTTACAATAACTCTAGCCGGAAGGGCTTAACAAAATAGCAGCGGAAATCCAAAAATAAAGCGTAGCGACCAATCGACAAGCCACAGGCTATCGAGTGGAGAACGAAGCCTAATCCGTGAAGTCGTCGTAGAACTCTCCTTCTGGAACCTCCTATTGATAGTACTCCTCTCCCTCAACTGAGCAACATAGGCGTAAAGCCGTGAGTACATTGGTACTCAGCAAGTCGTTTGTAACAATAAATGCAATATAGTATGCAAGACTTACCAAAGGAGGGCTGAAAGGTTAATTTGCATAAAGGCATTTATTGATGAAATATATTAAATAACTTGAAAGCGAAAGTTAACTGAAAACAGTAACAACAGATAATCAAAGGAATAAACAAGAACCACTTGTGAACACCAATTCACAAGTTTAAACCAACGGTGAACTACCTGTCCACCCCCAACATAAACCACCAAGTTATAAATGAAACACTAACCCTCGTGTGAAATCCCCGAGCATTGTCCATGACCGAGGACGCGGCTATTCGAATAGTTTTACACTCTGCAGGGGTTGCACAACTGTACCCACACGATGTGATTAGCCTAGGCCTAAGGAAATCACAACAAAGCCTTTACAATGCTCTATCTCAATGCAATCCTGCCCGCTAGGGTTTCGCATCACACCCCCCCTTGCGCCACATGGAAATCAGCAACCATGTCCATCACAATGGCAGAATCGAATTGAAATATTACAAATTAATCAGCCAGGTCCATCCCATAATAGACATGTGGTTTGCACGATGAAGCTCAGATCAATGGCGCACAAAGTTAAGTCCTTAATATTACCCAGGCGAGACTACCACATCCCCCAAAGTACAACTGTACTTCCCCCTTTACTGCACGATCACTCGCCCGAGTGCAAAACCAATTTGTATAACCAAGCCAACGTCACACCAATGACGTGGCACAAATTTTAATATACGTGGCACCAACCACAGTTCCATATGTCATTAATTCAAATTAATAATTTAACATGCGTGATGAGACCAATCGTAAATATAAACTGGCTAAGCAATCTAATCGTACCAACCCATGTGATAAATAAACTAGCATCACTAATAAATTTCCCAACCTATGGTGACAAAGGCATCATGGTATTTCAAAGTGTCAAGGAGGTATAATTGCAATTGGGACAATAGCTACCTGTGCAAAGGTTTGAATAAAAATAGCAATGCAATGTAATTTAAAGCAAAATAATTAAATAATAGTTTACAAAATTGGATTCAACATGATCAAGAGACGCGACTTGCCTTCGTTATGCTCAGCGGGGTACTCCTGGTCTTCTGGCGCGAAACCTGCTCCTCCGGAATCCGAATCTAACGCGAGAGAAAACGACCGAAAACAAAGAAACACATAAAATGACAAGAAAATGAACTCCAAAATTCACAAAACCAGAACCAACAGCTAGATCTCGATTTTAGATGAATTTAGAAAAAAGAACGGGGTCAATCGGAGCTAGGACGGAGGAGAACGGGCTCCCAGAAAATTAATTCTAAAATTAATTCGGGAAAATCGGAAAAGTTCTTGTCTTTGTGGACCCGGTACCGAAATTTGAGTCCACCGTGGACTCGGTCCACGTAACGATGCACGGAGAGAGGGTGCTTGCGCGCGGGCGCGGTGGCGTGGCGGCGGCATATCTTGCCACGTGTCACCCGGCTGACGTGGCAGCTGACGTGGCTGCCACGTGGCTCTTGGGGGCGGCTCGGGCTGACGTGGCGCTGACGTGGCATGCCACGTGTCATGCCACGTGGGCTAGGGCTGGCGTGGCACGCTACCGTGCCGCCACGTGGCTAGGCCGAGCCGCGGCTCGGCGCGGCGGCGTCGCGGATCCGACGGCGAGGACGCGACACGCGGCCGATCGGAGCCTCGGCTCGATCGAGAGCGGCGGCGGAGATTGCGCGCGGCGCGCGCGGCGACAGGTGGATCGGCGGCGCGTGGCGGCTCGCCGCGCGCGCGGCGCGGCGCGCGCGGTGCGCGGCGAGGCGGATCGCGGCGCAGGCGACGCGTGGCGGAGTGCGCGCGCGAGGCGACGGCGAGTCGCGGCGCGCTGGCGCAGACGCCGCCGAGGCGAGGCGAGGGCGGCGGCGATGGAGGCGGCGCGGCGAACGGCGCGGGGAGCTCACCGCGGCGGCGCGCGGCGGCTGCTGCTCCGGCGACCTCGGCGGCAGCGCGAGGCGCAGCGACGGGCGGCGCGGAGCGCTCGGCGGCGCGCGCGAGGGCGAGCGAGGCGGCGGCGAGGGTTGGCGGAGCGTGCACGCGAACCGAGGGATGAACGCGTTTAACACGCGAACCGAGGAGTTCGATCCGGTTACGGTGACGGCGCGGGCGCGGACGGGTTAGACGGCTAGGATGCGGCCACGCGGCAAGATCGGACGGCGGGGCGCGGTTAGGGTTAGGGTTAGGGTTCGCGCGGGCGCGGGGAGCGACGGCTGCGATCGCGCGGCACGCGACGAGCGGCCGAGGGCGCGGCGGGCGTGGCGCGGCTGCCGCCGCCAGCGTCAGCGTGATGCGCTTGCGACGCGTGGCGCGGGCGGATCGAGCGGCAAGGCGGAGTCTGCGCGGGAAAGGGTATCTGTGCGGCGCGCGCGCGGGATCGCGACGCGTGGAGGAGAGAGGGTGATCGGGCGGTGAGGTTAATTCTTTTCTTTTCTTTTCCAGAATTCAAATAAAATTCTAAAAGCTCTAGAAAATAGCAAATAAATCCCAAAAATTCACCAAAAATACCAGAAAATTCCTTGAGACCTGAGGAACACAAATAAAATATTTTCCACTTATGTTAATGTTTATTTTAATCATATTAAATCATTTAAAACTTTAAAAATTCATTTGAAGCTTCAATTAATTTCAGAAAATTCCAGGAAATTCATTTTTAAAATCCAGGCTTTAAAAATCTCAGAAAAACAGGATGTTACAAACCTTACCCCCTTAAACGAGATCTCGACCCCAACTAAGAGAATAGGTTCAGGAACTCCGCTCTGAGATCCTCCTCGTGCTCCCAGGTGGCTTCCTCCTCGGAATGGTTGCTCCACTGAACTTTGCAAAAACGGACCACTTTATTCCGAGTGACTCGCTCTGACACTTCCAAGATTTTGACTAGGTGCTCTTTGTACGACAAATCCTCCTGCAGATCAACGGCCTCAACTGGCACAACCTCCTCTGGTACGCGCAGGCACTTCTTCAGCTGGGACACATGAAAGACGTCATGTACCCCATCAAGGACGAGTAGCTCAAGCGATAAGCAACCTCTCCCTGCGTTTGAGAATCTGAGCGGACCAACATATCTCGGTGCAAGCTTCCCTTTTAGCTGAAACCTCTTCACACCCTTGAATGGTGTGATCCTAAGATACACAAAGTCATCTGGCTCAAAACTCAGCTCTCGGCGTCTGGTATCTACATAGCTTTTACATGCGGCACAGGCGGCTTTCAACCTTTCTGTATCAAGCGGACCTTATCCTCGGCTTCTTTCAAGCGATGCGGGCCAAAACTCGACCTTCCCGTCTCTTTCCAATTGAGAGGGTCTCGCATTTCTGCCATACAATGCCTCAAACGGTGACATCTGCAAACTGGCTTGATAACTGTTGTTGTATGAGAACTCTGCAAAAGGTATACAACTGTCCCACTTAGACCCATGATCGAGCACACAGGCTCTCAACATGTCCTCCAGAATCTGATTAACTCGCTCTGTCTGACCATCATGCTGGGGTGATATCTGTATCTTGAAATTCAAGTGAGTTCCCATAGCCTTATGGAAACTACCCCAAAACCGGGAGGTGAACTGCGATCCACGATCTGACACAATCTTCTTGGGCACACCATGCAAACTGACGATTCTGGACATATATAGCTCTGCCAATCTGTCACCACTGTAAGTCGTCTTAACTGGAATGAAATGAGCAATCTTGGTCAATCGGTCCACAATGACCCAAATCGAATCATAGCCCTCTTTGGTCTTAGGCAGACCGACTATGAAGTCCATACCAATTTCTTCCCACTTCCACTCGGGAACTTTCAATGGTCAGTAGCAAACTGCAGTCTCGATGCTCTGCCTTTACTCTCTGACAAACATCACAAAGGGCTACATACTCAGCGATCTCACGCTTCATGCTTGGCCACCAATACTTATCCTTAATGTCTTGGTACATCTTGGTACTGCCTGGATGAATCGAATACAGTGACTCATGAGCCTCTTTTAACAACACATCCTTTAGTTCGTGCTTGTTGGGCACACACAAACGCCGCTTGAACCACAAGGTTCCTGGTCATCCACCAAAATCCCGACTCTTTACCTTCACTTAAGTTCTTTACGATCCATGAAATGCCTCATCCTCCGATCGAGCTGCGAATCGACCATCAAAGTAGGCTGCATCTCCATAGCTGCCAAAAATCCTGGCTCAACCAACTCAAGGCTAAGTTTCTGAAATTCCGCATGCAAAGCTGGCTGACTCTCTCGAACCATCACTGAATTGCAGTATACCTTTCTGCTCAAGGCATCTGCAACAACATTAGCTTTTCGAGGATGATAATGTATGCCCACATTATAATCCTTTATCAGCTCTAACCACCTCCTCTGCTCGAGGTTAAGCTCGGATGGGTAAAGATGTATTTGGACTCTTATGATCCGTGTAAACCTCACATCTGTTACCCATCAGATAATGACGCCAAATCTTTAAAGCATGCACTACGGCTGCCAACTCTAAATCATGGGTAAGGTAGTTCTCCTCATGCGGTCTCAACTGGCGTGAGGCATAGGCTACCACTCTCTTGTCTTGCATCAAGACACAACCCAAACCTTTGCGCGAGGCATCGCAAAATATCTCAAAATCCTTGTTTATATCAGGCAACACAAGCACTGGGGCTGTGGTCAAATTCTCCTTAAGTTTATGAAAACTCTTCTCGCACTCTGGCGTCCAAGTGAATTTCTTTTCCTTTTTAAGCAACTGCGTGAGGGGTCTGGCCACACTGGAAAATCCCTCAATAAAGCGACGGTAGTATCCTGCCATACCCAGAAAACTCCTGACTTGGGTAACTGAAGTGGGTGACTGCCAATCCAAAACATCACTTACTTTCCCTGGGTCAACTGCGACTCCTTCTGCTGTCAACACATGCCCTAGAAGGGCGACTTTCTTCATCCAAAACTCACATTTGCTGAACTTTGCATACAACTGATTATCTCTCAATTTCCGCAATGCTAATCTCAAGTGTTCCTGATGCTCCTCCTCAGTCTTGGAATATATCAAAATGTCGTCAATGAACACAACGACAAACTTGTTCAAATATTCCATAAACACCTTATTCATCAAATACATGAAATATGCTGGAGCATTAGTCAAACCAAATGACATCACTTTGTGAACTCGCATGCACCATAATGAGTCGAGAAGGTGTCTTGGGTATGTCCTCCTTACGTATCCTCATCGATGATATCCGATCTCAAGTCAATCTTGGAGAACACTCCTGCTCCCTTAAGCTGGTCAAGCAGTCATCGATCACGGCGGAGGGTACTTATTTTTGACGGTGACCTCATTAAGTGCTCTGTAGTCCACACACATGCGCTGACTACCATCCTTTTTCTTGACGAACAACACTGGCGCTCCCCACGGGGATGAACTCGGTCTGATGTAACCCTTATCCAAAAGCTCCTGAATTTGCTTCTTCAACTCTGCTAAATCATTGGCTGGCATCCGGTAGGGTCTCTTGGAAATCGGAGCGGTACCTAGCACAAGCTCGATCAGAAACTCAACCTCCCTCTCTGGTGGCATACCTGGAAGATCATCTGGAAACACGTCGGGGTACTCTCTGACAACTGGTACACCCTCCAACTGGATTACCTTGCTCTGGCAAATCATGACTGGCTCTGGCTGACACTCACTGGCTGCGAATCGCACCTTAACTCCGTCTGAATTGGTTAAGGTCACGGCTCTGCTCCCACAGTCTAACACTGCCTGCTGCTTCTGAAGCCAATCCATTCCCAAGATTACATCTAGGGACTGCATATCCAACAAAATCAGGTTGGCCCTGAACTCAACTCCCTGAATGGTTATCCTAACTCCTGGACAACCTAGGTTGGATCTCAACTCGGATCCGGGGGATTGGATTAAAAGAACAGATCCAAGAGCAACAGTTTTCAATTGTTGCTTTAAAGCAAAACTCCGAGAAACAAGCGAATGCGAAGCTCGAATCAAATAAAGCGGTGGCAGGAATCGATATACGAAACGCATCGATCACAACGTCTGGTGCTGCCTGGGCATCCTCTGCGGTGACGTGATTCACCTGACCTCTCACCACCGGCGTCCTGCTGGCCTGTCCTGAGGCCGGGGGTGCTCCTCGTCCTGCTCCCGGGGTAGGGGTACGACCGGGTGTGGCTCCCAAGTCAAAGCGAACTGGCGTCGGGGCACGCCTGCGAGGCACTTCCTAGCATAGTGTCCCACCTCATGACACTTGAAGCAAGTGACGGATCTTTGCTGAATTATTGCTCTTCTGCTGCTGCTGTCCATCGGAACCACCGTGACGCCGCCTGGATCCCAATCGCACGGTGTGCAGTGGGGTCGAAATCACGAAGATCGCTGCTGCTGCTGCTGCTGCTTCTTCTTTGTGGCGCTCGTCAGCCGGTAGGAACCAAAATGAGGCCTCGAGACTGGTGTGGCTGTGATCCTGCTGGATCAACCTCCTCTTGCGAGACTCCTCGAGCTCGCGGCGACTCTCCTCGATGAGAATGGCCTTATCCACCAGCTGTTGAAAATCGCATAGTCGCTTTTCCTCGACTTGCACCTTCAAAGCTGGGTTCAAGCCTTTCTTGAACCTCTTCGCGAGCTGCATCTGCAGCGCTACATCCTGCAGCGCGTAGCGAAGCCAACTGAGTGAATTTATTGAGATATTCACTCACTGACAGGTTCCTCTGCTGGAACTCCCGAAACTCATCCTTCTTCATCTCGACCACTCCATCCATGACATGAGCGGTATGGAAAGCCTTGGCGAACTCCTTCCAAGTGATGTTGTTCTGGTTCTCATGGGCGGCACAGTAGTTTTCCCACCACTCTGCTGCTGGTCCCTCAAGCTGATGTGCTGCATACAAAACCTTCTCCCTGTCGGTGCACTGAGCCAAGTTCAGTTTCTTCTCAACTGAACGGACCCAATCGTCGGCCTCCAAAGGCTCGGATGAACTGGAGAAAACAGGCGGTCTCGTCCTCATGAACTCTGCATAGCCGGGCTGCTGCGACGAGTCTTTGGTGGTGGTACTGCCTCTGGTCTTGTCGCTGCATCATAGTCCGCATACCCCGCATCATGGTGCATCATCGAGTCCAGGCCATCAAGAACCGGCGAGGCGGGATCAAGGTAGGTGGCAGGCTGCCTTGCAACCTTGTTCTCTGGGTCCTAGTTCGCCTGATTGCGCCTGGAGGAATTCCTGGTATCAACCATCTTGCTCTGAAAAGAAAACAACTGCTGACTGACCAAAGGTAAAAGACGAGAGGGAAAAGCATAGATAAGAGGTAAATGCGTCTAAGGGGGTTTTGCTTAATGGAGACCTAACCTAAACAAACACTTAGCCAAAAAGGCTAACAAAGAAACTGAACAAAAATAAACTCCATTAAAAGATTGACATGATCGCAATATAATGTTTATAAGGCAATATTTGCAGCTCACATCGCAAACAACTGCAAATAAAATCCAACGTGTCTACTCGCACTATCTACTCTGAAGGCTCCCACTCGGGTCCTGACAAATAAGGTACACTGCTATCGTCCTCAGAATCGCTGTAGACAACCCATGAGTTGCAGATCGGCGGCGACTGCTCTCTGACTGGGGCTGGAGTGAACCGACTGAGGTAGGCGTGACGATCTCCGGTGATACGACGTCTCTCCTCTGGGCTCGGCGGTGTAGGCGACGGTAGAGTCTTGGCGGCTCGCGGTCGGGCTCCTCCTGCATCGCTCGTAGTCTCGGGGTGGCTCCGTATTGCTCCTTGAACTTCCGGACGAGTCTGGCCATGTTGATCTTGTATAGCTTGCAAAGTCAACGGATGGCTTTGTGCGCAACTCCTTGTGCTGACATCTCCCCACTGGCACCGGTGTTCTTGAAACTGTGATGTAGCACCTGCTTGCCGACTCGGGTGGTGAAGTATAACCTGGAGATACTCCCGATGCGTTGGCCTTTTTGTTTCTCATCCTTGGTGAGGTAGACGGGCAGTCTCTTAAATCCGAGGCTCCGCAACAGAACGCGTAGAAGTGACCTCCATCCTCCTGTCGGGCTGTAGGAAGTTTGGGACATCTAATGCATTTATAAAGGAAAGATCAGTTTATAACTTTAGGAAAACAAATTTTGCAAGAGTTGGGGGCGAGAGACAAGAATCCTTAAGAATGAGGTAAGGAGATAGAGATATTACTAAATATCAAGTTTAGTTGGTTTGATTTAGAAAATAAATTTTTGGGCTATCGACCAATTTAACTAGGGCTTGTCCTACTGATCGATATGGCTCGATACCATCTCTGTCGAGACCGAATATGCAAACTCGGTCTCTCTGTAAACCGCACTAGCCGAGATCACGCTAGTGCACACAATCAAACATAGATGTCATCACGATCATACACACGACAATAATAAAGGAAAACTCGAATATCGATAAAATATCAGAGGTGCGACCTTATGGCCAAGCTTACAATAACTCTAGCCGGAAGGGCTTAACAAAATAGCAGCGGAAATCCAAAATAAAGCGTAGCGACCAATCGACAAGCCACAGGCTATCGAGTGGAGAACGAAGCCTAATCCGTGAAGTCGTCGTAGAACTCTCCTTCTGGAACCTCCTGCTGATAGTACTCCTCTCCCTCAACTGAGCAACATAGGCGTAAAGCCGTGAGTACATTGGTACTCAGCAAGTCGTTTGTAACAATAAATGCAATATAGTATGCAAGGCTTACCAAAGGAGGGCTGAAAGGTTAATTTGCATAAAGGCATTTATTGATGAAATATATTAAATAACTTGAAAGCGAAAGTTAACTGAAAACAGTAACAACAGATAATCAAAGGAATAAACAAGAACCACTTGTGAACACCAATTCACAAGTTTAAACCAACAGTGAACTACCTGTCCACCCCCAACATAAACCACCAAGTTATAAATGAAACACTAACCCTCGTGTGAAATCCCCGAGCATTGTCCATGACCGAGGACGCGGCTATTCGAATAGTTTTACACTCTGCAGAGGTTGCACAACTGTACCCACACGATGTGATTAGCCTAGGCCTAAGAAAATCACAACAAAGCCTTTACAATGCTCTATCTCAATGCAATCCTGCCCGCTAGGGTTTCGCATCACACCCCCCTTGCGCCACATGGAAATCAGCAACCATGTCCATCACAATGGCAGAATCGAATTGAAATATTACAAATTAATCAGCCAGGTCCATCCCATAATAGACATGTGGTTTGCACGATGAAGCTCAGATCAATGGCGCACAAAGTTAAGTCCTTAACATTACCCGGGCGAGACTACCACATCCCCCAAAGTACAATCGCATTTCCCCTTTCTTGCACGATCACTCGCCCGAGTGCAAAACCAATTTGTATAACCAAGCCAACGTCACACCAATGACGTGGCACAAATTTTAATATACGTGGCACCAACCACAGTTCCATATGTCATTAATTCAAATTAATAATTTAACATGCGTGATGAGACCAATCGTAAATATAAACTGGCTAAGCAATCTAATCGTACCAACCCATGTGATAAATAAACTAGCATCACTAATAAATTTCCCAACCTATGGTGACAAAGGTATCATGGTATTTCAAAGTGTCAAGGAGGTATAATTGCAATTGGGACAATAGCTACCTGTGCAAAGGTTTGAATAAAAATAGCAATGCAATGTAATTTAAAGCAAAATAATTAAATAATAGTTTGCAAAATTGGGTTCAACATGATCAAGGGACGCGACTTGCCTTCGTTATGCTCAGCGGGGTACTCCTGGTCTTCTGGCGCGAAACCTGCTCCTCCGGAATCCGAATCTAACGAGAGAGAAAACGACCGAAAACAAAAAAACACATAAAATGACAAGAAAATGAACTCCAAAATTCACAAAACAAGAACCAACAGCTAGAGCTCGATTTTAGATGAATTTAGAAAAAAGAACGGGGTCAATCGGAGCTAGGACGGAGGAGAACGGGCTCCCGGAAAATTAATTCTAAAATTAATTCGGGAAAATCGGAAAAGTTCTTGTCTTGTGGACCCGGTCCACGAAATTCGAGTCCACCGTGGACTCGGTCCACGTAAATGATGCACGGGGAGAGAGGTGCTTGTGGCGGCGCGGTGGCGTGGCGGCGGCATATGCTTGCCACGTGTCACCCGGCCGACGTGGCGGTGGCGTGGCGCCACGTGGCTCGGGGCGGCTCGGTGGCGTGGCGGCGACGTGGCATGCCACGTGTCATGCCACGTGGGCTAGGGCTGGCGTGGCGCGCGCTGGTGCTACCACGTGGCTAGGCCGAGCCGGCGGCTCGGCGCGGCGGCGTCGGCGGATCCGACGGCGAGGACGCGGACGCGCGCCGATTCGAGCCCTCGGCTCGATCCGAGCGGCAGCGAGATGCGCGGCGCGCGCGCGGCGCGGTGGATCGGCGACGCGTGGCGGCTCGCCGCGCGTGGCGTCGCGCGCGCGCGCGCGTGCGCGTGCGGCGAGGGCGATCGCGGCGATCGCGACGCGGCGGCGGCGCGCGCGCGGCGACGGGTCGCGGCGCGCGGGCGCAGACGCCGAGGCGAGGCGCGAGGCGAGCGGCGGCGAGGGCGGCGGCGGCGGCGGCGACGGAGGCGACGCGGCGAGATCGGCGCGGGAGCTCACCGGCGGCGACGCGGCGGCGGCTGCCGCTCCGGCGACCTCGGCGACGGCGAGGCGCAACGACGGGCGGCGGCGGGCGCTCCGCGACGGCAGCGCGCGCGAGGGCGAGTGGAGGCGGCGGCGAGGTTCGGCGGAGCGTGCACGCGAACCGAGGATGAACGCGTTTTAACACGCGAACCGAGGAGTTCGATCGATTCTGGCGGCGACGCGCGCGTGGGCGGGTTAGACGGCTAGGATGCGCCACGCGGCAAGATCGGACGGCGGGGGCGCGTTAGGGTTAGGGTTAGGTTCGCGCGGCGCGTGGAGCGGGCGGCTGCGATCGCGCGAACGCGATCGGGCGGCCGAGGCGCGCGGGCGCGCGGCGTTGCCCGATGCCGCCGCAGCGTCAGTAGCGATGCGCGACGCGTGGCGCGGCGGATCGAGCGGCAAGGCGAGCGGAGTGCGCGGAAAGGGTATGCTGCGCGGGCGCGGATCGCGCAGCGTGGAGGAGAGAGGGTGATCGGCGGTGAGGTTAATTCTTTTCTTTTCTTTTTCCAGAATTCAAATAAATTTCTAAAAGCTCTAGAAAATAGCAAATAAATCCCAAAAATTCACCAAAAATACCAGAAAATTCCTTGAGACCTGAGGAACACAAATAAAATATTTTTCACTTATGTTAATGTTTATTTTAATCATATTAAATCATTTAAAACTTTAAAAATTCATTTGAAGCTTCAATTAATTTCAGAAAATTCCAGGAAATTCATTTTTAAAATCCAAGCTTTAAAAATCTCAGAAAAATAGGATGTTACAAAATTGCAAATGGAGTTGCTGAAAGGGAAGAAACTAGGCGAGAGATGCAAGAGGAACTGGAGAAGGAAAGGAACGCAAGAGAACAACTTAGGCAAGAGTTCCTTTCATTGCTAGCACAACAGAGAGAAGCAACATTACAGGTAATACATGCAGACATACGCAGCGACAAGCTGCTTTGCTGTTTGTTGTTGATGGCTTGCAGCAGCCACCCAGCCTAACAGGCCCTAATGTTTTTCCTCATGGTCCATATGCAGGCTAACCAGGAAAGTATATTGAACACAAGGGAAAGCGAGGCAAATCCAAGTGAGGAAAATGAAAACATGACAACATTTGACAAGACTAACCCAGATAGTACATTGAACACCACAGAAAAAGACACCTGAATTTGTAGAAGAAACAACATTTGACAAGACTAACCCAGATATGACATGCATGATGCAACCTTAATGCAATGACTCAGGTCACCCAAACTCGATCCATGACTCAAAATCCAAAATCCTTAATTTCTGCTAAAACTGGTACTACTGCTTCCCCTTAAAATTCTAGAAAACAACCCAAACAAAATGCAATCTTTTGTAAAAATCAAATAATCACTTCAAAAATATTACAATGGTTTATCACGATATTAAATAGGACCTTCTCATATGGTCCTTCAATCTCCCCCTTGATGAATCCATTGGTAACACTCAAAAATACAAATAGGAGATGATTTTAAACAAAGGAGAAGAATTTTGCAAAAAGAACTCCAAATGGTCAAAAGAAGAATGCAATCAGCTGAAAATGATTATTTGAGATAGAAATGAATAGAATCTATTGAAAATGATAATTTTTCACAAAAATTTTATATCCACCAAATGAATCAAAAAATCTCATTCTAGGTCCATATGAAAGAACAATTATTCTATTTGACCTTAGTCATGGTGAGAAAAGATTAAAAGCTCTAACTTAGCAAAATTTTTGCACAAAAACTCTAAATTATACTCTAGATATGTATTTTACCAACCTTTCTTCCCCTTTGATAATGAAGTCATCAAGATGCATGGAAGAAGATAGAGCATGAATGAAATGAAGTGACTGTATTTTATTCTTTTTAGCGTTTAGGAGCTATGAAGATTATCTAAAATGACTCTACAAGTATTACACCAAGCCATATTATGTGAATGGAAAACCATATATAGCAAATCTAAAGCCAAATAAGTAATCATCTGAAATTTAAATAGATTTTTAGCATGTCATGTTGCTCAAGATCATAGTTTAGCCAAAGATGTCCAAAAATAAGCTAAATATCAATAAACTAAATAGAACCAGGAAACTACAATTGAGTCAAATTAGAGTGCTACAAATTCAATGTTGAATCATTTCATTCAAGCACTTGGTATCACTTCTAATTGAGCAAATTTAGCATATTTGACATTGTTTGAAAATTGTTTTTGGCTTTATCTTAGCAAAGCAAGCCCTAGACTAGGAGCTATCCATAACTGCCTCCTAAGCTTCAACAATTTTTCACATATTTTATTTTCTTAGCTATGTGCTAGATCTCAAGCCTTATGTGACCACTCCAAGCAATAAGTTTAAAGAAGTGGTCTTGGTCATCCAAAACTTCCCCTAAATTTATGCCTAGTGCAATAGCAAGTAGTCTCATGACAAGAATTAGTGAAATCAGTTTTTCGCACAAAAAAGATTATTTTGCATTTTCTTTACTTAGTCCAAGAACAAAAAATTAATACTAACTCATACTACAATAAAGAACTAGTATCACTCAATCTAAAGTTTAATATAGATTCAAGACTCAATTTAGCCTGTTTTACATGGCATAAATCAAATAAGGATCACTAAAGCAAGACTAGTCACAAGATCCAACAAGACATTATTTAATTCAAGTTCACGTTTAAAAAAAACTAGCATGGTAAAAGTTAAGCTTCACATAATTAACACAAGGTATGAAAAGATTTAAAGCGATATATCATGTCATACAAAGATAATAGTTAAAGCTCTATATATTTATATTACAATGCATATTGCTGAATTTAAAATGCAATATGATACAATGAATGCAAAAGAGACAAACTCAACCTCAAAACAGGCCAAAAGGATTAATACCCCCAACTCTCCCCCACAAAGCCGCAAAAAGAGAATAATCAAGAGTCTTAGTGAAAATATCGACAACCTGCTGCTCGGACTCTGCAATGTGAAGTACAGCATCACCCTTCTCTATATGGTCTCTAAGAAAATGGTATCTAATATCATTGTGCTTGATCTTAGAGTGTTGCACTGGGTTTTTTGTAGTGTTTATGGTGCTAGTGTTGTCACACAAAAGAGAAACACTATCTAAGGCCAACCTATAGTCCTGCAAAGTAGATAAGATCCAGAGAACCTGAGAACAACTACTAGTTGCAGCTATATACTCCACCTCAGCTGTGGACTGTGCAATAGAGAATTACTTCCTAGATGACCAAGAGATAAGAGATATGCTTAAGAAGTGACAGGTACCAGAAGTACCTTTCTTATCAACTCTACAGCCCCAAAATCAGCATCAGAAAAAGCCTGAATGGAAAGTGCAGAATAAAAAAAATACCAGAGTCCAAAGTCAGGAGTGCTCTGAAGATACTTGAAGATGCAACGCACTGGTTGACGATGAGAGACATGAGGGAAAGCCTGAAATCGAGCGCAGAGACACATAGAAAATTGTATGTCTGGCCTTGACGCCATGAGGTAGAGGAGAGAACCGATCATGCTGCAATACTCCTTCTAGTCAATGGGCTCTCCATCCTCGTCGGGGTCCAGTACAGTCAAACTGGCAATTAGAGTAGACATTGGCTTACTGCTTCCCATGTCAAAGCACCAAGAACATCTCTCATGTACTTGCTTTGATGAATGAAGGTCTCTTCTTTTAGTTGCTTGACTTGAAGACCAAGAAAGAAGGTTATGTCGCCCATCATACTCATTTCAAATTCTCTGCTCATAGAATCTAAAAATCTTGGTACCAAACCATAAGAAGAACCACCAAATATGATGTTACTAACATAAATCTAAACATTCAAGAAGTCACTATCATGCATGAGAGTGAACAAGGTATTATCTACTATTCCTATTTTGAAATCATTCTTAAATAGGAAACTCTTAAATCTATCATACCAAGTTCTAGAGAGCTTGCTTCAATCCATATAAAACTTTAGAGAGTTTACACATATGGTTTGAGAACTTGAGATTTTCAAAACTAGATAGTTGTTTGACATAGACCTCTTCTATGAAACCATTACGAAAAGTACTCTTGACATTCATTTGAAAAAGTTTGAAATCCTTAGACACCACAAATGCTAGCAATATGCAAATGGCTTCTAATCTAGCCACAAGTGCAAAGGTCTCCTCAAACTCTAAGCCCTCTACCTGGGAATAACCTTTAGTTATAAGCCTATCCTTATTGTGAACTACACACCCATCCTCACTTTAGTTAGTCTTGAACATTTATTTTGTTCCAATTATGTTGTGATTAAGTGGAGGTTCAACTAAGATTCAGAGTTGATTTCTTTCAAAGTTTTCAATTTCTTCATGCATCGCATTGACCCAAGAGGTATCAAACAAAGTATGGGTAACATCTCGGGATTCAAAAGACGTAACAAAAGCAGAATATGCATGAGAATCTGGAGAGATAAACCTGAAGCAAGTGACTCATTCATGGAGATCCCCAATCATCTGCTCCTATGGGTGCCATTGCTGAATATGAAGAAAGGGTACTACTGTAGACATGGCCTTTACCTCATGGTCTGTGGGGGTAGGAACAAAGTCACTTGAAGCGCTGGTGAGAGGAGGTTGTTCTATTGAAGTTGGAGAGATAGAAGCAAGCTCTCCAGCCAACTTAGGAGTGGCTAGAGTATGGATTGGGTCCTCATCCTCTTCCTCAAGGTTGTCATCAATGAAGATGCTCTCACTCTCAGCAAGTACCTATGTACTTGCACTATGGGGTCTAGTATCAGGACTAGCATCATCGAAAGTGACTTCACATGTCTCAATAATTTTGTTAGTATCCAAATTAAACACATGATAGCTACGGGAATGAGTAAGATATCCAAGAAAAATGCCATCATGACATTTGGATTCAAACTTATTAAGGTTGCCATGTTTAAGAATGAAGCACTTGCAACTAAAAATCTTAAAATAAGAGATGCTAAGATTATGACCAAATCTAAGCTCAAAGAAAGTCTTGCCTAAGATAGATCTCAAGAAAACCCTACTTGTCACATAACAAGCTGTAACACCCCAGGATCCACATTACCCTGGAATGCCACTAAACCGCTTTACAGCTAGCCAAAAATTTCAAGATAATTTATTCCAGCAACAATTTTTAGACATAAAGCCTTAAGCGGAAGCATAAACAACTAAGGGAACAAAGATAACAACTACAAATTCAATAATTGAATCAACCTCTAGCAGATTAATCAAAGAATAGTTCACAAGTTCGTTATTATTAAATAAAATAATCATCCACGGTTAGCTAGGTATTTGGCTAGAATTCCATCGACTTTATTACTTCATGAATTGATGAACCAAGTACGTTATTGTGGTGCCGCTCTACCCATCCCATGAAGGCTCAAGAATCACCGGTAGGGGGAAAACAAGGATGAGATAAAAATCTCAGCAAGCAAACTGTTTAACAGGCTATTAAGACCACAAACAAATATACCACATCATTAAAGTATCCACATGTCCACATCCACAATATGCAACCACATTCATTAACAAGCTAATTAAACTACAATGATATTAAGCATCAATAACCATTTCCCAAATGACCACAATTATAGCCTCAATCGTATCTACTACCAGCAATAGTAAAACATTAGCAAATGAATCTTGATTAACTACTTCATATCATTCACCACCACCACTACCAATGACAATAAAGCATTAACATGATTTACCTCACTAACTTTATTATTTCTCGTATCCACAACTGCTATCAACAATTACCACAAGAGAAAAGAATCTTATGCCACAATCACAACCCCTACCATACCTCAAGGGATGAATCACAATCCACGACCACAGCCACTTTGCTCATATCACAAGTGGATCTCATGAGTCAATTCCACTTTACAACTATGAAGTTGCAATTGTTTGTAAAATAACTTCACCACAATATATTACATAAGTATGCAAATGATATTTCCACAATGCAATGCATATGCATGCTATGCTCCACTGCACCTTTACCCAACAAGGTAAAAGTGTGCATCGTGCTACGGTAATGTACGATGCTGTACCGGTACGGTCGAGACTATAAGCGACGATATCCACAATGCAAATATCATGATATGTTATGAATGATATGATAATCATACACCACAAGAATTTAACCATAAAGGTCTACCACATAAACCACATTCGGTTCACCAAGATCATAATCAATCGATCTATAGTGAATCCTACCACATAGACCACAATATATTCATCGAAATTGCTACCACCACAACCACAAGTATTCACTAAGAATACTACCACCAAGACCACAATAATACTAACTTCAAGGGCATCAATATGATCCTCATGAATTTAACAACAAGAAAATACCATCATAATCACCATGCATTTACTTTCATACCACAATTGGCTCATTAAGCAGATTACCACAATACTACCCAAACTTATCAAACATAGCAATTGATTAATATCATGCTATCACATTCTTTCTTAGAAAACGTGTCACCATGGCATATCATTTAACATTACAAAAAATCATGCATATTGCAAGTAATAAGAATAACGGGTTAAACGGTAGCACATCCGCTACGTTTACTTGCCTCTACCGGCGAAGCGACGAAATTACACGCGTTCAGAAGCAAAATCGCCTGTCCAAAAAGGTACCTCTCAGCACACATTACAATAATGAAAATGCGACTCTCGAAGAAAAGATATCGCTAAGCCCCAGAATCCCACAACATCCTTCCCCGCGAAACGGTTCTACAATCTTCCCACTGCAGCGGCGCGGCTTAACATTTTCCTATCTTTCAAAAATATAAAACTAATCACAGCAAAAGATATATATTTGGATTCTTCACTTAAATACCTACACTTTTCGTGTAGATCATATATTTTAATTTTGTTCTTAGCATGGTGATATCTAATGCACAAAACAGAGGACGTCCACTGTTCTGAAAGTCTGGACAGCCGACTTGTAACGCGTCCCTAGAACAGATCAAGGCTCTAAAAATTCTGGTTCTTTTACAGCAGCTATATTACTGAATTTCCTACCTTTTTATCAATTATTACCAAAAATTTAAAAAGCATCTTCTACCCCTAATTCCCCTCTGAACAGCAAACGGCCCTAGTCTGCTTCCCTGACAGACAGCGGGGTTCCTGACCCTGTTACGCCCAGGTCCCATGGCAAAAAAATTCTGAACAAAATACAGTGTATGTGTATCATCGTCCTCTACGTTTTTCCTTTTTGGGAGACCCTCGCAAAAAATCGTTTTCGAGGTCTAAACAGCACGAACAGCAACACTGCGCGAATCAATCTACAGGCACACAGTAGGGATTCTCTAATCGGGGGTTCTAAATCCTAATCCCCACCAAAATCTTGGGCTAAGAACCCTAAAATAGCAGAAATAAGAGGGATTGGGATGAGGGAGAATTACCTAGGGATTTCGGATCACCCCTCTCTTCCACTTCTTCTCTCTCCCTTCTTCTCCTCTTTCTCTTCCTCTCCTTCTTCTCCTTCCTCTTCTCCTTCTTCTCCTTGCACTAGAGCAGCACCAAAGGGGAGGGGGAGGGTGCAAGGAGGGTTGGGAGGTGGCGGCTTGGGGTGGGAAAAGGGAGAGGGAGGGCTCCCCAAGGGGTTTATGAAGGGGATGCTAGAATTTGGGAGGGGGTATGGGCCCCCGTTTGGGCTGGCTGGTCCAAAGTGGCTGGCCCACCCCTCTGGACAGCCCAAATCTCTAAATTAATTATTTTAATTCTTTTTTATTATTTTAGGCTATTTCAAAGAATTTATTTTTACCTCCCGCGATTTACCAAAAATCTGGGCGACTCCGCGATTAATTTAAAAAAACGACGCCGAAACGAAGTTCAGGATATTACACAAGCAGTAGAGATCGTCTCAGCCCAAAACCTTCTAGGGGTGCTATGCTCATCTAGCATGGTCCTAGCCATCTCAACAAGTGTCATATTTTTCTTTCTACCACCCCATTCTGCTGGAGAACTCTAGATGTGGAAAACTGGTGCTCTTACCCTTTCTCAATGTAGAAAGTGGCAAAAGAATGGTTCTTGAATTCATCACTTATAAGGGCTCTCAAGGCTCCTAGGAGGTGATTGCTAGTCTTAGGATCAACTGTCTAAAGTAACCAAAGGCCTTATCCTTAGATACTAGAACATACACCCAAGAAAACCTAGAATAATCATCTACAATGACAAGTTCATACCATTTTCCTCCTACAGACTAGACTCTAGAAATGCCTACTATATCTAAGTGAAGCAACTATCTAGGTCTATCAATCATCACTAAAATAAGAGGTGGATGAGAGGTAGAAATCATCTTTCCATGCCTGTAGGGTGTGCACACTAGTTCTCAAGCACTTTTAAGCCTAGATAGTCCTCCAATCAAGCTTTTGCTGCCAACTCTAGTCAAATGGTCGAAACTTATGTGCCCAAGCCTTCGATGCCACAACACTAAGTCATGAGAGTCTGAAACCACAAGACACCAAGGGCTAAACATAGAAAAGATACTAAAATCAGCACTAAAATTCCTTCCAAACCTAGATATCCCAAAGATATACTCACTGGAGGAGTCTAGAACTCTATACTCACCACTCTTGAATCTTACTTCTAAACCCTCATCAAGCAACTGGGAGACAGATAGCAAGTTATACCTCAACTTACTCACCAAAGCGACATCTTTGAGCATGAATTTATTGTTGACACGCACAATGCTCTTGGATGTCATAATACTAGTAGAAGCATCCCCAAATGTGATCAACTCGTTGTCGGATGCACGTTTGAGGAAGAAAAACCATCTAGAATTTTTGGTCATGTATTGAGAACACCCTAAGTCAAAAAGCCACACGTCCTCTTTCCTCAGACATCGGACCGACAAGGCATGAACAGGGAACATCTATACCTCAGTACTAGGATTAGTGAGAAATGACTATGGAATCTAGTATTTGAGCCACATGATACTTGGGAGAAGTAGTAGAGACAAAAATAACATGGTTAACACGATGATCATGAGCATGCACACGAGACCCACCTAGCCTTCTCTAAATCAGTCTACCAAAAGACAGATACCTCCTGACTAGATGCTACTCGTGTTCTACCCTCACGATATCCAAATCCAAAGCATTGCCTAGAATCACCAAAAAAAATCAAAGAAGCTATCTAAAAACCTAAACCTATATCTAGTAGGAAAGACAGGCTACCTAGCTCTAGAGATAGTCAAAGGTGAAGGAACACTCTAATGGACCTCAAAGCATGCTCTCTCCTTTTCCTCTCAACCTTGGCTCTATGGAAACAGAACTCAACTATGTGACCATCCTTCCTGTAGAATGTGCAATGGTACTTGACCTTTTGAAGGGTCTGACCTGATGAGGAAGAAACACCTATTTTGCTAGATGGGGTTTGGGCAAAACCTATAGATCTAAAAGCTAACTTAGACGGCTTAAGGGGTTCTTCCCAAAACATATCACTCTCAACAACCCTCACAACCTTAGGTGGGTGATTCTTGGAATACTCTAGGGAATTAAAACCTAGATCTCTTTTCTTTATACTCACCTTAGATTGATCAAGGATCATATTAAATCTCTTCTTCCCACTAGAAAATGTCTCGAGTGTCTTTTTGAGGTAGTCATTTTCTTTAGCTAGATTTTCACATGTGATATACTCTTTTGAGTTAGTTTCCCTAGCATATCTTTTCTTATGAATAGCTACCTCAACCTTTAGAGCCTCACAAGACATACAGGAGGAATTCTTAATCCTAGCCAACTTCTCTTGATACTTGACCCTAAAGGCCTCATGCATTTCATCTACATCAATCCCAATCTCAGCATAAAATTCATAGAAAATAGAATCAATGACCTTTTTTGATACAGTCATGGCTATGGATTTTTTAATTTTAGCTTTCTCCTCTAGAGTCTTGTTAAGTGCATCTATCTCAATTATGAGTCTAGGATAGTTTTGACATGATGCAGTCCTATAGTGCATAAGCATTTCAGTCATTTCTTTCATTTTTATCTTATTATTCTCACAATGTGAACAAGTATGATTAGTATCAAATGTTTGCAATTCCTTAAGAGCACCATCCAACTTAATCTCTAGTAAAGCACAATTTGAATAGAAAGATGGAATAGCACCTATAGGAATAGCATCAAGAGTAATAACATCCATGAAAATATGATCATGATTTGACTTAAGAGAATTTAGATCATCTAGAGCATCCTTGTGTTGGTCTACAACACAGGAATGAGTAGATTTCAATATAGACAATTCATCATGCAAGCATAAATAATATTCATAATCATCAAGATTAATTGATTTAAGCCTAACAATCTCAATGTTCAATTTATAATGATGATGTCTTGATTCTTAATTATTTTAGCTTGCTTCCTTAGTTGTTGTTCAGTTGCAACAAGAGCTTATTTCATTGCTTTGGAAGAAGGGCATACCTCATCACAGTCGCTGTAGGGCTCTTCGGAGTCGGAGGAGTCATTGTCAAGGCTACTGTTGTAGGGGTGGCCTCCACCTAAACCCAGCTAGCCTGTTAGGAAGTTATAAACCCAAGGTAAACATGTACAATGACATAGTTGGCCTTGGAAGGACACTCGATGTAAGGGCACGATTGTAAAGACACTCCTGTGAGATATATATATATATATACGCGATGCACCCTGGGGAGGATCCAAGATAGCATTGCTCACCTAACTCTCTACTACCACACACCCTCTCTCTCTGTTTGGTCTGTAACCACAACAGCTACCCTTGGCCATGAAATACATGCTGATGTAGTCCTGGGCCTTCTTGTTGTGGCTGTCATCCTCGTCATCCACCGTCCCTGAGTCCGCATCACTCATATCCATGAACTCAAGAGCAGCAAGGACCTGGTTGACAAAACATCTAGTAGTTGAGCTTTTTGACCTTTGCGTCTTGAGCTTCAGGACTCCTCCGAAGGTCCTTCTCCTCCATGCCCTTCAGTTTGGGGTACTTGGCCTGAATGTGGTTTGGCTCACCACATTCGAAGCACATCACCGGACTACCTCTCCTTTTATTTCTCACTTTGTTGTACACTCTAGAGAATATGGTGCACATGAGGGCTAAATCTTCCTCAGGTAAGCCCTCTAGTTGCTCATCACTAACTGAATGCAAGATGGATAAAGAAAAGCCAACATCCACATAATCTGAAGAACCGCTCCGAGAAGGGTCTATCACAAGAGCCATTGACTTTGTCTTGGGAAGACATGAGATGAAGTCAATCTCATGCGTCTTCAATCTCGAGTAGTGCTTATTCATGGTAAGCCTACTCATGACAGTGTTGTTATTGATGGATATGATTTTCATCCCTCAGACCTTCACATCAAGAGCACCCAAGATTTGGCATGTGTTCTTCGACTCTGAGAAGATCAAACCAACAGCACGGAGGCATTAGAGAATTTTATTGAACCTTCCACATAACTCATCCAAAGACTCATTGAGCTTTTGCTTGATCTTAGATTATTCTTTCTTGAATTGATTCCATCTCACTTCTTTGATCGCGATAGATTTCTCATGGTACTCAAAGAGGGTCTTCTAGCTCTCGTGAGTAGATCTCAAGTGAGCGACTCACTCAAACTCTGATCGACTGAGCCCCTGAAATAGGAAGTTGTGTGCCTTGCTATTTACCTCCATATCAGGAGAGGTTACATTGTCAATAGCCAATACAACATAAGAGTGTTTAACCTTAAGCCAAATTGTGTGCCTTTGGGCCTCAATATAAGCATGCACACGAGACTTCCAATATGAAAAATCCACTCCATCGAACACAGGTACCTTGGTTGAATACTTGTCTATTGTCATAGCTCCTAAGATTGATTAAAATCTATGAGAAGAGCTAATCGGGCTCTGATACCCGAACATGGCAATAGAGGGGGTGAATGGTGCCTACTTAATATTTTTCCACAAGTGTGCTAGGATTTATTCTTAGACAACTAAGAAGTTACAGAGAATATCATCTTCTCCCAAAGTCACAGATCAAACAGACTAAAAAAAAATCAAAATTCAGTGAAATCTTTAACACCGGTAGTCTAACCTCTCTCACACGGGGCGGTCTGACCGTCATGGTCACCCCGGTTTGACCTCTAAACCAGGATATAAATAGTAATTTTAGCGCTATTTCAAATCCAAAAATCAATAGAACTTTGATCATTGATCTAAATGATATAAAATTTTGCAAGGATCTCTTTAGGTTATCAAGAACCTATTCTAACAAAAGATCATGAAAATCATGGTCCAAGTTGAGACCTTTTTTCAGTTTGAAGGAAAGATGCACGAAACCAAGCAAAAACCAAAAATGGTGAATACAACTTACTCGTAGGTAGATGATTGCTAAAATAGCTCTAGACGTATTTCCACATATCATAACAAGTTAGAACACTGAAGAAAACAATCCAAAAACCCTTGAAACAAAAAATCACCTGGTGAGACCGAAAATAACCAAAATCAGGCTTCTTGATGAACTTACTATCAAAGTGTCTAGATGATAGGAAATTGATTTCAAGATGGTATCTCCATCTCATTTACAACCTTGGCACAGCAAGATCAAAAAGAGAGAAGAGGAGAGATCAAAACCAAACAAATTAAGAGCAAATCAATCAAAATATGAATGTTCCATGGAGGTGATCAAACATTGATATATTGTTTACTTGAGGAGGTAAGTTTTATAGCCACTCAACCTTGAAAGATAGAGAGCACACAACGTACTCAACTCTCAAACTTTAATCTTAGACATAAGAGTACAAGAGATATGGATTGGATGGTTCACCAAAATCTCTATCCCAATTCCTTTATATATGTGGGCTAACCAGCCACACCTAGTCCTTAGTAGATACTATCCATTTAGAATAATGGGGGAACCTGATAACCCCCCACACATGAGTTTTACTAACACATGTTCACTTATATATATTTTTCAAAACGCATAAACTTGAATCCTCTAAATCTTTAGCCTTGGTCTATCTTGATCAAACCAGCTTCTCTTTAACCTAAACCGCTTTCCAAGCACCACTCATGTGCCACGATTTTGATATAAGACAGATTATAGTATTTTAACTAAACTACCAAAATACCCTTTTTGACCGGGTCATCCCCTTCCAATGCAAGAAAACTCCATGCTCGTAACGTGTAGGTTCACCATTGGCTTACCACACATCGGCAAGTCTCTTCCACTCTGGTATCACTGAACCACACCTCATTTGGACCGACCAGCCACATGGTGTAAACCCGCCGTTCGAACTCCCCTTCAATATTTTTCACCTTTCTTGTGCCATACTTGAGCTCACCATCTCATCTAGCATCCATGATGGGCCTTGTCTCCTCCATGAGCATAGTCCTGATCCTCACCATTGACAATGGTGACTCAAATGTCCCTGCACATCCAAAGATAAAGAAATTGTTTTCGGGCACAAATTCTTCATAACTTGACCCACATTAGCCAAAACATGCATCATGCAATCTTAATGCAATAACGTAGGTCACCGAAACTAAATCCATAATTTAAAACCCAAAATCCTCAATTTTTGCTAACTGGTACTACCACTCCTCTCAAGCTGGTGCTACCGCTTCTCCTAGAAATTTCAGAAAATAGCCCAAACAAATGTAATCTTTTGCAAAATCGAATAACCACTCAAGAAATATTGCAATGGTTCATCACAATATTAAACAAGACCTTTTCATGTAGTCCTTCACAACTTATGCTACTTCCTTCTCATACATGTCATCAACAACAAGCACTTAAATAATAACAACAAAGCAAGGGTGACTCCACAACTCAGCAAGTACAACACATAATAATAAACTAGGTATCACCACATTAAAAATTCATACTTATTTACCATTAAGTCACTTTCACATATTTATTTTTATAAGTTTTTATTCACATGTCTCATTATCTCAATTCACTTTTCACTTTCCATAAATGTAATACCATGCTCATATCTCAACTCATCTTCTGCTCATACCGGTATAGCGGAGTGTAACATCTGTCGGTGTTCACTCATGCCCGCACCCATTTGTGTGGGTACCAATTGCCCATCATGTGTCATGCAAGGACCAACTACCCTTCATGCTTCATGCGGGGACCAATTGCCCATATCTGCATATGGGGACCTCATCCCACTCGCAATGGGTCATATCCTTCAAACATGAATACTCAACATGTAATGCAATGATTATATTTTTCTTTAGTTCATTTTTAGCATTGAACAAGTGATATAATCATTATCTCACCGCAATTCTCATCATCATCATATCATAAGCATGAGACCAATATAAAATGGGCATTGTCATATTAATAGTTAGAGCAAGGATTCATTTAATCACAATTTCAAATACTCAAATACTATTCTACAATGCACTTACCATTTTAGTTGTGATGATTGGTTTGATTAGGAGATAACAACACACCTGCGCTACTCATCCAATAGCAATTACTCATTCTCAATATAGGCCACAGCAATATAAAGCAATAAATAAATGACAACGCTCCTACACACTTCCCAAATCCACCATTCTCTCCCGTTACCAGACAGTCAACCCTGTTGTCCCAGTACTAAAAACAGCATAACTCTCACCTCATAAGTCCTATCATAGCAAATCTTATAATTTTTGAACCTGCACAAATTTCTCTACAATTTCTTAGTTTCCCATATTCCCATATTAAATCATATAAACCCCCATTTTTAATCTATTAGACGGATCTATCATCTTCTGAACAGCAGACTTAATAATTTCATATCTTTTAATCTACATATGCAAATAATTGAAATATGACATTTTTAGAAACTACAGAAAATTATCTACCACTTTCTTCTTATGCCCAAAATTTAATTCTGCCATTAAATTAGTCAAATTGATGATTTATCATGACGATGTTCAGCAGCAACCCAGTTATGGAGAGGAGTATTTCAAAATTCATAACTTCTGTTCAACTCATACAAAATTCATATTCTTAGACTCTATAGAAATATAATGAAATTATAGACAACTATGTAGTTATTAACCAGAGCTAATTCAATATTCTTATAGGCTTAAACTATGAAAAACCATAGTATCGCTTGATTTTAATGACCTATAGGATAGTAGATTTACAAAGACCATATCTTACAATCTATTTAATGGAATTTAGTGATCTTGAGCTTGTTGAAAAGATTACAAATTTATCTACAACTATTTAGTACATCAACTCTCCAGATTGTGCTTCCAAGTCTCTCAAAAATTGTTTAGATCTAAACTATACAAAACTAGAAAAACCTAGCAATTCTAAACAAGAATTAACATGGTCCATGGAGGCTAATCACAGGATAATTACCAAGTTAATTGATAAAAAAATTTATCTACAGGACATGGTGAAAGTATTAGAGGATTACCCACATGACAAATAAGATCTAATGAAAAAACATGTGAATTCTCCTCCTCTTTCTCAATCTCCCCCTTGTCTCCCCATCTATCTCCTAGGGCAGCCATAACTAAGCCCGAGGGAAAAGAAGAAGAAGCCCTAGAGAGGTGCACCCCACATGGGAAGATGGCGGCTATCCCTTAGGGAGAGAGGTAGTCCTAGACAAATCTGAATATAGCTCTTTCATATAGGGCAAAACTTAGATGGGTTGGCCCATCTAGCTCTTAAACCTCAAATTAATTACTAGAGTCAATTTTACTCTTTACTATTCTTATTATCTTTTAGTCATATGTGTCACATATTTACGACATTGTATAATAATTAGGGTTTAAGATTATAAATAATTAGCCTACTAATATCAAATAAGACTCAAAAAGCATCAAGTATTCAATTAATATAATTAATTCATAATTATAATTTTTTGGGATATTACAACTAGTTATATTTTAAGGTAAACTTTATTGAAAGCTTGCTATTCCTAACTGAATGTGAATTGTCATGCTTTTTAATTTATCAACTCGACCATTTAATTACCTAATTTGAGAAAGGGGCTTCATGATATTTGAGGCATAGGATTAGCATTAATTATTCTTACATGGCTTGATTTTATACTAATGACAATTAAATTGCTAATCTCTATTGACATGCAATTAATCAAGATTTAAATTTCTTATTTAATTTGCATAAAAAATTATCACATTTCATAATTGAAATGTATCCTCACCTTTATTTTCATTTACAACCAAAGTAATCACCATTACATTTTTATTTAAATTTATGCAATTTATTTTAATTTCTAGAATTAATTAATGAGAAATGTGAATGGATACTGACATGTGGGGCTAGTGAATAGCAATTGGGGCGCACCTGTGATCTAACTCAAAGAAAGGGATGGAGGTGTTCACATAGAATAGAGAAGAGAGCAGGGGAGGGGTAAGGCGCATGGCGGCCGGAGGCATCACCGGTGAGGAGTGGCCCGAGGGGAGATGGAGACTAGCAAAATGGGATGCCCAGGAGTTGGGGAGGCCAATGAGATGGTTGTTTAGGCTAGGCGGTGCCAAGGGAGGGCCGGCGACATTTGGAGCAGCTAGGTATAGGGTGGCTGTGGGGGCAACGGCGGTCGGAGGGGATAGAGGGAAAAGTGGGGAGAGCATAAGCTACAGAGGATCAAGGGGAAGCTTATAGTGCAGGCCATGGAGGCGGGGAGGCACCGAAGAGGACCAGCCACATGCATGGGCAATGACGCAGGGAGGCCACCGTAGGCAGCTTGCTCAGGGCTAAAGTCCCCGGCTGGTGGTGAGGAAGGGTTGTGGGTGCCGACGAGATGGTGTCGAAGGAAGGAATCAGAGAATGGTTCACCAAAGGGAAGACGGTGGAGGTGGTGGTGTGTTTCGATCGTGATGGGGGAAATGGGTGCACAGTGGGCTATGGCGCATGAAGCTACAATTAAATGAGAGGGAGAGGGGATGGAGCCTGGGAACATGGAGTGACGTGGTCACATTAGCAAGCAAAACGCTGCAGTGCTCGAAATGTTGGGGCGAGCGTGGCGGGCAGCGTGGGCATGGGCGGCTCGTCTTGGTGAGAGAAATGGTGGGGGAGGGGAAGAGCAATGGGGAAGTTGTGGCTATTCATAAGGGGGAGAGTTGTTTTAGCGTGTTGTAGGCGGCAACCGAGGCACAGGGCGCTGGACGGCATGGCATTGCCGGGCGACATGCGAGTGGGCAGTGCGGGCACATGTGCGACGTGGGCGGCATGACTGCAGAGCTGAGTGGTGTGGTGTGCAAGAGACGGCTCGGTGGCATGGCACTAGTATGAGCATGGCGAGGCGACATGTGTGGTGCAGCGCGAGATAGGGTGGCGTGGCACCAGTGCGTGGGCGCACGGCCAGGAGCAATGGAAAGAAAGAGAAGGAAAGAGGAGGGTGGAAGGGGCAGGGCCTAGTAATAGAGAGAAGGAAAAGAGAGGAGATAGAGAGAGAAAGAGAAAATAGCACCAAAGATTGGGAATTCAAATTCAGAGAGAGAAAAAGAAAATAGCACCAAAGATTGGGAATTCAAATTCAAAATTTGAATTTCAAATTTTGGGTTTCGAAAGGCAATTGAATTTAAATTCTGAATTTTCATTTCAAATTTGAATTTTAAATTCAAACTTTGACTTTCTCATAGCAACACTTCATTTTATTTCTTTTTTAAATTCAATTTGTAGGTTATACTTTCATTCCTTAAATTTTTAGTTAATTTTAGGTTTTGCGTTAGTGACTTAAATTTGAATTTAAGTTTTCATATTTTTAATTAATAATTCCTTGCTTTAATTTATTCTGTGTATTTTGTTGTTATGATTATTACTTGCATTTGTGAATTATTCTCTGTTATTAATTTGCATAACACAAACTTCGGAAAAAAAAAACCCAGATGAACTTTCATAATAAAATCAAATGCCAATAGGTGCAATTTTAATTCCATATTTTTGAAGAAATTTAGGATGTTACATAAAGCCACTCCTATTAGGAGTTGGCCTTTGAATGGAATAGCTTCTCATTGTGGTTTCTATAAACCGTTTGTAGGAGTCACTACAAAAGTTGCTTTAAATGAAGTGGTTTCTCAACGTGAATACCTCTTACTCCCTCATCTCTTAAACATTTAACTAAAATTAAAAGCCATAGCACTTTTAGAAACGACCTACATGCGCTCTATCTGCTTCGACATTAATTGGTACACCGCACAGGATGATAAGCCCGAGTGCTAGCTAGGACCACTAGGCATCATATTCATATACCACATCCTTATCATTCTCAAAAGAAAAAGGGCTGCAAACAAACCTGAATCGAAGATCACAACGAAGATCACACCATCGACACGAATCGGGCCATTACTGTTCAGCGGCTGTACGGCCTCCTGAATCCCGATCGACACAGCACGGGTACTGGGCACGTTCTTTCCGTTCCCTCAGAAAAATGTTTTTCCGAGCTGATCAGTGTCGCAGTCTGTACAGCGAATAAGATAGAAGCTGCTTGTTGTATATTTGCGTCGCATTGCGGAGGATCAAACCCTAACTCACGAGAATATAAAAATAAAACATGAGACTTAAGTCCAGCTCATTTCAGCTTTTTCATTAGGCTTTTGGTTTCTAGTTTCTTAATCTCATCTTTTTCTGACTTTTTGATTTTTTGCTTTTTTTCAGTATTTCTTTATATTGTCCGTAATGGACTAACATGTATTTTTTTCTATTTTTAATTTTTTTAAATTTAATTGCGCCAAAAAAGCCATCACAGCTACAGTGCCAAAATGCTATAAACTTTGGCTTATGGCTTTGCCTGTTGGTTTTTGGTTGAAATTACACTATAATAACTATTAACTTTTTTCTGATACATTTGGTTAAAAAAATAAAAAATAAGGAAAAATAAAAAATCATTAATTATCATGGACAATACAAAAGAATAAGGGAAAAAAAGCTAAAAAAACTAAAATAAACTAAAATTAGAAGTCGACTCCAAGTGACTTCTAACTTAAATAAGTCCAAAGCCAAAACTGAAACCATTTAGAGTGGAGCCATAGTCTCAAGTTTTCTCTCAACTTTATTGCTCTTTTGTCTGTACACGTGTAATGTGTACAATATGCAGCCATATCTCTGTTTATACTGGGAGAGATGGGATATCTTAACAATAGAATAAATCATATAGAACTAAACTATATTAACAGGTCTCATGGACTGACTATCTCTAATAGGCCTTTGTTTAAGTAAAATATCCACATAATTAGACCATCTAGAGCGAGCCAATATACAATAGCTTTGAACTAATTCCCTTTACATTCTGAACAATTTTGGTCACTTTGGTTACTCTTTTGTTTTAGGTTGTCGAGACCCGAATATGTAAATTTGGACTCTTTATATATACTGCACTAGTCTAGAATCACACTAGTACACACAATGCAAACATAGATATAATATCGCCCATATGCATGATTAACAAAGACTCAAATATTAATAATTATCATAGTACGACCTTATAGTCAAACTTATAAATAATAGCATAAAGAGCTTAAGAAACAAGCAACGAAAAATAAAAAAATGTAGTAGTCATTCGATATGCCCACAAGCAATCGACTGGGAAGCGAACTCGTAATCCGCGAAGTCATCAAGTATCCTCCTTCATATACATTCTACTGATATGGTTCTTCTTCTTCAACTGAGTAATAGTAGGCATAAAGCCGTGAGTACATTGGTACTCAACAAATCGTTTGTAATAAGAATGCAATATAATATATAAGGCTTACCAAAGAATAGCTGAAAGGTTATTTTACAAAAAGTTATAATTAAAGGTAAATACAATAGATAGATTGAAAGTGAACTTTAAATAAAATGATAATAATTATCTAATCAAAGGAATTGAATAAACCACATTGAACCACTCGTGAACTAACCATTCACAAATTTAACTACCAGTGAATTAACCATTCATTCTTTTAAAGTTATCCTAACCAAGTTTTTATAAAACATCTACCCTTCATGTGAAATCACCGAGTATTGTCTATAACCGGGGACACGACTATTCGAATAGTTTTACACTCTGTAGAGGTTGCACAACTTTACCCACATGATGTGATCATTCTCACACTAAAAAAAATTACAATAAGGTCTTTACAATGCTCAACCTTAACTCAATTTTGTACGCTAAGGTTTCATCATCCCGGCCCCCTCTTGTGCCTCATAGAACATGTTTATCACATTGATGAAATTGAAATATCATAAATTAATCAGCCAGATATATCCCATATAAGACATATGGTTGCACGGTAATGGCGTATAAAGTTAATTCCTCATATATTACCAGGCGAGACATCCGCATCCCTTGAAGTGAAATCCACAATTCCCCCTTTACTGCACGATCACTCGGCTAAATGAAATCCACTTTTGTATGCCACCACTAATGACACACCAAACTCAGGGCACACAAATTTTATAACTGTGGCTATAACCACGATTCAACATCTCAATAAATTAAATTAAATAATTAATCACATGTGATGATAAGCCCAACGAGACAATAAGCCTGGCTAAGCATATTAATCTCACAACCCATATGACAACTAGTATTACATCACTAAATCCTTTCCCATCCTATGATGACAACGACATCATGGCTTTCAAATTATCAAGTGAGAGATTAATCAAATTGGACAATAACTACCAAGTATAAGAATTTGTAATAAAATAGCAATACACGATAATTTAAAATAAAATAATAAATAAATAGATTTAAAAATTAGATTCAACATGATCCAAAAAGACATGACTTGACTTGGCCTTGCTCAGTTAATTTCTCTTGATCTTCAAATCTTACTTCAGCTCCTTCAAAGACACGATCTAACGAGAGAGAAAGCAAAAATAAAATATAAATAAAATCAAAGAAAATTTAAATGAATTCCAAAAACTTCAAAACTATAACCAAAAGATATAGCTTGATTTTAGATTAATTTAGGAAAAAGAATCAGTTCAATCGGAGTTAGGATGGAGGAGAACTGGCTCTTAAAAAATCTAATCTAAGGAAAATACTAAAAAAATAGAAGATATTACTATGCTATAGACTTAGCACATGGAAAGGCTGGTCTACGGTGAACTCGGTGCATGAAATAGTGAAATGGCAATGGGCCAGCTGACGTGAAAGTTAAGGATGATGTGGCAGCTGATGTGTGCACTAGGGCTGATGTGGCACTGACACGTGACTAGCAGTTGGCTATTAGGGCTGATGTGGTAGGTGACATGGCATCACACATGGCAGATGATGTGGCATTAGGGATCTGGTCGAGTGCTGACGTGGCACGACACATGACAAACACGTCGGATCTAGGGCCTACGTAGCTGATGCTGTGGACACTGACTCGGCTAGAGTTGACATCATCCTGTGCAAGGTGTGAATTGGCACTGAGATCCAATGGCCTCTAGAGGACCACATGGGTGAATCTTGGCCGTTGGATTAGAGGGTCGGCACAGATCTGATCGGACGATCACCAGAGTTCACCGGATGACCGAGAAACATGACATGTAGCACGCGGCCAAGAACCTGACATGTGGCACGCGGTGATTAACTGCTGGAGGCGAAGCATCGGTAGCTGTTCGGCGGGTGAACGGTTGTAGTGCTCTAGCATGTGAACTGAGGGGTGGCATGGGACGGGTTACGTGGCGGTTTGGACCGGTGAGGCACGATGGCAGCGTGAGATGGGTAAGGTAGGACAGGGCTCGACAGTGGACTCATCGACAGTGAGGATGGCTCAGCGAACTGCAACAGATGGTGCGCCAACGAGGATGGCGAACGGCAGTCAGAGCTGAAGACGACGGCGACGACGGTGAGTACGGCGAAGAACTCGACGGTGGTGGCTCGACGAGGATAGCTACAGGGTGCAGAACACGAGGGAGCAGCGCTCTTATAAAGGCACAGACGTCGAGTCTGGCTCGAAGATGACGGCGACGGAGTCCAGCTCGGGCACAGACTCCAAGGTGGCAACGAAGAGAGTCTACGACGAACATGGGAGCGAGGAGTCCACAAGGAAAATGATGAACAGTGCTCCTACTATGTAATGAGCGACACGTGGTAAGGCACGAGATCGAACGGTAGGCTAGGATGGCACAGATCAACAGTACTAGGTGTCCCCGATGCCTGACACAAGGCACACCGTGGGGATCCAACGGCTATGGATGAGAGGCTGCTTGGACGGCTCGAATGCGCGCTCGCGTGCAACGATTACCGACGCGTGGCACTGTGGGGAGATGCGGTTGGGCCAGATGAACAATGTTGGGCTCGGCCTGGTTGGTTTTTGGGATTTTGGAGGGATTTCCATTTTCAAAAAAATAAATCCTTTTAAGCTCTAGAAAATAGTAAATAAATCCAAAAAAACTCCAAGACAATTTCAGAAAATTCCTTAAAGCACAATAAAATACTTTCAGGAAATATTGATATTTAACTTAGTCATATTAAATCCTTTTAATTATTAAAAATTCAATTTAGGCTTGTATTAAATCTAGAAAAATTCAAATAGTGAATTTTCTTTTAAAATTTTTAAATAAAATCTGAAAAAAAAGATGTTACATAGGTGGTAGGTGTTGTCCTACAAGAAATGGGACCATCTTAGGTAGGGGTGGATATTGAGCCAACTCGGTGAGGCAGTTCTCCACTGTGGTCAATGCGAAGGAACTGGAGTCGGAGAACCTCCTCCCTCCATGATTTTTTTGACTCCATGCTGGCCTGCGCATGCCACTCCATGCATTGGACGCCGATGAGAAGCAATGGCGAGGGGAGGGGTGGCACAGCAGCGGCTATGCTATGCAGTGCGATGCTTGTTTTTTCTAGGGTTGAGACTTGAGGGAAGGCGATGGGAAGGGGGTGTGGGCTGACGGCAAGGAGGAGGGGAGGGGCCAACAGAGGTCGACAGTGATGGTGTGGTGTGGCACTGTGGCAACGGTGCTATTGTAATATTCCAAATTTCATTTTTCTTTAAGGAGGGGGTTTTTCTGAAATGTCTGGCAACCTAGGCCTGGGCTGAGGCCCAAGAGGGGGCCGGCCAAGAGGGAGGGGGCGCCCACCCCTCCAACCCTAGCCGCCTCTCCCCCTCCCCCTGCCCTAGCCGCCCTCCCCCTCCCCCCTACCTTGCGCCGCCTCTCCCCCTGCCCCTGCTGTGCGCCGCCCCCTGCTGCCCCTGTGCGCCCCCTGCTGCCTCCTACGTGCCCTCCCCTCTCCTCCCTGCCGTGTGCACTAGAGGAAAGGAAGAGGAAAGGAGAGAAAGGAAGAAAGGGGAAGAGGAAAGAGGGAAGGAATTTGTGGGGTGTTCGTGGTGTTCTGCGGCAATTCGTCAAGGGTAATCCCTGTTCTTCTCCAAATAGATGCAAATTATAGTTGTGGTAGCAGTGTCGGTATTCTGAACTGTTAGGACAGATTTTGTTGAACCGCTGTTTTGGGTTAGTTTCTTGGGGATTCAGGTCTGGACTTCTCCTAGAGAGTCGTAGAGGATGTCGTTATCTTTCCATGAAGTGCTAGAACACGTTGATCGGACCTGTGTAGAAGGAGTTACGATTTTTCTTGTAGAAGGCTGTTCTGCAGTTCGGGAGTTTTTGTCAGAGTTTGGTAGGTTGGTTTGGGCGACTAGAAAATGGGAGAATCAGAGGATCTTCATATTATGAAAGTTGTAGATAATTGTCGTAGCTTTCCAGGAAGGTTAAGAAATCACTATTTGGACATTCGGACTGGAAGTTATGGCATTTTTAGTGCGCTGTCCAGACAACCCGACGTGGACTTTGATGTTTTAGAGAATTGGTTGTTGCGGGTAGAAGGAGGCCGAATCAGGGAGGCTCACCAACTAGGTTTAGTTAGATAATTTAATTATCTTTCCAGAAAGATAAAGAACATCCTATTCGGACTCCTGCACCAATAGATATGAATTTTTGAAGTTGACTGTCCACAGAGGTAGGCGGGATAACCGGTAGGATTTGGGAATTGGAACCGAGATAGACAAATTTACTAGATTGTGTTTGTTACTATTTGGGCAAAGGTCCTCTACTGGTATCTTACTGAATGTTATAATTATGATTCAGGTGGAGGACAGATCCCAGAGGCGGCACCTTCTACACGTTCCCCGTTTTCTCACGGTTAAGGCAAGTATAACGATATAACATGAATATGTGCGTGCTCGTGGTTATAATAAGGATGTTTTGGTGCTGTTTTTGGATGTTTGCAAAATATCTTGTTCATGAGAATTTCGGATGCATAAATTATGTGAATGTAAGGTTTACTTTATTGAGACATTCACGCATATGCATCATGTTGATTTATTGAAGTCTTGGTCATAAAGTGACTAAGCGCCGAGGTCCCCGTCATGTTGTGGACATGACGGGCTAAAGGTCCCCATACTTGTGGAGTATGGGCAATTGGTCCCTGTACCATGTGGTACAGGCATGGGTGTGCATCGACGGATGCACACTTTGCATTACCGGTAAAATGCAAAAGAGAAAGAGATAAAGAGATTTTTGATCATCTTGCATAGCATGACCTGTTCATATAGTTGATGGTTGGATTTATGAAGTGTTGTTTATAAATGTATTTCCTATTATACTTGCTGAGTCATTGGACTCACTCTTGTTGTTGTTGTGCTTTCTTATAGGTACCATCATGAGATCGGCATGCATGGGGAAGGGAACCGATTAGTTTTGTTGCACCTTACACGGACTATCCACAATAGAAGAGGAAAGAAAATAAGAAGTTAATTGCCCGAATTACTTAAGTATTAAAGAATTATTGATTGTCAGTTTTGAATTGTAATAAAAGATTTGAACTCTCCTATGATGTTTCTTTTTTATTTAATTGTTATAATTGTGGACGACTTAGAAGACTTAAACCATTCTGCTTTCATTATATTCTTAGTGTCATCCATTTCTTCCATTCATAATTGTTACAATCTCTGTCTTGAACCACAATACAGGGGAGGTTCTGTCGAAATTTTATGCCTAGCGTAGTTACATTACTATTGTTTATTTCAAGTCGAGTAGCATTCCGGGTCATTATTTGACTGGGGTGTTACAGTTGGTATCAGAGCGGGTTGTAGGTCCGTGGTTAATGAAATATTAAACTTGACACACTAAGCACTGTAGGTGAGAACGGGGTTTGCATTGCATCTATGTTTCTGTTGATTATCGTATTTGATTGTCTAATTAACGTCTGATTTTGCAATTGATTGTGTTATAGAGATGGCAAGGGGTAGAGGCCGTGGTTGGGGTCGTGGTCGGCAAGGTGCCGGAGAAGGCCACCGTGCCCTCTTTGAAGTCCGAACTCAGAGCGGGGAGGCCAGTTCTGTGGGATCAGAGGAAGAGGTTTCTTCAGCGGTTCAGGGGGATCAGACTCCACCAGCTGCACCTATTGCTGTACCCGTGGCGACACCTGCGGTAGTATCGACGATGGGTGTTATGGGACTGCATCAGTGGAATGCCCTGAGGTTGGACACCTTTGATGGTTTGGGCACGCCAGTTGATGCTTCTAACTGGCTGCGGCACATAGAGAGGCATTTGGGAGTGTTGGGTTTGACTTCAGAGCAGAGGGTTCAGTATGTGGCCTTTCAGCTGAAGGAGCAAGCGGATCTTTGGTGGGAGGGAGTCCTGTCAGCCAGAACCGCCGCCCAAGGACCAGCGACTTGGAAAGAATTTGTGGAGCAATTCAGGAGGAGGTTTTACCCTGCCTCATTTGTGGAAAGAATGGAAGTGACGTTGAACAGTTACAAGCAGGGCAAGATGTCAGTGTCAGAATATGAAGTGGGTTTCAATAACATAATCCGCTTTGTTCCATTCGTGGCTACCAATGAAGTGGAGAAAGCCAAGAGATTTTGCCGAGGGCTCAGGCAGGAGTTTCGCCAGGTGTTGGGCGCCTTGGAGCTCCGTGACTTTGGCTCCTTGGTGGAGCAAGCTAGGGGCATGCAACTAGAGATGCAGCATGGAGAAGGAATGCAAGGTACAGGAGGTACTGTGGTTTCTGAGGGTTTGGAAGGCAGCCAGAAGCAGAGTTTTGGAGGAGGTAGTGGGTCATCGCTGAAGCCAGTTTCCAAGAAGTTCAAAGGTCCACAAAATTCATTCAAGTCCAGATTCACCAAGCCCCAGGCATCATCTACCTTTCGCTCTTCAGCAAATGCTCCTATGATGTGTCCGACCCCAGGACAGGGAATGAAATGTTTCAAGTGTGGTGATGGTCATCGTGCTGCAGAGTGCTCTTGGACTGGAGCTTGTCGCCATTGTGGTCAGGAGGGACACAAGGCTTTGGTTTGTAAGCGGAACCCCGCCAGCATCATTAAGTGGGAACCGATCCAAGCATCATCTTCAGCGCCAACAGCTTCTTCTCGATGGTCAGTGCAGATGCTAGCAGCCACTCCTACTCAGCCTTGAGTGCCGCCTCCGCCTCACTACCCTTTTCCTAGAGGGATGCCACCAGGGTACTCTTGGCCGCCTTCCCCGCGGCATTGTTTCCAGCAATGGCGCCATCAGCACCTCCTGCAGCAGCGGCACCGCCATACCCAGGTGTTGGGGCACCAGCCTCAGTCTCCTACGTCTTGCTGTCTGTTGAGTCGATGGGTCGTCCTGATGTGGTGACATGTACGCTTTTGGTGGATTCAGTGGAGGCTTTTGTTTTGTTCGACTCTGGGGCTACCTTTTCCTTTGCATCTTTAGAGTTTACTAACCGGGCAAATTTGAGTATGCAGCAAATAGCTCAGTTTGTTCTAGTTAATTCGCCTAGGGGAATTCTTTCAAGTCCTACCATCTGTCCGGGTTGTGTGCTCACTATAGATGGGGAGAGCTTTATTGCCAATTTAATGGTTCTGAGGATGGAGCCATTTGATGTTATTTTGGGAATGGATTGGTTGCATAGTTACCGTACTATCATATCATGCTTTTGGAAAACAGTAACTCTACAAGCGCCGTCGGGCCAAGAAATAGTGTTCCAGGGTAGTGCTCCCTCCTTTTCACCTAGTGTGCTGGCTAGTTTGTATCCTGGTAATAGGGCAGTAAAGAGTGGATTTCTCTTGTCTCTAGTAGAAAATTCGAATTCCTCTTTGGTTACAGAAAGTATTCCAGTGGTTCGGGAATTCTTGGATGTATTCCCAGCAGAGTTGCCAAGGATGCCTCCACCACGTCCAGTGGAGTTCAAGATTGATTTAGTGCCAGGTGCACGACCAGTTTCTATGACCCCATACCATTTGGCCCGTCCGTTTCAGGAAGAATTAAAGAAGCAGTTGGATGATCTGAGAGCGAAGGATCTTATTCGACCCAGTGTGTCCCCGTGGGGAGCCCCTGTGCTATTTACTAAGAAGAAGGATGGAAGTTGCGCATGTGTATTGATTACCGCGCCCTCAACCAGCTGACCATCAAGAATAAGTACCCATTACCCCGCATTGAAGATCTGTTTGATCAGTTGAGAGGGGTTAAGGTATTCTCAAAGATTGATTTCCAGTCGGGATACAATCAGATTCCTGTTCGAGAGGAGGATATTGAAAAGACGGCATTCTCCACAAGGTATGGGCATTTTGAATTTAAAGTTATGTCTTTTGGACTAACGAATGCCCTTGCCATTTTCATGGAGACAATGAATAGGATATTGCATGATTATCTAGATGACTTTGTAGTCGTCTTTATTGATGATATTCTGATTTACTCAAAGACTGAAGCAGATCATGGACGACATCTGAAGCTGGTATTGGGAACATTAAGGGAGCATAAGTTCTTTGCTAAGTTAAAAAAATGTGAGTTCTGGGTGTCTCAGGTGGGATTCTTGGGGCATATCATCAGTGATAAGGGGATATCAGTTGATCCAAGTAAGGTTTCCACGGTGGTAGAATGGGAAAGGCCGACCAATGTCAAAGAGGTGAGAAGCTTCCTTGGGATGGCAGGTTACTATCGGCGATTTGTACAAGATTTCTCCATCATTGCCAACCCTTTATCAAGGCTCACACAGAAGGATGTGAGGTTTCAGTGGGATGATGATTGTGAGCGTAGTTTTCAGATTTTGAAGGAAAGGCTGGTGACCGCTCCTGTTCTCACTGTTCCGGAACCAGGGAAGCGTTTCACGGTTTTCTCCGATGCTTCACGAGTTGGACTGGGATGTGTTCTCATGCAGAATGGTAAGGTTATAGCTTATGCATCAAGGCAACTGAAGAAGCATGAGCAGAATTATCCAACCCATGACCTAGAGTTGGCCGCTGTTGTGTTTGCATTGAAACTTTAGAGGCACTATCTATATGGAGAGTCGTGTGATGTGTTCACCGATCACAAGAGTCTTAAGTATATTTATACCCAGAAAGATCTGAACTTGAGGCAACGCAGATGGCTGGAATTGATTAAGGATTATGATCTCACCATTCAATACCATCCCGGCAAGGCTAATGTAGTGACCGATGCTCTTAGTCGCAAGGCGACGCCTGCTACTCTGGATTGCCTTATCGCTGATTTCGACCGTATGGGGATATCTTATTGCTATGCGGGCACGGCACGTGCGGAGACTCAGTTGATCTTAGAGTCAGCCATTCCAGAGCGTGTCCGGGAAGCACAACAAAGATGATCGATTCTGCAGAGTCGAAGCGTATAGAGGTGGGAAAAGAAGGGGATTTTCGTTTGGATGAGTCGGGTGCATTACGTTTCAAGGGACGCCTCTGTGTGCCACAGAAAGCAGAAGTTAAAGGTGATATATTGAGAGAAGCACACCGTACCCCATATACTGTTCATCCAGGAGAGACAAAGATGTACCGCAATTTGAAACAGAATTTCTGGTGGAAACGGATGAAAGTGGATATAGCTAATTATGTGGCTTCTTGTGGTATCTGTCAGCAAGTAAAGGCGGAACATAAAAGACCAGCAGGGTTGTTGCAACCGTTAGAGGTCCCTCAATGGCCTTGGGATGATATTTCTATGGATTTTGTGGTTGCATTGCCTTGGTCACCGCGAGGCAAGGATGAGGTTTGGGTGATAGTGGATCGATTCAGCAAGTCAGTGCACTTCATTCCCATCCGCACGACTAGCTCGGCAAGCGATTTGGCTCCTATTTATGTGCGAGAGATTGTGCGACTCCATGGTGTGCCAAAGACCATAATTTCTGACAGAGACGCCAAGTTTGTCTCCAAGTTCTGGTAGAGCTTGCAGAGTGCAATGGGTACCCAGCTCCGCCTGAGTACGGCATTTCATCCACAGACTGACGGACAGTCGGAGCGCACCATTCAGACCCTGGAGGATGTGTTGAGGGCCTGTCTGTTGTCTTGGAAGGGTAATTGTGAAGACCAGCTGCCTTTAGCGGAGTTCGCTTATAATAACAGCTACCATTCAAGTATCAGAGCTGCACTATTCGAAGTGTTGTACGGCCGTAAATGTAGGTCGCCCCTTTGCTGGGAAGTGGTGGGTGAGAAGGCAGTCTTGGGTCCAGATTGGGTCCAGAAGACAGTTGAGCGAGTGGCCTTGGTGAGGCAGAATCTATTGGCCGCCCAAAGCAGGCAGAAAAGCTATGCTGATGTAAGAAGAAGGGATTTGGAATTTGAAGTGGGGGATCAGGTGCTCTTGAGAGTATCTCCCTCCAAGGGTGTGGTAAGGTTTGGTACCAATGGGAAGCTTAGCCCGAGGTACGTTGGACCTTTCACAATCCTAGCTCGAATCGGGAAGTTGGCTTATCGTTTGGACCTTCCGGAGTCTATGCGCGGGGTACATAACGTGTTTCACGTGTCTATGTTGAGGATGTACTTGCGAGATCCGGAGCTTCATATTTCACTGGAACCATTAATACTTGAGCAAGATCTGTCCTTCGAGTCCAAGCTGGTTCGAATTATGGAAAGATCAGAAAAGGCATTGAGGAATAAAACTCTAAAGTATGTTAAGGTGCTCTTGTCGCAGTAAACCAAAAGGGAGGCCACGTGGGAATTGGAGTCTCGCATGCGTGAGCAGTATCCAGAATTATTCACAGGTGCGTGTTCTATGATTAAGTTTAGTTGTGGCTAATCCTTGACGTAAGCACGGAAAGAATTCAGGCTCGAATTCTGTTTAAGGGGGGTAGAATGTAATATTCCAAATTTCATTTTTCTTTAAGGAGGAGGTTTTTCAAATGTCTGGCAACCTGGGCTTGGGCTGAGGCCCAAAGGGGGCCGGCCAAGAGGGAGGGGGCGCCCACCCCTCCAACCCTAGCCGCCTCTCCCCCTCCCCTTGCCCTAGCCGCCCCTCCCCCTCCCCCTACCTTGCGCCGCCTCTCCCCCTACCCCTACTGTGCGCCGCCCCCTGCTGCCCCTGTGTGCCGCCCCTGCTGCCTCCTACGCGCCCTCCCCTCTCCTCCCTGCCGTGTGCACTAGAGGAAAGGAAGAGGAAATGAGAGAAAGGAAGAAAGGGGAAGAGGAAAGAGGGAAGGAATTCGTGGTGTTCTGCGGCAATTCGTCAAGGGTAATCCCTGTTCTTCTCCAAATAGATGCAAATTATAGTTGTGGTAGCAGTGTCGGTATTCTGAACTGTTAGGACAGATTTTGTTGAACCGCTGTTTTGGGTTAGTTTCTTGGGGATTCAGGTCTGGACTTCTCCTAGAGAGTCGTAGAGGACGTCGTTATCTTTCTATGAAGTGCTAGAACGCATTGATCGGACCTGTGTAGTAGGAGTTACGATTTTTCTGGTAGAAGGCTGTTCTGCAGTTCGGGAGTTTTTGTCAGAGTTTGGTAGGTTGGTTTGGGCTATTAGGAAACCAGGGATAAGGGTTTCCGTTTAAACGGATTCTTTCCATTTAAACGAGTCCCTATTCATATTAGGCACCTCACCCTCTCCTATAAATAGAGAGCCATATGGTTGATTTTGTACCCCATTGAATTGAAGCAATAAAGAAAGACTAGGAGTTCTCTCTACCTCTCTCTGTGTTCAATCTATTATTCTGTCGCTTTGTGATTGATTCGTTCTTATTCTAAGCAGAGGAATCGCTCGGACTGGTCGCCAGCGAGGGTTTCTCAACACGTTATCAGCACTTAATAGATTGGTTTTCTAGATCGCTTTGAATTTGCTTTTTCTTCGCGTTCTAGATTGGTTTTTTCTACGGTGCAAATCCCCCTAATCTACCGCGAGCAGACATGAAGTCGCCGGCACAATGTCAATCGGTAGATTGCGAAACGGGGTAGATGTTGATTGCACTGTAGAAAACGATGCAAATCCGCCCTAATCTACCGCGAGCAGACACGAAGTCGCCGACACAATGTCGATCGGTAGATTAACGGGGTAGATGTTGATTGCATCGTAGATGAGAAACAAAATTTCTTTTGCATTGCCTTTTCTGTTTGGTTGGCCCTGGCCTCACGTGCGCACATACCAACCGCCGCCTCCCGCATGAGGCGCCGCCATCGTCGCCACGCCCGCGCCCCGAACGGCACTCCGCCTCGCCGGCCTCGGCTCCCGCGTCGCGCCGCGCGCGCTGCCGCCACCGCCTCCCGCGCTGGCCTCCTCGCGCGCGCCGCATGGCGCCGCCGCCCGGCCGGCGCGACGTGCCCGCATGGCATTGCCGCCGCCTCGCCTCGGCGCGCCGCCGCAGCCCTCTCGCGCCCGAACAGCCGGCGCGCCGCTCCCGCAGACGGCGCGCCACTCCGCGCTGCAGATCGCCTTGGGCCACTTGCCCCGCCCGCCCCGCGACGGCCGCCGCCCGCATGGCCGCCCGCGCCGACCCGCACATCCGTCGCCCGCATGGCCGCCTCGCGCCGGGCCCCGCATGGCCGCCGCCCGTGGCCGCCTCGCCGCCCCGCGACGGCCGCCTCCAGACGGCCTCCTCCCCGCGCGCGGCTCCATGGCCACCGCCGGCCGGCCCCGCACGGCCGCCACCCCGCACGTTATGCCATTATTATTTTATGTATTTTCTGCAATTATTTACTGTTTTGATTAATTGTAATTATTTAATTGCTTTTAATCACTGAAAATTAGCAGTAAATTATGGAAAATGCATAGAAATTTATGAGACATTATGAGAATTTATTGTACCATTTATTTACCTATAGTAAATAATTCCATGCATGTTTACCAGCAGTAAACTTATTCTTGCCATTCACATGTAGATGACTGGCATCACGAACCGGGAGTTCGAGGAGCTTGCCCGATGGCAAGAACTATCTCGCGTGGGCATCCGATGTCGAGATAGTACTTGGAGCCGAAAGCTCGAGCAGCTATTGGGATTGGCGGACGGCATGACGCCAAACCTACACCGAGGAAAATGATCGGCACTTCATTTCCTCGTGCACCACCTCGCATTACTCTCAAGAATGAGTATATGGCGGAGAAAAGCGCGCTAGCACTCTGGACCGCACTCAAGAAGCGGTTTGAGAGGCTAAAGTACACCATTCTTCTTCAAGCAGAGCAGGAGTGGATCGGACTAAGGTTTGCCGATTTCAAGGCGGTCGGGAGTACAATTACGCCTTGCACGACTTGTACCAATCTTCAACTCTGTGGCAAGCAGATCACAGATGAGCAGAAGATTGAGAAGACCCTGTCCACCTTTCACCCCAATGCTGTACAATCTGCCCGCCGAATTGATATGATGCAGGTTGCGGAGGCTCAGGACGAACTTCTCCGCAAGAATTACGTCACTCAGCCACCAGGCAGCTCCGCTGGCCGTGAAGCCAACACTGGAAGCTATAAGGTGCGAAAGCCCTTGATGAAACGAAGGGGAAAGAAGGGCAAGTCAGATGCTCCAAGTGACAAAAGGGCTAAGGAGAGTGGCAAAACCTATGGCCAGCAGAACCAAGGTTGCTTCAAGTGTGGCAAGTGGGGGCATTAGTCACGGATCTGTAAAGCACCGCAACATGTCATTGATGCCCACCAAGCCCAAAAGAACAATGGCAAAGGGCAGCCTGAAGCTCACTTTGCAGCAGTTGAGGGGGAGCATCTTGAGCAGCTGCCTGAAATGATGGAGGTTGAGACCCTCCCGGCAGCAGCACCCCCTTACGACTTAGAGGCAGCCACCTCCATGATTTCTCTCGAAGAGAACATCACGCCTGAAAAGATAGCCGAAGAAGTCAATGATTTTCTAGTTGATTCCGTCTGATGCACAGAATGCATAAGACGTTAATTGTCCTTTATTTTGCATTAAATGGACAAGTTAGATCTTGCATGGATGGTACTTTAGTTCTATTTTCTCATGATGGTTGGATGATTTTGGAATAATTCATTCATTTATTCAGTTTACAATGGCATGAAATGTTCTAATATTTGTGTGTTTTATTTATGTGAAGTATGTATTCTAATACATATTAATAAAATACCTTATATTAGAGCAAGTGTGGCGCCCTATGGAGGAAGTATGCCTTGCCGACAGTGGTACCACGAATACCATTTTAAGAGAGACTAAGTATTTTCAGTCGATTCGTAAGAGCAATGGCAGCCTTACGACAATCGCCGGAAGCGATGCATGTATAATTGGTTCCGAAAGAGCCACAATTATACTTCCTATGGGCACAACTTTGGTCATTGAAGACGCATTATTGTACCCAGATTCGACTAGAACTCTCTTAAGCTTTAAAGATATTCGCGCAAATGGTTTCCACGTTGAGACTGAAGAAGAGTACGGTAAGGAATACGTACTCATCACGAAGCGCGAAAAAAATGGCAAAAGGGTATTAGAAAAACTTTCTTCACTAGAAACTGGGCTATATTATACCAACATTAAAGCGCCTGCAGCGTACACTGTTCTGAAGACAGTATTTAGAAGCTTTGAACTATTCTATCTATGGCATGACAGATTAGGCCACCCAGGTCTTCGGATGATGAGAAATATAATTAACAATTCTCACGGGCATAATATTAATGTGAAGAATTTCCCGAATCCTGAAGATTTTGTGTGCCCTGCATGTGCCACCGGGAAATTAATCACTAGACCCTCCACTCTGAAAGTGAGGGATGAAGTCCCTGCATTCCTGGAACGTATCCAGGGAGACATTTGCGGTCCTATCCAGCCCATCTCAGGGCCATTTAGGTATTTCATGGTGCTCATTGATGCTTCCTCAAAGTGGTCATATGTGGGTTTATTATCCACAAGAAACCATGCTTTCACCAAATTGATCTCGCAGATCATTCGCATCAGAAATGTGTTCCCTGATCATCGCATCAAGTCCATTAGAATGGACAATGCCGGAGAATTTACTTCAAAGGCATTTGATGATTATTGCATGGCGATGGGGATTGCAGTTGAGCATTCGGTACCGCATGTCCATACCCAGAATGGTTTGGCAGAGCCATTGATCAAGAGAATTAAATTTATTGCCCGACCACTTTTGCAGAATTGTAATTTGCCAGCTACATGTTGGGGACACGCAGTCTTACATGCAGCAAATCTCATCAACTTTAGACCATCGGCCTACAACATCCATTCACCTATGCAACTAGCGCAAGGGTCACCACCAAAAATTTCTCATCTCAGGAGGTTTGGATGCAAGGTTTATGTACATATACCCTCCGCAAATGACTGCAATGGGCCCTCTCCGTAAGATCGGGATATCGTTGGTTATGAGACTGCATCCATAATCAGGTATTTGGAACCCATGTCGGGAGATTTGCATACTGCCCGCTTCGCTAACTGCATTTTTGATGAGGATAATTTTCCGACATTAGGGGGAGGAAATCAACCCGTTGATGAAAAATATCGGGAAATTACGTGGGAAGCCACGGGAATTCCTGCACATGACCCACGCACTAGTGAAACTGAAAAAGAGGTCCAGAAGATCATCGATTTGCAAGCATTAGCAAATCAACTGCCTGATCACTTTAGTGATTTGAAGAGCGTGACTAAGTCGCATGTGCCTGCACGCAATGCACCGGAGAGGGTTGAAATACCAAAGAAAATTGAAGGTATCCCTAATCTCGTCCAAAGGCCTCAGAATAAAAGGACGAGAACTCCGGCCCCACGAATCCAAAGTAACCGTGGACGCCTGGTAAAAAAGGATAAAAAGGACTTATCACAGCCGATCACCGAAGTCCCCTAGAATGAGAAGGGGAGCCAGTTGAGACCTGGCACAAGTATGACACCTGTTGAAAAGGACATACCGGATCTGAATATCTCCATCGGCATGGATGCGTGCGCACACATCGGAGCCGAACAACTAAAGGAACTTGACATCGCAATTGAAAGAAGCGATGTGCAAGATGAAGCTCCAGAAGAAGCAACTCATGAAGAAATAGCTATAAATTATGTGCACACGGGAGAGTCCCTGAACAGGACAACAGCCAATGTCGATATCTACTTCGCAAAGAAAATTACCACAATCATTGATCTTGATCCCGAGCCTGCATCGCTCGCTGAATGTAAGAAAAGATCAGATTGGGAAGATTGGAAGAAGGCAATAGCAACCGAATTGCTATCTCTGAACAAAAGAGAAGTGTTTGGGCCCGTATGCCGCACTCCTCCCCATATGCACACCGTAGGGCACAAGTGGGTATTTGTTCGAAAGAGAAATGAAAGAAACGAAGTAGTGAGATATAAAGCAAGGCTGGTAGCATAAGGTTTCACTCAACGTCCTGGAGTTAATTATGAAGAAACCTACTCCCCAGTCATGAGTGGAATTACCTTTAGATATTTGATCTCAATGGCAGTGAACATGAATTTACAAATGAAATTGATGGATGTTGTGACTGCATATCTTTATGGTAACTTAGATTCGGAGATTTATATGAAAGTCCCTGAAGGAATTCCTCTCCCGAACCAAGACAGAGCAAATAGAAATCTGTACAGTGTGAAGCTTAGAAAGTCCCTGTATGGACTGAAGCAATCTGGCAGAATGTGGTATAATCGCTTAAGCGACTTTCTCTGCAAGAAAGGCTATACGAACAATGAAGACTGTCCTTGTGTATTTATACAACGATCCCAGAATGGATTCTGTATAATCTCAGTGTATGTAGATGATCTGAATATCATCGGGACAGTGGAAGATATAAAAGAAGCAAGCTCCTACTTGGAGTCAGAATTTGAAATGAAATACTTGGGCAAGACCAAGTTCTGCTTAGGCCTGCAGCTTGAGCATGTCCCTGGAGGAGTCTTAGTACATCAGTCGACCTACACCCAGAAGGTGCTAGAAAGATTCAGCTTTGAGAAAGCATTCCCATCAAAAGTACCGATGATCGGAGATCTTTACAGAAGAAAAGATCCTTTCCGACCTAGGGAAGAGGGGAGGAAGTCACGGGACCGAATTCCCATACTTGAGTGCGTTGGAGCACTCATGTATTTAGCAAACTGCACTAGACAGGATATTGCCTTTGCCGTGAATCTGTTAGCAAGGTATAGTGCAGAGCCCACCAAAAGGCATTGGCAGGGCATAAAGGATATCTTCCGATATCTTCAAGGAAGCAAGGACCTTGGATTGTTTTACAGAAAGAATCAAGATCTGAACTTGATTGGCTATGCAGATGCCGGGTACCTGTCTGACCCGCATACCGCAAAGTCACAAACAGGCTATGTATTCCTGTGTGGTGGAACTGCAATTTCCTGGAAATCGTCTAAGCAAAGCCTTGTAGCTACCTCGACGAACCACTCAGAAATAATAGCGCTGTATGAAGCCGCACGTGAATGCGCTTGGCTACACCGAATGGTTCACCACACCCAGCAGTCATGTGGGATGAACATTGTACAAACCCCCACTATTATCTATGAAGATAATGCCGCTTGCGTTGCACAAGTACAAACGGGCTATGTAAAGAGTAATCTCACAAAGCATATCAACCCCAAGTTCTTCTATGCTCATGAATTGCAAAAGATGGACAAGATTAAAGTACTACACACTAAGTCTTGTGAAAATCTAGCAGATTTATTCACAAAGTCCATCCCCGCATCTAGTTTTGAAAGGTGCGTGCGAGGGATTGGTATGATGAGACTTAGAGAAGTGCAGAATTCAGGGGGAGAATTATCTCAAGCTCGTTAGTGAATCTTGATCCTGAAGATCAAGTACCCAAAGAATAAAAGTCCTGAAGGCTAAATGAAACTGGGTGAATTGTACTCTTTTTCCCTTGACGAGTTTTCCTGAAGTTTCTCGACCAAGGTTTTTAATGAGGCAATTCATGCAATCGCAGTATAACATGCATCATGTACTCTTTCTCCAAATTTTTCCCACTGGGTTTTTATGGAGTTTTAATGAGGCATGAGTATGTCGGATGAGTGCCCAAGGGGGAGTATTAGGAAACCAGGGATAAGAGTTTCCGTTTAAACGGATTCTTTCCGTTTAAACGAGTCTCTATCCATATTAGGCACCTCACCCTCTCCTATAAATAGAGAGCCATATGGTTGATTTTGTACCCCATTGAATTGAAGCAATAAAGAAAGACCAGGAGTTCTCTCTACCTCTCTCTGTGTTCAATCTATTATTCTGTCGCTTTGTGATTGATTTGTTCTTATTCTAAGTAGAGGAATCGCTCGGACTGGTCGCCAGCGAGGGTTTCTCAACATGGGCGACTAGAAAATGGGAGAATCAGAGGATCTTGATATTATGGAAGTTGTAGATAATTGTCGTAGCTTTCCAGGAAGGTCAAGAAATCACTATTTGGACATTCGGACTGGAAGTTATGGCATTTTTAGTGCGCTCTCCAGAGAACCCGACGTGGACTTTGATGTTTTAGAGAATTGGTTGTTGCGGGTAGAAGGAGGCCGAATCAGGGAGGCTCACCAACTAGGTTTAGTTAGATAATTTAATTATCTTTCCAGAAAGTTAAAGAACATCCTATTCGGACTCCTGCACCAATAGATATGAATTTTTGAAGTTGACTGTCCACAGAGGTAGGCGGGATGACCGGTAGGATTTGGGAATTGGAACCGAGATAGACAAATTTACTAGATTGTGTTTGTTACTATTTGGGAAAAGGTCCTCTACTGGTATCTTTATGAATATTATAATTATGATTCAGGTGGAGGACAGATCCTAGAGGCGACACCTTCTACACGTTCCCCGTTTTCTCGCTGTTAAGGCAAGTATAACCATATAACATGAATATGTGCGTGCTCATGGTTATAATAAGGATGTTTTGGTGCTGTTTTTGGATGTTTGCAAGATATCTTGTTCATGAGAATTTCGGATGCATAAATTATGTGAATGTAAGGTTTACTTTATTGAGACATTCACGCATATGCATCATGTTGATTTATTGAAGTCTTGGTCATAAAGTGACTAAGCGCCGAGGTCCCCATCATGTTGTGGACATGACGGGCTAAAGGTCCCCATACTTGTGGAGTATGGGCAATTGGTCCCTGTACCATATGGACATGATTTTTGATCATCTTGCATAACATGACCTGTTCATATAGTTGATGGTTGGATTTATGAAGTGTTGTTTATAAATGTATTTCCTATTATACTTGCTGAGTCATTAGACTCACTCTTGTTGTTGTTGTGTTTTCTTTTAGGTACCATCATGAGATCGGCATGCATGGGGAAGGGAACCGATTAGTTTTGTTGCACCTTACATGGACTATCCACAATAGAAGAGGAAAGAAAATAGAAGTTAATTGCCCGAATTACTTAAGTATTAAAGAATTATTGATTGTCAGTTTTGAATTGTAATAAAAGATTTGAACTCTCTTATGATGTTTCTTTTTTATTTAATTGTTATAATTATGGACGACTTAGAAGACTTAAACTATTCTGCTTTCATTATATTCTTAGTGTCATCCATTTGTTCCATTCATAATTGTTACAATCTCTGTCTTGAACCACAATACAGGGGAGGTTCTGTCGAAATTTTATGCCTAGCGTAGTTAAATTACTATTGTTTATTTCAAGTCGAGTAGCATTCCGGGTCATTATTTGACTGGGGTGTTACAGCTATGTGGTCAGTGCCAGTGTTTTCTATGGTTGAGACTTGATTTAAGGTGTTGGGAGGGGGTGGAGGCTGATGGTGAGGAGGAGGGGACGGGCCGGCGGTGGCAGATAGTGATGGTGTGGTGCGGCACCGTGGCAACAGTGCTATGCAGTTGGTGCCGGATTTTCTTGGGTTGAGACAAGAAGGGGAATTGGAGAGTGGAGACAAAGTGTGTCGGGCCTATCGGCACTTAGTAGGACAGCAGGGGGATGAGGTAGGCGTTGCCAAATGCAAGGAGATGGGCCGGAGTCCAGAGAGTCCGACTAGGCGGGATGTAGGATCAAGGAGCTCGACTAGAGGGGGGTGAATAGGCAATCTTAAAATTCTTTGGCTAAAACCAAGTTTATAAAGCGGAAGAGTAAATCAACTCGGTTTAGCACCAATAAGGCCTAAATCAACTAAGTTCATCTAAGTGCACCAACAATCTAAGTCTATGTCAAAGGTTTACAATTTTAAAGTAACAAGCAATCAATTTAATTCTATGAATACAATTTGCTTAAATGTAAATTGAGCACAAGAGAATAAACCACAATTGACACACGATATTTTACCGTGGTGTTCGGAGACTTGCCGATCTCTCCTAGTCCACATTGAGGTAAACCCAAACAAATTGAACTAGTTCTATGAATTAAGCCAAACACCTAAATTCCACTAGTTGTAGCTCTTCCCCGCTCCGGGTAGGTGAGCTTCAACCTTCACAAACACGCTTGGCCTTCTCACAAGCTTCTTTGTAAAGATCCAAAGCCTTCTAGAAGTCGGCAACCTCCAAAAGTAATAAGCCAAGTTCCTTGCTTGACTCTCACCATGTGCAATAAATGCACAAGCTCAAGTGGATACCAAATCCACCTCTAAATGCAACACATGCAATTATAGACATCTCTCCTTGCTCACAAGATGCAACATACGCACAGTTGAGTGGAGAAGCTTACACTAATTCAAGAGAGTGAAATAAGGTGCTAAAAATTGCTCTCCAACCGGCCACAAGAGCGTATTTATACCCTACACAAAAAACTAGCCGTTGTAGCCAAACCCTTGAAAAAATCAGGGAAATCAGAACTACCGCTGTGTAAAATACGGTACTACCGTTTTCCACCACAACAGCTAGAAAAATAGCCGTTATTCAGTCACTTGTGGTACTACCATAGTTATAATTGTACTACTACTAATTTTCAAAACTATCGCAGTTATAATTGCAGTACTACCATTTTCGCTTTTTCAGCACAGGCAACACTCGAAAAAACGGTCATAACTTTTGACTCCGATGTTATAATTGAGTAGTCTTGGACTCTATGGAGTTGTTCAGCATAGGCAGCATAGGCAACACTCAAAAAAACGGTCATAACTTTTTCAGCACAGGCAGCACAGGCAACTCTACCATACTAATCTCCTCCCCCGCCATCGGTTTTAAAGAGTTGTTCTATATATATAGCGTAATATAATCAAATAATAATTCAACAGGAATAAAGCTCAAAAGAACAAGAAACTCAATTTATTCATCTAGAATAAATATTTAAACCTTAAACAATTAATGCTCCACAAGAGCATAAAAAATCTATTATTCTCCTAGAATAACCTAAACTGGTAAAGCAAACTTAAGGAAAAAAAATGACATCTAGAGTTGCCTGGGGGAGCTGCCTACAAACTACTACAATTCGCCATATAGATCAAGCTCCATGTGATCACCCTCTGCTGTAGTGTCGAGCTCTATTTCTACATTTGGTGCATCACTCTTATCATCATCAGGCTTATCAACAAAATGTGACTCTGCCTTCTTCCCTGGAGCCTTCATGCTCTTACCAATGGACTCCTGGTAGAGGTCTACCAGATCCTTCGGGGTGTGGCAAGTACAGGAACAATGATCCATACAACCGCACCTATAGCAAGGCACAGGGGCTAGGCTGCCTTGTTGCCCAAGTCTAGCTTCTGTAGCTTTCCCCTTCCTTGCCCCATCCAGCGGGGTTTACCATTTTTCTTCTGCATATTTAACTTTTTTTCACTTTCCACCATTTTCTTGGGTCCCTTTCTGTGGCCCTAGCTACCACAAGCCTTCTAGAAATTAGCATGAGCTTCTGGCAGTGGTTGTCACCCAGTATAATGATTCTGATAGTTCTTCATTAGTAACTCATCATTCTTCTCAGACTCGAGAAAGGTGGTAATAAGTTTTGAGTACTTGTATTTGGCTTGACGGTACTGCTACTAGAATGTCCTATGGGTGGGGTGGAATGTGCTCAAAATCTTGTCTATCATCTTAGTGTCTGTAACATTCTGGTTACAGAACGTAAGCTTGGCAACAACCTTATGAATGGTAGAATTATATGCTGACACCTTCTTGAAGTCTTGGAACCTTATGTTGGTGCACTCACACTATGCTTCATGTAGCATGATGGACCTTTCTTGGTCATAACTTTCTTTCAGGGAATTTCATAATGCCAATTAGTCCTCTTCTACCAGGTATTCAGACTTCAGGTCTAGATGGATGTGATGCCTCAATAAGTGCAATACTGCATATTTGGCGGCCTCAGGAATGGCAGGAGCCCCAACTACTGGTTGGGTAATGACAACATCGAGTGATCAAGCTGTCAAGTTAATCTTAACATCCATTGCCCATGTGAGCAAGTTACTACCATCCAGGGCGAGCTCAGCAAACTTCTTCTTCTGGGTGGATATTTTTTATACTATTCATGCAAACTTCTAAATTTATGATAGGTAAAAAGCATGACTACTGCTAAATAAGTAAGGTACGAATTTTATCTATCCAGTAGATATTATTCAAGATTTTCTGGATTTTTTTGGTAATTTTAATGAATTTCTGCTAATTAGTAAGCAATTTTTGGAATTACTAATAAGCAGAAAAAAATACTAAAGAAAATAAACCTAGAAACACATAATAATAACAAAGTGCTAAAAAATTATAATGAAGCACATACAACCTAAAAATTAATTTCTTTAGAAAGAAATCAAGTCAGTTGGGCTTATCCGCTATTTTGAAAAACTTCAGGGTCAACTTTTATAGTATTACCGCATTATCAGCAAATTTTTCTAATTTAGCTAAACTCCAAGGGGTAAATTGAAAAATGTCTACCAGAATATATTTTCTTCCCCTTATCCACCCGGGGGGCTATATGGCCCGACTTCGGCCCATATAGCCTCGTGGCCCATTAAGCCAGTGGCTAGGGTTAAAACCCTAGCCACTGGTGTCTCATCATACGACGGCGGCATAGGGGGCCAAGCGACGGTGCTAGGTGGCAGGCGGAGCAAAACACCGGCAGCATCAGCCATCGATGGTGGCTGGTGACCTTGGGCGCGAGCACGATGGCGCCGTTGGGGAAAAGGTCAAGCAGCAACGGCTGCAGGCGACCAGGCATGGAGGCAGCCTCGGGAGCGGCAGCAGCTTCGGGCGACCATCGAGCGGGCAACTTCGGCAGAGGTGGCAGGGAGCGACTTTGGGCAAAAGCAGCCAAAACAGCTTCTAGTAGCGGCACCTTACTTGGCTTTTGGTGGGGTTCCAAGAGCGGCATCAAGCGACAACTGACAGCGCCGTGTATGGGAGCGGCTGCAGCGAACCCCCGACGGTGACTTCCTGCCGAATCCGTGCGCATAATGCCGTTCCATTGCAAGATTTTGTTGATTGAAATAATACCTGAGTTTGATCTAATCCTAGCAAGTCGATTTCTAATCTATCTTTGAGACAGATCCAGATTCTAGCAGATTCATCTAACATATTCACAGAAGTGCATAAAAATCATGCCAGCAAATTACAGATTAATCTGAGATTATCGCAATTGGTCTACCGAATAGAGTGCGATTGATCTAATCATTGCATTGCAAACAATCTAATTCCAATCTAGATTAATCTATGAGATTACAATGCATAATAGATTGGTTTGTGGTTTGCATATCTTGCACCTTGTAGAGTGATTCGTACTGATAATGTGTTGAGAAATAACAAACACCAATACAATCCACCCCACCAATCAATAGAAAAAGACCAATGAACAATTGAGATAGAACATCAGATAACGTAGCCTTTATTAATTTCAGATCTCATCTCCTTATACATTGTAATCTCCTAGATTTCATAATAGGTGTAATCTCCTAGATTTCATAATAGGTATCATGTAGCCAATACTGTCCACGTCATTTGCCACGTTTTCTTCTCACGTACTAGTACGTTTTGTGACAGCAACGTCCACAATTACTTGGAAGTGAGCAATCCAACCGGTGTAGACAAGAAGGAAATGTATATATGCACTCGTATAGCTAGCGGCAGTGAAGTAGGAGTACATCACTTCTAGCCGGTTATTTACTGGACGATCTGAAAGATGCTACCCTCTTACTTTTTATTTGATATCCTATAATCTTTGTCTTTGATCACTAATACGTTGAAAACTACTTTAAATTGGTGGTACAAAAACTATATTATTAGATTTGTTTTTAAAAATATTTTATAATTTTATTAATATCTTGTTTTAAAGTTATAGAAGTAAAGATTATAGTCTTATAGACTATAATACATAAAAACATCAAACAAAAAAGAAAAGTCGAGCATAGTCCACCAATTTGTGCATGTTACTCATCAATGAAATCACTGTACAAAATATCTTTGACAGGGACTAGGGAGATCGAGACGGATCAATTCTGCAGCCACCGTGGTGAAGTGCTATATGACACTTTGGGATTTCAATTTCAAACTCAAAATATGTTAGAAGAAAGAGAAAGTTTTATGTGAATAGTAACCTTTGCATATTTTTTTCTTCTTTCCCTGTGACTATCATTTGTCAAAATTTTCTTTTTTTAGTACTTTCAAAATAGATTGAATATGAAGTTGAAATATTTTGAGAAGTAGATTTACATTTTTTTCGGATTTTTCAATTGATTTCGTCTGTTTAAATTTACATGTTGGTTGTAGGTAACGTCCAATGGTTGCAACTTGAAAGTAATTAAGGCTCATTTGATTAAGGGTTGGGTTATTTAGGTCTATCAGATTAATGGTTGGGTACTCTTTTTCTGAGAATTTTTAGCATCTTTTATTAGCATATGTAAACCACCCTAATTAGTTTTTGTTATGAAATAGATGCGCAGATTTCATATTTCCATGTTTTTGGTTTGAAACTTGTTGTGTTTCTTCATTTGTGTCCATGTCTTGATCAACACTGTAAACCCATTTGAGCAACCATGAATGGAAATTCACATGTATATAACCGCAGCAATCCTCTCAGAACATTTGTCCAAAATATGTAGCCACAGAATTGATCATATGTACTTGACATCCATGTCAGAGGTAATATATAGAGAAACGGTGAGCGTATTTTAGGTATAAAAAAGAAGGAAAAAATGTTTTTTCCCAGAACACAAGATCGAGTTGCTACTGCACCTCGTACTGACCGGTGCCGTCAATGCCGTCCAAATCATACGCAAAATGAGACACACAAAGGTGACCTACGACACGGACATAATCCTTATATCAAAGTGGGGGGGGGTTTCGCTCCACGGTCTGTTGTTTCCTTCGTTTGCCGACGCATGTGATGGGAGTGGCCGGTGCGAGCGATGTTCTACGCTGGATGGCGAGGCGCGGTTTTCGTGTGCTGCAGTTCGCCCGTGCCTTGTGAGAGACTGCGTTGCAAGAAGCTTCCAGCGAAAGTCTCCGATCGCAGCCCTCATGTCGATCGTTGCTACTACGATACATTGCTTCTTTGGTGGGTGTGTCCCTGACCCCTATGGCCCGCTGTTCCCTGTGCTGTTGTGATTTTCATTCCTGGTGTCGTTTTCGCTTTTCCCGATAGCTCACACATCCGAGCCGGATTTTGTCAGAGGTTTCTGTGTTTCGCTTAGTTCGCTTTGCGTCCGCCAGCTCTTGCTTTTTCTCCGTCTTGGGTCCCTGTTTACGGTTCTTGCTTCCTATGCGCCGTCTTCCATTTGTTGACGGTTCTTGTTCTTCCATCTTCGGTTGCCTATTTAGGAGTACGTGGTCTTCGTCTGCGAGAAACTGCTTGTTGTTTCCCTTTCGGTTTCTTGGTGGTTCCAGCTCTTTTGTCTTCGTTTTTTTAAAGGTACTGTTTTCTCTTCCTTGTTCTTGTGCCTTCTGCGTCCCATATGTTAGAATGTGAAACTCTTGGTTTTAGATACTGTCTATCCCCAGGTTAAACTGTGGATTTCTTTGTTTTAGCTATATATATACGTATATATATATATATATATATATATATATATATAGTATTTTTTGCCTTCAGGTTCTTTACTGTTTTCCCCCTCTCTGTAGTAGGTGCCTCTCTAGAATCGTTTACCTCTAAATATGTTCCCTGCCTCTACATAGATGTACTGCTCTTTCCGCCGTTTCCCGGTCTTGTTTATACAGATGTTTTGTGTTTTCCGTATTTCTGTTGGTGTTCTTCCCATAGCTTTTCCTTCTTGTCCTAATATTTACGTTGTGTTCTTTCCCATGCAGGAGCGCCTCTGGATAGGTCGCTAGATTCCATTCTGGAACACAGCTATTTTGCTCTTTGTATTCGTAAGCCGTTGCCTCCTCTCCTCTATCGTCGATGTTTTGTTATTGGTATGTTGCTGCTATCGTTATTGCTTTATTGCGTTTAGTGCTTTTTTGTTCTTGCTTGCATAGTGCCTTCTCTGCGATGTTGCCTGTCCGTGGTTTCATGTGTTAGGTAACTATTTACGTTGATGTCTGCATGCTACCGATGATGTTTCTTGCTATTAGCAGTGCTTTATCTATTCTTTTTTAAGTTTTATTCTTTTATTTGTGGTTCGAATATACTTCTGTTTCCTCATGCTGGTAGATATGTTTTACGTCCTTTATGCTCTCCGGTTTGCTCAGTGTTTTCGGTCTGTGTTCCATTCTGGGGCGCGGTTGTTTCCCTTCTTGTCTTCGTAGTATTTTTACATGGTTTTGCTGTTTGTTTATGGTATGAGGCTACAATGTGGGTGTTTTTTTAATTTGAATGCGAGATCTTTGGTTTTAGATGTTGCTTGTGCCAAACTTAAAATGTGGATCTCTTGGTACTAATCATATTGCCTATATCTTGGTTATGTATGTTGTTTGCTTCTATTATTCTTGCCAGCGTATTTCGTTACCATGCATACGAATTCTTTCCTCTCTCCCTTAGTATTAATGTTACGTTTTTCCCCATGCAGGGGTGCCTCCGAATAGCTCATTTTATTTCATTATAGATATATGGCTTATTTCCAGATAGGCTTCTGCTGTTCTTAGGTAAGATATAGATTTCTTAGATTTTGATATTTTTTTAGTAAATCCCTGCGTAGATCCTTTATTCGTTTTGCATTGCTGTCTACGTATGTTGTTTGCTTCTATTATTCTTGCCGCCATCTGTCGTTGCCGTCTATAGGAATCCTTTGCTCTTTGCTTTACTATTTATTTATGCTGTATGCTGTTTGCTTGTATTATTCTTGATAGCATTTCTCGTTGCTGTGTGCACAGCTTCTTTACAAATAATGGGTTTTTCTATGCAGGCGTGCCTCCGGATAGCTCGTTGTATTTCGTTGTGGAACACACCCGTTTTGCTTACTGTATTCGTAAGCTGTTCTTTTTTACTCCTCTACCGTTTATGTTTTGTTATCGCTATGCTATTGTTATCGTTCTTGTTTTACTATGTTTGGTGATTTCTCTCCCTATTTATTTATATGATGGGTCCCCTGTGATGTCATCTGTATATGTTTTCGTGTGTGAAGCACCTGCCCACGTAAACGTCTATACATTGCTGACAACAATTCTTGTTACCAAGAATGCTTCGCTTATTATGGTTGCTATTTATTATGGTTTTAAGTTTATTCTTCTGTTTGCAAGTCAAGTATGCTTCTATTTCCACATGCTGGTAGATTTATTCTATATTCTTATATGCTTCCTGGTTTGCTCTTTTGTTGCCACTATGCTATTGTTGTCGCTTTGTTTACTATGGTTTTAAGTTTGTTTATGTCCTTGTGTGCTTCATGGTTTGCTCTTTTGTTTCCACTATGCTACTATTCTCGCTTCGTTTATTACAGTTTTAGGTTTGCTTTCTTGTTTGTAAATCAAACACGTTTCTTTTCCCTCATGGAATGCTTTACTTATTATGCTTTTTATTTATTCTTGGTTTGCTCTTTTGTAGCTCCTATGCTATTGTTATCGTTTTGTTTACTACGATTTTAGCTTTATTTATATTCTTATATGTTTCATGTGTTCTTATGTGCTTCTTGGTTTGCTCTTTCATTGCCGTTATGGTGTAGTTGTTGTTAGTGTTTTATTGTGTTCAGCGTTTCCTCCATCCCCCTTGGTTTATTTATATGGTGGGTTCCCTGCGATGTCATTTGTGCATGTTTTTGTTTGTTAAATTTTTGTCAACGTAGACGTCCATACGCTGCTGACAATAGCCCTTGCTGCCAGGAGTGCTTTATTTATTATGTTTTTAAGATTATTCTTCTGCTTGCAAATTAAATATGTTTTTTCCCCTCGTTACAATAGTCCTATGCCCTATTTATGATATCTTTTGGTACTAGCACTGCCTTATTAATAATAGTTTGTAGATTACCCTTCTATTTGCAGCCTAAGTATGCTTTTGCTACCTCACGTTGGTAGATCTGCTTTATGTTCTTATGTGCTTCCTGTTTTGCTCATGAGCTGATATCTTTCTGTTCTGCTTCTTGTTATTAGCTTCCTGTCTGGATTGTTGCTCCCTATCTTTTGTTGCTTCCTGCCATGGATTCAGCGTCTTCTGCTAGAGCTCAGCATCAAGAGGTTCTGCGTGGAAAGCAACCAGTTAGGTCAGCGTCGTCGCTATTACCGCCTATGGATAGTTTGCGACCTTCCTTTCTAGTCCCGCTTTCGCAATCATCAATAAACCCATGTATGATTGCTATTGATGTTTTATGCTTTTTGTACCCGATATCTTTCTCATTTTCTCAGCCCTGTAAGTCGGTGTTAGTTGTCCATTGAATCGCATTATTTCCCCCCCCCCCCTTTTGTTATTCTACAGTGCTTTCCACAGCCGTTAGTGCATCCCTTCCATGGAAACGGCAACAAGGTTGCTCACGGTTTTTATAAACATTCCTTTCTTCTTTTTTGTTACCTTTTGTACGTATTTCCCTTTTACTTCCCTCTCCTGCTTTTTTGTATGATAGGAAACCATTTTTCTCCGTTGGTTAGCGCCTCTGAGGTAGCCAGCAATAGGAAAAAAAAGGAGGTTATCCAATTTGCTCCGTACAGCTGTTAGAACAGGTTTTTCCCCTTTGTTTTCCCTTTTCGAATTAAACTTTTGTTTTCTTGCTATGTATTTTTTTTTGAACCATACAACTTTCGATGTGTTTTTCTCCTTGTTTTGTATCCCATCCCCTACACATTTCAGGTGATGCATTCCCTTTTAGTTTGAACTCGTTTAGAGAACCAAGTGTTCTTTCTAAGGAACAAATTTATTGCTTAAAAGGTTTGACAACATCATCCATTCTTCATCGTTTTTTAGTTTCCTTCTGTTTGTGTTGCTGTTTGCTCATGTTTTTCATGTTGCTATTGCACCTGTTTGTTCTTCTTTGTTCAGCGCTGCTTTCCCTACATTGTTTCAGCAACGTATGGTGATCGTTCATATTAAGGGTGTCCAGATTACGAATGTAATAAATGTTGTGCCGTTTTTTGGTTCCAAGAAAGATCTCAGCATAGGAGTTCTTCTAGACATCAACAGATTGTTTATAATAAGTGTTGTCGGGGTGGAAAGGTTTCCCTTCCACCCCATAAAGAATTCCCACCTCCACTTCGAGATCTTATTGGTTTTGATAAAGGTTCTCGCTTAAATGAATTTATGCGTTTAATACGCCATTACAATTCCTTGTTTGCATTCACTTCCTTGGGCGTAGATGTTGACAGAACTATTAATACCGACGGAGGTCCCTATGTTTTCAGTATAAATGGTGTGTAACACCCCAGTCAAACAAAGACCCAAAATGCCACCAAACTAGAAGTAAAACAAAGTTAACTAATTACGTTAACAAAATTTTGGCAGAGCCTCCCCTGTTTATCCATCCAAATCAGGGATTTCACAAACAGTAACAATTATAATGGACAAACCTCGAGTAACAAATTCAAAGTTAACCAATTAGATTAAAAAGTACTAAATCATTTATGGATATAATGCCTAGAGAAAGAACAAGAGTATCATGAATAATCTAAACTATTATTACAATTAAAATCCAAGGGTAATAAACAAATGATTCTTAAATAGTCCTTGCGTCCTATGTTTAATTCTCTTCCTTTATTTCCATTATGTGTGGAACGTGCCAGTGCAACTAATTTATTCCTTCCCTTTCCCCAAGCATGCCGATCTCATAAAGGTACCTAAAAAAACAAACAACAATAAGAGTGAGTCCAACGACTCAGCAAATATAATGGATAGTGACAAGCGCATTTATAAATATCATTTCCCAAATCCATCCATCAACCATATAGTCAAGCCATGCTATGCAAGATGATCAAAAAGCTCTTTATCTCTTTCTCTTTTGCATTTTACCGGTAATACAGAGTGTGCATCTGTCGACGCACACCCATGCATCCCTAACGGACAACGAGAATCCAGACCCTGGTACGCCTACATTACGCGGCCAAAAAATCTGGAAAAAATACAGTAGAAGTGTATCATTGTTCTCTACGTTTTTCCTTTTGGGGAGACCCTCGGGAAAACGATGGAAAAATCGTTTTTGGGGTCATAACCGCACGAACAGAAACACTGCGCGAATCAATCTACAGGCAGGCAGCAGGGATTCTCTAATCGGGGGTTCTAAATTCTAATCCCCACCAAAATCTTGGGCTAAGAACCCTAAAATAGCATAAATCAAATGGATTGGGATGAGAGAGAATTACCTAGGGATTTGGGATCACCCCTCTTCTTCGTCTTCTTCTCCTTCCCTTCTTATTATTTTAGACTATTCTGAAAAATTTATTTTCACCTCCCGCGATTTACCAAAAATCCAGGCGACTCCGCGATTAATTTAAAAACTAACGCCGAAGCGACGTTCAGGATATTACATTCTCCCCACCTAAAAAGGATTCGTTCTCGAATCTAACTCGTCAACCCACGAGACAAAAGAACCATCAAGGAAAGAACAACCAAATGATAGAACATCCCAAGGATAGAATATACCAAGGGAACAACAACTACGGGTACTCTTCCGCCTCGAAGTGCTCGGGCTCTTCTTAAGCATCCGGTCTTCAAGCTTCCACGTCGCCTCCCACTCGGACTGGTTCGTCCAGAGGGTCTTCACATGCTTGAAGGCCCTCTTCCTTACAACCAGTTCCGGCGAGTCCACGATTCATGCTTATCGACACCGAGCCCCCGCAGCCCTTCGGTCGGCTCTGAGCGGCCAACAGGTCCTGCCGTTCTCACCAAAATTCCCCGCCACAACTATTAAACCTCTTATTAAATATAATCAGAATAATACATTTTACCCCTTCAAAAGAATTTGACCGCAAATTCCACTCACATAATTCTACTCGAAGCACAAATATTATCTTTTACAAATAGAACCCAACAAAAGAAAAACAAAGGATTCTCAAGCAACACACTAGCAACTAACTTTCCTTTCAAGGACCACAATCCAAATCAAATGATTCACCACAAAATATTTTTCACTCTCCAAGTAAACAATTGGAGAAACCACACCACATAAGCCAAAAGTGAAAAGCACTCGAAAGTCCAAAACAATCATTTTCTTTTCTCAACTGGAAAAGACTACGCCTCAATAATAAACAACTCAATTTGCAGATGACCTCTGCCAAAACACACAGCATAAACAAGAATCAAGCGAGCATTTTACTACTCGAGATATCATTAATTTTCCAATCCATTTCCTTTCAAAATTTCCACTTTCTTGAACAAAGTATTTCCAACTCATCGCCTAACATACCCTCTCATTTAACTCAAGTTGGCTACCTCAACAATAAGCCCAAACTGAGTACATCATCTACACCTTTGTAGAGAGACTCACTGCTCCCAAAAAAACATACTCCAGCCAAGACCTTGACCAACGAAATTATTTTGAGAAATAATTCCTAATGAGCCTCAATCCCTCAAGGATAACGACCCAAAATTCTTGTCACACCCACACATAATCATTAGTAGCACCTCGAGGATGCTATCCACAATCATCACCCTATTTGGTATCCACTCTGTTCCACTACTCTTACATAGAGACACTGGACCTCCAAGGTTCTAGCATAACAAAACATGAAGCCCAGATTCAGCTTTCAAGATCCTACAACAAACTTCCCGTATAAGATAGGGAAACCTCAGGTGAAAACCCGACTATTCCACAAGTAACATACACTCAATTCTTAACATCAACAAATTATTTGGCTTCAAGTCAACAAATTATTTGGCTTCAAGTCAAACATTCTATTTAAATCAAATCCTTCCTAAGGATTACTTCACGAAAACCATATATCACCCAATGCATCTCAAACATCGTGATATTTAGGACTTCCACAAAAACATCTACTAGATCACCACTAACCAGTTGCCATCACGCAACACAAGGCTTCGCAATACAAATCGATTACTCTTTCTCAGAAAATGAGGTAAGAAGAGATAAATCCCAGTACACAGAAATCCGCTATCATTCACAGCAGCCAAAAGACCAAGAGAACAATAAATAGCAATGAGGTTGGAAAAACACAAGATGAGATCACCTAAACCTCAAATACTTCTAGTACAACTCTTTCTTTTAACAAGAAATAATTTTCTTTGATTACAGCATCTCGCCAATTCCATCAAAAGATGTTTGAAGTCCACAACGCAAGATTCAGATAAAAACCAATAAAATCATTCAACACGCTGCTTTACTCAAGGCAATAACGACTACCACACTAGTCATAAGGTCAAAAAAATCCCAACCGGAAAACTCAAATCCTTTAATTCAATTAGTGTCATGGAACTATCAAATTCTTTTATTTATAAAACTCTCAACACAATACTCCCAACCACCTACTGTTAATTGTATTAACAACAAGATAAAACATTCTTTGCAAGAATCATCATATCCTCTTACTACTTCATATCTTCCAAAAGGAACACCATATATCACTTCATCATATTCTTATTATCTAAATAAGATTTCAACTACTTAACCTAGGAAAAACCTAGAGCACAAGCCACAATATTGAAAACAAACTCTTTAACAGGTTGATATTGAACATGACAACCTCACAAACATACTAGTATAAATCTCTTATTAGATTTCATTCATTTAACTCTTACTGATGCTCAACTCTAATTTAGCAAAAATTAAATGCACTCTAGCCATTACTGTCAATAATTGATTATTATTTTTCATCATAGCAGCATTCATGATCCTATCTCTGATTTGCAATCATAAAGCAATTATAAGCACAGATTCAATATTCCACCTAATGTTCAGATATTAGAACAAAATAAATTTAAACATCAATAATACCAGCTTAATAAGATAAGATTCAATAAGTCAATACATCAGCCTTCATCTATTTCTTTATTCATGTTTCAATAATTTAGAAGTTGTACATGCTCATCAAGTATGTAAAAAGAGGACATACTAAAGGTTAATATTATTAAGACAATATTCCAACAACTCCTTACTCAACCATCCCTAGTGGTCAGATTAATTACTTAAAATCAATCAATCCAATCTATCCAACAAGTTGGTAAATTAAAATAATCATAATAATCAAACCAATTCTTTTTTTCATATTTCTCAATAAATGCATGAGTTCTAAACATGTATAGACAAATTCTTAGCCACAATTCTTCAAGAAACTATAACAGGACAATATCATATTAATCAACATCACTTTTAAGGATATTGGTAGAAATTAATTATGTACCACGCTAGCATCTCAACTTGATAATTCACAACTTATCAATTACTTGCATAATTGTCACCTCCTACTCAGACACAACAAAACATCACAAAGAGTTTTAACACTTCCTTTTAGAAAAGAGAGGAATCAATCTTTAATAGTCGAAATAACTCAAAAGAAATGCATAAAGCCAAGGCTTCGCAAACAACAAACTTCCAACATAAAGCTTTATTTTTTTTTCCAAAATATCAAACGAATAAATGAGTCATATTTTCTAGTAGGAAAAAATGGGAACAACATGAAAACCAATCTCACCAATTAACAACGCTCACGAGCAGCAAAAGCATCTCATCTATCAAAAGAAAACAACAGTTGCCTCAAAACGATTGGAGGCCTTTTGGCACCCAACCACTGCAATAAACCACTAACCCAAGAGAAATATCGTTAACCGCAATAGGTCAAGAATTGGCAAAAATCAACACAAGAAAGATAACAACTTTTTAAAGAAACTTACCCACAACATCCGCAACTAAATTACCCGAGGTAACTGCATTACTAACCCCATACCACGAACGGTGGTATTAATAATTAATGCCCAAGGCAACAACTACAACATGTACATCTTGTCAATGACTATCCTCACTCATAGAAGACATAGAAGCAAATCATAATTATGCAAGATCATATCATAACATAAATCATCAATACAACATGTCAAAGTATAAATGCAATGCTTGACCCATCCCATCCTACTGTGCACCAATGTGTCAATTTAATAATTTAATTACCACGGACCTAACGCCCGCTCTGATACCAACTATAACACCCCAGTCAAACAAAGACCCGGAATGCCACCAAACTAGAAGTAAAACAAAGTTAACTAATTACGTTAACAAAATTTTGGCAGAGCCTCCCCTGTTTATCCATCCAAATCAGGGATTTCACAAACAGTAACAATTATAATGGACAAACCTCGAGTAACAAATTCAAAGTTAACCAATTAGATTAAAAAGTACTAAATCATTTATGGATATAATGCCTAGAGAAAGAACAAGAGTATCATGAATAATCTAAACTATTATTACAATTAAAATCCAAGGGTAATAAACAAACGATTCTTAAATAGTCCTTGCGTCCTATGTTTAATTCTCTTCCTTTATTTCCATTATGTGTGGAACGTGCTAGTGCAACTAATTTATTCCTTCCCTTTCTCCAAGTATGCCGATCTCATAAAGGTACCTAAAAAAACAAACAACAATAAGAGTGAGTCCAACGACTCAGCAAATATAATGGATAGTGACAAGCGCATTTATAAACATCATTTCCCAAATCCATCCATCAACCATATAGTCAAGCTATGCTATGCAAGATGATCAAAAAGCTCTTTATCTCTTTCTCTTTTGCATTTTACCGGTAATGCAGAGTGTGCATCTGTCGACGCACACCCATGCCTGTACCACCTGGTACAGGGACCAATTGCCCATACTCCACAAGTATGGGGACCTTTAGCCTGTTATGTCATCAACATGACGGAGACCTCGGCGCTTAGTCAACTCGTGACTAAGACTTCAATAGATCAACATGATGTATATGCGTGAATGTCTCAATAAAATAAATTTTTGCATTCACATTATCCATGCACCAGAATTATTCATGAACATTGTAAATTGTAATCATCCATAAACAGCACCAATACATTCTTCCCACAACCACGACACATATATATGTTCATAATATGGATCAAACATCGACATTCCACACTATCAAATTTAAACCATCGTTATACTTGCCTCTACCGACGAAGCGACGAAATCACGCGCGTTCAGAAGCGAAACCGTCTGTCCAAAAAGATACCTCTCAGCACACATTACAACAATGAAAACGTGACTCTCGAAGAAAAGATATCGCTAAGCCCCAAAACCCCACAACATCCTTTCCCGCGTAACGGTTCTACAATATTCCCACTGCAGCGGTGCTGCTTAATATTTTCTTATCTTTAAAAATATAAAACTAATCACAGCAAAAGATACATATCTGGATTCCTCACTTAAATACCTACACTTTTCATGTAGATCATATATTTTTATCTTGTCATTAACAAGGTGATATCTAATGCACAAAACAGAGGACGTCCTCTGTTCTGAAAGTCTGGACAGCCGACTTGTAACGCATCCCCAGAACAGATCAAGGCTCTAAAAATTCTGGTTCTTTTATAGAAGCTAGATTACTGAATTCCCTACCGTTTTCTCAATTATAACCAAAAATTTAAAAATCATCTTCTACCCCTAATTCCCATCTGAACAGCGGTTTGTCCCTATCTGCATTCCTGACGGACAGCGAGAATCCAGACCCTGGTACGCCTACATTACGCGGCCAAAAAATCAGGAAAAATACAGTAGATGCGTATCGTTGTCCTCTACATTTTTCCTTTGGGGAGACCCTCGGGAAAAATCGTTTTCGGGGTCATAACCACACGAACAGAAACACTGCGTGAATCAATCTACAGGCAGGCAGCAGGGATTCTCTAATCGGGGGTTCTAAATCCTAATCCCCACCAAAATCTTGGGCTAAGAACCCTAAAATAGTAGAAATCAAAGTGATTGGGATGAGAGAGAATTACCTAGGGATTTGAGATCACCCCTCTTCTTCCTCTTCTTCTCCTCCCCTTCTTCTCCTCCTTCTCTTCCTCTTCTTCTCCTTCTTCTCCTTCCTCTTCTCCTTCTTCTCCTTGCACAAGGGAAGCACCAAAGGGGAGCGAGAGGGCGCAAGGAGGGTGGGGGGTGGCGGCTTGGGGTGGGAAAAAGGGGAGGGAGGGCTCCCCAAGGGGTTTATAAAGGGAGTGCTAGCGTTTGGGAGGGGTACGGGCCCCCGTTTGGGCTGACTGGCCCAAAGGAGCTGGCCCGCCCCTCCGGATAGCCCAAAACCTCTTAATTAATTATTATAATTCTCTTTTTATTATTTTAGACTATTCTGAAGAATTTATTTTCACCTCCCGTGATTTATCAAAAATCCGGGCGACTCCGCGATTAATTTAAAAACTGACGCCGAAACGACGTTCAGGATATTACATGGTGTCGTTCATCACTTTATTGGTTCATTACTCCCTATGCCAGGCCAGAAACCCCAATATGCTCAGCTATCTATTTATGATACGTTCAACGAAGCTGACAACAGATTGTCTATATTCACTGAAGACAGTGATATGCGCGAAGAAGGAGATCCTGATATTATTGCTTCTTTAATTGCTATGCTTGACTGTTGCAATCTGTTGGTGAAAAAATTCAGAATGGCACGTGACCGCCTGTTTTGTGAAGAAAACCCAGAGATTTATATTTGCCTCATTGGTTCGTCTGATGACCATGGTGATCGATATTCTTTGCCAACAATGCCTGAGCTAGCTGCTTTGATTGTAGGGGAATTATCATTAGAGAATAACAAGTTTGATATAGTTGTTGAAACTCACTGTGATGAGCTCAAACAAATATCACCTTTGAATCCCACTCTGATGCCTCTACAGTATCCACTGTTATTCCCATATGGTGAAAAAGGCTTCCATCTTGGGATTAAGTATAAGGAAACTGACACTGGTTTGTCATCAGCTCGAGATGAAGTGTCTATGCTCCAGTATTACTCTTACGAATGTCATTACCGAAAAAAGAGCCAAATCCTTGACATGTTGTGGTCGTCTTTCAAACCAGATACAAGTTGATTGCTATTCATGTCTTGAAGCAAGCCGTCATTCATTTCATTTTTTCAATCAGGATGTTTTAAGATCAGAAACATACCAGGGCATTTCTGATGTGCTTGGTCAAGGCACATCTCAGGGCAGAAATATTGGTGTAAAGATTTTGCTTCCTGCGAGCTTTACAGGCAGCCCTCGATATAATGCACTGAATTACCAGGATGCTATGGCAATTTGTCGTGAGTATGGTGCTCCTGATTTATTTTCTACCTTCACATGCAATTCAAGGTGGCCAGAAATTATAGACGCACTCAAGTACGAGCCTGGGCAAAAATATTCTGACCGTCCTGATATTGTAACTCGTGTTTTCCATATGAAGCTTGCTGAATATATTTCGGACATCAAAGCTGGTTACACTTTTGGTGTTGTGCGAGCAGGTTAGCTTTTTTGTTTTTCACCATAAATATGCTGTTATTTTTGTGCTTATACATTCTTTTTCTGTCCTAATTTTTCCTTTTGTTCTTAACAATGCTATACACCATTGAATTCCAAAAAAGAGGTCTGCCTCATGTTCATACCCTTATATGGCTTTCTAACCATACCCCTAACATACCTGCTGGATTCATTGATAATTTTATATGTGCTGAAATTCCTAATCCAGCTATTGATCCACTTGGTTATTCTCTTGTTGAAGAATTTATGATGCATGGTCCATGTGGAGATCTTAATAGAAAATGCTCATGCATGAAAGATGGATTAGGTTCAAAGCGATATCCCAAGCAATACAACCCATAAAATTTCTATTTTCCCCCCCTTTGCAATTTACCCACTTAGATTTATTATAAAGTAATTACAATACTACTTTACTAAATCCTTTCTACGATTACACATGTTTCTCTTTACACATATTCCTCTTAGTTTTAGTTGCTACAACAGTATTCCCCCTTTTCCCTACTACTCTCCTCTTTGTAAAACCTTTTCTTTCACTTTGATTTCTTAAGATGGTCCAACGTTTTAAAATACTTCAATCAGTACATACTTCCACATAAAATATTTACTTAGTTAGAAAACATAATAACATCCGATACATATAAAACCGTACAACCTATAATTACAGAGCACACACCATAACGCATTGCACAACTGTTAAGCTATTTTTTTTACGCAAGCAAAGATACCCTCAAACTGCATTTATATTCTTACCATTTACATATTTACATTTTTGCCAAATTTAGTGCCACAGATTCTTTATTATCTTTGTTTTTTACCTAATGTGTTCTCCTTCTAATCTTTTACAGGAATACCTTCACAGGACTCACTAAGTTGTACATTGTTGGAGCAGAAATGTTTTCCTTCTAGCCCAAAAAATCCTCGCCTTAGTTTACTCTCAGTACCTTCTATTAATTCTATTTGTAAGGTATTTTCGTTCAATCTCAATGAATACTTATTCCCCGTTCTTAATTATGGCATACAATATATTCTTATTTTGATTCCTGTTATCGTACTCACAAGATTCCCATACTATACAGGGCTACCTCTATATATACTACCTGTATACAAATATTCCTTCACATATTTTTATACTTACTGATTTCTACGTTTCATAAATTAAACTAAAATATAAATCTTTTCTTAAATTATATAACCAATTTGGTATAATCCATTCATTCTGTACCGCCTTACTTTAGTTCTTCGTACATACACCGAATACTCGCTACAAAGTGCTCTTCCGCTAACACCATTACCATTTTTTCTTCTTGCTACCTCCGTATCAGCTTTTCGAGAACTTTGCCATATATTTTTTCAGCGCTTTGCCTTTTTGTTTCCTACTCCTACTTCCTCTCTTTTTGTTTAATATCCTACAACACGATTTATATACTTCCATCCTTTTGATTTTTAGCCTCATTCTAACCCTACTGTAGCACATTACCTTTTTAGCCATTGTGATACTCTCTCATTTTTCTAACTTAGTCTTTATCATCGTATTCGCTTCTTCCAATGTTATACAACCATACCTTCCAGCATCCCACAAAACTATGTATTACCAAAACGTAATCATCTCCTTTCTAATACTAGAACATCCAACAGCTTAGTTTATTTTCTACTCATGTTTGTCTTTCCTACATTGTTTATGCCTGGTCTGATCTAATCTTAGCTTTTCGTTATTAACCAGATGGTTCATATCATACATTCAAAACCAGAACAGCTACCAGGTTGGGTCATAGAGCTATGAAAAATACAACAATACCTAGTGTTGTAGGGGTGGCCCCCACCTAAACCCAGCTAGCCTGTTGAGAACTATGTAATAAGGAAGGCTTTGGTGGGAAGCTACGGTTGTAAAGACACTCCCTACGAGGGTACATGTATATATATAATATCGAGTCTTGGGAAAGTCCCGAGAGGTCATTTGCTCACCTAACTCTCCACCACCATACTCTCTCTCTGTTTGGTCTGTAGCCACAACAGTTGGCGCCGTCCGTGGGGAGGACGGAAGCAAGCCTCAAGACTGCAAGAAGGAGGATGGCACCGAAAAAAGCTTCGTCATCAGTGGCGAGGAAGAAGGAAGCGGCCGCGGCGAGGCCCCGCGTCAGCACCAGAGCTTCGGCATCGGCGGTCGGGGAAGAAAATGACGACGCTCATCGCGTGACCATCGACGCCATCGACCCCGCCACCTCCGACACCATCGACCCCGCCACCATCGACGCTATCGACCTCGCCACCACCGACGCCATCGACCCCGCCGCCATTGACGTGACGATCGGCCCCAACCCACCCGTTGCACCCCAACCCGCCATTGGCGCGACGAGTCACCTTGACGACACCGGCCGGGCGTTAGGGAGCGGTAGCCGCCATCGACCCCGCCGCCATTGACATGACGATCGGCCCCAACCCACCCGTTGCACCCCAACCCGCCATTGGCGCGACGAGTCACCTTGACGACACCGGCCAGGTGTTAGGGAGCGGTAGCCTCGACGGTTGTAGAGGCGCGACCACCGCCTCTGCACCCGGTGCGGAAGTGCCAAGCGGCCCCACCGTCGGCACCGAACTCCACTGCGCGGACGCGAGGATCAACCTAAGAGTGCAAGCAGCGGTCGCGACAACATCGACCGCACTACCAGGCACGCCCGCCGCCCCATCTACGCCCACCACGGAGAATGCCCTGCTGGCGGCCCTTGGCACGCTCCAGCGGGAATTGGTGGATCTCAAGGGGGCCGTGAGGAGCATGCAAGAGGCTCGGGCTCCGCCGGCCCCACTAGTGGTCGCGCCGGAGCCTGTGCCCGAGAGGGCGGACAGCCGCGACGCCCCAACTTCCACCAGCGCCATAGCGCGTGGACCCGAATCTCGCTATCGCGGGCTGCGGCAAATCCGTGGCGGAGGATTTCAAATTTCCCAGCTCTGTTACATCGTACAAAGGTGACACGGACCCCCGAGAGTTCGTGCGCGTGTATGAAACCGCCATAGAGGTGGCAGGCGGGAACGACACCACCAAGGCGAAGGGGCTCCTGCTTGCGTTACAAGGAGTGGCGCTTTCATGGTTCTTTATCATAGAGCCGAACTCCATATATGCACGGGAGCAGGTACGCGACCGCCTCTATAACAATTTCCAGGAGAACTACATTGAGCGCGTCGACGCAGATCAACTCTTCGCCATCAAGCAACAACCATCGGAAAGGCTCCGTGAGTATTTCAAACGCTTCGCGAAGGTCTGCTGCCAGGTCAAAGACGTCAACGAGACAACAATAATCAACGCAGCGGTGCAGGGTCTTCGCCCAGGACCACTGGCCGAATACAACGCGCGCAAGCCGATCAAGACAGTGGCGAAACTCTTCAACAAGACGGAGGAATATGCTCGGGCGGAAGAAGACGCAAAGCGGCGCTAGGACAACGACGCTGACGTCAACCCAGTGGGAAGCATCACGAAGAGCGCCGACCCATCACAAGCAAGTTCCTCGCAGAGCAAGCGCTAATAGGTGATGTCGAAGGACACCTCCCGGCACAAGGACATGCTGGCTGACAAGGCCCAGCGCGGCCGTCAAACGTCCTGGCGAACCCAGCACGTCTTTGACATTGAGGCTGGCTCCGAGGACAACGCCCCTGCCAACCGCGGGACAAGGGCCCGACGAGGTCGGGGGCGAGGCTGAGGACGGGGTCGCGACGGTTGGGCCCGGCGGTCTGGCGACTGCGGTGCCACGGTGGTGCGAGGTACACGGTCAAGGCAATCATGATACCCGCTCCTGCACCACCATCGCAACACTTCGCCAAAGCGCCGCCAGAGACAGGGATGTCGAGACGCGCTCACCCATCGTCGCGCACGTTCAGCAGCCACCGGTCGGCCCCCTGAGGATTTGCAATCAGGAGCCGCAGCCTCAGGAGGGCCTCCGGCGGACACAAGCCCAGGTGCAGCAACCCCAGGAAAGCCCCCTGCGGATCCATACATTGGAGGGCGCCCCGCGCAGGGTCATCAACGTCATCTCCGGTGGTTCCTCCTTGGAGTTTACCTCGGAGCGACAGCGCAAAGCCTACGTGCGGAGGCTACACCACGTGGCGGCATACCCAGCTCAGGCGCCGCCCGATCGGCGCGACGCGCAATCACCTTCCGCGCGGTGTGCGAAGGCGTGGAGTTCCCCATCGAGATCCCTAGTCATCCGGTCGCGGTCGGCGGAGTGCGATGTCCGCGCGTCTGATTGGCGAGGCAGCTCCGCGAACGTCCTGTTCGCACAGGCCTTCGACCAGATGGTAATCCCTCGAAGCCGCCTAGGCCCTGACGAACCCCATTGCAGGGCTTCGGAGGTCAGCCCCTATTGGCGTTGGGTCAAATATCTTTACAGGTCTCCTTCGGCTAGGATGACAACGTGGCAACCAGGGACGTCACTTTCAATGTCGTCGATATCCAGTACCCCTACAATGTCATTCTGGGGCGACCAACTCTTAACTCCTTTGGGGTAGTACCGCACCATGGATTCCTATGTGTAAAACTTCTGGGCCCACGAGGTGTCGTCACCATCTTCGGCGATCAGCACGTGGCTCGGCACCTGGAGCATGGAACCCGAAGCCCAAGCCTGGGAACCCACCGCGGTCCTTAGGTCAGGCGCGCCCATACACGCCCTGCGACAGCCCAAGCACAAGAGGCTTCGCATCTCATCACCACGACAACGAGTCCTGTGGTTAGTTCATAACCCCTTTTGTACTCGCTCACCCGCGCAAACGGGAATTTAATAAAGTTCGCCATTTGCAAGGCTATTCGTGGAACCCCCCCCACAAATGTACGGAGGCTCGCCCCCGCACGCACTCCACGGAGTATAAATAAGACGCAGATGTTTTCCCTGCGCACTCTACTGAGTATAAACAAGACGTAGGATTCGCGCACTGGTGTTGTCACCACGCGTACTCCCCGGAGTATAAAGACGTGGTTGATGTTCCCACGCACCGCACGGAGACCCACCTCCGCACACGAAGACATGGAGACTCACCTCCGCACGCGCACCACATGGAGACTCATCTCCGCACACGCACTCCACGGAGACTCACCTCCGCACGCACTCTATAGAGTATAAATAAGACGTAGCGACGAGATCCGCCTCCGCACGCACTCTACGGAGTATAAATAAAACGTAGCGTCGAGGTCCGCCTCCACACGTACTCTACGGAGTATAAATAAGACGTAGCGATGAGGTCCGCCTCCGCACGCACTCTACGGAGTCTAAAGAAGACGTAGCGATGAGGTCCGCCTCCGCACACACTCTACGGAGTATAAATAAGACGCAGCGAGGGGACACCTCTACGCGCACTCTACGGAGTATAAATAAGACGCGGATGTTTTCCCTGCGCACTCTACTGAGTATAAACAAGACGCGGATGTCCCGCGCGCGTGATGGCGTACCCTCCGGCATTCAAGTAAGTCGTGGTTGATAGTCCCACGCATTCTCCGGAGTACAAACAAAGACGCGGATGTTTTCCCTGCGCACTCTACTGAGCCTAAATAAGACGTGGAAGTTTCGTGCACGCAAGGGCGTACCCTCCAGAATTTAACTAAGTCGTGGTTGATAGTCCCACGCATTCTCCGGAGTACAAACAAAGACGCGGATGTTTTCCCTGCGCACTCTACTGAGTCAAAATAAGACACGGATGTCCCGCGCACGCGCTGGTGTTCTCACCGCGCGTACTCTCCGGAGTATAAATAAGACGTGGATGGTATTCCCACGCACTTGCCGGAGTCCACATACAACGGCGCACGGACCCCCGAGGCTCCGCGCGATCCCGGCAAACTGTGCAAGTCGCATGGACGGGCGGCCGCGAGTATAGGAGCGAGGCGCAGGAGCTCAACATGGGGCCCGCGCTTCGTACTTCTGCAAGCCGATCAAGCAGGTGGCGCAGGAGCTCGATGGCCAGCGCCTCCACAGCAGGGCCGAGCAACCACACGCTCCCAGCGAAAGCGCCTTGCAGACGCAGACCCTCAAGACGGAGAGCGCCCAGGGCTCCCCCGAAAGCCTACCGCCCCGAGCTGAAGGAGCCGGCACCCGCCCTCGAAGCAGCGTGGCTCCCTACAGCACCACAAGCTAGCCCCCCTCCCCTCCTTTCCTCACCCCAAGCGTCCACTAGCTAGGGGAGGAGACGGGGGAGAGAACAGGTGCCTGTACGGGATAGCAGGGCGGGACGAAGCCTCGCCGGCGTGCCATAACAGTCTACTCTTGAAGTTAGGAGCGCCCTGAATGAAGTACAAATGAATTGCCCACTACCCCGCACCACCCGCAGCTCTTCGGCGCGCGAGTGGGGGGAAAACACATCGTGGCGGTGCATCCCCCAGAAGAGGCGGGACACCCGACCCCGCGATCGCCCAGGCGGCATCAGCCGCCTGCAGCCCCACGCTCATCGGCGAAGTTGGAACAAAATGAGTCTGGGGTGCGGTGTATGGAAGGCGAGTGCCGCTCCACTCGGCCACCCGCCCCTTTTAAAGAGCCCCAGAGGCAAGACCGCGGACAGTACGCCCAAGAGTCCCATCGACGCCCCAGGGCACATGGTGCGGCAAGGTTTCCCCATTCCACGCGTCCCCCCATCTTGCGAGGCCCGGAGCGAGGAACGATGGCCACGAGACACCTCCCTTGCAGCCGTACCGCACCATGTGCGGACCCCCGTTGATCCCGCCTCAGCTGTCCCATCGGCGCCCGAAAATATAGCGCAACAATGCCACCCGTGAGGTCCACCATTGACCACCAGGGACAGGACCTACGAGGCTAGGTCCCAGTCCCTCCTCAAGCATACCCTGTCCTGCCCAACGCAAGCGATAGGGGACGAAGCGCTCGCGCGTCTACATCGACTAAGGCACCAGCTCCGCTGCCACCACTTCGAAAGGTAGGGGACGGAGCGCTCGCGCGTCTACATCGACTAAGGCGCCAGCTCTGCTGCCACCACTTCGGGAGTAGGGGACAGAGCGCTCGCGCATCTACATCGACTAAGGTGTCAGCTCCGCTGCCACTACTTCGGGGGTAGGGGACGGAGCGCTCGCGCGTCTACATCGACTAAGGCGCCAGCTACGCTGCCACCACTTCGAAAGGTAGGGGACGGAGCGCTCGCGTGTCTACATCGACTAAGGCGTCAGCTCCGCGCCACCACTTGAAAGTGCGGGGCGGGCGCTCGCGCGTCTACATCGACTAAGCGCGCGGCTCCACGCCACCACTTCGAAGGTAGGGGCGGGCGCTCGCGCGTCTACATCGACTAAGGCGCCAGCTCGCGCCACCGCTTGAAGGTAGGGGCGGGCGCTCGCGGCGTCTACATCGACTAAGGCGCCCGGCTCGGCGCCACGGTTGAAAGGTAGGGGCGGGCGCTCACGCGTTCGGCGGCTCGCCCCACCTCCACGCCTACCCCAGGTGTCTGCCCCAACCAGCAAACCCCGCCACGAAGAAGACGCAAAGCAAACGCATCCATAAACAACAGCAAAGATGAATTTCCCGACTTGTCCACCACACCGCTACTATATTCTTACAAAACCCGCCGGGCCGGCACTACTCGTCACGGCCATTGGGGCGACCCTTCGCGCCAGAAGTCTCGCCGTAGGGTCGATTCGCCCAGAAGTCAATGGAGTCTTCGGCCCGCCACCAGCACGTAAGCGGCGCCGGGTTACAACGTCAGAAACCAGCAGCAGGTCCCCATCGAGCAGCTGCTCGCAGCAAAGTGGCAAGATCGATCAACGAAGTAAAGCAGTTTGCAATTCATTCGCGGCATGGTGTACACAAGGTTACAACACACACCAAGCGTACAAGAGCCCAGAGTCACACCTGCTTTGGGCCGTCGGTCTCGCCATCGTCGCGTCGCGCAACTTCGTCAAGCCACTCGCCAAGGTTCCCCTCGCCATACATGTTCCGCCGCAGCTCCACCTTTGCTGCGGCCTCCCCGATGTACTCCCAGATCCGCTCGTGAAAAAACCGAACGGCGGGCCGGACGGCACGCACGGCGCCAGACATCACCCTGGCTCTAGCGGGCATCTCCAGCTGCGGGTCGCCCAATTCATCAACATGGCGGCAACCCCGGTGTTGGAGAAGAGCGCATACTAGGCAGGCAGTCACGTAGGAGCAGTGATTGCCAAAGGACGTCGCAGCCGGCTGAGCGAGATCAGCCGCTTCCGTAATCCGTCGAAGAGTCCGTGGAAGCTCTTCGGGTCCGAAGGAGCAGGGAGGCACCTCGGCAACAAGATTCTCAAGGGTACCCTCCAGGGTCAGCATAGCCTCCCATGCCGTTGCCGAAGCGGCACCCAGCGCCTCATCCCGCTCCCTCAGGGACGCAACGAGGCGGCCGTTCTCTTCCTCGAGTGAGGCAACCTGCTGGAGCAGCCCGTCACGCTCCACCGCCGCCGCCTGCCGCGTCGATGCCATACGCTCCGCGGCATATGAGACAGCCGCCGCGCGTTCCGCTTCCAGGAGCCGCATGCGGTCATCCTTAGCGGAGTGTGCCTCCTCCGATGCGCGAAGGGCCCCTTCGGCGTGCACGGCCCTTCAAGGCCTCCGTTCCGCACATGGGCGCTGCGGCGCCGGTGAGGCGAAGGTCTACACAAAGAACCAATCAGTACACCTCCCCGAAGGCTACGGGCTGCTCGAGGTCAGGCACTTACCCTCAGTTGAGAGACCTCGAGCACCCCTTCAAGCAAGTCAGGCCCGCCGAGCTGCAAAGCGTCGTGATCTAAGCTCGCGGCCGCATCATCGGCGGCCCACCGCCATGCCGCCAGCACCCCTGCTCGAGGAACGAAGTCCGCTAGACGTCGGGCGGCTTCCGCAGCAACAGTCTCGGTGGCGCCAGATGCCCATCCCAACAAGCCATCTTTGGGCTCCGCAGGCCACCCGTGCTTGGGAAACAGCGTCGCTGTCACGGCACACAAGGGTCAACTCTGCGAATATCTAGCAGGTCACAATCAAGGAAAGTCTACCTTCAGCCCCGCCTGAATCCACGAGGACCTCCGCATCCTCGCCCACACTTCACCAACCGGGGGAACTTCGGTGTCGGAGCTCAGCTCCATCAAGTCCTCGCCGCTGGCAGCCACTGACTGGATCGGGGCCGTGGGGGCACCGACACACTCGGTGTCGGAGTCGGAGTCCCATAGGGCTCTGACCCGGCTCGCTACAACAAAACCCCCACCCGAGCGAAGCGGTGACCGTGTGCGAGGTCGCTTCGCCTTCGGGGAGCAGGAAGGCGGTCCCACCTCGGAAACTGCCGCCGAAGGAGGTCCCACAGCCGCGGGCGGCGGCTCCACCCCAACATCCTCCGAGAGCAATGGCTCCATCCCAACACCGGCTGGTGGCGACGCAGCACTCGCTCTTACCTCCAACTCTGCATGCTCCACCGAGCGGGAACCCGCGTCCGCTACAATCCCCTCCCCCGCGGAGTTCCGTCGGGGTGGGCTGGGGACCGGAACAACGCGCGCTGGCACCCTAATACCCAAGGCCTCGCACACGCGGTTCAACCGCCCCAGACCTGCCTCCGCGGTCGTGGCCACGCGCAGTGTGTGCTCCCTGGCCGTGTACGGCCCAAGAAACGCACTCACCGCACGCTCCGCGTCCCAGGAAATACTGCGAAGAACGCACCGGGCACATTGTAAAAACAACGACCTCGGCGAGCACCACGAAACCAAACTCCAACACAACTTACGCGACGAGAGGGCCCGGCGGCGAACACGGAGGCGGGCGTTGTCACGCCGAAGCCCCGGGACCAAGGCGCCATTCCGCGACAAGCGGCGCTCGCCATACATGGCGTACTCCTCGGTAGTCGCGCATGTTGAAGCGGCGGTGATCCCAACAAGTCTCCGTGCTACCCACTCGTCATCAGCACCTAGGGGCGCACCGGGCATGGCGCCAACCACCACCGGTCGCCCCGAGCACTCAAGGCCGCTACCGCTCGCCACGCGGTGATAAAACCACCACTGTGTCCAATCTGGCCCCCACTCAGCCCAACTCGACTCCGCGGGAAATATCTTCTGGCACTGTGGGCGCAGCACGAGATCGACGTTGCTTAAGGCGGGCAGCGCCCGTCCCCCTGATCCTTCACCGCGCACCGGACATCATGAAGAAACGCGAGCAGTGACGCGGTCGGCCAGCATGCCTCCGTGCGTGTAGCCCAATTATGCACGGCAAGCCGGGCTATCACATTCGGCGTTACCTGCGCCAACTCAAGCCCAAAGGCCCGCAGGACGTTCTCGACAAGCTTGGCATCCGGGATGCGCAACCCAGCCTCCAGGTAGGCGACGAACACGATCGCCTCCGAAGTGTCGGGGTGCGGTTCGATCTCGTCGCCCGCGGGCAGCCGCACATCCCGGCGATCCGACAACTTCCCCTCCCGAAGAAGGCCACGGATCGTCTCTTCTGTCACCAGCGTCGAACCCAGGATGCGGGAGTGCCACCCCCTCCTCTCTCCGTCGCCATCCACCACTCGTTCACTGTCGCAGAGCAGCGCCCCTCGAGGGTGTACCTCACCTCGAGCGGCGATGCCCGCTGAAAGATGACACCGTCATCAGCCGCCTGCGCGCGCGCCCCGCGGTGTGCTGCCATTCTTCTGGAACTCCGGGATGTAGAAGGAAGCAAGGACGCCAAGAGATGGGGACGCGCGATTGGGAGATACAGGACAAGGCGATGAAAAGGCAAGTGGCCTAATGCAAGGGGTACTTAATACCCCTCTGCCCCCCACGCCATTGATAAGCATAACTGCTGGGAGGCGAACCACCCACATCCCCACGATCGCTGCTGTACCAGCACACCCACCTGTGTGCACGGAGCCCGGTCAAGCGGCGGTCACACAAAGGGACCCGGCAGGGCACGGCGCGCCAATCGCGCCTCGCGCATGTCTGCCCGGCAGTTTAGGCAATATAACTGGCGGCATCTCGCGCCAGCGGTGCGTCTCGCTCTGCCCGGCACCGACACGCACCGCGCGAGTGCGATAGCGGGCGATCTATTCAGCGGCTTACGCCGATCAACGCGGGAATCAGCCAACACTAAGCACCCAAGGCGTGCCGCGTGAAGCAAAACGCAACGGCCCCCTTCCCCCTGTGCATGCGCGGTGACCGGCGATCGCCGCATTGGTCGCGCTCGAAAATAGGCCTCCTTCCGTTCATCAACACGTCAACATTTCACTGCGTGTTAATGACCAGAAGAAGGCATATTTTCGAAATCAAGGAACAACTCGGCTGGCTCGGGCGACCCTGCGGCCCTTTGGTATGTATTTGTACAGACCTCCCGCGCGTCCAGAAGCGCAATCGCCGGAGGTCGACGCGTCGCCCATGCGTCCGGAGGTGTACCCGGAGGAAGCTGACGCGGCCCGGCCGCTCACATGCGTACGGCACCCCCGCGGGGCTGCACGTGCGCGCATGGTTGCGCCGGCCAGGTCTCCACCCTCGCAGGCCACATGCGACACCGCCAATGGCCCACCAACCCGCCTCTCGTGAAGCCTTCGTCTCAGCGGAACGACTCCGACTCCACCCTCGACGCCATTTTCGTCACCGCGACGCAACCACGCCTCCACAAGCCGCGCCACAAGGGCGCCCCTTCTGCTCCAATGGCTCAAGACGACCCCGGAGCTTGCTGCACACTATACCTCTTCGATCTTACTACAACCGTTTTGCTATTATAATGTGTCCCATGCCTTTCCACGGACGCCAGGTTGCAAAGAGCACCGACGCGGCAAGTCACTTGGTCGAAGCACGCGCCGGTCACGGCATGGCCAACCGGCGGCCGACGATGCGACACGGGCAAAATGCTCACGCGGCGCACTCACCAGGATGCGGGACAACACAGGACACATCGGAGTCGACCCCCCGGGCTGCCACCGCACGTCTGTGGGCTGAAGAAGCATGACCGCCCCAAGATGCACCGGTACCACGCCCCCACAAAGATATTGCTCCAAGCTCGGAGGCGATCTTGTTCTCATAAATAGGCGCCGGAATCGACGAAGCCCTATTTATGAGAACAAGACCATCGCAGAGCATGGAAGCACGGCGCGCAGGTCTGGCAAGCACAGTGCTCCACCACGGCCATATATATATACCAGCTTTCCCATCGGAAAGCATGGCGGCAGTCGAACCGGCACGATCGCTCGTGCGTGCGCGCGCCGTTTCAACTTGCCACCCCCACATATCCCTCCCACAGCGACAAGATCCTCGCCTTCGCGGAGCAGCTCAGCTCCGCCTTCGGCAAGGTCTTCACGCCCGCGGAGTGGCTCAGCTCCGCCCTCGGCAAGGTTTTCGACCCCGCACAACTGCTGGACTCCACCTGTGCCCTCGCGGAGCCACAATGCGCGCCACATGCGAAGTCACCCGCGCCCAATATCATACAAGTCACAGGCCGCAGGGACGGAGGGGGCCAAAGGGCTCGGCGGCATGGCTTCGCCCTGTGAAGCCCTTCACCATGAGAGGCTCCTGTTGTAGGGGTAGCCCCCACCTAAACCCAGCTAGCCTGTTGAGAACTATGTAATAAGGAAGGCTTCGGTGGGAAGCTACGGTTGTAAAGACACTCCCTACGAGGGTACATGTATATATATGATATCGAGTCTTGGGAAAGACCCGAGAGGTCATTTGCTCACCTAACTCTCCACCACCATACTCTCTCTCTCTGTTTGGTCTATAGCCACAACACCTAGGAGCAACCGAACAGCATAAACCTGTCTTCCACTCGGTTACTCAATACATCGACGATGAAAAATACGAGTGGACAACATGGGTAGCTCTAGAACCGCTGCCTATACACCCCGATAGACGACAAACGTTTTATGACAACAGAATTAAAGAGAAAGATGCAATACAACATGTTGCCAGACGAGCAGTATACTACCTCCGCCGCTATTACAATATGGAGCTCAATCAATCCCCATACGATCTAATTCCCCAAAGAACAAATCATGAAATGTACTTTCCTACCCCAAAACAAGCAAAATACAGTGATCCACGCCTGCAAGTGGCAGCACACCATATTGCTTACCAAGAATCACTGTACTCAAGAACACTCAATGAAAATGAAGACCTACGCTATCGCCTTCATGCATCCCAGCAGAAGACACGGCAACTCATGCAAGATCTCGAACGCTTTTACATGATAGAAACAGGAGAACTATCGGACTGTGGAGAAACCCCCAATGTTCGCACCAGTATTCAGCCATAGCAATAGCAACGAAAGAGACTAACTGCTCAAGAGTACCATGCCAAAGTCCGACCAGCTATATCCAGAGCACCACCAGCACCGCCACCAGCTAACATCAATTAAATTCAGTAAGTACCTAATAACAGAGCCCTACAAATATTTGTTTACGATAAGTGCTTCTTCTACAAAAAATTGTTCCCATTATAATAGCTAATCCTTTCATGCAATTTGCCATTTACAATCCTCAGAAATGTTTCCCTCTACTTCCAAGCTTTTTGCTATTCTTACCCAATATTTATAATGCGCTCGCTAAATTATTTACTCTTTTTGTAACACAAAAAAATTTTAGCCCAGTTCATCATCATACCCTACCTATACTCTCTACTATACATACCATCTCGAAATCACCAACTTTATTTTACTACGATCGGCTTCCGCCTTCATATAATTTTGCCTAATCCTAATTACAATACATATCTTCTCCATTACCTAATACACTATTTATATTTCATTACTATACTATTCTCACTATTAATACGCTGCTAGATTTCATTACATACATACTTAAAATAAGCCGCTCCTAACTACTATTACAGATTTCCAGTTTGCTACCAATCTATCAATAACTACTTCCTTACGCCAACAGATTATACCTTTCACTATGCAACCAGACCTACAATTATTACACAACCTTTTATCTCTCTTAGCTGCACTTTTCTGCCTCTTCATGCTTATACTGCTTATACAACTGTTATCATCAAAAAAAATCATGTAGTTACTACATTATGCTAAAAAAAACTTTTTTTATACCTCCCTACCTGCAGTATTCATCATGTAGTTACTGCCTACCTTGATTATCATTTGGTTGCTACATTGTGCTAAAACATATATTATCTTACTGCAACCCTTTAAAATTACAGCCAATTACTACGTTGTGCTTACCTACTTTATTACATTGGTACCTATTTCATTAATCACTTCTTGCAAAGCCACTCCATACAAAAAAACTGTCTTCTATGCCATGCTACCTTTAATGTTCAGCTCATTCATTCATTCATAATACATCAATTATACTCTTTTATTCTTTTACCTACTATGGTATTCAACTCTCGGTACTATACTATCCTTATTGTTATTACATTCTAAGATCAACCATGTTCCTCTTTAGCATAACTTACAAACCCTAACACTATTTCTTCCATGATTTTTTGACAGCAGAATCCAACACGCTACTCGCAACGAAAAATGTATCTTCCTTCCGCCTCCATCACTACGATGCTCCCTACAGCTTCTACCCTGCAGCATGAAAAAAATCGCTCACATGTTTAGTACTATGGAAACTCATGTCTGCCTACCACAAGTATTTTGTTATACAGAATGTAATCACCTTTGCTCTACCTACCAACCAAAAAACCGATACTAAATGCTCCGTTATTGCGCCTTACCTTGTGTTTTCTAAATTGCATCTATTTCAACGCAGCTTAATGTGTAGGCATTCCAATTTCCTCATTCCATGATGATTGCTCCTGCACAAATTTATATAACAGCTTGCTTTTCTAATTTTTTCTGAGAATTTTTTCCTTCTTAACAACAACTACCTCTCATGTTTAACTCTTTGCTATCACACACTACTCAATTTCCATATAACACTTTCCGTATACCAATACGAATTACAACTTATGAACACTCAATCATCTATACGGTTTAGCCTGCGCGGCATGACGCCACGCATACACATCTAGTAGTTTCTAAGGTGACTAGTATCCTAATTAAAACTCAAAATTCCTAAAGTAATCTTAATTGAATTAGGCTTCCTATTTTTTTAAGGAGAACATGTGAGGGACTGTAAAATCATGAGGTGTAACCATAGTAATCCAAAGGCTAGATTAATCTGATATGTGAAAATCACAACAAAGCATCAAGTAATACAAAACTAAGATCGATGTTAACAACGTGAAATCAAGTAAAGAAATTTGATGGCAAAGAAATTTTCAGTATGTGACAATATGTGATGAAGGATGTCCTCAACCAATAAGGGTTAATTGATGCTCTTGGATGGGAACAAATCGGAAAAGACATCCGGTAAAAACTAGAAAGTGGTGAAGCGGAATATTACTAGTACAACTAGAAAGTGATGAGGCGGAATATTATTAGTACAATCCGTCTATATCTCTCCGATGAGGTAAGTACTTAGTGATCAAGAAAACTTCACCGAAGAAACTATGAAGTAACTTAGAAGAATTGTACATGACAAACCGGTGAGTACTGAAGTGATAGTTCTTTCAAGTTGTGTATGGAGGAAGACACATGATTCAGTGACCATCTTAATGTCTTCAAGAAGCTTGTCACCAGGGGTGGCAATTTCCCCCTGCAGAGGCGAGGGCAGAGGGCAATCTCCCACCCCACAAGGGAACAGGGATGGGGCCCGCTACGCTAGCGGGGTGGGGCGGGGGTCGCTCTCCCCCAGCGGGGCCCCATGGGGACATGGTAAAAAATTTAAAAAAATGATTTTTATAATAGATTATAGTTTTTAATATAGGAGATTGTTTTTTTGTATATTTAGACTAAAACTTGAATCTATATATTAGAATATATATTTTAAAGCTATATTTAAAAAAGTATACTATTGTGGTTACAGACCAAACAGAGAGAGAGTGTAGTGGGGAATTAGATGGGATGTCCCCTCTTCCTGTGCTGGCATCACGTATATATCTCTTAACAAGGAGCGTCTTTACAAGAATGCCCTTCGGGGCATTTACGTCATCACACGTGCCTCACTCGATACTTACGCCTTTCTAACAGGTCGGTTGGGTTTAGGTGGGGGCCACCCCTACAACAGGAGCCTCTCATGGTGAAGGGCTTCACAGGCCGAAGCCATACTGCCGAGCCCTTTGGCCCCCTCCGTCCCTACAGCCTGTGACATACTGTAGATGAAGATGCAGGTGTGTAGTACAAACGTGCTTCGCCGAGGCGTTGAAGTCGTCCGCGGTCTTGGGGACATCCCTCGCGGTGCCACAGTTATCGACGGGGCCATGATGTGGAGCTGAAAGTGTCGAATGTGCGAGGCGTGGCATCGAGACTCCGCTTGGCGCGGGGCGGACCTGGCCATCTCGTGCAACACTGTGTTGATGAGGTGAGTCGTTGCTTGGTTCGGAGTCATCACGCCCCGACAGCGACGCATTTTGGAGATGATGTCTAAATTGTTGGCGTGAGGCACGCGAATTGCTGAAAAGACTGGGGTGGGCTACTGCGGTCGTACGCACGGTCCCGAGGGAGGGGTACATGCAGCGCCGCGGGGTTGGTGCGTCGTGGGATGTTAGCGGTCACACGACCGTGAGCCCGCGTCCATTCCCGAGAGAGGCGGGACACGTGGTGAGTCGGCCTGTTGACGGTTGCCCTCCCCGATCGTGGGGAGGTGAATCGACAGGGCTCCCGTCGGTTGCGTTCCCGATCGTGGGGATGTAGAGGGTCCTCATTGTAACATCCTATTTTTCTAAAAATTTTAAAGCCGGGATTTTAAAAACGAATTTTCTAGAATTTTCTGAAATTAAATCAAGCTTCAAATGAATTTTTGAATTTTAAAATGATTTAATTTGAGTAAAATAAACATTAACATAAGTTGAAAATATTTTATTTGGGTTCTTCAGGTCTCAAGGAATTTTTTGATATTTTTGGTGAATTTTTGGGTTTTATATGCTATTTTCTAGAGCTCCTAAAAGTTTATTTGAATTTTCTGGAAAGAACTTAATTCGGGAAATATTCCAAGCCGTCCAATTCTCTCCCCTCCACGTGGCGCCATCCCGGACGCCCACGCCCGCCCTGGCCAACTCCCTCGCCACCGCCCTCGCCCGCCGCGTGTTGGCCGCGCGTGCGCCCATCCCGGCCCGTTCCCGCCTTTCCCCGCGCCTCCCCCCCGCACGATCCTCCGCATGCCCACGCGCGCGCCCGGCCGCCCGCGTCACCCTAGTGCCCGCGCCCCACCCCTTCCACCGCCGCCCGATCCCAGCCTCCTGCCATGTGGCATCATCCCTGCCGTCCGCACCACACGCGTTAACCCTAACCCTAGCGCCGCCCGCTCCGTGCCGTCTGATCTCCCGCGTGCCATCTGGACCGTACGCGTGTCCCGCCCGAGTTTCGCCCGCACCCACGCCGTCTCTTCCTCGGTCTCACCTCGGTCCGCGCGTCGCCGTGCCCTCGCATCCACCCGCGCGCCCATGTCCGCGTGACGCTTCGCACGCCGCGCCAGACACGCGTCGGCGATCCGCCCGCCACCGCACCCCAGCCGCCCAATCACGGCCGCACATCCAGATCTGGGCGAACAGCTCCGATGCGCCCACGTGGCCAACTCTCCACCGTCGGATCCCGCACTGACGCCCGCCGCCGCCACGCACCCAAGCCGTCCGCGTTAGCCCTAGCCACGTGGCTTGCCACGTCAGCCCTAATGCCATGTGGCTTGCCACGTCAGCCCTAATGCCATGTGGCGATGCCACGTCAGCCGAAATCGCTCCCCGCAGCCACGTCAGCATGTGCCACGTGTCGGCACCAGCGCGCGCCACGTCAGCCCTAAAATGCCGCGTCAGCGCCGCCGCCTGCTTGCACTAGTCCATGCGCCGGCTTCACCGTGGACCGAGTTCACATCACAGTACCCTTTTTCAATTTTCCCGAATTTCCTTTAGGGTTGATTTTCTGAGAGCCCGTTCTCCTCTGTCCTAGCTCCGATTGAGCCTGTTCTTTTAATAAATTCATCTAAAATCGAGCTCTAGCTTTTTGTTCTAGTTTCATGATTTGTGGAGTTCATTTGCTTATCATTTTATATGTTTTTCTTGTTTTGATCGTTTTCTCTCTCGTTAGATTCGGATTCCAGAGGAGCAGGATCTACGCCCGAAGACCAGGAGTATCTCGCTGAGTATAACCAAGGCAAGTCGTGTCCTTTGATCATGTTGAACCCAGTTTGCAATCTATTATTTAATTATTTTGTTTTAAATTACATTGCATCGCTATTTCTATTCAAACCCTCGTATTAGTAGTTATCGTCCCGATTGAACTCATCCTAGTGATGCTATGTTAGTTGTCACATGGGTTGGTACGATTAGAATGCTTAGCCTTGCTTAATTTACGAATGGTTTCATCATCACATGTGAATTATTAATTTGACTTAATAATATATGAAACTGTGGTTGGTGCCACGTTTATTAAAATTTGGGCCATGGCATTGGTGTGTCATTGGCGGTGATATACAAACTTGGTTTCGCACTCGGGTGAGTGATCGTGTAGTAAAGGGGGAAGTGCAGGTGCACTTCGGGGGATGTGGTAGCCTCGCCCGGGTAATGTTAAGGACTTAACTTTGTGCGCCATTGATCTGAGCTTAATCGTGCAAACCACATGTCTAGTATGGGATAGACCTGGCTGATTAATTTGTAATATTTCAATTTTAATTCTGCCATTGTGATGGACATGGTTGCTGATTTTCATGTGGTGCAAGGGGGTGTGATGCGAAACCCTAGCGGGCAGGATTGGGTTGAGGTAGAGCATTGTAAAGGCCTTGTTGTGATTTCCTTAGATCGGGGCTAATCACATCGTGTGGGTACAGTTGTGCAACCTCTGCAGAGTGTAAAACTACTCGAATAGCCGCGTTCTCGGTCACGTACAATGCTCGGTGATTTCACACGAGGGGTAGTGATTTCTTTATAAACTTGGTGGTTTATGTTGGAAGTGAACAGGTAGTTCACTGTTGGTTCAGTTTGTGAATGGGATGTTCACAAGTAGCTTATTTTCATTCCTTTGGTTATTTATTAGTATCGTTTTCATTTAAATTTTGTCTTCAATCTATTATTCATATTTACTGTGAAATGTCTTTTATGCAAATTAACCTTTCAGCCTTCCATTGGTAAGCTTTGCATACTATATTGTATTTATTTGTTACAAATGACTTGCTCAGTACCAATGTACTCACGGCTTTACGCCTATGTTGCTTAGTTGAGGGCGAGGAGTATTATCAACAGGAGGCTCCAGAAGGAGAGTACTACGATGACTTCACGGATTAGGCTTCGTTCTCCACTCGATAGCCTGTGGGCTTGTCGATTGGCCGCTACGCTTTATTTTAGATTTCCGCTGCTAGTTTTGTTAAGCCTTTCCGGTTAGAGATATTGTTAAGCTTGGCCATAAGGTCGTACCTTTGAGATTATATCGTGTGTATGGATATGATTACATCTATATTTGACTGTGTGCACTAGCGTGATTCTGGACTAGTGCAGTTTACACACAAAGTCCGAATTTGCATATTCGGATCTCGACATTCATAAAGGGTTATTTGCCGGCACGCAGACGCGACCCTCACCCGTGCACCTTTGTCTGGTTGCTCTTTCCTGTTGTGCGAAATCCGCACGTCTCCTGCTCCTTCAACCCTCCGCTTGGGAAGAAGGATGGCAAGCCACGGAGATTCCGGTCGTCGGCTTAGCTGCAGCGCCTCGTCGAGCCAGTGCGGTGTGACGCCACCACTAGCGGAGTTCCCCCTGGTGGCTCGCAAGCCGTCGCAGGCCAACAAGCGGTACGACGCCATCCGGAGCTCGCAAGGGCACTGCTCCGGGGTGCTAGGGCGGAGTCGTGCTACGAAGGAGACGATCGAGGCTCTCCTGCGGGAGAAGAAGGTAGAAGAGCACGCAGGAGCTCACCTGCCTGCCCGTGACAAACTGGAGCCTCACCCCGAGGAGTTGGAGGCGATTGTCTTTGCCGCATTTTTTTAAGGCTGGGCTACGGATGCCCTCGACGCTCTTTGTCGGCCAGGTCTTGGAAGCTTACGGATTGGAGTTGGCACAGTTAACCCCAAACGCGATAGTCCATCTTGCCGTGTACAGCTGGGCGTTGCGCACAGAGGTGTGCTAGCTGACCGCGTCGCTATTCGCCTTCCTCCATGACGCGCGGTGGGAGTCGGAGGATCGGGGGGACGGGACGTTCTCCAGCTTCAGCAGCGTCGGCCTTGTCTTGCGTTCGCAGTGCGAGAAGATCTTCCCCGCGGACTCGGGTCGGTCGGAGTGGGGGCCGAACTGGATGAGGCGGTGGTTCTACCACCGCGTGGCGAGCGGTAGCAGCCTTGAGTGTTCGGGGCGGCTGGCGACGTTTAACACCACGCCTAGTGCGCTGATAGATGTTGAAGATGAGCGAATAGCGCGGAGGCTTGTGGAGATTACCGCCCGCTTCAACATGCGTGACCTCGCTGAGGAGTTCATCATGTATGGCGTGGCGCCACTTGCTGCGGAGTGGCGTGTTACACCTGGGAAGCTTCGGCGCGACAACGTCCGCCCGTCCATGTCTTCACTGCCGAGACCCTCCGGTCCGCGTAAGTTGCGTTGGAGCCTAGCTTTCATGTGCTGTCCCTCGGGGCCGTTGTTTTACATCGTGCCCCCTTGCCACTCACAGGTGTTTCCCTGGAAGACATGGAGCGTGCGGTGGACGCGTTCCTCAGACTGTATACGGCCAGGGAGCACACCGTGCGCATAGCTGCGACCGTGGAGGCAAGTCTGGGACGGTTGAACCGGGTGTGCGAAGCCATGGGCATTGGAGTACCGGAGCGCGCTGTTCCAGCCCCAAGCCCACCTCTGCATGGTTCCACGTGGGAGGGAGTACCAGCGGGCGCGGGCTCTGACTCGACGGGGCATGCCGACTCGGAGGTAGGCGCGGATGCTGCTTCGCCGTCGGCCGGCGTTGAGGGGGAGCCGTCGCCCGCGGGAGATGCTGGGGTGGAGTCCGTTCCTGCAATGGCGGAGCCTCCTCCTGTGGCAGTTCCCAAGGCGGGGCCGCCCTCTTACTCCCCGAAGGCGAAGCGGCCCTGCACACAATCGCCCCTTCGCTCGGCGAGGGGGTTCGCTGTAGCGAGCAAGGTTGGGGCCCCATGGGACCCCGACTTAGACACCGAGTGCCCCTACTTCGGTGTCCTCACGGTCCCCTCTGGGTCTGCGGCTATTGGGGGCGGGGGCTTGGTGGAGCTAAGCTCCGACACAGAGGCCCCCCCCCCGCCTGGCGGGGTGGTCAGGGACGGCGATGTCCTTGCGGACTCTGGCGGGGCTGAAAGTAAGTTGCATTGCTTGGTGTGATCCCGCTAGGCATTCGTAGGGCTGACCGCCGTGTCCCCATGTAGCAACACGCCTCGCCGACTGTGAGCGTTGCTCGGAGTACGAGGACGCTCGATCGGAAGGGACATCCAGCGCCGCTGAAATTATCACCACGGATGCTGCACGAAGCCTAGCGGACGTCGTCCCTCGACCGGAGGTGCTGGCGGCGTGGCAGGGGGTCGCGGACATCGCGGCCGCGAGCCTGAACTGCCAGGCGCTGCGGACCTGTGGGTCTGGACTCCTTGGGAGAGTGCTAGAGATCTCCAAAATGAGGGTGAGTATCTGACCGTTATCATCGCACAGCCCTTCGGGGGTGTACTGACAGCTTTATCGTGTAGACTGTCGCCCTTGGCCGGGCGCTGCAGGTGGCTACTGCCGCGAGCAGGAGGCTTTATAGGACCGACTGTGTGCGATCGAAGGAGCTCTTCGCGCGGCAGAGGAGACGCATTCCCCTAAGGATGACCGCATTCGACGCCTGGAGGCGGAACGTGTGGGGGCTGTCTCATATGCCGAGGAGCTTGTGGTGGCGGCTCGGCAGGCGGCAGTAGAGAAGCAGGACGGCCTGCTTCGACAGTTTGCTATGCTAGAGGAAGAGAAAAGCCGCCTTACTGCGTCTCTGAGGGAGCGGGACCAAGCTCTGGGTGACGCTTCAATGGCGGCATGGTAGTGACACCGACGCGTGCGCGAAACTCCGCGTCTTGTTTATACTCAGTAGAGTGCGCAGGGAGAACATCCACATCTTGTTTATACTCCGGGGAGTGCGTGTGGAGGCAAATCTCCGCACGTCTTTGTGGGGAACACAAATAGCCTCGCAAACAGTGAACTTTATGAAATTCCCGTTTGCACGGGTGAGCGAGTACAAAAGGTCGCAGACTAACCATTGGACTCATTGTCGTGACGGCGAGGTAGGGAGCCTGATGCGGATACGCACGTGTCTTGTACTTTTCAGTTAAATATATTATTCAACTGGAAAGAATTATTGAGTCGCATGAAACATTGCCAGGTGAACTCATTCCAAATTAAATATAATGTTGTTATTCATAAGAATGGAATACTACCTCATGTTATCAAATGGTGCATTCTTAGGTTTGTCAATGGCAAAGCAATGGAGAGGCAAAAGGAAGAGGATAACCACATTAAGTGCTAAAGACATGAAGGAAGAAAGCTCATGCAGCGGGAGAGCAAAAGGGAGAAGCCCAAGGACTTAAACTACAAGTTTTGGATAAGATTTTCAAGCCCAATTCGTACCTCCCACAAGGCCAATTGGATTCAATCTCGGATTCAACTCAGAATTTAATTCGGATTCGTTTCGGGACAACCTGACAGGCACTTACTAAAAAGGTCATAACTTTCACAAATAGAGTCCGATTTGGGTGTTCTTGTACTCCTTGGAAAGATATTTTCAAGGGCTATGCAATGGATCTAGTCCCAGCATCCAATTCATCACAAATCAAAAGTTATAGCCGAAACAATGTGATAGCTGTAAAATCTAGTTTCCTTTTTGTGAGAGTTCGTATCTAAAACCATATAGGGTTGAGTTGTACTAGGTTTGTGGACTCTATGGACGTCCTAAGGTCTTATATAAGCCATGTATTGGTATCCTAAGGGCTCAGACCACCTTTGAGAATAATCAATCTATTAAATGTTGTTCGAGTTTATCATTGCTGCTAAAATTCCGTGACGGAATTAGGAGTGTTTTTCAATCAAGATCGTTCAACCTTTCCACTGGAAATTGGGTGCACGATAGATCTTCGCTTGGTGATCGGTGAAATCGACGCGAGTGTGTTTTGGCGGATTAAAGAGTGTTCGTCCCTTGCATTGGCACTGGAGGATCATTACGATTCATCAAGACTACCGCGAGTATCCATCCTATGTCGAGAAGATCGGGTGACCCGGTATCATCTGGTATCAGAGCGCGGTTTACTCGGTAGGATCTTATCCCTTTACTTTTAGATTGATTTATTTTGTCCTATAGTCCATTAAATGAAAAATTGCCTCACAAAAAAAATCCAAACCCTGGTTTTGCATCTGTTATTTTTGTGAGTTTTATTAAGTTTTAATCTATTAGAAATTTTATTTACGTGCTGATCTTAGTGTCCTTTTGCGTTGCTTGATCGTTGCGTCTTTAATACTTGAAAATCTGCTAGTTGATCTTTCAATTAGCATCCAAAAAAAGTAGATTCAATTTACTTTTTGAAATCTTGTCCTTGTTGTCCACGTAAGATCTTTGTGCATCTTGAAAGAATATCACATTCGAATATATCTGGATTTCCTTTTTCTTCATTGATTTGGCCACAAGAAACCCTAGCTATCACAAGTTTACGCCGCAAAGAATCTTAGTTGGACACATTCAGGCCGTCTGAAATTGTTGCGGTTTAAATTCTAAGCGTCTGTTAAGATCTTCACTTAAATCCTTTGAACCTTGAGACTAGTCTTTGATAATTGCTTTAGGGCTGTTCTAGAATTATCTACACATTGCTGAACAACTTTGGACTTGCGTAGAATCTACGAACAATTAAACCTAGTTCGGCCTTGAGTATAAAAAAAAGAGCCAAAAAAAAGAGAAGGCAGCCGATTGAAAAAAAAAGTGGAGCCACAGCTTGAGCAAAAAAAACAAAGAAAGAAAGAAAAGAAAGCATTGGCCGAATTTGAGTGAGTTAATCTTAGTCCATAAATTCAGATTGTGTATTTAATTTCTTTGGACAATCTTGTGCCCTCAAATTCATATTATTGCAATTGGCTAGCGTCTCTCCTAGTACTTGGTGCAAAACGAGCTAATATTCCCGATTGTTTCCTTTAGCTCATTCCTTTTGTTTGCATTAAGTCACATTGATCATTGCATGTGTGTTCATATACTTCACTTATATCATTTGGATCGGCACATAGGCAATACTTTCTAACTTGGATTATTACTTAATTCAACAACATCGTGAAATTCAGATTGCGTAGGATAAACACTTCCTAACCAAGCTCCACTAAATATTCTTTGCCGTGCAATTGTGGGTCACTTTTAAATCCGCTTGATCATCACTTGCTATTGTAGCCACCACCAAGTGTAAGTTTCTTTTTGGCCTCAATTTACTTCGAAAAGGTAAGAACTTTACTTGGTGAGGAAAAAGTGAGATAGAGTGAACTCCACATATCGTATATATGTTGTGGTATTTGTGCGTTTTTTGTAGAACTAACCATGACAGGTGGAGACAATAATATGGGAGAGGAGTATGCCCTGGCGAGTCGTTTTCAATTCCAACCTTTGAGAAGGACATTGCGCAATGAGTTCGCCGTCACTTCTTCCACTTTGAAAGCGCAACTCAAGACCAAGATGAACAATTTCGCACAAGATATGCACATTGAATTCAATCATCAAATGAAAGTGTTACGCTCGAACATCGTGAATGATGTTATGTGGGCACTTCATCCACAACAAGTCGAAGATAGCTTTAATTCTTTCTATGGCAGTAAAGATTCAGATGAGTATCTTGAGTGGGAATGACGAATGGAGAAAGTATTTATATTTCAAAAGCTTCCCAAAGACCAAGAGGTGATGTGTACCACTAGAGAATTTGAAGATTATGCTTATAGTTAGTGGCATCAACAATCTGGAAACGAATTCATTAAATCTTGGTCAGATTTGAAGGCACTCATGAGGAGAGAATTTGTGCCACCCTATTATGCACAGGGATTGCTTCGCTATTTGGAGAGTATCACACAAGGGAGTAATACAGTGCAAGAATATTATTTTGAGCTACAAGACGCATTACGTCGAGTCGGTGTCATTAGTGAACTACAAAAGAAGATATACTTCAAAAGAGGATTGAATTCTAAGATTGCCGCTACACTTCAACATAAATATTTTGGTAGTGTGCAAGATCTTGTGAATTGTGCTATTCAAGAAGAGAAGAGACTTTTGAAGAGACGTACACCACAGTTTTCTCCCAGTCCATACTTTAATTCTGCTCCCTCTACTAGTGTGACACATGAGAAGATAACCGAGCATGGGACTTTCGCTTCGGTCAACGAGATATATAGTATTCTAAAACTACATATAACTCCTAAGATACATCACAACCCATGTGAGGATGAGAGCCACATAGCCAAATTGAGTGAGAATGATAAAAAGAGTGAGCTGTGTGATTCCACCATATGTGAGGTTGAGAGCATCCAAATTGAGAGTGTGAGAGAGATATCAAAAGAAAAGAGAGAAGTAGAAGATAGACAAAGTGAGGATGCATCTGAAACTAACACATTAATATCTACGTCTAGTGTTGTTTCTCACATTGTGCAGGTTGAACATTCAACAACCGGCACCTTTAAAGCCAAATGAGGAGATAACCACGGGAAAGGATAATGTGTTTGCTGCCCCGAGGGTACATCCTAACAATTTTAAACCCCTAGCATCTACATCATCTGAGAAGGACAATAAAGGTAACAATAGTGGTGCTGAATTTAGTTATGCAAAGGTGAGTAATTTTGAGAGCTCATATGATCAACTGAAAACTCTATGTTCTGAAATTTCTTTACTCAATTTACATAATGTGGAATTGATTACTCATAAAGAAGTTCTTACTAGAACATCTCATAATGATTCTTTGTGCTATATCATGTTTGATGATCCTAGGGAGCTATCTAGTGTGATTTATAATGTTGCTGAAATTTCAAGTTCAAAATCACTAGTTAGTACCTATGCCTACACACATAAGTTCAATTTGATTGGAGATTATAGTGTGGATGACAAATTTTATGTTCACAGAATTTGCATTACATGTGATAAGCTTGCTAATTTAAAATTGCATATTATAGATAAACAACCTTTTATGTCATGTCATGATCACAATGAGATAAGTGTCAACAATAGAGCTTGCTGTTTTAAAAGATTTCCTAACCCTATTTGTTTATCTTTTGATAAACAATTATGTACAAGTAATCAGAGTAGCGCAGTTGAAGCATGGAAGGTACTAAAGATTTTCTCCCCTATATCTGAACAACTAAATCTGATTTTACCTGTTAATGATCCGTCCATGTCCTTAGAAAAGTCGAGGACGACTTTCTTTTATGGGAGGGAGAATGATGTGAAAAATAATTTGCAATGCATACATCTTTTAGTCGTTGCTACATTCATCGGTTTGTGCGAAGTAGTGAGAATGCCACAACAATTGACTCTTACATATACGATGCGTATGTGTTGTTCTTTTCATTTATTACACCTTCAGATGTTCATGATGTGCTTAGCAGAAGAAGTGTTGATAACAAATATATATACCATGCATACAAGTTGTATTCTTTGTTTAGTGCAATTTCAGGCTATCAAAAGTCGAGGACAGCTTTTCTTGTAGAAGGGGAGGATGATGCGGATACGCACGTGTCTTGTACTTTTCAGTTAAATATATTATTCAACTGGAAAGAATTATTGAGCCGTATGAAATATTACCAGGTGAACTCATTCCAAATTAAATATAATGTTGTTATTCATAAGAATAGAATACTACCTCATGTTATCAAATGGTGCATTCTTAGGTTTGTCAATGGCAAAGCAATGGAGAGGCAAAAGGAAGAGGATAACCACATTAGGTGCCAAAGACATGAAGGAAGAAAGCTCATGCAGCGGGAGAGCAAAAGGGAGAAGCCCAAGAACTTAAACTACAATTTTTGGATAAGATTTTCAAGCCCAATTCGTACCTCCCACAAGGCCAATGGATTCAAACTCGGATTCAACTCAGAATTCAATTCGGATTCGGTTCGGGACAACCTGACAGGCACTTACTAAAAAGGTCATAACTTTCACAAACGGAGTCCGATTTGGGTGTTCTTGTACTCCTTGGAAAGATATTTTCAAGGGCTACGCAATGGATCTAATACTAGCATAAAATTCATCACGGATCAAAAGTTATAGCCAAAACAATGTGACAGCTGTAAAATCTAGTTTGTTTTTTGTGAGAGTTCGTATCTAAAACCATATAGGGTTGAGTTGTACTAGGTTTGTGGACTCTATGGACGTCCCAAGGTCCTATATAAGCCATGTATTGGCAGCCTAAGGGCTCAGACCACCTTTGAGAATAATCAATCTATTAAACGTTGTTCGAGTTTATCATTGCTGCTAAAATTCCGTGAGGGAATTAGGAGTGTTCTTCAATTAAGATCGTTCAACCTTTCCGCTGGGAATTGGGTGCACGATAGATCTTCGATTGGTGGTCGACGAAATCGACGCGAGTGTGTTTTGGCGGATTAAAGAGTGTTCGTCCCTTGCATTGGCACCGGAGGATCATCACGATTCATCAAGACTACCGCGAATATCGATCCTACGTCGAGAAGATCGGGCGACCCCGTATCAGAGCCTCTGGTGCTCGGACTGCCGTAGCGCGTGTACGGGCGCACCTGACCTAGGAGCCTCCCTGGACTTCCGGGTGCAGGCTTCGGGTGCCATGCTCTATGTGCCGAGCCATGTGCTGGTCGCCGAGGACGATGATGATACCCCGCGTGCCCGGGAGCTTTACGCATAGGAAGCCATGGTGTCGGTCTCCCCAAAATGGCGTTGTAGAGGTACTGGATATCAACGACATCAAAGGTGGCGTCCCCGCACGCCACGTTGTCGCCCTGACCGAAGGAGACCTGCAGACATATTTGGCCCAGCGCCAGCAACAGCTGACCTCCGAAGCCTTGCAGTGAAATTTTTAAGGGGCCTAGGCGGCTTCGAGGGATCGCCATCTGGTCGAAGGCCCCTACGAACAAAACGTTCGCAGAACTTCCTCCATCAACCAGGACACGCCGGACGTCGCACCCGGCAATCACGACCTGGATGACCAGGGGATCTTGATAGGGGAACTCCACGCCTTCGGCGTCGGCGGGCGTGAAGGTGATCGCATATTGCGCCCAATCCGGCGGTGCATGTGCCGGGTACGCCGCCACATTGTGTAGCCTCCGCACGTATGCCTTGCGCTGTCGCTCCAAAGCAAACTCCAGAGAGGAGCCTCCGGAGATTACATTTATGACCCTACGTTGAGCGCCCTTAAGGGCGTGGATCCGTAGGGGGCTCTCCTGAGGTTGCTGCACTTGAGCTTGCATCCGGCGGAGGCCCTCCTGAGTCTGCAACTCCTGATCCCAAATCCGTAGGGGGCTGTCCAGGGGCTGCTGGACGTGTGCCACAACAGGTGGCCACACCTCGAGATCCTTGTCTCTGGCGACGCTTTGTCGAAGTGCCGCGATGGTGGTGCAGGAGCGGGTGTCATGATTGCCTTGGCCGTGCACCTTGCACCACTGTGGGCAGTGTTCGTCGCCGTACTCCGCGTGGGCCCAACCCTCGCGGCCCCGGCCTCGGCCTCGCCTTGACCCCGGCGAGCCCTAGCCCCGCGGCCGGTGGGGGCGTTGTCTTCCGAGCCGCCCTCAATGTCGAAGACGTAGCGGGCTCTCCGGGACATCTGACGGCTGCGCTGAGGCTTATTGATCGGCGCGTCCTTGTGCTAGGAGGCGTCCTTCGACGGCTCGTGCCTACGCTTGCTCAGCGAGGAGTTTACTTTCAACGTGTCGGCGCTCTTCGCCGTACCTTCCGCAAGGTTGGCGTCGGCAGTGTTGTCCTGACGCCGCCTCGCGTCTTCTTCTGCTCGGGCGTATTCTTCCATCTTATCAAAGAGCTTTGCCACTGTCTTGATTGGCTTCCACGCGTTGTACTCAGCTAGTGGCCCCGGGCGAAGACCCTATATCGTTGCGTTGATGATTGTTGTCTCGTTGACATCATTGACCTGGCAACGGACCTTCGCGAAGCGTTTGAAGTACTCGCGGAGCCTTTTCGATGGTTTTTGCTTGATTGCAAAGAGCTGATCCGCGTCAACACGCTCGACGTAGTTCCCCTGGAAGTTGTTGTAGAGACGGTCGCAAACCTGCTCCCATGCGTAGATGGAGTTCGGCTCTATGGTGAAGAACCAAGAGAGCGCCACTCCCTGTAACGCGAGCGGGAGCCCCTTCACTTTGGTGGTGTCGTCTCCACCTGCCGCCTCGATGGCGGTCTCGTACACGCGTACGAACTCTCGGGGGTCCGTGTCGCCCCTATACGATGTGACAGAGCTAGGGAATTTAAAATCCTCTGGCCATGCCGCCTGCTGCAGGCCCGCCGATAGCGGGGACTCCGGGTCCACGCGCCGCAGCAAAGCGCGGCTGGATGTAGGGGCGTCACGGCTATCCGCCCACTCGGGCGTGGGCTCCGGCGGGGTCTGCTAACTCCAAGCCTCCTGCCTTCTCCGCACAGCCCCCTGGAGATCTACTAAATCCTGCTGGAGCGTGCCGAGGGCCGCCAGCAGGGCGATCTCCACTGCGGGCATAGATGAAGCAATAGGCACATCCGGTCGCGCTGCTGGGGTAACCGTAACCACCGCTTGTGTCCTTGGGTTGCTCATCACGTCAACACGGTGGACTGCGGCATCGACGGCGAGGCCCATGTCGCCTGCGGGGCCGCTTGGTGTTCCTGCAGTTGGTGTAGGGACGGTGGCCGCGCCTTGACGGGCGCCGGCGCTACCGCTCCTTAGCACCCGGCAGGTGCCGTCGAGGTTGGCTGTCGCGCCAGCGGCTAGGTGGGGCGTCGCGCGTAGGATGGGGTCGACCGTCGCGTCGGTGGTGGCGGGGTCGACCGTCACCTCTGCAGTGGCGGGGTCGATGGCCGCATCGGCAGTGGTGGAGTCGATCTTCGTGCGGTGAGCGTCGTCGTTCTCACCCGCGACCGCCGATGCCGAAGCCCTGGTGTTGACGCGGGGCCTCGCCGCGACCCCCTCCTTCTTCGCCACCGATGGTAAAGCTTTCTTCGGTGTCATCCCTCTTGAGATCTTGAGGCTTGCTCTTGTCGTCCCCACGGACGGCGCCAACTGTTGTGGTTACAGACCAAACAGAGAGAGAGTGTAGTGGGGAATTAGGTGGGATGTCCCCGCTTCCTTTTCTGGCATCACGTATATATCTCTTAACGAGGAGCGTCTTTACAAGAATGCCCTTCGGGGCATTTACATCATCACACGTGCCTCACTCGATACTTACACCTTTCTAATAGGCCGATTGGGTTTAGGTGGGGGCCACCCCTACAACATATATCTAAATAATTATAAATTAATAAAAAGGCCACATTATTATTTTTTAAGAATATTTTAGCCTATTTTTAATCCCCCGTAGGGATCTATGCGAAGGCCAGAGATGGGGGCCAATCTACCCCGATAAGCCAAACAGGGCCGGGGTGAGGCTGAGATAGCAAGGATCGGGGCAGGGCCATAAGGTCCTCCCCCAGGCCCCCATGGCCCCATTACCACCCCTACTTGTCACACAATTGGATAGTATGGATGAAAAAATTGAAGAGAATGATAAGGTGATTCTTAATTGATCATCTTAATGTCTTCATCTTGTGAGATCCTGGAGTAGAAACTCCCAAACCCCCTGTGTATTGCAGTACTAGTCCCAGATCAACGCTAGTACACACAGATAATCAGAAAAATGATACGTTGCCAACCACGCTTTATTACAATAATAACTGAAATACATAAGTCTTGGCCCAAAGCCTTACAACTGTGGTTCACAGAACCTCTTACACAAAAGGTAACAGCGGAAGCAAAAAATATTCAAATAAACGGCCCATCAATATGCCACAGGCAATTGACTTGAGCAACGAGACCTAGTCCTCCGGAAAGAATCCATCACAGCCGCAAGCGAAACAGTAGTCGTAGTCTCCTTCCTGAGCTTCAACCTCCTCTGAGAATTATTTTGAAGTGTAGTATGTGAGTACAAAAATGTACTCCGCAAGTCTTGGGAAAATGCATTAGATGCGGGGTTGAACAAAGGAAGGCTATATGGCTCTTTTGCACAAATGAGCATTTTATTTCAAATTTATATACTATTACTAAAAACATTTTGTTAAACATTGAATTTTCATAGTCTGAAATTTAATAAGTACATTAGTGAAGGTTACATCCACCATCACTGATAAAATAGGCTATCTCCGCCAAGATTCAAAATGGAAGTTAAAACCACCTGAACTGGTTACATCCACCAGACCAAAATCACGAGAGTTCTATCCACTCTCTAGTTTTCCAAAACCTTTTCTTTTTAAATTCAAAGTCAAATCTCTACTATGTGAATGCATTCCTTGTCCGCCCTTGACTGTGGGCACGGCTATTCGAATAGTTTTATTACTCTGCAGAGTGCGTACAACTTTACCCACAAGAGATATGTTACCTTAACAGTCAACACACTTCCTTTGGCATGAGACCCAGATAAAATATCACAAAGCTTTTCACCTACTCTAGTATAGTTTTATATCACTCGCTGAGGTTTCACCGCTGAAGGGTTAAATCCACCACATTCAGAAGCCCCCTCTTGCTCCATGTGAGTGCAGTAAATCCCTGCCCCTCACTTTGAGTAATCAGTAAATCCCTGATACCCATTTTCCAATAGTGACACAAAAACTAAACTATTATAGGTTAATTAGCTAGGTTGTACCCATTTTAACTTGTGGTTGTACTGTTTTACTCAGATTGGACAAACACAAGAATCGGTCCTTAGACGACTAGGGTGGATCATTCACAAACCCATTTTTCATGCTAAACCGCACCAGCTAAACATTCCATCCACCCTCGTCAAATTTTACCTTGAACTTCATTTTTATTTTAAAATTTACAGTGGTAACATCTATTACCACTTTTCAAACAAAACATTAAATCCAAAACATTCATTAACCATTTTTCTCATATGAACCTTTTTATATTTATCAGCTAAACTAAGCATTTGCTAATATTCTAAAATCAACAATAGTAATACTAACTCATTACTGAGCTAAAGGTTATCCTAAGTTGACAAGATACTTGGTAAATAATTTCCAAAAGAGGGCATAACAAATTGGGTGTTTATCTAAATTCTAGAATTAAAATTATCAATTTATTAAACATAGCCATGCAAATAATTTACAATAATTGCAAAAACTATTTATAAAACATAGGAGCAAAATGGTCAAGGAGACTTGCCTTCTTGAATTAGGTCGGAATCTTCCCGAGGTTGTTCTTGAAAATCTTCCGGAAATTCAGACTCTACACGAGAAATGAGGAAAACCAAATAAATAAAATAAAATAAAAACTCAAAAATTCAAAATAAATATACCAAATGAAAGTTTGAAATTTTAGATGAATTTAGAAATTTGAATGGGTCAATTTGGAGTTAAAATGAGAAAGATATGGCTTTTGGAAGTTTCAAATTAAAGAAAAAGGAAAAAGGATAATTTCTGAAATTTATTTTATTCTGAAAATGAAATATGACGTCAGCAAGAATTATTTTTCTAAAAGAAAATCGGAATAATAACGTCAGCATGGAGTTTAAATAAAATTATAGAGGCTGACAGGTGGGGCCGGTCCACGGTGGACCGAGTCCACGGAACAGTACACGCGGTGGCAGCCCTGACGCGGCAAGCTAGGGCTGACGTGGCGTGCACTGGTGCCGCCACGTGTCAACTACTGATGTGGCCGCTGACGTGGCTACCACGTGGCACTTGGGGGCGGATTTTGGCTGACGTGGCAGCTGACGTGGCATGCCACGTGGCTGCTGACGTGGACTAGGGCTGATGGGGCACGCGCTAGTGCTGCCACGTGGCTAGGGCTGACGTGGTTGGCTCAGGCGCGGGCGGCGGCGGCTAGATCGGACGGACGCGGGGAGTGCACGCGGCAAGATCTGGGGCGTCGGCCCAGACCCAGATGAGCGGTGGCGATGGAGTGGCGCAGACGCGAGGACGGCGACGATCGGCGATGCGTGGCGGGCGCGGCGCGCGAAGCGTCGCGCAGACGCGGGTGCGCGGGGGTGTCGGTGTGATCCAACGGCGGAGAGGGGGACGCGTGGCGCCAGCTGGTGCCTCGCGGCTCCGATCTTGAACGGACGGCGCGGATGCGAGGGCGCGGAGGCGGGAAGGCGCCGATGACCGACACGTGGCCCAGCACGACGCGCGAAGCGTCGCGCGGACACGAGTACGCGCGGGTGAGCGCGGACACGGGCGACGCGACTGAGGGAGCAGGCGCGGACATGCGGCGCTGGAGCGGGGACCGAGGGGCGGAGCGAGCGACGGGGACGGCAGAGGACTCACCGATGACGACAAAAACGCACGGCGACGACACGAAAACGCGGCGGTGACGACGCACGCAGCTGGAATCGGAGAGGAGAGGGTGCGCGAAGGGGTGGAAGGGCTCCCCAGCAACGTTTTTATACACCGCAGAGACGTAACGCGTGCGCAAGCTCACCGGAGGAAGCGGCGACAGTTTTCGTCTCCAACCGGCGGAAACGGGCGACGACGCGAGGGGAAACGTCTGCTAGTTAACGCGCACGACGAGTGAATGCTCGGGAACCAATAATGGTGAGGAGTAATGGCCGGGAGGCGAAGAACGCGGAGCTCGGGCTGCGGCAATAATGGCGACGGCGCACCGAGGAAGAAGCGGCGAGACAGCGGGCACGGCAGTGGGGCCCACATGCGAGAGAGAGAGGAGAGGAGGCGGCGGCGGATGAGCGACGGGTGGCGGAGGAAGGATCTCACCGTCGGATCGAGTTGAAGCGGTAAGTGAAGATGGCGGCACCGATCGATCCGGCGGCGGGGCGACTCGATGCATGACACGTGTCGACCATCGGGAGGAAGGCGCGAAGGGTAAGTGAGGAGCAACGGTCGGGATTAGCGCGGGCGGAGACGGATGGCTCGGATGGTTGCCACGTGTCGCCCGAAGATTAATTAAGAATTAAATTCTTTTAAAGATTTTCAGAAAACCTTAGAAAGCTTTAAAATACTCAGAAAAATACCAAATAAATTTTAAAAATTCCTGAAAAATTCACAGAAATTCCTGGAGAGGTTTTAGACTTAAGAAAAATATTTCCAACACATATTGCTATAAACTTTTATTTTTAAACAGAAACCTTTAACTCTGAAAATTCCAAATAATTTGAATTAATTTATTTAAAATTATTCTTTCCAAATAAAAGCAAAATTTGGGATGTTACACATCTCTATCACCATCATGGAATCAATTGGTGATGAATATTCTTTTTGGAAAAGTAACTCTCAACCTTAGTGAGGTAATTGCATATCTATAGGAGAGGGAGTCTTGAAAAAACTACAGGATTTTCATCCTCGAGTGATCAAACATAGGTTGTTATAGGAGTTGTAGGCAAAAGTAATTAAATACAGATTTATTGCATTGATGTTGAGATTGAACATGTATATATCAAGCACATGGATGTCCCCTACACCTCCTGCTTCCTCCACCAATTCACCCATTATCTTCCCCTTTCTCTTCCTCCACCACTCCATTCCACCATTTCACTACCACAGCTCACGGTTCTAACACAAATTTGAAAAAAAAAAACAAGTTGATTTTGACAAATTTTAACTCAAAATTTTCAATTACCAAATCTCAAATAGGAAAACTTGAGGAATTCCAAATCAGGAAATTTCAACTCAAATCTGAGAAATTTTAACTTGATTTGGGGGATTTCAACTTGGTTTTCAAGAAATTCTAACTTTATTCAAATGACAAAATCAAAATAGGGTTAGGGTTTACCTTCCCCTATCCTAGGCAATGGCATGAAGCAAACTCCTAGTGGTGGTGGTGAGCTCCCAGCACGGCGGATGGAGCCAGCTGGAATGGAACGCAGATCAATTGTGAAGCCTAGATCGATCCGGTAACAGCTGAACATGTTATGGTGCTATTGGACCTGAAGATTCCTTTTATATTTCTGGATTTTGGTTAGCTTTTGAATTAAACTAAGTCTGGTTGGACCCACTTATCATAGAATGAGAGAGAGAGAGGGAAGCAGCTAGCTTATCCATTCGTTCTTGACCAATTCATTTAGTTGGATGAGATGGAAGCCCAATGGCTTTCCCTCGCCGCTCTTGCCGGGCGGTGCGACAGTGCCACCATGGTTCCTCTCCTCTATAAATTAATGGGTTTCCTCATTGGAGTGGGTAGATCAAAAGCTTACCTCTTACTCCCCATTTCATCCTCTAACACCCGAGTGTCTTCTCTGCCTTTGCCGTTGACCTAGCGAATTAATGGGTTTCCTCATCGGAGAGGGTAGATCAAAAGCTTACCTCGCACTCCCCATTCCATCCTCTAGCACCCGAGTGCCTTCTCTGCCTTTGCCGTTGACCTAGCGACGGTGACGACAATGACAACTAGGCATAAGTAAGCTTTCCTCCTGCAACCGTGGTTCCAATTGGAGCCTGAGGAATGGCGAAGGTGAAGGTAGTGGTCGGTTTTAGTGAGTTTGATTGCATTCTTGCTTGATTCTGGTCTCTCTCTTTACTCTGATATGATTTGGAGGATTTTTCTATTGAGCTCACTTGGTTATGGCTGTGTTCTCTTGGGAGATTGCTCTGTGTGTGCACTTGACCAGTGCATACTTGATTGCTATCTTGTGTGGTGATTCCTAGACATCGATCCCACTTTGGTGTGCTCTAATTGTGGATTTGGGTATTGTATCTTTGTGAACAACACCAACCTCACCGGGGGATTTTGGCGGTGATAGGTTTTTTGGGATAGCATCTTCCACAGCGTGTCTTACCATGTTCATCTTGTTGGTGGCTTTGTTAGAGATATGCCCTAGAGGCAATCATAGAGATGATTGTATCACTTCTATGTTTATGATCTTTTGAATAATACATTATTATGTCCCTTGAATAAATATCTTTCATATTGATCAACAAGTATGTGACTTGTTCGTGAAACTCTTTATTTATATTTTAATGTTATTCTAAATTATCCCTAATCTTATATCATTATGTGGGGCAATTATGATTTACAGATCAACACATGTATTGATTGATGATCATGTTTCATAGGTCATGCATATGAGATATCAAATCAATAATGTGGACATATATTTGAGAACATGATGTTGGTGTGACCCACCATGAGACACTACGAGAATTGTTATATTTTTAAGTGTCATTAGTTCGTCTCATACTTAGTGTATGTAGGATCTTTAGACCAAAAGTCATCATTGTTTTCTACATGTGTAATAGTTTGTTTAGGGGTTACCAAACACTACTCCGTGACTGGGTAGTCATAAAGGTAGCTTTCGGATTTACTATAAAATATGCAGAGGAATATGAGCAATCAAGATGGAATTTGCCCCTCCTATATAACAGGAGAAATATCTCTAGGCTCCTCGATGTGGTTAAATTAAGAAAGTGCATGGCCATACCGAATGTGGTTTAATGGTCAATTATAGCTGAGTAATCCATTACAGATTCGAGTGAAGGATCGAGCTATCATAGAATAGCACGCTTCTCGCCTTGAGTTCAATCTAGTATCATGAGGCAAAAAGATCGATACAAAAACACTATGTAGGTTCGTCCGATATGATCTTTATATATGTTTAGGAGTCGTTATGTCCTACTAGGGACTGCTACCCATTTATAGACTGAAAAAGAGTTTTCGACCCATGGCCAAATATACATGAACCTATAGGGTCACATACTTAATGGATTGGAACGATAAGGGTTCAGATGACAGTCTCCGAATAGGATAGTCTCCGAATAGGATACGATCTCTACTTGTATCGGATAAGGATCCGATTGGAGGCTATATAAGGAGAGATACGAAGGCTGAGGGAGGCATCCCTACTTGTATCGGATAAGGATCCGATTGGAGGCTATATAAGGAGAGATACGAAGGCTGAGGAAGGTATCCCGAAATACACCCATCAAACCCTAGTCGCCACCTCTCATAACCCTTGCTGTGCGCGCTGGTGCTAGCACACCGGTGCATGGTGTTCCCTCCCTGGACATGTGGACATTGGTAGAGGTGCAACTACGACTGCGGCATTGATCGAGACGATCGTAAGGAGGAGACGGTTGGCCGGAGGACGATCGACTGCCACTACTACACTAACGCGCTCTTCGTTGAATCGGCTGCTTCAACACTACTTTTTGATATATAAGAAGACTTTATTGATCTTTCTCACTGTTTCACTTTTACATGGCTCATGGCCCCCATATATAAGAAGAGAGGATAGGGGTAACAGTGCATTCGCCCATAACCGAAACTCCTATTATTTCGTAACACTCCCCCATGGGCGAATACCACGGTATACACATGTCTCATTAAAAACTTTTCCCAAAAACCTAGTGGGAAAAAAGGGATAGAGAAAAAAGTGCATTGCATCCATTACTTGTGTCACTTGTTTCCTCATTAAAAACCTTACGTGAGAAAACTTCAGGAAGAACACACAACGGGGAAATAGTACAACATTTAGATCTTCAGGATCATGTAAGTCTTCTGGTCTAACATATGGGCTGTGATTCAGGGATACGCTCCTCCTGAATCTTGTAATTCTCTAAGTTGCCTCATACCAATACCTCGAACGCACTTGTGAAAACTTGTGGCCGGTAGTGATTTCGTGAATAAATCTGCTGGATTATCATAAAACTTAGCATACAGTTCTTTTATCTCCCCATTTTTTGAAGCTCATGTGAATAAAAGAATTAGGAGCAATATGCTTCGGGACAATACTCTTAACATAGCCTATTTACATTGGTGCAACACAAGTAGCATTATCTTCATAGATAATAGTGGGGTCATTCATACTGTTCATGCCACATGACTTCCTGATGCGGCCAATCATTCGTCAAAGCCAAACACATTCTGGTGAGCATATGCCTCATTAAAAACTCCTCCCAAAAACCCAGTGGGAAAAAAGAATGGAGAAAAAGAGTACATAGCATACGTTAAATTGTATTGTAGTTGTTGCCTCATTAAAAACCCTTCAAGCAAGAAAACCCTATGGGAAAACTTACTAAGGGAAAAGAGTGCAACACTTATCTTCAGAATTTATAAAATATCTTCAGGATATGTTACGATCTTCAAGACTTTTATCATGTCCATCGATTGGACTTATATCGATAGGTGGTAAAATCTTCAAGGTCGTGATCATCAAGTCAATACCTTCGGGTTTGACTAAAGTCAAGATTTTCTGAATCTTATGTATAACTACAAAAGTTTAGCATATGCTCCCCCTGAAGACCACTTCTGGTGAAGTCTTGTTGTTCTACTGCCTTTAATACATTTTAAAAAATGAATACTTTTCCTAACCAGGATACGAGGGGTAATTAATTGCAATGCCATATTTCTTCAGGATATGACTTATCAGAACCTTTCAGGTTCTTTATCATTTAGTAACCATCTCTGAGTAGTGCTATATGACCAAAGGTCTATTCTATAGGACCAATAGTAGGGTCATACAACCACGAATTAATGTAACCAGACTTAATTTTTTGGCACTTAGGGGATTAACAAATCTGACATTAACACCAATATATACGGTACCTTCATGGTAATGGAGGATATTGCCACTCTATCAGCTTCTGGTGGAGATGCACTTCATATGTGCTTATGTGGTGAACTTCTAGTTCTTAGCCTTCTCATTTCATTTCCTCGGGTCTTGGATGGGTCCTTATCCACTTCTAGAGATCGCATAATCGTTGTTATATTTTCGATCAACTGGTGATTTCTCTTCTGGGAAATACTCTCTCTTCTAAGAGATACTCTTTCTTCAAGTAAGAGTTTATCAGGTATGAGTTTTGTATACATGTGTATACATGTTCCAATTTACTTTCTTATTAGAACACCGAGTCCTTCAGGGATTGAGTTTTGGGTTCCTTCAGGGATTCCATCGAGGATTTTTAGAATCCAATAACTGCATATCTTATACATGCTATCTGCCAGAGTTATTATATAACGGAACATTATTTCATTCATAACAGGAGAATATAGATCTCTACTGGCATCCTTAAACCATCACTTTCACCACCTCATTATTTCATAACGACCCATCAAGTCTGAACGAACATGTTCCAATACTTTCATTTGCGATTATGGTTCGGCCTCAATTGCTTTCTTTCATTTTGACCCAATATGAATACTCTAGGAGCTCAACCATGGACATTCGTTCCGGATTTATGTTCTCATACGAGAAACTCTTAGCAATTTTAGAGGCAAACTAGTTATCGATAACTTTTCTCCGAATATCCTCATAATTGAGCGTCTTTTAGTGTTAACCAAAAACTTCATCATTTCCCAAAACGAAGGCCTTTTGGTAGTTTCGTGTTCCCCAGTATTGTAATATGTGCACGTCTTGTTACCGGGGTTTTCATCTTCAGGATGCACCTCTTCATGAGGTATTTCATCTTTAGGGTGAATTCTCTTCTGGAGTATTCAAGGAGTGTTTAATAATTATTTTAACTACTGTCACCAGACCTTAGATTCACAGACGTCCCCGTAGAGATTAGGTCACTGACCAATAAGTCAATTTCGCAAAGATGGAAATACTATTTATCCCGGGGTATTCCAAACTTAGCGACATATTTACTTCAGGTAAATACTATGTAACTCCTCCATGCAATGAGCAAAGAAAATATGGCAGTCTCCCCGCTTCTTGCGTATAGGGGTATTAGCTAAATTTATATTTAGCTTAGTGCGTAAACCATATAGTAAAGATCTTTCTTCAGGAAAATATCTCGGCATTTAAATATTTTGGGCATTACTCTCCCCCTAATGCCAAGATGTGATCTTGCTTAATAGCATACTTTAAAATCCCCTCGGTATGTCGTGGTAATGATATCATATGGGAAATGATTAGTTCTCATAATACGCACTAATCCCCTATTGGGGTTCCTTTTCTTAATACATTAAGCTAGATATTTATTAATGCAGTAGCATAGATAATTGTGCATCTCTACTTCTAGTAGATTATCCCAAACATCTGTTGGGTTATTGATCTGCGATAGCAGAAATATTCTAGCTTTTTATATATTGCCCAATATTATGATCTAGTTTCTCATACTTCTGACTTCAAATTTAGATTACACAAAACTTCAGGTTTTGTGTTAGTGCAACATGTATTATGCTTTGACAGCACAAAGTACATCTTCAGGATGTTGGCAAAAATATGAATATAACACTATTACGCCTGACGATTAATCTACATGGAATATATTTATATATATTCTGCTGAAATATACTTCTAGCTTAACCTCCCAGATGGAATAATTATTCTTCAGGAATATACGTGATTAATTTTTGGGAGATAATTTATATGCATGTTATAGTTTATAACGCCAAATGAATGTAGTATATGTAGATCATTCAGGATAATTAACATCCAATAGGTCATCTAGTATTTGAAAGTGATGTTTGCTTCAGGCAAATGGTTATAGTTTCTAGTGGTATATGTGCGGTAGCTTCATGCTACCATGTAATACCCATGTATGTGATCGCATACTGGCAACTAGATTACTGGAGACAAATCAATTAACCTTTAGGGGTTGCAATAATTGCTAACGGTGGATAGTAGATTCAATTATCTATCGAAATTATAGTTTCAGGCTTATTTGCTTCTGTATTTGACCTAGAATATGCAACAATGCTTGTCAAAACTCTTGTGCTCATGCCTCGGAGGTTCTAATATTCCTCATATACCCCCAGTTCCTCCCCTTTTTCACGCCAATCATAAAATTCCAAAGGAGAACGCATGCTTCTGGCATTTTGTGTTTAACTTAGAGCTTTAGTAATAAGTTATTATTATACTACTTGAAGAGTATAATTTTATTTGCGTGAAAACATCATACACTTGATGATATGGAAAATAAGGGTTGTATATAGACTTCTAGTCTTTGGGGTTCATAGCATTGTCTAGTCGAGGTAATCCTTTTAGGATTTAACATTTGACTAGATTCCATGTGCCTGTAAAGACACTTTGCCAATTGTCATCTAGGCAATAATAAACTGAGGCATGTTATTCCTTTTAAATATCAGGCAAAATGTTATTCCATGCATGATTAATCAATCTGTACTTCAGGTAAGATATACTGCTTGGCAATGTGTTCTATTAAGTAACTACTCAGCAGGGGTAAGACTTTAATAGAATAACTTAGACTAAATATTTATGGTATCCGGGAAAATAATTAGCTAATGCATAATTTCAGCAAAGATAAGGGGTGCTCTTCATGAGCAAGATCAAACTCGACACGAGCTGAATTTTATAATTGGTGCTACTCATGTAAGAAAATAGCATCTAAATAAAGCTGAGGGATAACTAGGAGAATGCTGCTGGTCTTCATGTTGTTCATCGTAGGCATACTCCTGCTTATGAATGCACCTGTTTATCGGTAACATGCGAATTACCTAAACTTGGTTCAGAGACAGTGTAGTGCAAGGTGGAGTAATACTCACATGCAGACTTCTGGTCCTAGAGAGAGCAATAGAACATGGCAAAGTGCCTTCAGGGCTACCAGTAACACTCCAGTGTAAAATAGAGGCGATACCTCACCAACTACAAGTTTTCACCTTTTAGTGGTAAAGGGTATAATTCTGTCCGCTTCAGGCTTAACAGTGATATGACTGTATGCCAATTAAATAATCCTAGGTGATACAGTTTGCAGCCATTCGGGGCATGCAAATATTCGCTTAGTGATGCCCAATATCGTACAATATTCATGCAATTTTATACATACTTACTTCTGGTAAGTCATCTCAGCTGCATGAAATGAGTGTAAAAGAGTAACAATTCACTTTTATCTATGCAGTAGATAAAGTACCCTTTTCCAGATTTTCCTAGCAACCTTTTGGGATTTTCTTATAATTATTAAGGTATTTAAGTAATTTTCAGAATTACTAACCCATTAAATAAATCCCCAAACACACAATTCCAGGAAACAAACCACAAAAGAAATATGATGCTTCCAATGTGTACTAAGTCTAAGGTTTCACAAATTTACGGAAACTCATATACCTAAAAACCATGTTTTAGAATTTTCTAGAATTTTTTGGCAATTTTAATAATTTTCTGCTAATCAATAAGTAATTGTCTGAATTACTAAATAAGCAGAAACAATATGCTGACTAAAATAAATCCAGAAAACATACAACAATAATACCACAAGGTAATTACATTGTTGCAGAAAATAAAATAATAATACCACATATTATCTAGGTCATAGAGGATTTAAAATAATCTAGAAAATAGAACATATGGAATAAAGTCAGTCTACTGGACCACATTGTAATTATAATAAACAGCAGTGGCATATGTATAATTTATGCTGTAATTACTCAATCAGAGATACAATGCCGCACTTGGGGTATATGCATAATTGTATTTTCAGTTTTATGGTATTCAATTTAGTTTAGTCAAAACCCAAGGGGCTAACTAAAAGGTGCCATCGCATAATTGTGATTCCCAAAAAGCTTGGGGGCCTTTTTGCAAAAATGGCACACCCTTATCCTCTCCCACAGGCCACCATTTCTTTCCCAAAAACCAGGCACTCTTTCTCCACCTCTTATCCTCCTCCGCGCAAAATCCAATCAAATCCCCCCCGTTTTCCTCGGTTGCAACGGCCTCGGCCGAGACCTCCAGCCATGTCTCCCCCTTTCTCGACCACAACGGGTGGCAGCGGCAGCGTCTTAGGGTGTGGTGGGCCCAGTCGGGCGCTGCAGGCGGCTGGGAGACAGCGGCCTGTGGGGCCAAACGTGGACGGAGGAGACGGCGGCGGTGGTGGCCGAGTGGCGTGGGGCCTCAAGCGCGGGGTCCTGGGCGGTGGACGCGGCGATGAAGAGGCGGCCGGACTGGGCGCGGCGCAGAGGCGGCCGAGCGGGGCCGCGGCGGCGTAGGCGGCCAGGTTGGGCGCAGCGTGCAAGCAAGGCGGCGGATGGACTTCAGGCGGCGCCGCCGTTTTGGGTGGCTGTGCGGCGGCGATCCGGTGGAGGGGCGCAGCACGGCGGCGGGGCAGCGGGCTAGCTACAGACCGTGCGGGGGCCAGAGTGGCAGCGCCGGCCGGACATGGGGCCCGCTGCGTAGCGCCGGCCGGAGGGGCGACGCACTGGAGGCGGCGGCCCTGCGCGGGGAAGGGCAGCGCACCGGTGCGGCCCGGCTGTGGCGCTTCGGGCGCGGGGGAAAAAGGGCGGCGCGTCAGTGGCAGCCCAGCCTCAGAGGGGCGGCGGCGGCCCGGGCGCAGTGCCCCGTGTGGCGGCGGCCCTGGTTTGGGTTCGGTGCAGCGAGGGTGGTATTTTGCTCTCATGTTATGCTATGGTGATTGTTGGATGCAAATACTACAATATGAGTAAGAACAATATAAATCTGTTGTTCTTGATTTACTCTAGTGAGAGTTCAGAATGTGATTCAAAGTTTATACGTTGATATGAAAATCAATCTATTGCAGATATTAGCGAATAACAGGTTGATCCATGATCTAGATTCTATATATAGATTATGTGATTTGCAGATCAGAAAGAAAATCGAATGTTAATCTGCTATCTATCATTGCATTGCTATGGAATATAGACATAGTCTAGATTGAATGTAAAGTTTGAATGTAAAGTAGCAATGCATAATTGATTTGGACGTGATTTACATACCGTACACCTTGTAGAGACTCGTGCTGATAACGTGTTGAGAAATAATGTTGATCGGTGAATGGTAATGCAATACAGAATATGATCCAAATGAACAATCCAATAATCACACACAAGACACAGGGAATAGAGTATCACAAAGTAGACTTTATTGATCTTTCTCACTGTTTCACTTTTACATAGCTCATGGCCCCCATATATAAGAAGAGAGGATAGGGGTAACAGTGCATTCGCCCACAACCGAAACTCCTATTATTTCGTAACAGCTTCCATGTGTTGGCATCACAAGCTCACTCCAGTTACACATGGCGCACACGCGGGCGGGTTGCGTCCGCAGGATCATTTCCGTGGCCCATGGGGATGGCCCTAAATCAGTGTTTTCGTAAGGACAATTGGTGTGTTGTTGCGTCCGCAGGATCATTTCCGTGGCCCATGGGGACGGCCCTAAATCAGTGTTTTCGTAAGGACAATTGGTGTGTTGTTGCGTCCGTAGGATCATTTCCGTGGCCCGTGGGGGCGGCCCTAAATCAGTGTTTTCGTAAGGACAATTGGTGTGTTGATATTATTGGATCAGTACAATTGGTGTGTTGATATTATTGGATCAGTCGAGCCTGCACCGTTTGCAACAGAAGTAAAAAATCTGATATGTTGGTTGAATATTTTGTTTTTCTTCAAAATATGGCATATACATAGAAAAAATAAATTTTATTCCTAAGTGTAATTACTCCCACCTCTAATATACCATCAAAACAAACTTAAAATATTCATTTATTATTTTAGATATTCTCGTGTACTAATTATAAGATACTCATATGTAAACCACATTAAAAATTATAAGAGAGTACATAGTTTTAACGTATTTTGTAAATACCTTCATATACACATAAAAAGAGTATATCTACATAATTGTATATAGCACCTTTGAAAAATTGCACATACTACCTAGATGGTTTTAAATATTTGTATACTACACGAACATATGTTTTGTTATGCGAGATACTACCTATGTTGTGAGATACGATATAGGGAGTAATTACATCCACACCGTTTGCAGCAGAAGTAAAAATCTGATATGCTAATTGAATATTTTTTCCCCTCAAAATATGGCATATATATAGTAAATATACATTTTACTCTCGGGTGTAATTACTTCCACCTCTAATATACCACCTAAATAAACTTGTAATACTCCTTTATCACTTTAGGTATACTCGTATACTAATTATAAGATACTCCAATTTGAACCACATGAAAAAAATATAAGGGAGTATATAATTTTTAGCGTATTTTGTAAATACCTTCATATACACACATAAAAAGGAGTATATTTACAAAATATACATACCACCTCTGAAAAATTGCACATACAAACTAAATGGTTTTAAATTCTCGTATACTACATGTACATACCCTTTGTTACATGAGATACTCTCTACATTGTGAGATACGACATAGAGAGTAATTACACATGGAAGTAGAAAAGAATATACAATACATATACATACATACATACATATATACACACATACATATACATATACATATATATATACATATACATATATACATACATATATATACATACATATATATATATATACATACATACATACATACATACATACATACATACATACATACATATATATATATATACCTCTTTTCTACACCCGGGTGTAATTACAACCTATATCGTATCTCACAACGTAGAGAGTATCTCGCGTAACGGAGAGTATGTACGTATAGTATATAAGTATTTAAGATCATCTAGGTGGTATGAATAAATTTTCAGAGGTAGTATGTATTTTTTTTAGACATACTCCTTTTTATGTGCGTATATGAAGGTATTTACAAAATACGCTAAAAACTATGGACTCCCTTGCAATTTTTTCATGTGGTTCACATTGAAGTATCTTATAATTAGTATATGAGTATATCCAAAGTGATAAAGGAGTATTTTAAGTTCGTTTAGGTGGTATATTAGAGGTGTGTGTAATTACACCTGGGTGTAGAAAGTATTTTTCTATATATATATATATATATATATATATATATATATATATATATATATATATATATATATATATATATTTCTTTGCCCGTGCAAAAAGACCTAGCGTCCACAATTGCATTGCAGCCAATAAGCCCGGCCAAATGGAGTTCCTCCTCCTCCATGTCCTCCTCTCGCTGCTCCTGCTGCCACACGCGCCGCACACGCGAGACCTGTGCCTCGAGATGGTGACTTCCACACCCTCTGACGACACCACGGCTGTCGACGAGGGCATCCACATGCTCCCCCAGCGGACAGTGCCGTACCCGTGCGTGAGCTGGAGGCTCGTTGTGGAGACCAACAACCTACGGGGCTGGTACATCATACCCGCTGAGTGCCAAGGCTACATCAGCGACTACATGCTCGGCGACCAGTTTTGGCAGGACTGCGCGGTTGTCGCCGGCGAGGCCATTGCCTACGCCGAGGGCCTCAAGCTCGCTGGCGATGGAATGGAGGCATGGGTGTTCAATATCAACGACACCAGCCTCACCAACATCCCCTACTATGCTGACACAAGCTTCAGGTACTTACGTAACTTACGTATTTAATCGAGCAGAGTTGCACATGCTGCGTACACGCGTGTGAGCTTAGGGTTCCATTCCAAACAGCTTCTGGTTTCTTAACATGATTTTTTCTCTCTTTGTGATCTCTTTTTTTTTGCATTATCTATAAAGATATAATGGTGTTTTTCAAATTTTTCTATTTTTAATTTATTTTCTTTTAACTGAATATCTTGAAAAATCAACGGCTACTATAATATCATTTCAGCTAAAAACAACAGTACTTTTTAAATGGGGCCTAATTATGTGTGAATTCTCACGTGCATGCAGGTCCAAGATGCACAACACAATGTTATTTGACAAGTATGTGGCGAATGCGAATGCTGGGGCTATACAAGAGATTGCTGTCGTTGGGCATCAAGGTCGTCTTCCTCACTGGCAAGCTAGGATGCCCTAATACATGATACAGATACAGCGATACCAATACAGCGATACGATATTTTTCCAAGATAAGGATACATCGATACAGCAAGTATATATATGTAAAAATAAAAAAATTGTAAATAGGCTACGAGAGAGGAAGGAACTGAGATTATCTTGATAAATTGAATGCTATATATTCCATTAATCAACCTGACAAGATAGCACTTTCTAGTTGGTCTTTCAGCAACATGCATCAAATTTCCTTGTACAACTGCAATGCATCAAATTTCCTTGTATCTCATATTTCCAATGGTATAATCAATTAACCATCAATGCTTGACTAGTTATGAAAAAATGAAAAGTTTAAATGGCATACCACTTGACACATACCATCTTAGTTGCAACCGCACACCTCAATTCTCTATTTCTATTAAACAATAAACAATCTACTGCTATTAGAAATTTAGAGCAATCAAATCAAATACGAAACTAATTGAATGCCGAAAAGTGAAAAGTGAAACTAAAAAATATAAAGGATCACTTGGATGTGTAGATCTAGATTATAAATTGAAAAGATTGATTTGGAGCAAACATCTTATAGTGCTTCAATTTCTTAATTCCAAAGGTTAATCCCTTCATGTATTGTACATAGTCATGAATCATCATTTCTAGTATATGTTCAGCAGAGGCATGAAGAAATCTTGCATTCTCATGTCATTGACATAACAAGCTGATTCTTGTATGCAAAGAAAATTAGGAATCTAAATATGTACAGAGGAAAATTTGTACAATGGAAAATTTGTCCGTAATTAACTGATTTTAGCTAATTATTGAAACAAAGGCAGTTCACAAGATAAACATTAAACATTAGCACGTAGGGTAAACATTAATAATGGTAAAAACATAACTAGCAGTCTACAAGACTAAATGAGGAGCATGATAGACTATGTTGCACAAATATGACATGAAAAATTGAAAACAGCAAGAGACACTTAGTTTTCTTCTCCAGCCTCATCAGCTTCACTCTGAAGCTACTGAAGAATAGCTATTGTCACTTTTGGGCACATTCTGATCCCAGCATTCGATATGTTTAAGCACGTGTGATTTAACTCTACAATAGCTTCCACAGTATTCCCATCCACAATACTTGCATTTGAATCATACATTTCCTCCACTGCCTATAAATCTCTCCAGAATATCAACATACTTCCACAATGGCTTGGTGTTTAGATCAATTGGATCCATCTCCTAAAGTCAAATGCAACTCTATAAGTCAGTGAGACTTGATCTTGCTTCACTTGGTAGTGTAATACTTTGGTTAGATATAACCATCTCCACACCACCCAATACAACCATCACCAATGCCTCCTCCCCTTCACCTCCTCCTCTTCCACCTTCTCTTCTCCCTCTCCTCCTGCCGCCACCATCGCGCGCCAGCGTGCTCCCTGACCACTCCTTCGGCATCCAACAACGCGGCGCCACTCGCCATCCTCCTCGCCTGCAATGCCACCCGCTTCCAACCCGCCTGCATCTCCATGCTCTCCAACACCACTGCTGACTCCTTCGCCTTTGACCTCCTCGCCGCCACACTCTCCGCACTGTGCAGGGGGAGTAGGGAGAGCAATGAAGGAGTAGAGGGAGCGACAGTCGATGGGAGCAGGTGGAGCAAGGAGAGCGACGGGGGAGTAGAGGGAGCGGCGGCCAGCAAGAGCAAGGGGAGCAAGAAGAGCGATGGGGTAGTAGATGGAGTGACGACAGGCGAGAGCAAGGGAGCAAGGAGAGCGATGCGGGAGCAAAGGGAGCGGTGGTCAGCAGGAGCAGGGAAAGCAGGGAGAGCGGTGGGGGAGCAGAGGGAACAGTGAATAGCGGGAGCAGGGAGAGTGGCAGCCGACGGGAGCAGGGGAGCAAGGTCGTACCTCCAGGCAGTGGTGGCGGACTTCCAGGCAACAGCGAGTTAGCCATGGTGGCGCAGCGACGGCGGGTGAGGGTTGTGGAACGCTATTGGGCAAGGCGAGGCGAGGCGTGGTGCCCTGACTTTATCAACGAGGCGCTTGGTGTTGGACCGATGTATCGGCGTTGTATCCTCCCATATCGATGATTTATCAATGTTTTTTATTTCTTTTGGTATGGAATTTATCAATACTCCACCGATACCATATCGTGTCATATCACCATATCAGATACATATCGCGTACAGATACATCACTACACTGCCGTCTCGGTGGTTCATAGCTGGCAGGTATGACTACTAGAGGGAGCCAACGGTCAAGAACCTCAAGAGCGTCGGATACCGCATATGGGACAAGCTCGTGCTTAGGTAAGCTCGTGCTATACACCAGCATGCATTGTTATTTTTTTGATAGGGAAAAATTTTCATATCAATGAATCATTTTCCAGCCGATCTCTAATATGTCATCGAATAATGACTGCACTACCTTATATATCACTACTTTTTAAAATCTTAAGGCCTGTTTATATTGGCTTCTACTTTTAGAAGCAAAAGCCAATATAAACACCACAGTTTTTATAAACCACTTCTATTAGTCACTGCTATTCATTAGCTACTACTTTTCTCTTTCACATATTGTAATGTATTTTGTATTTTTTTATATCATAATTCCTTAAGTCGCATGGTGATCCGAATGTTATAGTGTTTTTTGTTACAGCATCTTTCTTACATAATGCACTACTATTTATCAGCCGCAGCCAAAAGCCATCAGCAAAAGCTAATATGAATAGGCCCATTAACCATCTTTGCCACTGTTGACCAAATTTTGTGGGATGCACAAAGACCATTTTATCCCTTCCTTGTCGTCTTCTACATCCTTTAAGGAGATGAGCACGACAGCCCAGCTAGGAGCGGTGTAACTAGGGTAGGCGATCACGGTGGTCTAGCTAGGAGTGGTGCCATGGCGATGGCAACACGGTGGCAAGCGGGGGCAGCGCTGTAGTGACATGTCTAGGAGAAGTATGGTCGGTGCGGTTGGCGGTGGTAGGCAAGGGGCAGAAAGCAGTGGTGGTTACAGCTAGGGCTAGAAACGAGCCAAGTCAAGCTTACTCGAGCTAGGCTCGCTCAAGCTCACACGGAGAGGTGGCTTGGCTTGGCTCATTAAAGAATCAAGCTAGAAACCTAGATCGGCGCGGCTCATTTCCTAGCTTGAGCTGGCTCGTGAGAGCTTGTGAGCCGAGCTGCCCAGAACCAGCAGAAGCTTCAAAATTTGCTCTTAGCCCTAGTAAACAAGACACTGGATAATGTTATTTCTGAAAGAATTTTAAGGTGATTGTATGAAAATCTTGCAAAATGAAATAAAAACATTAAGCACCTGATGCATGTGATGAAAAGACAACATGGTTATGCTTCATATGGCTCTGCACATTAAGAGCAACCTGATTATGGAGGGGTAGTGCCAAGCAAAAGGGGGCAGTGGTGGGGGAGGAGTGATGGCTGACGAGAACGGGGCACGGAGGTGGATCGAGATAGCGAGCGACAGCGATAGGGGAGATGGAGGGGCGGCACCAAGAAGAAGGGTGACGATGGTGTGAGAGATGGAGGAGTAGCGCCAAGAAGAAGGGGGCGGCGGTAGGGGAGAAGGAGCGACAACCGGTGAGAAGGGAGTACGGTGGCAGGTCAGGGCTAGAAGGAACTAGAAGGGTAGAAGACATTGAGGGGTTGGCTCTTGGCTGTGTGACTGCGTCTGTGTGTAGGGGGCAGCTTTGGCCTGAGTCCTGAGCATGTGGCTCAATCAAGCAAACGAGCGGCTCATGAGCAGCTCGAGCTCGATTCGTTAGTGAAACGAGCTGGCTCTGAGGCTTGGTGTCGAGACCCAAATATGCAAATCCGAACTCTCTGTGTATACCGCACTAGTCCAGGATTATGCTAGTGCACACAATTTAATATAGATGAAATATCGTCCATACACACGATAAAAATAAAGGAAAAACTTAAATATTAATAATTATCAAAGTGCAATCTTATGGCCAAACTTACAACTCACTAGCCCGAATGGTTTAAAATCTTGTAGCGAAAAACAGAAATAAGCACGGAAACCATTTGACATGCCCACAGGCTATCGACTAGGAAGCGAAGTCCTAATCTGCAAAGTCACTGAAGTATCCTTCATCTGGTACCTCCTGCTGATGTAACTCTTCCTCCTTAACTGAGAAACAGTGGGCATAAAACCGTGAATACATTGATACTCAACAAGTCGTTTGTAACAAATGAATGCAATATAATATGTAAGGCTTACCAATGGATGACTAAAAGGTTAACTTGCATAAAGCAATAATTCTAAAGTAAATACGATAAATAAATTAAAAGAGAACTTAAAGAAAAATAATATTAAATGAATAATTAACAGAATTGAAGAAACCACTTGTTAACCTCCCATTCATAAGCTAAACCCTCAGTGAACTAACCATTCACTCTCCAACAATAACCAATCCCAGTTTCTTATATAAAAATTCTAACCCTCGTGTGAAATCCCTGAACATTGTCCATAACCGGGGACACGGCTATTTGAATAGTTTTACTCTCTGGAGAGGTTGCACAACTATACCCACACGATGTGATTAGCCTCGCGCTAAGGAAATTATAACAAGACCTTTACGAAGTTCAACCTCAATTGTGGCTCTAACCATGATTCAATTGTGGCTCCAACCATGATTCAATATCTTATTAAACCAAATTAATTAATCACATGTGATGACGAACCCATTGTAATATAAGCATGGCAAAGCATATTAATCGTACCACCCATGTGACAACTAGTATAGTATCACCAAGTAATTTTCCAACCTATGGTGACAATGGCATCATGGTATTAAATTTATCAAGGAAGGATTAATCAATTGGGACGGTAACTACCAAGTACAACGGTTCATAATAAAATAGCGATGCAAGATAATTTAAAACAAAGTAAATAAATAATAGATTAAAAACTAGATTCAACATGATCAAAAGACAAGACTTGCCTTGACCTTACTCAGTGTAAAACTCTGGTTCTTCTAGCGGTGCTTCTACTCCTTCGAAGACACGATCTAACGAGAGAGAAAATGACTAAGGCACAAAAATAAAATCAAATAAAATTCAAATGAACTCTAAAAATCTTCAAACTAGAATCAACAGATAGAGCTCAATTTTAGATGAATTTAGAAAAAAGAATGAGGTCAATCGGAGTTAGGACGGAGAACAACGGGCTCTTGGAAAATTAATTGGCTAAAAAATACTGAAAAATCGAAAAAGTTACTGTGCTGTGGACTCAGTGCATGGAATGTCTGGTTTACGGCGGACGCGACTCATGGAACAGTGCACAGTGTGGATGCTGACACGGCAGCTAAGATTGACGTGACAGCTGACAGGGCTAAGATGTGGCACTAGGGCTGACATGGCATGCTGACGTAGTATCTAGGGCCGACTGGTGCTGACATGGTGCTAATGTGGCACTAACACATGGCGCCACATGGTGGCTAGGGCTGACATGTCGGTGGCGAGCGCTCACGACTTCGGGCGAATCGCACACGGGTCTGACAAAGACAAAGGCGCAGCAGTAGGACTAACTTGTCAGTCTCTCGGCACATAGTGGACTAGGTTTATAGAGAAGCTGAACCATCGGCAGAGCGTAGGTGCGGGGTGACGTCGGCAAGATCCGACAGTGGCGATGCTGACACGTGGCAGGATCTCCACCGTCAGTCCAGATCTAGATAGACGGTTGCGATGGGGAAATCCCATGGTTTGGGCAGCGACACGTGTCTGGCACGCGGCGTGAGGCATCGTGGCGCGTGCGCGGGCACAGGCACGGGTACGGGGACTAAGGGGCAGCGCAACACCGGCGAGCGGGTAGGCACGACAGTGAGCGCGGGTTCGGGTGACGGTGCGGGACAACCGGACTTCGATGAGGACAGCGGGGTGCACGGGACGGCGGCGGACACTCACTGGCAGCGGCGTTGACGGAGGCGGGTCACGGAATGGCGTGGAACTTGGTTGTGTTCGAAGTGACGCACTCCGGCGAGCGGCAGTGAGGTGCGGACACGACGAAGCGCACGGCGAGGATGGCAGGGCCTCGGCATGACGGAAGGCGGAGGCACGCAGCGTAGTTTTATGCGCAGGGACGAAGGAGGCCAGCTCAGAAACGGCGCACGTGGCACAGAGACCGTCTCGAGCACGGACGTCGAGACGTACGAGAGCGGGATGGCGACGGCGGGTTCAGGTCGGGGACAATGAACAGTACACGGCCCGATGGATGCGCAACGCGTGGCTCAGCCATGGATCGGATGGCTGCGGGAGATCGCAATAGTGCACAGTGCATGGCATCCCTGATGGACGACACGTGGCTCGGGTGGAATCCGGGAACTGTAGAACGAGGCGGCTTGCGGGACGACCGGATGTGCGATGCGTGGCCAATGCGTGATCAGGCGGCTACGAGGGAGCGGACCGGTGAACAGTAGTGGGCCGGTCCATTACTGTTCACAGGGTTTTCGGGATTTTTTTTTCAGAAATTTAAATAAAATAAAATAAGCTCTAGAAAATAGCAAATAAATCCAAAAAATTCTCAGAAAATTCCAAAAAATTCCTTGAGATACAAGGAATTCAAATAAAATATTTTTAGATTATGTTAATATTTATTTTAATTATACTAAACCATTTTAATTATAAAAATTCATTTTAAGCTTTAATTAATTCTAGAAAAATTTAAATTAATTTTATTTTAAAAACCTCAAAACGTTTCTGAAAAACAGGATGTTACACTTGGCTTGCTAGCTTACATTTCAAGCTCGAGACGAGCCGATTTCAAGCCCAAGTGACTTACGAGCCTTGAGCTTTTTTGTAACCCTAGTTATAGCTAGCCGGTGAACCTACACTTGTTTAGGTGAGGGAGGGAGGAGAGTGTGCATGTGAGGAGTAGGAGGAGGAAGAGGAGAGCAACCGTGCATTATGGAAAAAATAATATGTTCTTGTGATTAATGGTAACGACCTGTGGCTAAGGGTAAGATTTTTCAAAGCAATGTCATATGAAGGAGATGAAATTATTCGATGGAAGATTAACGTATTTGAGAAATATTCAATGGCATAAGACAATTTTTCCTATTGATACCTTCTACATTGTTTTTTATTTGACGTTTTAGAATCCGCATAGTAGAATTTTGTAAAATTGTATCATTAATATATTAAAAAATATATGGATTTTTCGTATGAAAATTTTACTAAATTTGGTTCAAAGATGGTTTGACAAAATGACTGGGGGACATATGTGGTGAAAAATATGAATACGATGAAAAATCAATTTTCATCGAATTTCAAAGTTTAAAAAATTTGAAAATATTACCACCTATAGCAAGGATATGCTCTACATCTATGCAAAACTGCAAGATAAACTCAATAGCGTTTGTGAGATACAAAAATAAATTCTGGGAAAAATATTTTGACCTTATTTCTGCAAGAATTTATCTTTTTTATCTTGCAAATATGGGGTGAGTTCTTTAGCACTTATGAAATTTGGTTTATGCTAACTAGCTTTTATACACATGTGTTTTTTAAAACAGGATCTACAGGTAGATTATGATACAAACTATACCGAGTTCAGTTATACCGGTCAAAATTATATGGAACTATTTCCTCTGTGTACTGCCTCTCGTGAACAGTCTAGAATTCAAAATTTTCAGTTATACATCATAGTCCAAAAGAACCCACCCGTGATTAAGTATTGATCTTAAAATTTTATAAAGATGTAAAATATATCCTCCACCATATGTAGTAATTTGTTGAGAATTTTTGAAAAAATCTATGTTTGGTAAAAAAAACTAAAATTTTTATATTTTCGCTATATTTGCATTTTCACTCGATAGGCCGCCAATGACCGGACTTAACTTTTGGGCCTGCAAACATATAACTTCTGGGACTAGTCTATACCTCCACCCTGGGCCTATCAATGGCCCGTACAACAGGCACATCGGAAATGCCAACAAATTACTAGCCACCAGCGCTTGAAGTTTTAGCACAAAACACACACATACACACATATACACACACACACTATGCACTTAATCTTACGTGTACTCCTTGTGTACTTAAATTTAAAAAGTTACAAAAAAATTCTACATGTACTTCTAAACTTGCTCTACCTATGTATAAAATTTTAAATTCAAATTCATTCTATATCAAGAGTAACAAAAAAGAAAAAATCTAACAAATATTAGGAGCTCAAATTTATCAGAATTTTCTCTTTTTGGTACTCTTGACATAGAAGGAATTTGAAATTAAAATTTTATACATAAGTGAAGCAAACCATAAAGTACATCTAAATTTTTTTCAGAATTTTCCGTGATATTTTGTAGTTTAAGTGCTTCGTAAGGGTGAGTGCATAGCATATATATATATATATATATATATATATATATATATATATATATATATATATATATATATATATATATATATATATATACACACACACACACACACCACATAAACTAACTTGAAATATTCTTTTAACACTTTAGATATACTCGTATACTAATTATGAGATACTCCAATATGAACCTTATGAAAAAATTGCAAGAAAATTCATAGTTTTTAACATATTTTGTAAATACCTTTATATACGCATATAAAAAGGAGTATGTCTAAAATATATGTATATCACCTCTGAAAAATATACATACCACTTATATGGTCTTAAATACTAGTATACCACACGTACATACCCTCCATTATATAAGATACTCTCTATATTGTCAGATACGACATAGAAAGTAATTACACACGGAAGTAGAAAAGAGTCTTCTTATATATATAGTCTTTTCAAAAATTACACTTGGTAGGACTGGTACCACCAATTTTCAAAAAATTTTGGTAGTTATTCTCTATGTCGTATCTTGTAAAGTAGGGAATATCTAATGCAATGGAGGGTATATACGTATAGTATATGAGTATATATGACTATTTAAGTGGTATGTATACTTTTTTAAAGTGGTATGTATAGTTTTTTGAACATACTCATTTTTATATACGAATATGAAGGTATTAGCAAAATATGCCAAAACTCGTGTGCACCTTTGCAATTTTTTTTATAAGGCTAGCATTGGAATTTCTTAGAATTAATATATAAGTATACCTAAGGTGATAAAGAAAATGTTAAGTTTGTTTAGGTGGGTATGTCTAAAATATATATATATACCTTTATATACATACATAAAAAAGGGGTATGTCTAAAATATATGTATACCACCTCTGAAAAATTGTACATACCACCTAAATAGTTTTAAATACTTGTATATTATATGTACATACCCTCCGTTACATGAGATACTCTCTCTGTTGTGAGATACGACAAAGAAAGTAATTACACCTAGAAATAGAAAACAGACCTCCTATATATATACACATACATACATATACATACATACTTACCACTAGTTTGCGCAGGTCGTCGTCTCTGGGGTCGTCAATGGTGACGTACAAGTCCAACGAGCAGCAGAAGCTGGTGGACGCCGGGTACCGGATCGTGGGCAACATTGGCTACCACTACCTCGTCGGCGCGGCGGAGGGCGAACACACCTTCAAAGTGCCTGACCCCAGGTGGAGGCCATCCCCACAACAGTAGCCTCTCACGGTAGAAGGCTCTTCCTTCGGTAGGCTGAGACTGTGCTGTCAAACCTTTTGGCCTCCTCCGTCTTTTCGGCCCGTCATCCAGCAAAATCATGGTCTGAATTGCTCGGGCTATTGAGGCACCGCGAAGAGCCCGCAAGAAGCCTTTGATCTTTGATTGCCAAGAACATACTTCGTGAAGTGCCGCGAGGTCCACTATCTTCGCCTTCCTTTGATATGCTTCTCGAGATGTTACGGAGCCCATGCGCTCAAAGCCTCTGGTCTCTGTCCAACTTGTACAATGTCCCTAATCCTTGCGCCCCCTTTGAGGTGCTCTGCGAAGAGCACGCGAGAGGTTCTTGGTAGTCGTGCGACGTAAACCTACTCCACGGAGTACCGCGGGGCCCGTGATCCTCACGTGCAGATACCATGATCCTCGCGTGCTTTATATATATTCCTTGGTGTGTCACACAACCCACTCAGGTGAAGCCTTTGATCTTCACTCGCCCTATGTACGCTCTACGAAGTTCAACTGCCTTTAGCGATATGGTGCCGTAACCTTGAGACTTGCACCCGCCTACAGAGACCACCAGACGCCGCCTTGATACGATTGTCAAGGCCGAACACTTGTGGGTTGCTGAGATCGAACAGTCGCATATTTTCAAGACACCCGGACGTGTTTCCCATGTTGATGTGTTCGAACGGTTGTACATCATCGAGGTGATCCAGGCAACTAGACGGTTGTCAAAACTACTACTCTGTTGAATACGTGTCGCTTGGCAATTGAAGGGTCGCGACTACTACGCCTGTTACCTCGCATGTTTTCGAGGCACAAAACACCCCCGAGGTACAACTGATGGGACACCGCCAGCCATGTGTCATGTGACAATTGGTGCGATGTACTCGAGTAATACCCATACTTCACATGGTCCCGAGGTACTTCGCACTTTCTCGAGACAGTCAGGCCGTACTTGAGTGGTATCTGTGTTTCGTATGGTCCCGAGGTACTTCGCACTTTCTCGAGATAAAACCGACGGAACTTCGAGACACCATTAATGATGTCACACGCTTCCTCTGCTCCTTCAGCCTTTAAAAGGTGCAGGAGACACCGAGCTCTCCACTCAGTTCTTCCGCTCCTACCGATTCTCCTTCTCCACTACTCTCTCCTTGGGTTTACATCACCTTTCTTGCTTCCTCTTCCCTGCCAACACCGATATGGCTCGCGGCCGTGACTCTTCTTGCCGTCCCATTGAGATGGAATATGAACTCGTGAATCGGGAGTCTTCCGCCGTCTACAAGCGGTGGTGCGTGGCAAGGAAGAGGGATGGTCATTACTCCAATATGCTAGGGACAAGTCTGGCTGACGACGTGTTGATACACAACCTGGTGCGTGACGACAAAATCTCCAGGCAGGAGATGGTCTGACTTCCTCCTTGCGTCGAGAAGGAGCCCCACCAATTGGACATGGAGACGGTGGTGTTTGCCGCATACTTTGACCCCGGTCATAGATTCCCTACGTCGATATTTGTGGGCGAAGTACTTTGACGGTACGGGTTGGAGTTAGTGCAGCTGACCCCGAACGCTATCATTCGCTTGGCCGTTTATAGCTGGGTATGCCAGATGGAGGGTTTGTGGCCGAGTGTTGCCCTCTTTTGCTACTTACACGACGCCCGATGCCAGCCGAAGAAGCTCTCGAAGGGCGAGTACTTCAACCTCGGTAGCGTCAACTTCATGATATGTCCTCGATGCACGAAGCTATCCCTGCGAATGCTACGCAGATGAAGTAGGAATCCAACTAGACGCACTGGTGGTTCTACCACCGCCTGGAAGGCGGGGACATGCTAAGGTGGTCCAGCGGGGCTCTGGACTTCAACATGTCCCCTTCGGTCCACCTTGACCGTGACAATGAATTGAAGGCCTGGAGGCTGGTCGAAGTAGCCCTTCGGCTGAACATGCGTGATCTGGCGTAAGAATTCCTCATGTTTGGGGTATCTCCATTAGCGCACCAGTGGCTTATTCAACCCGGACGCACTCGAGATGATAATGTTCGGCCTTCCATCGCCTCCTTGCCGCCGCTAAAAGATCTCCATAAGTTTTCATCAAGCGACAAGGCTGATTTTTTACCTTGCACAATCTTACAAGATATTGTATCCTCGCAGGACTGACCCTCAAAGATGCAGAGCGGGCAGCCCTCATCTTCTTGGGGCCATACATCGCCAAGGAGCATAACCTGAGGGAGTCGATAACATTGAACCTCGGGCGGGTCAACCGCGTATGCGAGGCGCTTGGCATCCCTGTGCCAGCATGCCCTCTGCCGAGCACTCTACGCGCACGAGGGAGTAGGGGAGACACCGTAGATGCTTCAACTTTGCATCCACAGACTCGTCCTTTACCCGAGGAACTTCCCGCGGCCTCTCTGCATCTCCCATCTGAGGTGATGGAACCGACCGCCACCGTTGCTATGGAGTCGGATTCTGCAGGCTACGCAAACTTGGATCTTGAGGAGGGTGCGGATGTGGGTCTGGCCTGTGAGGTATCCTTCACGAGGGGGCTAATCCCGTGTCCCCCTCCAACACTTCCGAGGCCAAGCGCGCCCTCCTGAGTCCTCCCACCCCGGCCAGCGAGGAGGCCGCTGCCGCCGCAATTGATAAGGATGCCCATGTCGCTGCAGCAACTCCCCCACCTGCGGCTACCGGAGCTAGTTTTCGGGTGGCGCTATCTACGCTACAAGACGGCTCCGACTCTAACACAGAGGTCGTTACCCTTGGCATAAGGAGTGAAGGGGCTCCTACGAAGGCCATGGAGGCTGGAGGTGGTGATGGCTCATAGTCGAGGTCCCCCAGTCAAGGTACGAGCACGGTCGACCCCTTTGCGCCTTTAGACTTCACGCGGTTTTTGCCCCTTGGCTCATTGACAATATCTCCGGCGTCAGGGAGTCCACACTCTTTGGGACATGCGCCGAGTTCCTTCACGGGAATAGGGCGTGACCCAGCCGGTGTTACTGCCCCAAACATACCCTCGAGTCCTCTCCCTAGCGAGGTATCCATAGCCAAATCTCGGCACCTCATTATGACGGACTTCATTGCTCGCCCGGATGCTTTTTGGTCCCTATTGGCGGCAGCCGACTGTGCAGACACTTCACTAGACTGCCGGGGGCTCTCTTCTTGCGGTTCGGAACTATTGAAGGGCTCGTTGGAAGCCGTCGAGATGAAGGTATGTTGCAACCCTTAAAATAGCGACTATATAATCAATCGCTGACACTTTAATGCAACATAGGCTTTGGCTCTTTCTCGTACCCTTCAAGAAGCCCGAGGTCAGGAGCAGAGCACACTTCAGGAGCGGTTATCAGCTGTGGAAGCCGTAGCCAAGTCCGTTCGCCAGGGTGCGTCAGCTACAACCGCCGCCGCTGCCGAAGAGCGCGCCGAGCTTCTATAGCGGATCTCCGAACTAGTAGTGGAGAAGAATCAACTGGTACAGGGGGTGTCCGAATCTGCCCGTCATTCTGCTAAGGAAGTAGCCATCACCACAGTGGCGAAGGATGAGCAGATCCATTTCCTCGAGACAGAAAGTACCAAGGTCATAGCAGATGCGAGGGCCCTTGCCGAACGGACTCAAGAAGCTGCTGCCGAGGAGCGTATGGGCCTGTTACAACAGATCTTCGATTTGGAAGCAGAGAAGGAGCGGCTCGTCTCCGAGGTGGGGGCTATGGAAAGCTGTCTAGGTGACGCTGCCTTGTTAGCATGGAGGTCAATGGAATCACTAGAGGGCACCTTGACGGAGTTAGCTGTCGAAGTCCCCTCTTGAACCCACGGACCCGAAGATGCTTCTAGCAACCTTCGTAGGATTGGGGAGGCTTCGTCCTTAGCACTGAATGCTGCATGCTCGTACGGCAACCATTGCTCCCTGGTGACAAGTCAAATGCTACTCAGCTTGCTTCACCTGCGAGGATGTTTGCATGTCGGCGAACTAGTAGACTCCTGTCTGGACTTGCCCGAAGGGAATAACTCCATGTCAGGAGCTCTTCACGCCGTGTGATGGCCTGTTCGCGCCTTCCACCACCGCATCTGGGACTCTGGTCTTTGCTCAGCGTACGTAGACTTCGCAGAGGGTACGCAGAGCCACTGCTCTCCGATCGGCGTAGATAGATCTCGGTGAGAATGCACGGAGCCTCTGGTCTCCACTCCGCGTGCATAGACTCCGCGAGGGTGCACGGAGCCATTCTGCTCGATCGATTTTGGCCCAGGACGACTACATTCCTGGAGCTTTATATTCCGCAGAGTACGCCGGGTGCACGAGGCAGCATCGCCCGATTTTGGCCCGGGACAACTACGTTCCCGACGCTTTATACTCCGTAGAGTACGCCGGGCGCACGAGGCAGCACCGCGCGATTTTGGCCTGGGATGACTACGTTCTCAACACTTTATACTCCGCAGAGTACGGCGGGTGCACAAGGCAGCACCACACGATTTTGGCCCAAGACAACTATGTTTTCGACGCTTTATACTCCGCAGAGTACGCTGGGCGCACGAGGCTGCACCGCACGATTTTGGCCCGGGACGACTACGTTCTCGGCGCTTTATACTCCGCAGAGTACGGTGGGCGCACAAGGCAGCACCGCGCGATTTTGGCCCGGGACGACTACGTTCCCGACGCTTTATACTCTATAGAGTACACCGGGCGCACAAAGCAGCACCGCGCAATTTTGGCTCGGGAAGACTATGTTCCCAGCGCTTTATACTCCGTAGAGTACGCTAGGCGCACGAGGCAGCACCGCGCGATTTTTAGACAGAGATGCATGTGATGGCCATCAAAGTATGCATATGAACATAATACTACATTAGCATATATCCGTTTGCACAGTCTGTACAGGTGCATTCATATAAAAGACTTATGCCTTTGCTTTAAGCATAGTACTGTCTGTGCCGATCCGCATTCCACGTGTGGTTTAGGGCTTGACCTTCAAGTGTGGATAGTCGATACGCGCCTTGACACAATCTTTCAATGACGATATATGGACCTTCCCATTTAGAATCGACCTTGCCGATGGTTGGAGCATGCAACGCCTTGCGCAAGACGAGATCTCCTGCTCGAAAACTTCGCTGATGAATGAGCTTGTTGTAATACTGGGCTGTCGCTCGCATGTACTTGGAGATATGCTCCACCACGTTTGATTGAACGCTGTCAAGGAGATCAAGGGAGATTGCTCGCTCATCAGACGGAGCCGGGGTGACCACTCGCCTGGAACCTACTTGAATTTCTTCCAGAGTGACCGCTTCGTCACCGAAGATAAGTTTGAACAGCGTGAACCCCGTGGATCGTGTTGGCATGGTACGGATGGACCACAAGACGCTCGGCAGCTGCTGCAGCCAAGTACGCTTCAGGAAGCCAACCAGACGCTTTTTAAGTCCTACGGAGATAGTGCCATTAGCACATTCCATAGCTCCGTTGGACTGAGGGTATCCAACTGAAGCGTAGTGAAGCTTGATTCCCATTTGCCTACAGAACTCCTTGAAAGCCAACGGAGTCAAACTGAAGGCCATTGTCTATAGTAATCTCCCTTGGGACTCCAAAGCGGCAGATGATATTTTGCCACAGAAAACGTTGTACCGCTGCCGAGATAACCTTCGACAGTGTGGATGCCTCTGGACACTTAGAGAAGTATTCATGAGCAACCACAATGAACTGCAAGTCTCCTGGAGCCTGGGGTAGTGGTCCGACAATGTCAATCCCCCATCGGGCAAGAGGCCAAACCGGTGGGATGGAATGCAACTCGTTTGGTAGTTTGTGGACCAACCGCGCCATCCGCTGACAGCCCTAACATTTTTTAACAATATCATATGCATCTGTCGCTACGGTTGGCCAGTAGAAATCCTGCCTGAAAGCTTTGCCAACTAGAGCCCTTGGAGCAATATGGGAGCCACAAAGGCCAGCGTGAACGTCGGCGAGGAGTCGTTGGCCTTCGGAAATCGAGAGGCATCGAAGAAGCAGGGCACAGACCCCACACTTGTACAGTATGCCCCATCATTTAAAAATTCCGTGCTCTCTATTGTAGCTGTTTGAGCTGGAAAGGGTCATCAGGCTCGTGTGTCCCTTGTAACAATGCACATATCGGTTCTCGCCAATCATCCACAGGCATGATTTGATGAATCAGGCCAGCCTTGCAATTGCTGGGCTGGATACAGTGAGGACTACGGAGAATACTTCTGCCGATGGCTGGCTCCGCAGGCTTACTGCCTTGGCAAGAGTATCGGCCTTCTAATTATCTGCTCTCGGAATAGCCTTGACCGTGAAGCCCAAAAAATGGCGCTCTTTGTCTCGTACTGCGGCTAGATATTTGGTGAGGTTGTCATCTTTCACTTGATAAGATTTATCAATATGCCCTACTAGCAGTCACGAGTCCGTGTGCACTTTGACTCTTCGAGCTCCAAGAGCCTTGAGTTTGCCAAGACCGAAGAGAAGGGCTTCATACTACACTACATTGTTCGTCACAGGAAACTCCAGATGCGATGAATAATAAAGGCAGCGACCCTCCGGAGTTGTGATGACTACGCCTACACCAGCGCCCGAGGCACTATAAGCTCCATCAGTGTGAAGCGTCCACACAGGCTCCTCAGGCTGCAAGACTTTGGGTTGAGTAGGCGGCGTCCACTCCGCGACGAAGTCAGCAAGAATTTGTGATTTGATCGTGGTGCGGGAGACATAAGTTAAGGAAATGACAAACGTACTGTAATGGCATGTGTGAGGAAGTAATGTCATAATTTGCGCGAAGCCATCAAAAGTGCATAGGCCAGCTTCTTCAACTCAGTGTATTGGATCTTGGCTCCTTGGAGGGCCTCCGACACGAAGTATACTGGGCGCTAGAAGGTGTGGTCTTCCCAAATGAGGACCGCGCTGACGGCGGCAGGGGCTGCTGCTATATAAGGTAATAACGAAGACGACGGTAGTGAGGAAAACAAAGTAGGTAGTTCGGCCAGATGCATCTTGAGTTTGCCGATGGCCGCGTTGCATTCATCATTCCATTGGAAGCCATCACATCCACGCAATGTTTTAAAAAATGGGAGCCCGTGCTCGGCTGCACGCGACCTATGAGCCTTTGAACCTCTTGTGTGGTTTTGAGTGGCTCCATAGAGAGGATTGCATCGACCTTCTCTAGATTCGCTTGAATCCCCCTGCCACATACCAAGAAACCAAGAAGCTTTCCCGCTCGTACCCCAAAGACACATTTTTCCGGGTTGAGTTTAAGACCGGCCCGGCGTAGGGTAGCGAGTGTCTCTTGGAGATCATCAGCATGGGAGTCGGCTTGCTTGGTCTTGACTACCACATCATCAACATAGGCCTTGACATTTCGACCCAACTGATCAGCGAGGACAAGCGTTATGAGCCAGCTGAAGGTAACCCCCGCATTTTTTAACCCAAACGGCATACGAGCAAAGCAGTACGTGCCTCCTGGAACTATGAAGCTCGTTTTAACCTCATCCTCGACGGCCATATGAATCTGATGGTAACCGGAGTAGGCGTCCAAAAAGCTCAATAATTGACATCCTGTTGTAGCATCAACCAACTGATCGATTTGGGGAAGCGGGTAGTTGTCCTTTGGGCACGCTTTGTTGAGATCAGTGAAGTCGACGCATATACCCCATTTGCCATTGGCCTTCTTTACTAACACCGGGTTAGCTAGCCACTCCGGGTGGCGGACTTCCCAGATAACCTCTGATTGCACTAGCTTGACGACCTCGGCCTTAGCTGCTTGCTGACGCTCGAGCGACATACGTCGGAGTTTCTGCTTGACTGGCTTAGCATCGAAGCGAACTGTGAGGTGGTGCTCGATGATGAATGGATCGATGCCAGTAATATCATCCGACGACCATGCAAAGACATCGACATTGACATGGAGGACCTGGAGAATTTCTTGTTCTGCCACCGCGTCCAACTCTTCACCCAAAGATATCCGTCGAGAGTTTGCCAAGTCGCCTAGGGAGACCCTCTTAATCGCGCCATCAGGTTTAGGCTTCGGTGTCCACCTTGGCGTTGAGGGTGACCCCAACATAAGCACAGCGGAGGTCTCTTCGACTGTGTGAACCTTGCGAGGAGGCCTTCGGGTGCCAAGCTCTATCTGACGAGCGAGGTCTTGATCTCTGTGTACGGTGATGATCCCTCACGGACCCAAAAGCTTTATGCACAAGAAATTATGATGTGTAACCACTCCAAAAAGCCTTGAGTGTAGGATGACCAAGGATAGCATTATAGGGGTACGAGAGATCAACGATGTCGAAGGTAACTTCCTCGCTTCTCTCCTGATCTTCTTGGCCGAAAAATACCCAAAGCTCAATATGCCCTTCGGTGTGGAAAGGCTGACCCCCAAAGCCCTAAAGGGGGACTCCCGAAGACTGCAAACAGCTTTGAGGAAGGCCCATCTAGTCGAAGGCTTCAGCGAATAAGATGTCCGCGGAGCTTCCGCCATCAACCAGGACGCTCCTAACATCACACCCCGCAATTGTAGCCCGAATCATCAGGGGATCCTGATGTGGGAAGTCAACACCTTCTGCATCCGCTGGCGTGAACGTAATGTCACCACATGCCCAAGTCGGAGGCACCTGCACAGGGAATGCGGCAACATGATGGAGCCAACGGGCATAAGCCTTCCTCTGTCTCTTGGATGAAAATTCCAACGAAGACCCTCCGGTAATGACACGGATAACCCGACGCTGAGTGCCTTCGAATGCTTCTATGCAAAGGGTAGCAGGAGCAAGAGGGAGTAGTTTGCCCTCATGAGATTGTACATGTGCTATCACTTGAGATTGTGATTCGCAGGCATTGTCTCTGTGGATGCTCTCGCAAAGTGCTATGACCAAGGGACAATTCCGGGTGAGATGGCCACCACGTCCATGCACCTCGCACCATAACCCTTGCGGCTACGGCTGAGGCGGCTGCTGATCGAAGACTTGCCAGCCGCGAGGTCCACAACCGCCACCTCGGTTTGGGACTCTCCCACGGCCCCTACCTTGTTGACCTCTTCCCCGACCAACAAGGACACCATCACCGCCACCATTGCCACTATCATCGATGTCAAGAACGTAATTAAGCCGCGGGCCTTTATGCTGCCTACGGACATGACCCTCCATGGCGTCTGGGATTCGCTTCGGGTTATAGGTATTCCCTTGGCAAAGCTGAGCATCCTCCTCCGCTCTTGCATACTCCTCCATTTTATCGAAGAGCTTGACAACCGTCTTAATGGGCTTGCGGGCATTGTACTCAGCCAATGGTCCTAGTCAAAGACCTTGTATCGCGGCATTGATAATCGTAGTCTCGTTCACATCTTTAACTTGACAACGTATCCTAGCAAACTGCTTGAAATACTCGCGAAGCTTCTCTGTAGGCCTTTGCCTAATGGCGAAGAGTTGGCTTGCATCGACCCACTCGGTATAATTTCCCTGAAAATTGTTGTACAGACAACTCCAAATCTGCTCCCACGAGTACACTGAGTTGCGTTCTATGGCGAAGAACCAAGAGTATGCTACTCCCTGAAGGACAAGGGGCAAACCCTTTGCCTTAGTGGAGTCATCTCCTCCTGCCGCCTCAATGGCCGTTTCATAAACACGCACGAACTCTCGGGGGTCTGCATCACCTTTGTAAGACTCTATAGTAGACATCTTGAAGTCTTCTGGCCAGGCAACTTGCTACAACTCGGCGGAGAGGAGGGACTCCGGATCTACCTGTCGAAGTACCCCCTGATTGGAAACCAGAGCATCCCGACTCTCCGCTCTCTCATTGGCGCCCTCCACAATCACCACGGGAGGTGTTGGCTGGCTTTGGGCCTCCTGCAGCTCCCTTACAGCACCTCAGAGATCCATCAGTTCTCGCATCAATGCCTCGAGTGCTGCCAGCAGAGCACCCTCCGGCCCCTATTCCGCAGCTCCCCCGAGCGTTGAGGTATATGCTGCGAGATGACTAGGCTTCTCGACCTGAGGGTTGGCGGCACCAGTCTGCTGGCCAGCGCCGAGAGGCAGGCTGGCGCGATGGGTCGATTGGACGTGTCGACTGCCATCCGCCCGGAACTCCCTCCAGAAGTCCCCGTCGTACCGGCAATGGCCGCCACCTGTTCACCCATGAGGTCGACATGGCCAGGACTGACATCAACACGTACCTCACCATCGATAGCCGCTTTAGCACCGATCTCTGATCCAACTCCTCGCGTCGAGGTCGCTCATCCACCCGTCCTTGCCCTGGCTTGCGCAACCGCCGCCACCGTGCTCCGCTTCTTCTTCGCTGCTACCTTCGGTGCCATCTCTACGCCGTGGCTCTCTAGTCGAAAACGTTCCCCACAGACAGCGCCAATTGTTGTAGTTTCAGACCAAACAGTAAGACTAGAAACTAGTGAATTTTTTTGGAGGGGAAGAGAACATGTCCCTTCGGGATCACCCATAAGGACCTTTATATAGCCACTACGCTTTCCTTTTTACAACTCTACTCTTGGTTACGGACGTTACCCTAGGACATACTTGTCTTTTACATTCTTTGGTGAGCCTCTTGAGCTTGCACTCTTTTTTTCTATCACTATAACTTCGTGTATACATCTTGCTGGGCCGCTTAGACACTTGCTAGCCCACCTAGACGTTTTGGCCGAATGGGCTAATGTAAAAGCCATCCCCACAACAAATAGTATACAGTAAACATTAATTTGCCGATCTAGCTAGTTGGTTCTCACTGTTTTGCGTCATAGGCTGGTCGAGAAATTTTACGTACGGCGTATACGAACGATTCCAGACCGTTCAATCTGTTTATCTAACGGATTAGATCCGTTATGATTTTCAGTACTCTCTCGCAAAGTAATTTTCTCTAGGAGGGACAAAATAGAATCATCGTAGGGCCACATGTCAGTGGATATTAGTACAAGAAGTATCACAGCAAGTACTGTTTCGGCATGCAGCAACCGCGCGCGACCGAACAGCCAAACTAGCGTAACGTCGTGTGTGCGTCTTTTCGGTTACCACTTGAGGCATGACTGCTACTTTAGTCTCAGCGTGAACTTTATTCGAATAAACTAAATACGGATAAATTATTTTAATAAAATAATTTGATAAGTTAATTTAAAAAATAAAAGAATTATTTAATTTATTTGTTTAAGAAAAATAATAAACTGAAAAGAACAGCCGGTATCATAAGTGCTGCCAACAAATTAATCCACCCCACTGTGCATGATATATCAAGTCCTCAAATAATTGGGGAAGAAAACCAAAGCGCAAACAGATTATACTTAGGTGGTGCTCCATCTGGCTTTAGGTTTTAGCTATGAGCTTTCACTTTTAGTTTCTAGCTGAAATTACACTATAACGTCTGTTAATTTTTTTCTTTCAAAAAATAATAGAAAAATAGAAAAAAAATAAGAAAACTTTTAAAAAAGGTTATATCGTCATGGACAATGTAAAGAAATAAGATGGAAAAAGAAAAGGTAAAAAAACCAAAAGTAAGTAAAGAAGTTTAAATAAGCTAAAAATTAGAAGTAGATGTGTTCTAACTAATTTCTGTCTTAAATAAATTAAAAGTTAAAAAAATTAAAAGCTAATGTTGTTTGAAGTAAGACTTAACAGCTGATTGATCAAAAAATTTAAAAGTTAAAGCTGTTTGAAACGAGGATTAACAGCCGATTGATCCAACGGCCAGGGCACTCACAGTGATCATCACTCTCAGCTAGTAGTACGAATGCACGATAGAGAGAGAGAGAGAGAGAGAGAGAGGCAGGCAGGCAGCACATCACATGGCCTGAAGCCTCCCTGCACGGCCCCTGCCCCCCTCGCTGGTTGAGTAGTGGTTAGTTGCATCCACCGCCGTCCCTGCCTCGCATTCATGGCGCCATTAATTCATTTTCTCAAGAGCTTTCAGGTCGGTCACGGTCTCTCGCCTCCCTCCCTCATCCAGCTCAAAGAGTGTGACACAAAAACATCACGAGTTCACAACACAATCAAGCCTCTCCAATTCAGAAACTAACTAGTATGTGTGCAATTGCGCATCCATCACTTGTAATTGAACAATGGTACGTGTACAGACTGATCTTAATTGATCATTTCTACGTAGTATGAATTATCATGCTGGGTAGGGGCAAAGCCAGATGACAAAAGTATTAGAGTCATCTCTATTGCATAATAATATCTCTTCCATCGATAAATAATAATATTTTATGAGATTTGCTAAATTTTATTATAATTATTATATCCCAACGTATCTACACTGGCTTCGCTCCTGATGCTGGGCGTTTCAGTAAGGAGTGCATATGCTATTTGCGTAGCATTTTCATGGTTACTTAGGGTCGTTTGGCCAGGCTCAGTTTTCAATTTTGGCTTCAAAGCCTGGCCTTCGAGAGAAGTTCCAAAATCTGGGATTCAAATTTACAGCGTATTTTAGACTCGGCTTCAAATTTATAATGTATTTTAGGGCTTCAAAGTCCACATATTTGGCCGAAAAAATAGCTTTGAAGTCTAAAAAATTGAAGCTGAGCCTGGGTAAATGGGGCCTTAGACATGTAGAAATGTAGAATGGAAAGATCCATGCATCGTAAAACCAACCAATAATTACCATTCACCAATTACCATCATCGTGTAATCATCCATGCGCTCTGCATGCCAAGAGGAGGCTAATTAATTAACCCCAAAAAAGAAAACAAACGAGTGCATCGCATGCACGGCCCGAGAGATCAGGGCACGGTGACCGTGACCACGCCTCCGTTTCCGCCGGGCAGCCCGAACGGCAGCGCGCCCCCGAAGCTGATGCCGATGCCGACGGACACGGCGGCCTCGGCGCACGCGACGGGGCCCGTCCCGGGAATGCGCAGGCAGCTCAGCCCGCCGTCGCCGGGCGCGCCGTCGCACTCGGGCTGCGGCCGCTGCAGGCCCCGCCCCGGGATGCAGTTGCCCACGAAGTCGAACACGCTCCGGCCGGCCAGCCGGTCGCAGTCCTGGCTGATCCCGGAGAAGAAGTTGAACGACACCGACAGGTTTGTGATCCGCTTCAGGTCGCACACCAGGTCCGGGAGCTCGCCGGTGAACTGGTTGTGCGCGATGTTGAGCACCTCGATGCCCGAAAGACACGACAGCGTGCTCGGCAGGTGGCCGGACAGCGAGTTGTTGCTCAGGTCGAGCACTTCGATGCTCGGTAGGAAACCCAGGGCCTCCGGGATGCAGCCGGTGAGCTTGTTGTTCAGGAACAGCACCTCCCGGACCCTGCCGCCGGTGCCGTACCCGTACGCCGTCGGGACGGGGCCGGTGAGGCGGTTGTTCGCCAGGGTGATGACCGTCGCCGGCGACGACCACAGAGTCTCCGGGATCTGGCCCTCGAACTGGTTGTTGTTGAGGAAGAGCGCATCGAGGTTCTTAGCGAAGACCTCGGCGGGGAGCTCGCCGGAGAAGCCGTTGAACCGCAGGTCGAGGTACACCAGCGACTGTATGAGCAATGTGGCCGCCGGGAAGGGCCCGGAGAAGAGGTTGTTGCTAAGGTCGAGCTCGGTGAGGTACTGCAGGTCTCGGAGCGTGTCCGGGACGGCGCCGGCGAGCCTGTTGCTGTTGAAGTGGAGGAACGTGACGTGGGCCAGGAGGGAGATGGCTGCCGGGAGCGTGCCCCTGAGGTTGGCGTGGTTGAGGTCAATGCCGGCGACCACCGCCGCCGTCGCGGCGGTGCCGTCGGGGGGCGCGGAGCAGTAGACTCCCTTGTAGGCGCAGACGTTGGGCCCCTGCCACGACGACAGCGCGCCGTGGGGGTCCTCGGCGATGGCCGCCTTGAGCGCCTGCAGCGCCGTGTATTCCTGCCCCCCGCCGCCGCCCTGGCTCTGCACCGAAGAGGGCGACGGCGGGGCGGGGGTGGGACGAGACGAAGCAGGCTGCGGCGGTGCGGCGCCATTGATCCAGACGCCAAATGCGGCCCCGAGGCTGAGCTGGGAGGTCGGGGTCGGGGAGGACAGCAGCAGCAAGACAACGACGAACGCATGGACATGGACATGGAGCAATGCAAGAAGATGGAAATGTAGCTGCCTCATGGCTTCTTGGGCTTCGTCTGGTTAAGTTTTTCCCCTTGCTACTTGCTAGGTAGTTCTTGTGAGATATTTTCTGGTGTCTGAAGAGAGAGAGTGTGTGTGTAGGGAACGGAGGAAGGGGTGTGCAATAGTGCATGCATTGATTGATCGATTTGTTCTCTTTTTCCTTGTGTTGCTTGGTGCTCCTCTGATCAACGACAACTGGAACTGGGATTTGAAGGGTGGTGTCCAAAACTCCAAATGCTCAACAGTGCTGTGCCCTTGTTACCCATGTACCATCCGTGTAACTCGCTATGTATAAAGTAGAGAGAAAATAGAGGGGAAACCTTAGGAGTTGATTGTATATATGATGCTGTATAATTTTTTCTTTCAAATATGGTCTTCACGTATAAATTTTTAATTTTGATCTCCTCTACAACCACAGAAACAGCAACAGGTGATGCATATTACCTATCAAACTCCCACGTCATGGTAAGTTCGGGGCACCATGGTACCACCTACCGAGCTAGCCGAACTCAACGGTACCACCTATCGAGCTAGCCGAACTCGGTAGCCATCGTGCATTAGTTCTTGCTTACACTAAGCATATCATTAGTGTTTAATTTAAGCATGCATTAGTGCATGTGTTGTTGTCTCCTGCTGTGGCCGCCTCGTGCAGCATGTGCTCCTGAGCCTGTCCGGCGCGGTAGAGCTCCACCTATCACACATGTCCAACCTGCCGCATCGTGGAAGCTCTGCAGATAACATGTGTCATTTATCCTTGCTTCTGTGGTAACGGAGGGGGTTAAAATTGTAAATTTGTACATCTTATGGCCATATTTGAAAACAATTTGCTATAGTGCCACATATGCAATCAAATCTAACCCTAATTGCAGGTTGCAACTCCAAACAATGGATCCGGCCGACCATTACGAAGAAGAGATCGGAGTTGACGGCTAAGATGGAAATGGGGGGAGAAGCTCTGAGAGCCTCGTTTTACTAGGTTGTTGCTTCGGTTTCGATTATTGAGCGTTGATTTCCGATCGAACGGCTCGTGGACATGTATAATTCGAGCCACTCTTGTTACAATTGAAAGCGAGGAGTAACATCGGGATCACCTCCCGTGGACCAATCGGATCAATCATGGGTATAGGAGTGGCAATCGGGACCCCAACCGTCAAGGGATTAATTGCGCGAGCTTTGAGCAAATGTATAATGCTATCAGTAGCCTAGATGAGGTATTTAGGCTAGAATGAAATGCAAATCGCACGAAACATAAGATTATTCCTCTTTTCCAGTGCCCAAAGGGTGATGTGGTTGATTTGCAAACAGTTTACTCCTGGAAAGTTTGAGTATGTGGTTGACGTTGAACTAGTGGGCGTTTATTTGAGCTGAAAATATGTGGTTTATAGTTAAATTTATATTGTAACTGATGGTATCTTATTTGGTATAATTAAATTTAAAAAATATAAAAATAAAAAAATAGGTTATTCCATCATGTATAATGCAAATGAGTACAAGAAAAAAAGAACCGGCAAAATAGCTAAAAAAGCCAAAAAGCTAGAAAAAGATAAAATTTAGGAATAGTGAAAAATAAACTAGAAATTTAAACCGAAATGAGCAGGATGATCTGCACCAAACAAATTACTAAGATGGAAAATTGACAGTTCTCAAAAGTGACTATGTTTTTTCTTAGGCCAAAAGTAGTCACTGCTACAGAAATCATCATCACAGACGGTTTAAAAACACCATCTTAGACGGGTTTTTCAACCGTATGAATTTATGGGTTAGTGATAATACGAGGTCATCACAGACGACTTTCGAACCGTCTGTGGTGTAAATATAATAGACGGTTTTTAACTAAAAACCGTATGTGATAACTGATAATCACAGATGGTTTTTAATAAAAAACCGTCTATGATATTTATACATGATTTTAGGCAACTTATTTCCCTCCGGAAGCATGTTCGCTAAAAAATCTAGCAGCGCCGTGAAACTCTTGTCGGACAAACCGTTACTTGCCTTTAATTTTAACAGTTCAAGCACAGCTGACAACTTCGTGTATTTTGACCTGCAGCATGTGAACAAAAATTTCTCCGAGTCCTCCATCAAACCTTGGATTTAACATACTCTCTCTCATCATAGTTCTCTTCTACATCACGAAACATCTGATCCAGATTGTTATCGTGTAGTCTATCCGAATCCGAACCACAATCTAAATTAACTAGATCTTCAAAGTATATATATAATAGTCACCGAAAATTAGATAGATCTAAATTTTGATGCAATTAAAAATAAATTTCATTACTAACCATATCTAAGACAACGAAGAACTTGATGAATTTTCAAAGCTCTCCTGCCAAATAAGCCTCCTTCCACCAAATTAAATGGCCTGAAAGTCTTGCCGCCTTCATTGCGCAAAGACCGCTAGATCCGGATTGAAATGCGAGCAGATGCGGTTACGAAGCGCGCAATAAATACCTAGTCGGATTATCACAGACGGTTTTTAACAAAAACCGTCTGTGGTACTGGAATATCACAGACGATTTTTAATAAAAAAACTATTTGTGATAATTCCATATTATCACAGACAATTTTTAATAAAAAAACAGTTTGTGATACTGGAATATCACAGACGGTTTTTTATGAAAAACAGTCTGTGATAATTTGGAATTATCACAAACGGTTTTTTATTAAAAACCGTATGTGATAATCTGAAATTATCACAAACAGTTTTTTATTAAAAACCGTATGTGATATTCCAGTATCATAGACGGTTCATCGGTAAGAACCGTCTGTGATACTCTTTTTCCCGCCACAAACACCACAGACGGTCTCCAAATTAAAACCTTCTGTGATAGTGTACATCATAGACGGTTTTGTTGTGATTTGGCGTCTAGTTTTAGGCTTTCTGTAGTAGTGGGTTATGCTGTCAAGTGCAAATTTAGAAATTAAGATTGCTACCCAAATCCGTCCACTGGTCACGTGTTGCTATGCACAGAATTCTTCTTTCGTCCACACAAGGAAATAATGGGCCCACTCCAAAAAGCTGAAGTTTATGGCTTTGACTATTGACTTTTGGCTGAAATTATACTATAGTGGCTATTATCTTTTCTAAATCATTCAATTAAAAAAATAAAAAAATCATTATATCGTCACGAACAATGCAAAGGAATAATAGAAAAAAGAAAAACTAAAAAAAACTAAAATAAGCCAAAATTAGACACAAATGTATTCCAAATGACTTCTGACTTTAATAAACCGAAAACAAAAAAAAGCCAGAACCTGAAGCCATTTGGAGTGGGACCCATATCATGCATTTCAATTTCCAGAATAAAACATAATGTGCGACCTAAATACAACCCCTCTTAAAAATAGAGGGTGTAGTTCTTTTCAGCTGTGCCTTATGATTTTTGGTTTTAGCGTGAATACTTGTGTGAACGAACCGAATGTTGATAAACCGCTTCAAAAAGTTTGTCCTAATAAGGTGCTACTCATTTCGGTTTATTTTTCACTGTTTGGTAATGTAATTGGTTTATTTTGCACTGTAACTACTGGTATTTTTTTGTGTAATTAACTTTAAAAATAGAAAAAATAGGTTAGTCCATTACGGACAATACAAAGGAATACAGAAAAGGTAAAAAGCCTAAAAAGAGTCAGAAAAGGACGAAATTAAGAAACTAGAAAGTAGAAACCAAAAGCTGAAGCTCAAACGAGTGAAAGCGCTTAGAAACAGTGGTGAAAAAATTATCCTATTTATTTGTTTAAGAGAGGACATAAACTAATAAGAACTCAGCCAGAACAACATAATCAGTAAAAGCAAAGCGAGACCTGAAGTGAAAAGTAACATACATAGAGCAAGAAATTACTCGGTGATGGAAAGAAGTGTCAAGGACCAAAAAACTAGCTGAGGATTGGTTTTTGGATAATCAATATATTTACTTTTAAAAAGCAAATTAACCAACACTTAGTTTAAATATGCTGATAACGTGAGTCGTACGTATACAAGTACGAGGATTGCTTGCTGCAATAACAAATCTTGGCTCGATGTACAGCTTCTATATCGATAATTTTCCCCCCTCCAATTTTTAGTAGACACAGCCATCTATAATACTTATTTATCAAAATACGGTCAACCATTTTTACACATTTACTTCGATTCTACACGTAGAAAAAATAGGTCAACTTGCAATCGTGCATACGGTAGGCAACTATGAAACAGGATCCCATGGAAGGCAGTACAAAGGAGGTAACTATCGTCCATTAATTACTCTCTGTGACACGCTATAATTTTTTTCTGAGCAACAGCAATGGCGGTAAGTGGCAACTGGCTTCCACAAGGCACAACCAGCCTCTGAGCCCTCCGTACTTGCACTACGCGTAGGCCCCACCGCCCCCTTGATCTCGAAACATTACGGGACGAGCTCTCATGCTGAAGTCTGAACGTTGGCTGTGAGTATGTGACCCGTGAGCAAATACGCGGCCAACTTCTACTGTAGTTGCATTTACTAGTGGACAAATCCTTCACTGTTCTCTAGTCGTCAAGATAGGGCATGCATACTGTTGTGAAATCGACAAGACGAAAAACAAGAATAATCATGAGCACAAAAACTTAACGTAGATAACATTTATGAGAAAAAATTACAGACGCTCGATGAAATTATTATATGAAAAAGTTAAAAACGTTCTTACGGTATTACATATATAGATAACATATGGTGTGTTTGTTGTCTATTATAACGTATACAAGGGTATAAATAATCTTAGAAATGAGAGTCTCAGACGATGACAAAACAGAGTGCTAGTCGCAATGAAAACAAAAAACTACTTGAAAACTAGAACATTAATATACTCGGAGACAAGAACAACATCCCACTTAGAGACAAAAAAATGAGTATCATAAAATGACGGTGGCGAGTTGTCTTTGGAAGCACTTCGAGTAGCCATGTCTGACTCTAGTTGGTGCAAATACCTTTAGACACCATATCGATGCAGAGTCCATCACGAATACGAAAATAATCACAATCATAATTTTCGACCAATTCACATTCTCAATTAGTCATACTGGTTGGAACATATCTTTTTGAGTAAATTTGATCTCTTCAAGTGATCGAATATAATCTGATTCGAATCATAAAATACAACATATACAATAATACAAGAAGGGTTGGAAGTTGAAAATGATATGGGTAACTCGTAATGGATTAGAGAGATAATTACCATTCAATATTAGAGTCTACGTCTGTTCTATTCATTGCGACACTCAAGTTATATGCATGCCATGCATTTGGTTCATTCTCATAGTTAAAACTTTTTCAAAAATATTTTATCATTTTAATAATATTTAAAAGAAAATTTAGGTCAGTTACACTTGAAACAATCGTATTTAGAGAAATAACATCACAAACGTACCTGACTTGAAAATGTCATTGCAAAGCAAAAAATGAAAATTATGGAAAATGACACTCCTCGGGAATATTCCATTATGAATTTTTCAAAATAACACAAGTACCTGTAACGCACCCGTATTTCTAAACTAGCCATAATTGCTAACCTCGTGACTTTAGCATGAAATTAACCACGTAGTTAACAAAGATATCGCAAACCTTTTCGATTATTAAATGTACAGCAATTCACTCGAAGCAAAAGACGACAAAATATAGAGATAAAATCTACAACATACATCAGAATTCATTAGTATTCCTTTCCATACATACAAAGAATAGAGTATTGAGCTCATTGCATACACATTTACACTTAATCGGATATTTTGGAGTAAGCTGCAGTTTTAATTGTGAAAAATACAATAACAAGATACCAAAAAAGATCAAACAAAAGAAGTAATTGAAAACCATATTGCCATCAGAACCCTCGTTAGGTTATCGAAATAGACATTTCGCTCATCGAGATACCAAATCGTCTTGTGCCAATCAGCATGTACCTCTCGCAACTGTAGGGTTTCATCATCTAGCATTATAAACAAATCTGAATCCATTCCAAATTCATTGCCAGCTAGCCAACCCATACCTAAAATGAACCCCCTCTGTACAGAGAAAATCACCCATAGCACAGTCATAGCATAGAGGGGAAAGGATAAGGCCAAGGGAGATTGTCCAGAGAGAGTTCATTTTCACCTAAATCGTAGCTATCCATCACCATAACCAAAAACAACAACAATCTACATTCCACCATATTCAACCCTTTTCCCCCAAACGAGAGGAAGAAGATGGAGTGAAGCTTGGCAACCAAGTCCAAGGAGGAGAAGGCACTAGGAGGAGGAACAAGTGAAGAAGAAGGGGACGACAACCCTAGGAGGAGGTGACAACTAAACCGAGCACCAGCCAACTGGGGAACAACTTAGCCAAGCACAAGCCCTCGAGAAGATCGAACAGTGGTTCTACCGAAATGAGGCCCAACATCATCCACTAAGGTAGCCCTACAAACTATTTTCAATCTTTGCCATCACCATCACAGGACTACACCAAACGTCTCTGTCGAGATCTAAATATGCAAATCTGGACTCTTTGTATATACCGCACTCATCTAGGATCATGTTGGTGTACACAATGTAAATATAGATGTAATATCGGCTATATGCATGATTAATAAAGAAAAAGACTCAAATATTATTAATTATCAGAATACGACCTTACGGCTAAGTTTACAACATACTAGTCTGAAAGGCTTAAGAAACTAACAGCGAAAAATAGAAATAAGTGTAATAGTCATTCGACATACTTACAAGCAATCGACTGAGGAGCGAAGTCCTAATCCGTGAAGTCGTCGAAGTATCCGCCTTCTAATACCTCTTGTTGATATAGTTCTTCTTTAATTGATCAATAGTACGTATAAAGTTGTGAATACATTGGTACTCATTAAAGTCATTTGTACTAAAGATACAATATAATATGCAAGACTTACCAACGAACGGCTGAAAGGTTATTGTGCAGAAAGCAATAATTTAAAGTAAATACAATAAAATAGATTGAAAGTAATTTTAAAGAAAATAATAGTAATAAATAACCAAAGAAATTAAATGAACCACAAGTGAACTAACCGTCCACCCAATGAATCACTCATAAACTAACCATTTATGAATTAAATCATCAGTAAACTAAGCATTCACTTTTCAAAGTTATCCCATCTCAGTTTTATGAAACATCAACCCTTCGTGTGAAATCACTAAGCATTGTTCATAACCAGGAATATGGCTATTCAAATAGTTTTACACTCTGCAGATGTTATATAACTGTATCCACACCATATGATAATTTTCGTGCTAAAGGAAATCACAACAAGACCTTTATAATGCTCAACTTCAACTCAATCCCGCCCACTAGAGTTCTGCATCATACCCCCCTTACGACTCATAGAAATTAGCAACCATGTTCATCACAATGACGAGATTGAAATTGAAATATCATAAATTAATTAACCAAGTCTATCCTATATTAGACATGTGATTTACACAGTAAGGTTTAGATCAATGACACACAAAGTTAAGTCCTTAAATATTATCCAAGCAAGATATCCACATCTTTTGAAATAAATCCACACTCCCCCTTTACTACACGATCACTCATCTGAGTGCAAACCAATTTTGTATAACCAACACTAATGACAACCAATGTCATGGTACATAAATTTTATAACTATAGCCACAACTACGATTCAATATTTCATTAAGTCAATTTAATTAATTGATCACATATGATGAGGAGCTTAACATAACTATAAGCATGGCCAAGTAAATTGATTTGTACAACACATGTGACAACTAGTATGGTATCACTAAATAATTTTCTATCATATGGTGATAATAAAATTATGGTATTCAACTTATCAAGATGTAATTAATCAAATTGGCCAATATCTACCATATACAAATATTTGTAATAAAATAGAAATGCATGATATTTAAAATAAAATAAATAAATAATATAATTAAAATCTGGGTTCAACTTGATCAAAGGACTCAACTTGTCTTGGATTTGCTCAGTTATGAATTCTTGATATTTTGGTGGTGCTCCCGCTCCTTCGAAGACACGATCTAACGAGAGAGAAAATATATAAAATACAAAATAAATTCAAATAAACTCTAAAAACTTTAAAACTAGAACCTAAAGAAAGAGCTCGATTTGAGATAAATTTAGAGAAAAGAACGATGTCAAACGGAGCTAGGACGGAGGAGTACGGGTTCTTGAAAATTTAAATTTAAAGGAAAAATACTGAAAAATCAAAAATTCTACTGTGCTGTGGACTTGGTGGGTGGAATAGTGGGTCTATGGTAAACTCGATGTATGGAATAGTGCACAGTGCATGTCTTGGATGATGTGGATGTTGACTGGACAACTAGGGCTAACGTGGCACCGGGATGGCTCGATTAGCTAACATGGCATCCACGTGGCAACCATGTAGGATTAGGTCTTATGTGACTCCTGAGATGGCGGCTGACCCAGCTAGAGTGATAACGATCGGTGCGGTCTGAAGACAATCGAATGATCCATGAGGATAAGGATGTTCAAACGGTTTGAACGAAGCGACGATTAGACGATTGAGGAGTGATGACGATCGGACTATCCGAACGATAATGACGATTGGACGGTCTAACAAAGATTGGACGGCCGGGGACGATCGGACTGGCCGAAGATGTTCGGATTGACTGAAGGGGTGACGATGATTGGACAATTCGAATACGATCGAACAATCTAGAGAGATGAGGGCGTTCGGATGATCCGAACAGCAACGACACGTAGCGCTCTATGGTTGGCTGCTGAAGGCGAAGCGAGGGCAGACAGGGCTAGTCGGTGAACTCAATGGTGGTGAGGGCTGCTTGGTGAACTGTGGTAGTCGACGCACCAACGAGAACAGCGAACAACGGCCGGAGGAGATGACCCTTGAGGTGGTAGCGCTCGACAGTGGCAATGGTGGAGCTCGGTAAACGACGACGACAGTGATGGTGGAGCTCAGCGAACGACGGCAATGGCGGCTACGGGGTTAAGAAAATGAGGGGGCGGTGTGGCTTTATAGTGTGGACCTCGAGGTCTCCAACTCGAAGACAGCAACGGAGTGCAGCTCTGGCATGAACGTTGAGGCGTGGCCAAAACGGACACGGCAGTGAAGAGTCTACGTGGCGTGGGAGACGATGAACAGTAGTTGGCACGATCGATGCATGACATGTGACAGCTAGAGAAGAATAGATAGTCGGCAGCAGACCGCATGGATGAACAGTAACCTGGCCTCTGGATGGGTGACATGTGTCCAACTGACGGCGGATGAAGAGGGTTGGGCGCATGGCCAACACGTGACAAGGTGGAAAGGGGTGCGGCCTGGGCCGGCTGAGCAGTGATGGGCTCGGCCCAATTGGTTTTAGGGTTTTCTATTTTTAAGATTCAAATAAATCAAAAGAGCTCTAGAAAATAGCAAATAAATTCAAAAAAATCACGAAAAATACAGAACAATTCCTTGTAGCACAAGGAACCTAAAAAAATATTTGTAGCAAATTTTAATATTTATTTTAGTCATATTAAATCCTTTTAATTACTAAAAATTTAATTTAAGCTTGTATTAGATCCAAAAAAATTCAAATGGTGAATTTTCTTTTAAAAGCTTCAATAAACTCTGACAATCAGGATGTTACAGCCTCATCACATTCACAAGCACCTTACTGAAGCCATAGCATTTATGCAAGTAAGCTAGCTCGGTAGGTCTAAAGAGAGGGCAAGATTTACAAAAATGGACGTTTGGGGGGTTAAATTTGAAAAAAAAAAGTGGTTGTAGTATTATTCATGTGAACAGTTCTTATTTAAACCATGGTTGCCATGCAGCAATTAGGGTTCATTTTCGAATATAAATTTAAACAATCCTTGGCGTTACAAAGTTCATTCGCAAAATTCTTATTTTTGGAAATAAGTTGCAGATTGTTTTATTTTAAAATGTGTTGTGAAAATGTTTACTTAATAAGAAAAATTCTCATAGTTTTTTAGGGAAAATTCTCATTGTTGTGATGCACTGTACCGTACTTTCCTAATCAATTAATCCTACGGTCTACCTGTCGTGGACACATTTTATTGCCAACATTTGCCTAAGCTATGTGAACATTTAATATCTTGGTCACTAGAAGTGTAGTACCCAACCAAACAAGACTAAATGTTGGATCTATGTCTTTCCACGAATGATGTTAGAAAGAAAAGGATTGTCAAATCGAAGAGTTTAAGTGGAAATTTCGTTTACATGAGCTTTTTTTAGACTGCCATGTCAAGCCTAGAAGTCTCCCTAACTCCTTTCTATAGTCGTCCAGTATCACAAAACAACATAAATCATGTGACGACTGAAATGCTTGTGAACCTTATAAATCGCAAAAACAAGGTTACATCTACATTAATGTTGATCATTAATTAGTTGCCAACAAATTATTAATTAGGTCATTACTTATTAATTAGGACTGATCGAGCTTTTGGTGCACGACTGATAACAGTACGTGCATTACTTATTATTACTACACTCATTAGCTCGATCGCTTTAGCCACACGTACTGAAAAGTTCCTTTTACTTCAGTCGGATGCATGCATTATGCATTTATACAGCAAGCAAAACGAGCCAGATTTAGCTACATCAGCCAAATCCCATGATTAGGCCGGGTTGGTTCGAACTAATTGAGATTATATCCAAGTAATATGTCAGTCATCGGCTCATGAACACCATGGTGGACTGCGGCCAAAAATTTCATTTCAAATGTTTCTTCTAAAATATCATCATTAGAGTATCTTCTAAATATTTCTCGGTTGAACTCAGCCATAAAAACAATATTCTTACTTTGCGTGATGTGGTTGTACTACCTGTAGGGGTTCATAATGTGAGTTATGAATACTTTCCTAAAAAGAATTTTCATATTAAATCAGGCACTAATTTTGCACCATACATTATTACCCTCAACTATATTGTTAAGAATCTATGGAAGGTTAATTTGGTCCTTACTTTTGAGACATGCATGTAGACAGCCTATGGGATGAAGAACTAGTACAATTCTTAAAAGTTACACTCCAAATGGCTATAGTTTTTAGTTTTTTTTTGCTTTCAGTTTATTTATGTCAGAAGTCATTTGAAATGTATCGATTTCTAATTTTAGTTTATTTTAGCTTTTTTGGCTTTTCTTTTCTTTCTTATTACTTTGTATTATCTGTGATGATATAATGTTTTTTTAATTTTTCCTTAATTTTTTAACTTTTTTCTTAAAAAAAGGTAGCAGCCGATACAGTGTAATTTTAACTAAAAACTATAGCCAAAAACTTAAGACAAAAGCTAGTTGGAGCACCATCTTAAGTCTCACCTTTTTTTCACCTGATAATCGTCCGATACTTGATCATGCAAAACATGTGAGTCTAGTCTTTGCAACAATGCTAGCTCACATGAGATAAATTGCAAAGCCTCATCTACTGTTTTTTTTGGAATGAAGAGTAGGCCTGCTGTATTGGTGGAGTCTCTCCACTGTACACTGGTAGTCACGGTTCGAATTAGTTTCTCTATAAAACAGGGAAAAACGGCCTAAAAAATATTTTTTTTCTAAATCTTACACAGTATATGAGCTTGGACACTAGTTACATCTTTTTATCTAATTATATTTGCAAAAAGGAAAAGGAAAATCCACAACATTACCGAGCTAGTTCCATGGTGAGTTGGCAGCCAACCACACCGAAGTGTGGAAGCGATGTGGATGTGGCACGCAGGCAGGTGCTCGCTCCCTTTCACTGCAGCCGTGCCACCTTGTACTGCATCTGCAGTTCCGCGTGAATTTCTGTTTCTACTTTCTACCATCAATAATAGCTGCGGATCTGCTCTAACTGTTTTATAAGTCAAAGTTTATAACCTATTTTTACTATAGCTACTATTAGTTTATTCTGTATAATTAAATATAAAAATAAAAAATTATTATATCAGCACAGATAATATAAAGAAATAAAGAAAAAAATAAAAAAAGTTAAAAACTAGAAAAAAATAAAAAACCATAGGTTATAGAGTAGAAACTATAAGCTAAAAGTTATAAACTAAAAAAATCATAAGGTAAAAGTCAACAACTGAGATTGTTTGTAGCAGAACTGCGCATGCACGTGACCTCTCTGCAGTCTGCCTGCTCCTCCCATCCCTGGTCTTCCCAACGCCAGTGCCATGCAATTCTGCTCTGTCCATGCCTGCTGGCTGCTGCTACCTGTGATTCCTGCCCCTGCCTGCAAAACCTGTGAGGCGAGGCACCACTGGATTGGAGGATGTGCTGTGAGTGACCATCCTAGCCGTCCATCCTCCAATGGGCGTCCCGGATGGAGGCAGGAGAAGGGAGGGCCTCCATGTACTTGAATACTTAGTGGGGGACTAGCCTCAAAATTCTTGCAAGTCTTTTGGGAGTTGGTGATAAAGTCTCATCAGATAAGTACCTGCTAGTACCTTTCAGCTGTCCTGCCTTGCCCTTGTGCTGAAAAGATAAATCCCATGGCCCATTTGGTGAGCTGCAAGCCTCGCGGTCTCTTTTGTTTCGGTTTTTTTTTTACTTCTATTTTTAACTTCTATTTTTTTTCACTATTCAGTATTTTATTTTTTTTAAATTTTTTTAGATATTTTAGGCTTTTTTGTATTTTCTTTTTTCCTGTGTTCCTTTGTATTATCTCTAATGGGTTAATATGTTTTTTTTCTATTTTTATATTTTTTTTAAAATTAATTATACCTAAAAAGGCAAATTAACTACAGTAAAAAAAGTCAGTTACAGTGAAATTTTAGTTAAAAATCAGAAGTCATCGCTAAAACAAACGTCCTAAGTACTGTCAGATATTGTAAAAGTCTGCATCTGGGTCGGGACTCTTGTCTTTTAATTTGTGCTTGTGCTTGCATATGGCAATTGCGCAACTACGTCGTTCAGCTACTCCTTCGACATGAATAAAGATCAAGCATCTGTACAATATACATTATCTTCTACTGTGGCGCCAAATCCTGAGCTGATAGATACTTTTTTTTCCACTTACAAGAACTGCACAATGTGCATTTCAGATTCCTGTTGGCTGTGCTGCCCGATCTGAACTTGCGTGCCAAAGCTGTTGTTGGAATTCATCTTCATTGGCTTGACTTTCAAGTATAAAATAAAATGTTGAACTAGCTAGTCAGTGTTCGGAAATTTAAAAAAAAAAAAAAACGCTTGGCAACCAACGTGCACAGCTCCACTCAGGTACTCTCAGATAACATACAAGCAGAATCGCAACAGGCTTTTGTTATAGTTTTTCTCTAATGTCTCAATGAACAAAAATCCAAAGCATTCTGTGCGGTTCATGTTGCCCTAGCCTCAAGTAACGACCAGAACTATGCCCTAATGTGAGGTTATTTAGATTGCATCGACCTTTACCTATTACCAGACAAATACAATTGTCCGTTGGCTATTATCTGAACAATGGCAACTTTGTAAGGTCCCTGAACACTGACAAAAATCTCAAACAGTGGACAATTGAATTCGTTGCATCTAATATAAACAGGATAGCAAAAATTAGTAACTTAGGATGTATTTCCTACTGAACATGTTCAGCATGCGGTCAATGGATACAACAGTCAGCAGAAAAGGAGGTGGCTTTTACATAATGTTGGTTACTTGGGCAGTTCATTTGCCCTAAGAACTGCTCCAGAAGATTCATGATTTCAGATCCTAAATTAAAGGTTCTCTACTTGCTGTATGTCCTTTCTTGGTCTCCCAGCATCTTTCTACGCACTGCAAAAAACAGTTTTGGCTTACTGCACCAATGGAGAAAGCCTGATGACATCCCACGCTGCCCTCGTCACACCACCATGCCTCGATTCCGCCCCTTGGAATGTTCTTCCGGATGCCATCTTAAGCTCAGTGACATCGATTACACAAACGCGGCTCTGTGTCAGGACTTCCTTCCCATCGCTATCAATCAGCAAAACAAGACGGCCAGGTTCAAACGAGAATGATCTTGTAGAAGGGCGGCTCAGAATGATGCTTTGAGTGAACTCTGCCTGTGATGTTGGCTCATTGCTGTCTGGGGACACCAGTCTGCTGCCCTTGGATATGCCTAGAGCACTCATCACCCTTGCAGGTGGCAAATAGCTCTCCTAGCCAGCACTTTCTGATGGGTCACCAAAGTGGGAAGCAGCTGCTGCAGATGGCTTATCAGCATTCTCACCCTCGGATGGTACTCCTCTTTCTTTTGCGATACGAGCAAGCTTAGCTTTTCTATTGTTCCGCCTAGAATTTAAAGAAAAATACTATAACAAGTAGCTACGGATTAAAGCACAAAAAGCAGTACTGTAGTAACATATAAATTTGGACTAAAAGTAGGTAACATTATGCAGGTACTGGTAAATCCCTAGGAAAAAGAAGGATAACGATAGTTTCAATGTTACCAATTCTTTAATTGCGATGATGTAATCTCCGAGCCCTGAAAATTATGGACGCATTTTCATGAATCAAACAGGCATATACAAGACCTAACAAAAGAATGACCATGTGAAGAGGCCTATACCTGCCCACTTAACTTCTCTGCCCATGCCTGTAGTAAGGTGGCATTCTTATGCATCTCAGGCTCATCAATTAGAGCCTTCTCGATTTCATTTACTTGCTTATCATTCATAATGGTCCGCTTCCTTCTCTTATGTTGCCTCTCGTCATACATGTTAGTGTCTCCTTTCTCATCATCTTCGGGACCAGTTTCTTTTGTGGGTTCTGGTGTTTTCAAATGGTCCATACTGCTGGATGCTGGATCAATATCCATTTTGCAGCGCTGGAGTCCTGTACTAGTAGCAGTTCCCACACCCAGATAGCCTGCACTAGTTGTTCTCGCGACACCAAGATGGACTAGGTCTTGACCAACTGAATTCTGAAGGAGCCCACCATTTCTAGTGACACAGTTTCTTGGAGTCTCAACCCTAGCATTTCCCTCTTGTTTCATGGAGGATGTTGGTGTAGACTCTTCCATGTTCTGCACATCCTTTTAGCATCGGTTTTTGATTGGGATCAAACGCATTAGCAAATCAATGGCTAATAATATTATACTGACGTAGTGAACAATGTATCTACCTTCGGAAGGTTACTCATATTGGAGTTGATGGATAAGTCTCTGTGTTGTTAGTGATGGATGTGTTGTTTCTTTTGCTTTTGCTTTAGCATCTCTTTAAGACAGCATCTGCTTTTTGCTTTTGCTTTAGCATCTCTTTAGGACAGCATCTGCTTTTTGCTTTTGCTTTAACATCTTGACTAGCATCTAGGATAGCATCTTAGACTAACATCTTAGCATATGCTTAGCCCATCTTGGCCTATAAATTTGTATCCCCAACCCCTCAGGTTGGCATGGTATTGTATGAGAAGTAAACCTAGAAAATTGCCCCATCTCCAAGTGTCATCCTCTCGATGAGAGTAACGATCTTGCTATCACCAAGAGCAAGAATCGAGCGATTAACAAGTGGTATCAGAGCGAGGTTATCCTGTAGCCTGAGCATCTCTGCTCAATCCCTTCTCCGCGTCGTTTCGGCCTCGCGGCGGCCCCAACTAGCGGCAAGCAGCAGCTCGGCCGCCTCGCTAACTCCTCCCCGCTCGACGAGCGGCGGCTCATCGAGGCGCTCTCTCCACGCAGCGATTCCCGGTGGCGCGTCATGTCCGCAGATGATCTCGGCCTTCGGTCGCCTCGAGCACGCGCGCGCGGCAAGAAGCCGAGCTTCGCTGCGCGCGAGGAACGCGAGCGAAGCGGCGACACAGCGCCGCGGCGCGAAAAAGGCGCCAAAGGCTGGCGCGGAGCCGGGCAGCGCCGAGCGGAGGTAGAAGCGGCGGCGGCAAATGCAGCGCGTCGCGGCGGCAGCGGAGGTCGAGGTTCTGGCGCGCAACGGCAGCTCCGTCTCTGCTGATGACAGCGTCGACGCGGAGCTTGAGCTGCCGGAGAGGGAGGCAGCGCGAGGGCGAGCGGCGCAGTGGGCAGTCGCGCACGCCCACGAGCGCGGCGGTAGCCCAGACAGGCGCGGACGCGCCGGCGGCGCTCCTGGAGAAGGCATGCACGGCGGCGGCGTACGGGTCGACGGAGAGCGCGGCCTTCATAGGCGACGCGGCTCTCTCTCCCCAGTTCGGTACCGTGGTCACCACGAGTACCAGGCTGTCGTCAGGGACGTCGGCCCCGGCGACGGTGGCCCACACTCACCAAGACCAACTACGTCGAGTGGGCTGCGGTGATGAGGGTAAAGCTCCAGGTGCGGCATATGTGGGATGCAGTCCGGTACGGCGACGTCGACTACGATCAGGATCGACGGGCACTGGATGCTCTCATCGCTGTAGTCCCGCCGAGATGCGCTTCGCTACCAACAAGCGGACTGCCAAAGAGGCTTAGGACGCCATCGCTGCAGCACGCATCGGCAGCGACCGCGCCCGCAAGTCTACATTACAGGCACTACGTAAGGAGTGGGAGAACCTGGCCTTCAAGCCAGGTGAGGAGATTGATGACTTTGCTCTCCGTCTCAACACTCTGTTGCAGAAGATGGTGCAGTTCGGCGACGACACCTACGGCGAGGAGAGAGCTGTGGAAAAGCTCTTCCGCTGCGTCCCCGAGAAGTACAAGCAGATGGCTCGCTCGATCGAGTCTCTGCTGGACCTCTCCACGATGACGATCGAGGAGGCGTTGGGTCGCCTCAAGGTCGTTGACAGCGATGAGCCACAGCGCCTCTCGGGACCCGTCACCATTGGCGGGAAGCTCCTCCTCACTCGGGAGCAGTGGGCTGCCGGCCAAGGTGACAGGAAGAAGGGGGAGCCTTCTTCCACGACAAGCGGCCGCAAGCGCGGCAAGCCGCGCAAAGACGCCCAGGCAGGGGCGCGAGGACGTGCCGAGGGTAATGACCGTGGAGGCGCCCAGGGCGGCGACGCTGGCAAGCAAAGGCCGGCACGAGACTACGCTTGCTACAACTGCGGCAAGCCTGGTCATTGGGCCAAGGAGTGTCGACAGCCACGACGCGGCCAGGCCCACGTCGCGCAGGCGGAGGAGGAGGAGCAGCCGGCTCTGTTCATTGCTCATGCGAGCATGGAACTACCTCCAGCGGCACCGGCCGCAGCGACTCTCCTCCACCTTGACGAGCCAAAAGCACACGCCCTCCTCGGCGACAGTTCCGGCAACGACAAGACCGACGGGTGGTGCCTCGACACCGGCGCCACCCACCACATGACCGGGCGGCGGGAGTACTTCTCCGAGCTCGACTCAGGCGTCCGAGGCACCGTCAAGTTCGGCGACGCCTCCACCGTGGAGATCAAGGGCGTCGGCTCTGTCGTCTTCGTCGCCAAGACTGGCGAGCACCGGCTGCTCACCGGTGTCTACTACATCCCCGTGTTGAGGAACTCCATCATCAGCTTGGGACAGCTGGATGAGAACAGATCGCGTGTGGAGATCGAGCACGGGGTGCTGCGCATCTGGGATCATCGTTGCCGGCTCCTCGTCAAGGTCAACAGGAGCAACCGCCTCTACGTCCTTCACGCGCAGGTGGCGCAACCTCTGTGTCTTGCAGCCCGCCGCGACGACGACGCTTGGAGGTGGCACGAGCGCTTTGGGCACCTCAACTTTGAAGCCCTGAGGCAGCTCGGCAGCAAGGAGATGGTGCGGGGCATGCAGCACATCGACCACGTGGAGCAGTTCTGCGACACCTGCATCCTCACCAAGCTGCGGCGGCTCCCCTTCCCTCGCCAGGCGAGCTTCCGCGCCAAGGAGAAGCTGGAGCTCGTACACGGTGACCTCTGTGGCCCCGTGACACCGGCTACACCTGGAGGCCGGCGCTACTTCCTTCTCCTCGTCGACGACGTGTCCCGCTACATGTGGGCTGTCCTGCTCGACGTCAAGGCAGCCGCGGCGGACGCCATCAAGTGCCTTCAAGCTACTGCGGAGGCGGAGTGCGGCCGCAAGCTTCGAGTCCTATGCACGGACAACGGCGGTGAGTTCACGGCGGCCGAGTTCGCGGCGTACTGCGCCGACAAGGGGATCCATCGTCACTTCTCCGCGCCGTACACCCCGCAGCAGAACGGCGTCGTCGAGCGCCGCAACCAGACGGTGGTTGCCACCGCCCACGCCCTCCTCAAGCAGAAAGGGATGCCGGCATTCTACTGGAGTGAGGCGGGGATGACTGCCGTCCACTTGCTCAACCGCTCCCCCACCAAGGCCCTCAACGGCAAGACGCCATACGAGGCCTGGCACGGGCACAAGCCCGCGGTGAGTCACCTCTGTGTCTTCGGCTGCCTGGCCTTCGTCAAGGAGCTCAACCACGTCGGCAAGCTCGACGACCGGAGCACGCCAGGGGTCTTCATCGGCTACACGAAGGGCGCCAAGGCCTACCGCGTTCTCGACCTTGCGACACGGCGCGTGCGCATCACGCGTGATGTCGTGTTCGACGAAGGGTAAGGCTGGACGTGGGGCAAGATGGTGGATGACGGCTCGACTCCGACGACCAGCGATTTCGTCGTCGACTACGTCCACTTCGATGAGGCGAGGGGAGCCAGCAGCTCGTCTTCACCGAGCTCGTCTACCCCACCACCTCGTTCGCCACCACCTCCGGCGAGTCCTTCACCACCGCCACCACCAGCTCCGGCAAGCCCACAGGCTCCGGCGAGTCCACCGCCAGCACCGCCGGTCACGCCTCGCTTTCCTACACCGACGCCTACTCCCTCAGGCTCGGCACCGGCAGCTTCGGCCCACTACGAGCAGCGCACGGTGGAGTTCGCCACTCCGCTGTCCAACGACGAGGATCGCATCGACGCCTACCACGGCGGCGAGCCTCTGCGCTACCGTACCGTGGACGACCTCCTCGGCGAGCAGCCGGTCCCTGAACTGGCGCAGCGCGACCTCGAGGCGGAGCTGCACCTCGCACAGGACGACGGCGAGCCTCGTTCCTTCGCCGAGGCGGAGAGAGACGCGGCATGGCGTGCCGCGATGCAGGAGGAGATGGACGCCGTCGAGCGAAACAAGACATGGGAGCTGGCCGATCTTCCAGCCGGCCACCACGCCATCTCTCTCAAGTGGGTCTTCAAGCTCAAGAAAGACGAGGCTGGAGAGGTGATCAAGCACAAGGCGCGTCTCGTGGCACGTGGCTTCGTTCAGCAGGAGGGAGTCGACTTCGACGATGCCTTCGCGCCTGTTGCACGGATGGAGTCCGTGCGTCTCCTCCTTGCCCTCGCAGCCCAGGAGGGCTGGTGCGTCCATCACATGGACGTCAAGTCTGCTTTCCTCAACGGCGACTTGAAGGAGGAGGTCTACGTCCGCCAGCCGCCGGGATTCATCATCCCTGGCAAGGAGAGCAAGGCCCTCTACGGCTTGCGGCAGGCACCGCGAGCTTGGAACGCCAAGCTGGACTCCACCCTCAAGCAAATGGGATTTCAGCAGAGCGCTCACGAGGCCGCGGTCTACCGGCGGGCAAGGGAGGCAATGCCCTGCTGATAGGCGTCTACGTCGACGACCTTGTGATCACCGGTACCAAGGAAGAGGAGATCGAGGCATTCAAGGCGGAGATGAAGGCCACCTTCCAGATGAGCGACCTCGGGCCCCTCTCCTTCTATCTCGGGATCGAGGTCCACCAGGACAGCTCGGCATCTCTCTTCGCGGGGTCGCCTCGCCAAGCGCATCGTGGAGCTGGGCGGCCTCACCGACTGCAACCCAGCCCACACTCCTATGGAGGAGAGGCTGAAGCTGAGTCGTGAGAGTACGGCGGAGGAGGTGGACGCGACGCAGTACCGGCGTATTGTGGGCAGCCTTCGCTACCTTGTCCACACGCGACCGGACTTGGCGTTCGCCGTCGGCTACGTCAGCCGGTTCATGCAGCGACCGACGACGGAGCACCAGCAGGCCGTGAAAAGGATCCTCCGCTACGTCGCGGGCACCTCCGACTACGGCTTGCACTACCCAAGGTGCCCCGGCGCGGCGCACTTCATCGGGTACAGCGACAGCGACCACGCCGGCGACATCGACACGAGCAAGAGCACCAGCGGGATGCTGTACTTCCTCGGCAAATGTCCGATCAGCTGGCAGTCGGTCAAGCAGCAGGTGGTGGCTTTGTCTAGCTGCGAGGCAGAGTACATTGCAGCCACTACCGCTTCTACTCAGGCTCTGTGGCTGGCTCGGCTGCTTGGCGATCTCCTTGGCAGAGACGCGGAGGCAGTGGAGCTCAGGGTGGACAGCAAGTCCGCCTTGACCTTGGCGAAGAACCCTGTCTTCCATGAGCGCAGCAAGCACATCCGGGTGAGGTATCACTTCATCAGAAGCTGCCTGGATGAAGGGAGTGTCCGGGCCAACTACATCAACACCCAAGACCAGCTCGCCGACTTCCTGACCAAGTCTCTTGGGCGGATCAAGTTCCAGGAGCTTCGCGTCAGGATCGGGATGGCTCAGATTCCCCACAAGGAGACACACAAGACTTAGGGGGAGAATGATGGATAAGTCTCTGTGTTGTTAGTGATGGATGTGTTGTTTCTTTTGCTTTTGCTTTAGCATCTCTTTAGGACAGCATCTGCTTTTTGCTTTTGCTTTAGCATCTTGACTAACATCTAGGACAGCATCTTAGACTAGCATCTTAGCATATGCTTGGCCCATCTTGGCCTATATATTTGTATCCCTAACCCCTCAGGTTGGCATGGCATTGTATGAGAAGTAAACCTAGAAAGTTGCCCCATCTCCAAGCGTCATCCTCTCGATGAGAATAAGGATCTTGCTATCACCAAGAGCAAGAATCGAGCGATTAACAGGAGTCTGGAGCACTGGCCCTTGTTGGCAAAGGCTCCAGCACCAGCTTCAAGTCTTCCTTGCTCCCTGATGATGTATCACTTTCTACCACCTAAAGCATCCTAGGATGAAGTCATCCGACAGTTGATTTTAAGTAAACTGCTAAAAGTACAAAGTGACCACCCGATGGAAGGGTCCAAGCTATTTTTCTTTGTTACACATTGTGCACCTATCACTGACCATACAATATAAGAACAGTGATTATGGTAAATATTCATGATTAACAAAATTTATGCATGTTATTACTTGAACAGTGCGTGCAAAATATCTTTATTTCATGTACATGTAATTACTTGAACAGTTGAACTATTATTATAGGAATTGAGATTTTGCAGGTTAACCCTTGAGGATCAACAGAGAACCAAGGATCCTAAACACAGAACTTTGCTATGTTTGGTGGCTACTGTGGTTATCATAATCATTGAGTATAGCAAACAAACCTGTAATGTGCTCTGTCCAACTTGTGATTTACATCAATTTTTTAACTTACAAGCAAATTCACTGCAAATAGGAAAAACAAACTTTACAGAAATATCGGGAAAGCATTTCAAGTAGGCAGTACATTATTGGGAGAATGCAACAAAAAAATGTAACCGACTTTTAATGTGGAATGCTAAGAAACATCACAACAACTAGTCAAAATAGCTTTAACCACCTTAATAATTGTGTTAAGGAGACAGAGATAGAGTTGTATTAGGATATAGAGTTTGTATTCTATTCCACATATGTCTTATCTATGGCATATATGGAATAGAATACAAACTCTACATCCTAATACAACTCTATCTCTATCTCCTAAACAAATTGCACATCTTCCTCATTTAACAAGTTATTAGGAATTAATGATTTAGCATACTCGGCCAAAGATCCTGCAAAAAACACAAAGAAAGAGGTTAGATATGCAGCGTAATGAATAAACATAACCACAAAATAATGGAAAAAAACACAGGCTACCCAAGTTTCTACAAACTGTATTGGCCATCAGATGCTGGATGGTCCACTGATGGTTTAGGGGACTCTGTCACCAAGCATTTCTGAAGAAAAAGATCTCTTTCTTGCTCTGTTAACATGACAATGGAACTTGATTTTAATAATGTCTAAAAAATATCGCATAGCAAGTTAGCAACTCAGAGCAAGAGAGAAAAAGTTCTGACCTTCACATATGTTTGGAACAAAGACATACAAAATTGCTATTATTTTCACCACGCATGATGTTCTTGTCTGTGCATATGCTATTGCAGGCATACTGATAGAGCGAAAAGGGCATGAATAATTAACTTTAGCTTCAGTCAACTTATTGGCGGCAGCTACCAGTGCCATCTCAGCTGCACCAAATGGATCATAATCTAGATTAGCATCTTCCGCTATCACTGGCAGATTGACAGAGCACCAACTTGAGACAAACTAATCGTGATGAATAACCAAAATTTGGGTCAGAAAAGGAATCTGCAAAAGAGATGAACAAAAAGAACTTGAAGCAAAACTTTATCTTTGCTTAAAAAAACACTTCTGTAGGTTGCTAAAAAACTAAAATCCTATCAAGGTAACGGAAGTAGTCACTCGGTGCATCTTACAGTATTAGTTATAAAGGAAGATCTGAAGTTTGAATCATCAAAAAAGACATCAACTAGATGTAATGCACTGATAAGCACAGAACCCATGGGGTAACTCTTATCATGAGAATCAGAAGTAAGCTTTTGTTTTCTTCCAAATGCAGTCTTCAGAAAATCGAGAACCTGCAGTAATCATTGTAAAATAAGACTTTGTCAGTAATGCAACGAAATTTCCAGAGGCAGCAGAAACAGAGTAATTTTTTCCCAGGCTGTGGTCAGCCCTAGGAGAACTGACCTCTAGCGCCAAAGGCTTGCCCTAGTTGAATGCTCTTTGGAGAAGTGGCAACTTCATCAAGGTAAGAAACACTTTCATCTTCACAGAGTTGTAGCAACTAGAGATTGTTTATACCAAGCATTTAGTTAGTAACTCAATATGTGTATATGCACTAAACAGTAGTAGTACCCTATTTAAATAAAGTAAAATCATCTGTCATGACTCATGACCAACTTACAATAGAAAGGATCTTAGCTTTCAGCCCGGAAACGGAAGCAGCAATATCAGTTGATCCCTTCAGACATTCTGGAACACCTAACTTCAATATAGTTCGACAGAGTGACAGTATACCTCCATTCCTAGAGAGTTCCTGCATTGAGTTAGAAATTCCTTAAGACGTCAGCCTCCAAGGGCATACAATGAAATGATATATAGTAACCGATTACAGATTTGACTCTCATATTTTTAACAGGAATACACAAACATGGAAGCTTCACCAAAAACAAATATATTTCCTCGAACTAGATTAGTCTATATTCATCTAATTTGTGGAAATTCCAAGCAAGGAGTAGCAAGATGGAAGCATGTGAACTATCGGAACACTGAAATTGGAGAACAATAATCAGTCAGCATGGTACACTTATTTCTATCATTAAATCAGTATCATAAAACAAGTATCTCTTGATAAGTCATAAAGCAGAAGAGAAGGAGATCACATTAAAGGCTCATTCTTTTCGGCTTCTACTTTTGGCTTTTCTATAATGATTAGTTTTCAAACAGAATGTCTTTTTAAGACAGGGTCTACAAATTAACCTTGTTTTTTAAGGTGGGGTCTACAAGTTGTCTTTTCTATAGTGACTAGATTTCTAAAGATATGTGAGACCTTGCTTTTTAAAATACGATCTATAGTGACTAGATTTCTAAAGATATGTGAGACCTTGCTTTTTAAAATACGATCTCGGAACAACTTTTGCTGGCACAACAACAACAAAAACTGCAATGATGCTTCGCACTGTTGGCAGATGAAGTGAGTCGTGAGTCAAAAGTGTTAAAGTATAAGTGAATTGCCCATCTTTCCTCATCAGCTTAAGCTTTTGGGTGAATTGGTTGGTGCATGCAACTCAATATGGTATCAGAGCCAAGAGGTCTTGAGTTCGAGACCCGGTTGACGCAATTAAAAAATAATAATTACAACCCACTTCTATTCCATATCTTAAGCCTGAGAGAGCCTACACGTGAGGGGGAGTGTTAAAGTATAAGTGAATTGCTCACCTTTCCTCATCAGCTTAAACTTTTGGGTGAATTGGTTGGTGCATGCAACTCAATAAAAAGGACTAACAGGAAAGGCATCGGTGCCCAATGTTGACAACCTGACAGTCTGACACTCAATGACATCACCTCTTCATGCAGGCTATCGAAGGCTGCATCCATAAAGATATCAACCTGAACATGAAAACATCCAAAAAGATATCAACCTGACCATGAAACATTAAACATTAAAATAGACTAATAGAGATGAACAGATTAAATAATGAGTGCCTAACTAGCAGATCCATGTATTGTTGACATAACATTCATGTTCAAAGAATTGCCATCAGCCAACTGTGGGTCAGTAAGTACTAAAGGACTAGGAGAAAGACAGGTGCTCAGATATATTTTTTTCTCCAAGGAATATTTCTAACTGACATATATAAACACAAGAAGAGACATGATTCAATTAACTACTATCACAGTACATAGAAAATGTGCAATGGGCAATAATCAGCAAAACTTTTGCATGCTATGTCTCACATAAAGTAGTAGGATAGCTGAAGGAAGAAATACACAATGATATAGTACAGTTATGCAGAAGATAAAAAAAACCTGTAATGATATGGCCCAAACAAAGAAATTCTACCAGTTTGAACAACAGTGCTAATAGGAAAATCGAGTTGGTGTGTGCTAGTTGACTACACTAGCACAGCAACTTTAATACAATTACAATAAACCGTGCCTTTAACAGAGCATGGCTTGCTGATGTAGCAAGTTTGGATTTCAAAATTAACATGGCAGCTACACTTATTGCTAATCTGATTGAACCACAAAACAACACATAGGGATAGGGGTAGTTGAAATGAATTCGGATTTGAACCTTAAAAATAAGGTTAAAACCCCACAACATGCTACAAACTCTATTTTGTGGTGAGGATAAGGCCAACAATAAACATGTCATTATAATTTATGAAATCAACTTGCACTGCAATGAGACTATTATTGAGATACTGGTAGCGAGGATGAAAATCAATAAAATTTAGGAGTGCAGAAACCAAACCAAAATAGGGCCAAATGAACATTAGATTTGAAAGACCAACGTTTAACTTATTATAAAATTCTGGATGCTAGTCCTATGTTTTCATTTGACACTGTCTAGTTTCTACAGAATCGTGGCATGAAAATGCTAATAAATTAAACAACCGTTAAATTAACATGTGTTACCTTTGGATGTGCAAGCAGAATGTGGACAAGTTCGTGCCACTGAGATGAAAAGTAACTTGTCAACAGATGATGACTGACTGCTACAAGTGATGAATGTACAAAAGGAGAAGCACCAAAATGATTGTTCTAATTTAAAAAAATAGGTGCTACCAGAAATTAGTATGAAATAATAATATAAAAAGATAAGCACACAAAACTCAAGAAATATTTTGGTGGCACTTGCCGAACCTTCTTCCAGTGGGAAAGAATAGATAGCACAAAGAATATCAGGTCCATGACTTGTTCAGATAATTTCACATAATCGAGAAGAACCTGAATGAAAATAAACATGCCTTAGTCTCAATGCTCATCACTAACTTAATTAACCAGAGTAAAGTGTAAAATCAATAAACAAGTTGGGATTGATTGGACACAAGACACAAACACAGTAATGACTAAACATGACAAAAAAGAGCTGCATTGCTTTTAACACCCACAGAGCAAATAACTCGAATTAGTTCACATCATCAGGGAACAAAAATAAGACAATAGTTATGTTACCTGTTAAGGAGATAGAGATAGAGTTGTATTAGAATATAGAGTTTGTATTCTATTCCACATATGCCTTATCTTTATATGGCATATACCTCTTATACTCTCCTATATATATGGTCCTTTGGGTCTTATATCAATACACACAATATTCATAACATGGTATCAGAGCTTACGTTGAAACCTTAACCTAACCTCGATCTATTTCCGCTGCTGCTGCCCCCGGGAGGATGATCTCCGCTCCCGGGGGCGGCCACTTTTCTCCCGAAATCTATTGTTCCCCTGTCCCGATCTACTGCCGACGCATGCGTAGTCCGGCTGCTGGAATCTCCGCCGATCTCGACCACATCCTCGGCGAGTCCGTCGAACCCGGCTCCACCCGCATCAGCGCCATCATCGGCCAGCAAGCGTGCCAGCAGAGGTGCATCCAGGCGAGCGCTGACTCCTGGAGGCTCCCGCCTCCCGCTGGTACTGCCTGCGCACGCGTGGGTACTTCTCCGGCCGAGGGGGAGGCGGGGGAAGTCGCCGCGACGACAACTGCGCCTCCGGAAGGACCCCCAACGCGCACTTCTGGCCGCTCATCTCTCCCTGCCGCTGCAGCCCTCCCCGCGCCGGATTCACGCCATCCCCGCCGGATCCGACCGCCTCCGTGCCGGGCCGCCGCCTTCCCCGCTCGGATCCGTGCCACCGGAGCCCGATCCGGCCTCGCCGATGGTGGATCTGGGGGCATATGCAACGGCCATCGCCTCCTCGGGAGTCGCCGCTCGCGTCGGACGTCATCCGGCTCCTCCGAGGCCACGCCGGAGCGATCTCGTGCAGTGGTTGTGCAGCTTGATCGCGCCGCGGGAGTCCTTCTCCACCACCTCGTTCATCACGCCGCGGAACCACTCGAAGGAGCCTTCCTCTCACAGGCCCGACCACCAGCCGGAGCCCCCGTCCCGATCGGACTGCCGGACTGCCACCTCCGACGCCTGCACCCGCCGGTCGCCGACGTCTGCACCCACCGGCCGCCCCGTCTTGGTGCACGACACCGGCCGCCGAATCCGCCAACTGGTCGCCGCCCTGCTGGTCGCCGAACCTGGCCACCGGCCCGTCGCTCCCGGTGCCGGCCTCCGGCCGCCGGTCGCCCCGGCTCTGCTGCCCGCTGGTTGCTCCGGCCGATCCGCCCGAAAGGTCCTCCTGCAGATTGGATCTGAGGGATCTGAGGCTCCCCCTGAGGCAAAGCTTCTTTTGTGATAGGTAAAAAAAAAAGAAAAAAAGGAAAAAAAAAGGAAAAAAAAAAGAAAAGAAAAAGAAAAAAAGAAAGAAGAAGATGCTGGTCCTCGTCGTCCACTTTGCCGCCCTCTGCGCGTCAGCCGATCGCTGTCCTATGTGTGCAGTATCCTCCACTTCGTTGCTCTCTGTGCGCGGTGTCCACCACTTTGCTGCCCTCCGTGCGCGGTGTCCTCCACTTCGCTGCCCTCTGTGCGCGGCGTTCTCCACTTCGCTGCCTCCATGTGTGGCATCGTTTCCTTCCCGATCTCGCCGCCGCTGCTGCCCAGGCCGCCGTCATCTCCACTTCATCCATTCGGTTGCATCCATCCCAAATCCGTAGTCTCTAACCTTTCAGTTCGTCTAAGTCATGCGAGTTCACAAATTTATTGGCAGTAAAAAAGTTTAGGAATTTTGTTTTGCATGACAGTAGTCCTCTGAGTCGCGTGTAGATCGTAGAAGTCGTTAAGATGCTGCCGCTACTTTAGCCGCCGTCCCGAGCTTTTAAGGCCGTCGCGCTTCTCCTGCACCTCGTGCATTGCGCCGCCGTTGTCTTGGGCTTCGATCTGCGGCTGCTATACCTCTACCCCTATTCCATGGCAGCAGCCGCCGCTCTTCTCTCTGAGTCGCGTGTAGATCGTAGAAGTCGTATGATGCCGCCGCTACTGTAGCCGCCGCCCCGAGCTTTTAAGACTGCCGCGCTTCTTTTGCACCTTGTGCATTACGCCGCCGCCGTCTTGGGTTTCGATCTGCGCTGTTATGCTTCTATCTATTCCTCTTCGGCTTGATTCGACAGCATTTTTCAAGACCTGCACACTACGACGACATTATCAAGACTCGGACTTCGGTTTTTTATTTACTATTTTAGTAACAACTCTTTTCAAATGTAACGCTATTGCATACGCCTTACATTTGAGGGGGGTGTTAAAGAGATAGAGATAGAGTTGTATTAGGATATAGAGTTTGTATTCTATTCCACATATGCTTTATCTTTATATGGTATATACCTCTTGTACTCTCCTATATATATGGTCCTTTGGGCCTCATATCAATACAAACAATATTCATAACATTACCAATATATGTGATTCACTAGATAAACTTGACATAAAAGAAAAAGAGTACTCAAAGCATATCATGGTTCAAAAGAGAAGGTAAGAATTGTGCCATCTGTGATGAAATGGACAAGCTTGTGTGAAATAACAAAAGAAGTGACCTGCTCCAGACTAGTATGACGCGTTGCTACCTCAGACAAACTATGCAAAAAGCGCATGCCACGGAGGACATATGTTAAATCTGAACCTCTCCCAAGCTCCAAACATACAGCAAGAAGATAACGAGGAAGTGATGAGACAAGCTTTTCTACGTCCACCTACCAAGAAGAACATATGTCAGGGAAAAGGAGACTGAAATAGATGTAAACATTGTACTAAGTACCTGCTTATACTAAGTACCTGCTTTGCACAACCATCTTCTGTCCTGGACTGCGAGACAAAGTCCTCTGACTTCTCCAGCATCTCACTGAGTTCTCTAGTAGTTAGCCCACTAAGCTCTTCAATAGCAGAAACCATGTCTATCATCTGAACCCAAGAAACAAAATGGAAAATTTGTGTTCAAAACTTCAAACCAGATGCATGAGAATTCTATAGTGAAATAGCATCCATACTATTCTGGTTTGCCAGTAGTTAGAGAACATACCCCAACATTTTGTACAGGCAGTGGACAAAGAACATCATGGCCTACAAGCGAATTCATTTGGCAGTTCAGGCAAATGATAAAAGTAAACAACATGGTCATTATGACATTTCAAGATTTTTTCTAATGAGAGGTGACACATATCCTAAGCGTAAGCTCCATTATAGAAAATATTTGCTATGGAGCGTACAAAGCTGAAGCCCAGCGCAATAACATCTTTAACACAGTGCAATAAATTTTGAACCACTCAGTTCCCATAGCTTATCTACATATAATGGGGGAAGTTTTAACTACCTGACCTAAATTTGACTGAATTCGAGAATTCGGGTTGGGACGGGTGCATTATGTCGCGCTGCCACCAAGCCTGACCGCCACCGCTGCCATGTCGTCGGGACGGGAGGGGCAGCGCACCATCACTCAGCCTAGCTGTGGGGGTTTAGATCATATACCCTCCTCATAGTTGGGAAATTGAGGATTTATCCTCCTCACTCAATGACATGTGGGGTCATCGTAGGTCACTGACACGTGGGCCAGGAGGGTAAATCCTCAATTTCCATCTAAGTGGAGGGTATATGATCAATAATTCCCTCTCAGTAAGGCGGCCATCCGATGCTATAGACTTCACAACCCAATCTCACCCTCAAGTCTTTTTCAGTGATATTCATCCGGAACATCCGCTACTCCAAGCAAGCCATGAAACTGCAACAGTGTCGACTTCTCGTCGATTAGAGTTTGATGAAGACGTAAGAGAATCAAAGTCCAATGGGTGACCCTCGAGTATTTTTGCAACTGGATGAAAGGCTGAAGATACTTGTTAAGAAACATTAATTTGAGCTACATTCACCTTCTTCAGAATGATCAGGCGTGTGGAAGAATAGTGTCAGGACAAGCAAAATTCACCGTCCCTTTAAAACAAAGAGGCTATGAAAAGAATTTAGCAATCGCATTCATTTTGCTTTGTTCTACAAAACTACACAATCACAGGTACTTGGTGTTTGGCCGTAATCTCTAGTTGCATGCTTGTCTACCGATTCGTATCGGTTTCGTATACGAATCCTCGCATAGCTCGGTGATGTTTCCCGAATCAATTGCATAGATGTCCCCTATAAATACATGTAGGCAGCATTGCTTTGAAGTATCGAAAAAGTAAGGCAGTGCCTCTTGAATAAATCAACAGGCAGCACAAAATCAAATTGTCTCTTGTGTGTTTGTCCTCAACGTTGTGTTTGTTCTCAACGTGTTCGTCGAAGCTTGCCGCGTTCCGGAGGTGACTACGCGTGATCCGAGCCGAGTTCCTAGATCGGTTCCAACACGTGGTATCAGAGCGCCCAGGCTGAGGCGGTCTCCAGCAGCGGATGAGCGGCAGCAGCAGTCCACCGTCACCACCTCGACCTCCTAAGAAGCCGCACTTCAACACCGGCAAGAAGCCAACCGACGGGAGTAGCGACACCAAGTCGAGCGATGTCGGGTTGCAGCGAATGGCGAAGGAGGCGAGCGCGTCGGTGGTGTACCCGATGTTGACGAGGACAAACTAAAACGAGTGGGCCCTGTTGATGCAAATCAACATGGAGGCGATGGGACTCTGGGAGGCGATCGAGCCTGGCAAGGTGGAGCGGCACGAGGACCGTCTCACACTGGCCGCACTGATCCGGGGCGTACCGTCCGACATGTACTCCATCTTGGGCTCCAAGAAGAGCGCCAAGGAGGCATGGGAGGCGGTGAAAACGATGCGCCTTGGAGTAGAGAGTGTCAAGGAGGTCAATGCACAGAAGCTGCTCAAGGATTTCGAGAACATTGCGTTCAAGGATGGTGAGGCTGTCGACGATTTCATAATGCGAATTTTTGGCCTCGCCAGTAATCTTCGAGCACTCGGTGAGTCCATCGACAACACACGTGTCATCAAGAAAATCCTTCGTGTGCTCCCTTCGCAGTACAACCAGGTTGCGGTCTCGATCGAGATGTTCTGCGACATCAAGACACTCTCGATCGAAGTACTCGTTGGGAGGCTGCGCGCGGTGGAAGACCATTTCGAGACCAGCGTCGAGCAGATCGTGGACAGAACCGGGCGGCTCATGCTCACTGAGGAGGACTGGTTGGCGAAACACAAGCATCGGCTGACGCTAGAATTCTCATCGAGCAAGGAAGGAGGCAATGCAAATTCCCACTAGAGAAGCAAGGGTGGAGCACGGCCGGAGGGCCGTGACACCACCGTCAGATTGACCTCGGAGGGCACCCCTCGTCGGAAGGGTAAATGCCACAACTGTGGCATCTACGGACACTGGGCCCAGGAGTGCAAGAGGCCCAAGAAGGGGCGCCGTGAGGAGGCACACTTGGCCAAGGCCTACGTCAAGCAACCGGCGGCTACTGATGGCTTCGGTGAATGTCACAGCTCGGGCGGCGCCGTAAGTCGTCTACCTCAACGAGCGGCAAGTGATCCCGACCGAGTGCGATGACGACACGTGGTACTTGGACTCCGGAGCCAGCAACCACATGATGGACAGGTGATCAGCGCTGGCACATCTTGACGAGACCGTGAGCGGCACCATTCATTTTGGTGACAGGTCGCATGTGGATATCTGCGGGCTTGGGTTGATGATCATGGAAGGGTGTCATCGTGAGCATAAGGTACTAACTGAAGTGTATTTTATACCAAAGTTGAGAAGCAATATTGTGAGCCTAGGGCAATTGGAGGAGGCGGGGTGCAAGATCGTGTTAGAGAACGGCAGGCTCTGTGTGTTCGACCAGAAATGCGCTTTGCTTATCAGTGCTCCGCACACGAGGAATAGGCTATACATAGTGAAGCTGGTGGTGGCTCCACCAGTGTGCCTATTGTCGAAGTCCGACGACGAAGCGTGGCGGTGGCATGCTCGTTACGGGCATCTCAACTTCAGGGCGCTCCGCGACCTCGGCACAAAGAGCATGGTGGACAGCATTTCGGTGATAAACTGGGTTGAACAGGTTTGCGACGGCTGCACCCTCGGCAAGCAACATCGCGCTCCGTTCCCGCGGGCGATGTCATTCCGTGTGCATCATGGACTGGAGTTGTTCCATGCGGATCTCTGCGGCCAGATTACACCACCGACGCTTGGAGGTAAGCTCTTCTTCTTACTCGTCGTCGATGACTTCAGTCGCTTCATGTGGGTGGAGCTGCTGAGTACCAAAGATCAGGCACTCCACTACATCAAGAAGATCAAGGCTGGCGCAGAGATTGAACATGGCGGGCGACTGAAGGGGCTGAGGACGGATCGAGGAGGTGAGTTCAACTCCATCGTTTTTGTCGTGTTCTGCAACGAGTCCGGCGTCAAGCACTACACCACCACGCCATATACTCCACAGCAAAATGGTGTGGTGGAGCGTCGAAACCAATCGGTGGTGGAGATGGCTCGGTGCATGCTCAAGAGCAAGGGCGTTCCGACGCGTTTCTAGGGCGAGGCTGTGGCGACCGCCGTCTACATATTGAACCGCGCACCAATGAAGAGCCTCGACGGCGTCACCCCATATGAAGCGTGGTTCGGCAAGAAGCCCCGTGTTTATCACCTGCGCACCTTTGGGTGTGTGGTCCATGTGAAGAACACAGGTCCTGGCGTGAGCAAGCTGACAGACAGGTACAAGAATATGGTATTTCTTAGTTATGAGCCAGAGACAAAAGGATATCGAGTCTTTGATCCAGTGGCGAAGAAACTGCACATTAGCCGTGACGTGATGTTCGAGGAGGATCGGTCGTGGGATTGGAGCAACACCGGTGATGAGCAAGACGCAGTGGAGATGTTCTATGTCGAGATCCTGGCCACTGTTGGTGGTCCAACAACAGGTGACACTGAAGATCTTCAGGAGATGGAGGCAGGAGAAGTTCAGACCCCAGGCACATCACATTCGACTGGGTTGCCGAATCCGGGATAGCCAGCTACACTTGCACCAAGTCCCACAATGACAATACTACCAATGTCACCAGGCTGGGCGACCCCCGCCGACTGATGGAGCAGTAGATTCAGAGAACATACCTCTCAGGTACCGAACACTGGCAAATATTTACAACACTACTGACGAAATCCACGATTTCGAGTACAGCGGCTTGTGTTTGCTAGGCGTGGATGAACCAAGCAGCGTCGAGCAGGCGCTAGCGGAACCGTGCTGGCGGGAGGCAATGGAGGCCCAACTGGAGTCGATCCGCGAGAAGAAGACTTGGACACCATCGGAGCTTCCGAGTGGCCATCATGCCATTGGGCTAAAGTGGGTGTTAAAAGTGAAGAGAGACCTAGCTGGCAACATCGTGAAGCACAAAGCTCGACTAGTCGCTAAAGGGTATGCTCAGCGCCAGGGGGTGGACTTCGATGAGGTGTTCGCGCCGGTGGCACGGATGGAGACTGTGCGGTTGCTACTGGCGCTCGCTGCACACGGTGGCTGGGAGGTACACCATATGGATGTTAAAACCACTTTCTTGAATGGTGATCTCTTAGAACAGGTCTACGTCCATCAGCCGTTGGGCTTCATCGATGACAAACAAGCTGGCAAGGTGTTGAAGTTGAAGAAGGCACTATATGGACTGCGTCAGGCCCCGCGTGCTTGGAACGCACGGCTAGACCAGGAGATGGTCAAGCTCAGTTTTAAGCGGAGTACGCTCGAGCACGCCATGTACAAGAGGGAAGACGGTGACTCTCTTCTTCTGGTGGTTGTGTACGTCGACGACTTGATCATCTGTAGGCCGAACAACGACGACATCACTATCTTCAAGCGACAGATGATGAAGCGTTTCGAGATGAGCGATCTTGGTCTCTTGAGTTATTACTTGGGTATCGAGGTGAAGCAGAAGAAAGGGGAGATCACGCTGTGCCAAGGTGCATACACGACGAAGATCCTCGAGCAGGCGGGACTGGCAGGATGCAACACTTGCGACACGCTCATGGAGAACCGAGTACGGCTCAGCAAGCGAGACGGTGCCACCACTGTAGATGAAACCAAGTTCAAGAGCATCATCGGGAGTCTCCACTACCTCGTCAACACCAGATTGGACATTGCCCACGCAGTAGGGATGGTGAGCCGATTCATGGAAGCACCGTCGGAGCAGCACTGGATGGCGGTGAAGCGCATTCTCCGTTACCTAGCTGGTACAATCGGCTACGACTGCCGGTACGCGAAGGGGCGAGGTCTGCATCAAGACTTGGTGGGCTACAGCGATAGTGATCATGCCGGGGACATTGACGAGCGCAAGAGTACAACAGGCGTGGTTTTCTTCCTCAGTCCGAACCTCATCACCTAGGCGTCCCAGAAGCAGAAGGTGGTGGCTCTCTCGTTGTGTGAAGCGGAATACATCGTAGCTGCTACAGCCGCATGTCAAGGAGTATGGCTGAGCAGGCTGATCGGGGAGCTTACCGGCGCTAGTGTTCAGAAGTTCAAGCTGCTTGTGGACAACAAGTCGGTGATTGAGCTCAGCAAGAACCCAGTTCATCATGATCGGAGCAAACACATTGACACTCGGTATCACTTCATTCGCGAGTGCAATGAAGAAGGGAGACTTGACATTGACCACGTCAGCACTGAAGGATAGCTGACAGACATTCTGACCAAGGCACTTGGCCGGGTGAAATTCATGGAGCTCCGACAGCGTCTGGGCGCTGTTCAAGTGCAACAAGATTAAGGGGGTGAATGTTTGGCCGTAATCTCTAGTTGCATGCTTGTCTACTGATTCATATCGGTTTCATATACGAATCCTCGCATAGCTCGGTGATGTTTCCCGAATCAATTGCGTAGATGTCTCCTATAAATACATGTAGGCAGCATTGCTTTGAAGTATAAAAAAACAAGGCAATGCCTCTTGAATAAATCAACAGGTAGCACAAAATCAAATTGTCTCTTGTGTGTTTGTTCTCAACGTTGTGTTTGTTCTCAACGTGTTCGGCGAAGGTCGCTGCGTTCCGGAGGTGACTGCACGTGATCCGAGCCGAGTTCCTAGATCGGTTCCAACACTTGGAAGCCGAACTTCACAATTTTACTAGAGCACGACAGGAGGTCCGTTGTGAGGTGGATGCCGTTGGATGGATGGCTTTGTCCCTGAAGAAGTTGTCCTCCACTACGGCCGACGGCGGCTTGCACGGGATCCGTTGATGTTATAAATAATCTTGACTCTGAGTCCAAGACGAAGTTGAGTCCGTCTCCGTGTGTAACTCAAGTAGAAGTCGAGTCCTACTTAGAGTCCGAATCCTACTTAAAGTCCGAATAGGTGTTCTATTAGTTTATCTACAATATGTACGTTTTCTCCTAGGACAAAGAGTAACAATTGGTATCAGAGCTAAAGATTCAAGATCAAGTACAAGGGAAGAAACACAGTGCAAAGAAATCTCTAAGATCAGAAGCAGCACGTTAAAGCGCAAGCGACAATTACGTCAACAAGAAAATTTGACGTGATCAGAGTTGTGAAGCATATTTTCTTGAAGTTCTCAAGATTGACCTCAAGGTGGCCTAATTTTTGATCTGTGCCCAAGATCATGTCACGTTCTTCAGGAAGTGGTGCCATTAAGGATGAGGCATCATCCAGGATGATGGCAAAGGAGAGTTTCGCTGTCACACTGCATTATCCGATGCTCACGACGAGCAATTATGCAGCATGGGCAATCAAGATGAAGGTGTTCATGAGGGCTTAAAGAGTATGGGACGCAATCGAGAACGACAACGATTACGTGCGCAAGAATCAGATGGCATTGGCGGCCATCTATCAGGGTATCCCAGAGTATACGCTCTTCCTACTGGCCAAAAAGGAGATGGCCGAAGATGTGTGGCAGGCATTGAAGACGATGCATCTTGGAGCTGATCGTGTGAATAAAGCAAAGGTACAAACTCTCAGAACCAAGTTCGAGGTGCTGCGTATGATGGAAACGGAGTCGATCAACGACTTCGCCGTCCGGTTGGTGGTCATCGCCAACAAGATATGAGCCCTTGGCGAGAAGGTGGAAGAGTTATACGTGGTGAAAAAATTTCTTCGTGCTGTTCCCTCACAGTTTCTCCTAATTGCTTTAGTCATAGAGCAATTTAGAGACCTAAAGGCAATGACCATAAAGTAGGTCATCGGTCGTCTTAAGGCGTATGACGAATGCATCTCCAACAATCATAACAACAACAAAGGATATATTTTATTGACCCGCGCCGAATGGGAGATCCAATCAAAGCGTGAAGGTAAGAACACTTTCAATGACTGAGGCTATCAAAATCGGAGGTTTGATAAGGCAAAAGTAAGGTGTTATAACTGTAATGATTACAGGCACTTTGCTTCAGAATGCTATAAGCCGATAAAGGGAAAATCATCTCTTGCCAAAGCGCTCAGCGATGATGAATCAACAGTGCTCTAAATGATGAGAAGAGTCTGGGGTGTTGAGAAGATGCGTCGCCACCCAAACTCAAACAAACTCAATAAATTAGAGAGTCAAGATTAGGGGGGATTGTTACAAATAATCTTGACTCTGAGTCTAAGACGAAGTTGAGTCCGTCTCCGTGTGTAACTTAAGTAGAAGTCGAGTCCTACTTAGAGTCCGAATTGGTGTGCTAGTTAGGCTATATATTGAGATACTTGTAATAAGTTTAATCGGGGGAGTAAGTAAGAGAATAGAGAAATTCAGAAATCCCCCCGTGTTCTCTCAGTTTATTTGCGATGTGTGCCTTTTCTCTTGGGACCTGTGACCCAGGGAGTAAACCCGGTTAGATCTAGGCATGTGGCTTGGGTCTATATCTAACAAGTGATATCAGAACCCAAGCGTCTAACATCTTCTTGGTCCTCATGGTTGCAGAAGTGTCCAACCAATATGTGAGGGGGAGATTGTTAAGACTAATCCCACATTGGTTGTGCGAGAGGAGAAAACACAATTTATGAGTGTGAGGGAGCCCCTACCCATTAGACTTGTCTTTTGAGGGTAGAAGGCCCAATACCACTTATAAGGTTGTTGCTTCGTTGCTCCGTTGGCTTAGTTGTGTTCAGCCCATTTAGACCTGTGGTCCGGAGAGTAAACCCAGTTGGACCTAGACATACGTCTAGCGTCAGAAGTAACAGTTGAGCGGTGTTGTTCTGCAGGTCATTCAAGCAGTCACAGAAGTCCTGGAGCGGCGTCGGATCTGAGAAGCCGCGCGGCCACAACGGCGACGGCCATCGCAATTAGCACCACGACGCAAGAAGCTAATGAGATTGGAGGGATTATGGAAGGGGATCACTTTGAGATTGTTAAGGGCATGTGTAAGGCTGTGGGGGTGAGGTCCTTCCGATGACTAAAGGTTCGGGTTCCTGTGTAATCTTCTTTTGTTTTCTTCTCGTTCGGATTACGGGGTCGAAGCAAACTTGGCAAAGATCCAATCTTTAACTCACGGCGCGACACACCAAGAGAATGAGTATGAAACAGGAAGAATGTCTCACTGTGGCAGCTGTGCGGCGCAGGGCCAAGCAAGCGGCCTGGCAGTAAGAGAGCTCACGGCGGAGGGCACACATCTTGAGGCGGAACTTGTTGCCACTGTTGGGGAGGCGACTGTCGATGCCTCTGTCGAGCAAGTCCTGCATGCGCTGCGACCTTTCCTGCAGCACTCGTTCTGAGAGATGGCGCAGCTCTCCATTGACCACCTTCTGCGGCGAAGCCATGGTCATCGCATTCACCGCCCGGCTGCAGCCCGCGGCGCTGCTTTAGAGAGAGGAGACGGTGAGGATAACAGCTGGGGACATATGGCTAACCTAGGCTTAGAGCTATTGAAGAATAATAGTTCTTATTCATTTTGCATTTTAGGTTGTCATGGATTTCACTCGTTTGCCACCTTCTCTGTTGTGCAGAAACATACCATGTCGGAAGCCAAGGGGCCAATCGAATCTGGATCACCGAAGGAAGACCTTCCCTTGGAAAGGAGGGAGATCTTCGGTCCAGACTACCGCCTGATACCAAGCCGGCGTTCTCAACCCGCGTGGCCAACATGCAGGCACAATGAGGACACGGTCGGCAGGTATTGGACTGCCCATTTGATAGCGGGCGACGTTTCTTCTGATGCCCACACTCCGGGGTACAAATTGCTAATAGTACATTTTCATTACTGCTTATAGAGCCTCCATGTTAACCATCCGTTCCCGCAGATGGCGAAATGCGACTTCTCCCACTGGATCGACCCTCCTCATCAACTGTATATTGTCAAGTATGTGGGTACATTATGGAATCGAATATTTGAGTTGGAGGAGATAATCGAGACTCTCAACGAGGAGAACAACGACCTCCGCCAATAGATGCAACGCGAGAGGGGCAACGAGGAGGTCGTGAACATAGGAAGCTCGTATGATCCGGCATATTGCTGCGCGAAGCCTAGCTGCATATGTGTGTGCCACTACAACGACAGTGTAACAGCCCAGGACCCACATTACCCTGGAATGCCACTAAACCACTCTACAGCTGGCCCAAAAATCTCAAGATAATTTATGCTGGCAACAATTTCTAGACATGAAGCATTAAGCGGAAGCATAATCAACTAAGGAAATCAAGATAACGATAACAAATTCAATAATTAAAACAACATCTAGCAGATTAATCAAAGAATAGATCACAAGTTCATCATTATTAACTAAAATAATCATTCACGGATAGCTAGGCATTTGGTTAGAATTCCATCGACTTTATTACAGCATGAATTGATGAACCAAGTGTATTATTGTGGTGCCGCTCTATCCATCCTATGAATTCTCAAGAATCACCTGTAGGGGGGAAAACAAGGGTGAGATAGAAATATCAGCAAGCAAACTGTTTAGCAGGCTATTCAGACTACAAACAAATATACAATATCATTAAAGTATCCACATGTCCACATCCACAATGTGCATCCACACTCATTAATAAGCTAATTAAACTACAATGATATTAAGCATCAATATCTATTTCCCATAATGACCACAATTATAGCCTCAACCATATTTACTACCAACAATAATAAAACATTAGCAAATGAATCTTGATTAACTACTTCATATCATCCACCACTACCACTACCAATGACAATAAAGCATTAACAAGTTTTACCTCACTAACTTTATTATTTCTCACATCCACAACTGCTATCAATAATTACCACAAGAGAAAAGAATCTCATGCCACAATCACAACCCCTATCATACCACAAGGGATGAACTCTAATCCACGACCACAACCACTTTCCTCATACCACAAGTGACTCTCATGAGCCAATTCCACATTATAACTATGAAGTTGTAGTTGTTTGTAAAATAACTTCACCACAATATATTGCATAAGTATACAAATGATCTTTCCACAATGCAATGCATATGCATGCTATGCTCCACTGCACCTTTATCCAACAAGGTAAAAGTGTGCATCGTGCTACGGCAATGCACGATGCTGTACCGGTACGGTCGCGGCTATAAGTGGCGACATCAACAATGCAAATGTCATGACATGTTTATGAATGATATGATAATCATAAACCATAAGAATTTTAACCACGAAGGTCAACCATGTAACCCACATTCAGTTCACCAAGATCATAATCAATCAATCTATAGTGAATCCTAACACATAGACCACAATATATTCATCAAGATTGCTACCACCACAACTACAAGTATTCACTAAGATTACTACCACCAAGACCATAATAATACCAACTTCAAGGGCATCAATATGATATTCATGAATTTAATAACAAGGAAATATCATCATATCCACCATGCATTTACTTTCATATACCACAATTGGTTCATTATGCAAATTACCACAATAATACCAAAACTCATCCAAATAAGGCAATTGATCAATATCTTGCTACCACATTCTTACTTAGAAAACATGTAACTATGGCATATCATTTAATATTATGAAAATCATGCATATTGCAAGTAGTAAGAATAACGGGTTAAACGGTAGCACATCCGCTACGTTTACTTGCCTCTACCGGTGAAGCGATGAAATTACGCGCGTTTAGAAGCAAAACTGCCTGTCCAAAAAGGTACCTCTCAGCACACATTATAACAATAAAAACATGACTCTCGAAGAAAAGATATCGCTAAACCCCAAAATCCCACAACATCCTTCCCCGCGTAACGGTTCTACAATCTTCTCACTGCAGAGGCGTTGCTTAACATTTTTCTATCTTTAAAAATATAAAACTAATCACAGCAAAAGATATATATCTGGATTCCTCACTTAAATACCTACACTTTTCATGTAGATCATATCTTTTTATTTTATTTTTAACAAGGTGTAACATAATGCACAAAACAGAGGATGCTCTCTATTTTGGAAATCTGGACAGCTAGTTTCTAACACATCCCAAGCATAGTGTAAGACTCTAAAAATTCTAATTTTTTACTGCAGCTAGAATACTAAATTTCCCATATTTTTCTCAATCGTGACCAAAAATATAAAATTTATCTACTACCCCTAAATCACACCTGAACAGCAATCTGCCTTAATTTGCACCCCTGATAGACAGCAAGATTCCTGACCTTTCTGCGCTCAGATCCTACAGCCAAAAAATCTACAAAAATGCAGGAGATGCGTCTTGACGTCCTCTACATTTTTCCTTTTGGGAAGACCCACAGGAAAAATCATTTTGGGGGTCTAAACTGTGTGAACAGTAACTCTACGCGAATTGATCTATAGGCAAACAGTAGGTAACCACTAATTGGAGAATCTAATTGCTAATCCCCACCAATTCTTAGTCTAAGAACCCTAATTACAGTAGAAATCAGAGGGATTTGGGAAGAGGAATAATTACCTCACACCTTTTCTCTTCTCCTCTTCCACTTCCTCTCTTCCTTCCCTTCCTTCTCTTCTCCTTCTTCTCCTTCTTCTTCCTTGTTCTTCCTTTGCACTAGGGCAGCACCAAGGGGAGGTGGTGGCTGTGGGAAAGGAAGGGGAGAGGGGGCTGCGCAAGGGGTAGGGGGAAAAGGGGTGGGGCGGCTAGGATTAGGTGGGGGGAGGGGTTTCGGCCACCCCTTGGGCCTTCTGGCCCAAGGTGGCAGGCCCAACCTCCTGTCGGCCCGCTAACAAGTTTTTTATTTAAATATATTTTTCACATATTTTTCACTTTATACTATTCCATAAAATTTTATTTCTTCCCTTCCCGCGCTTTACCGAAAACTCGGGCGACTCTACGATTAATTTAAAACCAACTCCGAATCGACTTTCTGGGTATTACATATGGCCAGCCATGTCCGAGGCGTCCCCCTCAGCAATACTCCATGTGGGTACCACGAGGCTCGTTTGGCATATAGACAGTGAGGTGTATGGTTGTACCTTGTACTAGTAGGCCACACTGTCATGTGTTCGTTGTTGTGTTTATGGTGTGGCACTTGCACTATTTTTGTTTGCAACCTCACGTTTCAGTTGAAATACAACGCAGCAGTACTTGTATGTGTATGTGTGAATGTATGTGTATGTGCATGTGTTTTGTACATGCAGAAAAGACAACACTTAGCTGTTTTTTTTGCATGTTCAGATAGCACGACGCCAAAAGACCCTGGTCAACACGTGTCAAATAATATGACATATAACGACAATGACGAGTTCGAATGGAAATATGTCGTCGTAAGTGATGTTATTGAGGTTTTCAGCTATTTTGTATGTGTATATGTGAATATATGTGTATGTGCATGTGTTTTGGAAAAGACAGCACTTAGCTGTTTTTTGCAGGGTCAGGCAGCACAGCGCCAAAATCCTTGGCGCCGTAGATACATAATACGACACCAAAGGATGTGGCGCCGTCTATACATAACACGGCGCCAAAGGTCCTAGCACTGTATTATGTATGTACGACGCTAGAGCCTTTAGCGCCGTGCTTCCTGAGCCTGCAAAAAACAGCTAACTGCTGTCTTCTCTGAAACAAATGCACATACACATATATTCACATATACACATACAAAACAGCTGAATACATCAATAACAACATCACGTAAGTCTCAATAACGTAGAACAACATCACATAACTCTCAATAAGTCTAAAAACATCACATAGCTCTTAATAACTCTTAGCGCACAAACTAGAGTTAGTTTCGCTGCCTCTTGGCCCTTCCCACCCTTGGCCAGAGCATAAGTCCCTGGAGTATAAGTGCTCAAGGGATGGACCGAACGACGAGGCCACTGCGAAGCCTGAGTAGATGGTGCGCCAGGCATCTACGACAGTCCAATCTCGTCGTGGGTAGGTGCCTCCTCGTCGTCATGCTCCTCCTGCTCCACCTCGTCGTTGTCGTCGTCGCCCTGAGCGAAAGTCAGAGTGCGTGACGAGCTCCTTGTCGACTGGCGCCTACTACGGTGCGATGATGAGGCTGCAGCGGCTGAGGTACCCGAGCGCTGGCAGGCAGCCGATACGATCACGTCGGTCGACGAGCATGCATGGCAACCTAAACGACTAGCCGCCTTACTGATGCGACGTTTAAGTCTCTGCAAGTAATGACATGTCAGAATAGTATCATACTGAATGGCTCTAACTTAACGAATTATGTTCGTACCTGCAAGAACTCCCTCAGGCGGGTGGGGTCGTCCACGCTGCCAACTGGATAGCTCAGAACCTGATCGATCTCATGCATAGTGGTTCAAAGAGAAGTCCCATAAAGAAATGAGGAAACATAAGTAAGTGCAAGACAAACGTATTGAACCGAAGTATTGCAAATATTATGCTTTCCGTACCACTCGATCGATAATCGGAGTGGCCTCGATCACTTTGCCCTCCCTCGCACGCCTGTCATACGCGGTGTCCTCGTCCTCGAACAAAGCAAGGTCCGCGTAGTCGACATCGGTCCACCGCTGCCTCAGCCTGTAGCGGGTGGCACTGTGGTACCAGGACAAGTAATCCCAGAAGCTGGCGTTGGTGTGGGGGGTAGCGTCTAGCTCGCAGTTGTCATCCATCCTCCTCCACCACTGGATGTGGTCTCGGTGGTAATGAGCAAAGTCTGTGACCTTTATTTGGCGGACCTTGTCGAACCTGTACATATAGCACATGTCAACAATACGTGTTAGAGTAAGAACCAATACAATTCTAAATGAATAAAAAATTGTAACTTACTTGTGCAAATCAATAGAAGTGGACACCTACTCAGGGGGGTGGGATTGCGCGAGGCCAAATTGCCGCGCGACTCTGTGGGGGAGGTGAATCTCCACAGCGTAGAAGCAGATCAGCGGACACCTCATCCTCCAAAGATGATGGTCTCTGTAGCACATGGTGCTTAGCGGTAGATCTAGAACCTGTGCCTCCAAGTAAGGCTGCCACGAGACCTAGTAAGCAAACATACAGACCATATGATTAGCCATGGACAAAAACCAAGTACTGTAGGAAAAATAAATGCATTACCAATTTCTTACCATCGTGGGAGACAAGGTGTCCAACTTGTTGATGTACTCCACGTACGCCCACCGAGTGGTCGCGAACGGGACTAAGACGTTATCCCATAGGTTGCCGCAGTAGGGCCAAGGTCGTCCACACCCTGTGGATGCCAAGGCTACGCCTGCAACACTGCAGGGCGCCCCACGAGAATCTGTGACCACATCCACAGCTACAGGAGGAAGACGCGGCCACTGAGCGACGACGAGGTCGCCTTGCGTCTGTAGCCCTTGCAAAGTTGGCGGTAGAGGAACGAGAGGACCGCTGAGCTCCAGCTGAACTATCCAGCGTCGTCCCAGTCCCGGAGGTAGTGGATGTACATCCACGAAGCAGCGTCCCCCGTGGCGTTCGGGAAAAGCACAGCCCCGAATATGTGGAGGACCCAAGCTTGGCAATGGAAGTTCACCGTGGCGTCGTCTACGTCCTCAGGACATTCACCAAAGGTGGCCCGCAACCACCTAAGGTTGACCCCCCCGAGACACGGCGTATCCTGGCATTCTCTGGGAGAGGAGACAACTCTGTGCCCAGGAAGGCCTCCACACGTACCACCCATCCATCAGACACCATCGACCTGACCACCAGCTATCCCTATATGGGGAGTCCAAGTATCATCGCCATGTCCTACAGCGTGACGGTTATCTCCCCACATGGAAGGTGGAACGTGTGAGTCTCCTATGCATTCAACAATACGTTAATGACAAGAATAACAAATTAAGTTAATGATAAAAATAACAAACTAAGTTAATGATAAGAATAACAAAATACGTTAATGACTGGAACAAAATACCCTCTAGACGTAACACCGCTAACCTGACTGGAACGGCGTTGACACGTCCGTGAATTGTGACCCATTAGACTACAAGTACCGCAGTGTGTCTCCTGTGGGTCCTCAACAAAGGGATTTGCCCAACCCCTCCTGGTGCGACCAGGTATCCGATCCATGTCCATCTTGTACCTTGACTGCTTCCTGCTGCCCCTCTTGTGCCAACGTAACCCCTCGTCCACTATGTACCTGGGACCCGTGTAAACTGGCCACTCACTTTCATCACGATATGGCTCGAACCGTGGGGCCCAGGTACTCACCAAAGCATTCACGTTGAACACCGTCGGGATTTTGGTCTCAACATCGACATTCTGGGCCCTACATGCGGTCACCATGTGGAAGCATGGAAAATGAAACTTGTCGGGAATACCGCATGTGCATGTAAAGGATGTAATCACGATCTTATGCTTTTGGGCCTCTCGGAGCTCTCCATCCTCGGTCGTCCCTCCATCCTCAACAATCTCAAACGTGCCCGTCACATGGTCAAAACAGTGGTACTCCTATTCATTTGCCTGCAGCCTCGCTTTGTCAAGGAAGCCATGAGGACGAGGTGGCCAATGTGCATGTGCCCTCAACATGTCCGAGGCTTCCCGGTGTCAGTTAACAACCATGCAACACACTTGTAGAAAGTGAAGGCGGCAATTGCGGTGACTGGCAATCTACGTGATCCCTTAAGCAGCCCGTTGAAGCATTCTGCCATGTTGCTAGTCATGAACTCGTACCTCCTCCCCCTGGGTCATAAGCCCTAGACCATTTCTGCATATCTCTCATTAAACCCCTTATCCAATCACGGCCCTCGGCATTAGTTTTTGTTTTCAACTCCTCCAACTTCTCCTCGAACAGCTTTACCTCCCTCTGGCGACATACCTCCTCGAAAAGTGCAAGGTTGTTCTTCACCCCATCTTTTTTGAACAAGTTCTCTGCAAGGTGCCTTGTGCACCAACGATGATGCACAGGAAAATGCTCTGGTATCACTTCCTTAACGGCACTCAAGATCCCAACGTGCTTGTCAGATAACACACATACCTCCCTCTCTGGACCAACCACATGGATCCGTATAAGCCGTAGAAACCAAGCCCAGCTGGATCTGTCCTCCTTCTCCACCAAAGCAAAAGCCAACAGCACAAGCGAGTTGTCCGCATCACAGCCAATAGAAATCAACAACGTCCCCTCATACTTGCCCAGCAGGAATATCCCATCAATTGACAAAACAGGCCTACAATGTTTGAAAGCCTCCACACACTGACCAAAGCACCAGAATGCTCGAAAAAAAATCTACCTCTCGTTGACCCAAACATCGGGCTTAAGCATGTACTCATACTGCATTCCTGCATTCACTGCTTTCATTGCGTTCAACATGGCCGGCAAACGCTCGTACGCCTCCTCCCAATCACTATAAATCAACTTCAAAGCACGTTGTTGCGCCCTCCATCCTTTTCCATACTTGATTGTGTAGTGCCACTTTAGCTTAATAGCCTCTATCAGTGATGCCATGCGCATCGTCGGCATGTGCTTTATCATAGGGTACAGGCAGGTTGCAATGAACCGTGAAGTCAACTGACGATGTTTCTGACCGGGCTCAGAAGACCCACAGCTATGTGGTCTATCCATAGTTGTAATCTTAAACTTCTCCGTACCATTTACTTTTTTGCACAGACTTTCCATGCACACCCTGTGCTCTCACATACGATGGTGTACCGACGTTTGGCGTATGAGTTCTTAACCTGGTATGGATGGTTGTGCACGATCGAGTACTCTTTCAACCACATCTTTAATGCCGACATATCCTCAAACACATGACCCTTCTGGATTATGATACTAGCCCCACGCCTAGGTACGTCCCTTTGCGTTTGCCCTCCATCCGCGACATCTCTATGTGCGTTGCTTAGGTCATTGTAATTGGACACTAGCGGATCACAACCAGGAAACATTCTTCTCAATAGCTCAATTTCGCTAGACGTCAAACCTGGGACCTGTCTGTCATCATCTGAGTCCACAACCCTCGCATCCTCGTAAGTAACCTCGTCTCCTGTAAGCTATACATCTACTCTGTTACATGCTACACAAACCATGGGTTTCCCAAACATTGTCTCCTCGTCGAATCCACCAATAGACCGGTCATCGATATCCTCAGAGTCAGCTTCTACCTGAGTCAATGGAACCTCACATACTTGAGCCAAAGGTTCAACTTGCACCTCGACCTCTTCATGACTCAGTGACCCAACCAACGGTGAGTCATTGCGATCGAATGCAGCCCTAGGAGGTGATGGATCTCTCACCACCATCTGCACGAACAAGTCAGATGCCCTGACCTCTGAGTCCAAAACGACGGCCACATAATTATCCCATTCACCGTCGCTGCCAATTGAAACCAATCTCTTTATACGTGGCCCCTTTGACGACCCAACATCAATCAACCCTTCCATAACGACATCACCATGCTCATCTGTCCATCCCAGCCTCTCTTTCAAGCGACAAATGACCTCACCATACGACGGATGTGACCTAAATAGCAACGTGGTCTCTTCCATGCCCTCCAAATTAACACCTCCATTGTCACTTCTCTTCACAGTTCCACCATGGTGCAAAGTCACAATCTTATCCATCTATAATCAACAAGCAAACACACCTCAGTCCAATCTGCCACAACAACAAAATACTATAACTTTTAACGAACACCAATGTACTATATCGGATAAACTATATTAGTAATCTCACTAATCGCAAATTTCTCTATCACATGTATCACTTCTACCCATTTCTAAACATATATCTAAAATCATATCAAACCGTATCAAACCAAATCATATCTACATCCTAAAATTAAACCCTTTTTCTAAACCCTAATTCTAAACCTATTTCTAAAATCATATCAAACCAAATCATATCTACACCCTAAAATCAAACCCTATTTCTAAACCCTAAAATCAAATCCTATTTCTAAACCTACCACATGGATTCATCAAATTTAACCAAATCAAACCCTAAAAATGAATCTACACATACAACTACTCTTATATTACGAATATTCAACGCTAATCCAACCTAAAACCGAGCCAAATCGAACTAATTTCACAAAATGGGTAGAAGTTCACCATATTTATTGCACAAAATGTCCCACAAAATGTACCTCAAATACACCATATTTATTGCACAAAATCAAGGGAGGGGAGGGAGTTCACCTTGCTTACTCGGTTTGGAAGCAAAATCGTGAAAAAAGCCGTAGATTTGAGTGGATTTGGAGGGGGAAGAGAGGGGCGGCGACGGGCGGCTGAAAGAACAGACAGCGCTCGGGTTTGGGGACAGTGGGGGTGGGGGGCCAGGGGGCCGTGCTCAGGCTTAAGTCCTAGAGCACGGCACCAAGCCCTTTAGCATCGTGTATAGATAGAACGGCGCCATGTGCTTTGGCGCCGTGTATACACATCGCGACGCCATGTGCTTTGGCGCCGTGCTGTGCCACCGTGGCCCCTACGTGGCCATGCACGGTGCCAAAGCATATGTGTCGGGACGTGGAACAACAACTCCAAGTCGCTCTGTGTAAATCGCACTATCTCAGGAAAAGCTAGTGCACACAGGGTCAACAGTAATGTATATCATGCAAAACTCACCACAGGACATTATTAAACGAAAGCCTTATGGCTAAGTCTTACAATAAAATGGCACAAGGCCAACAAAATAAAAGCAGCGAAAAAATAATAAAGGTAGCAGAACAGCCCATCCAGCCTCCCACAGGCGAATGACTGTAAGACGCGCCCTATTCGCTGAAGTAGTCCTCACCGTCGAAGTCGCCGTCGAAGTCTGGCAACAGATTTAGCAAGGTGAGCACATAGAGTACTCCCAAGGTAAGCACGTTAAGTGCTTACGCAAGTTACACCAGGAATTATAACAGAGTAGATGCATGCATAGGGATAACAAAAGAAGGCTTAACAAGTTACTTGTGCGAAAAAGCAGTACTTGAATTTTAAAGATAACCGGGTAAGTATGAAAGCTGAATTTAATACAATGAAACAATACTTTGAACAAGTAATACTACTAGTGTAGGCGCCGACCTACACTAACCTAACCACGGGAATCCACCTGGACCATTACCGAAACCACCGTCATTTGTTCGAAATCCAAGTTTTATAAAAATCCAAGTCTAATCTGTGAAGACTCTACTCAGTATGTTCATGACCGTGAACACGGCTATCTAGGATAGGTTTTAACTCTGCAGAGGTATACAACTTTACCCACAAGACATTCCCTCTCACTTGAGCCACGCGATAAACACACTGCCTTAGGTGTGCGGCGGAGAGTTCATGACAAAGCGATTCCGATGATCCATAGCCAAAATAATCACGCCGCCACTAAGGTTTCACCACAACTCGAATCCACGAGTTGGAGCCCCCTCTGGTGCCATGTGACACTTCTTGCGGCCTACGCCACGCTCACATTCAGCCTATAGTGAGACTATATTTGGAACTTCATAAATTACTTAGCCAGGTCCGTCCCATACCGGACTTGTGGGAGTACGAAGGGACTTCGTAAAATGGATCACAGAAACGGTCCTTAATCCGACTTAGGCTCAAATCATAAGTTTTTATTTTTATTTTTAAACTATTTTCATAAACCATCCTTGACTCACCGAAGTCAAGGATATATTTTCAAATCATCATTTTATGTGAAACAGATGATCTCACCTAAATTATTCTAAGCTAGGCTAAGCAATTCTATAAAATTTTTAGCTAATACTATTGTACTAGCTAGGTTTTTCATCTAAGGTCACAAGGTATGTGAATTCGAGATTCAAAATTGGCTATAGTCAAAGGATCATGGGTGTAACTATGTTTAAATCGAATTTGAACTAAATTTGAATAAAGATACGCATGCATATACAGTAAAAAACATAAGTAAATTTGAAATAATAGGTTCAACATGGTCAAAGGTGCAACTTACCTTGATCGAAGTCCTGCTGAGAATCGTCGAACTCGAACTTTCCGAAATCGTCAAAATCTAACGTAAAGAGCCAATTCAAAAGAAATTCAAAACAAAATTTAAATAAATTCAAAATTTCAAAAGGGTGCCAGAAATGGATAGATTATGATTTTATAAAAATTTAGAAATTTGAATGGGTCAATTTGGAGTTAAAATGAGAAAGTTATAGCCTTCCAATGTTTTAATTCAAATAAAAAGAAAAAGGTTATTTCCTAAATTTATTTTTATTCGGAAAAACATTTATGACGTCAGCCTGAATTATTTAACTAAAGGAAATAACAGATTATGACGTCAGCACAGGGATTTTAATTTCGGCCGAATTATTTTTATACTGAAAAATCAGATTTAATGCGCTAGCATGACGTCAGCAAGGATTTTCGAATTTTATTAAAACCGGTAGGGCTGACGTGGCAAAGGGTGCTGACGTGGCCTCCACGTGGCTGCCAGTTGGCACCACGTGGTTGCCTCGTGGCTGCCACGTGACGGCGATATGCCGACGTGGACAGGGACGCGCGAGGTGGCGAGGAGGGGCTCGGGTGGCGCTGGCGTGGCGCCGATCTAGCTGCCACTTGGCTGCCATGCCACTGCCAACTTGGCTCGACGGGCCGACGCAGCCTGGCCGGCGACGGCGGCGCTTGGGGCCCGATGGTCGCCGGCCAAGTGCACCAGAAGGTAGAGGAGAGTGAGGGGAGTTGGTCGGTACTGCGCACAAATCCCGAGGGTGGTCGGCGTGGGTGATCGGCGGAGAGGGGCGGCGGTCGGAGAGGGTCTCACGGCGGCGGAGGGCTCCAGTGGCACAGATGCTCGGGGCAGAGGGGGCTTCTGGTCGCCGGGGCACGAGCAACGTGTCGGCGTCGTCGGCGAGGAGCGGGGAGGCCTGGGGCGGTGGCAATTGCTCGCTGGAGTGGAAGTGGCCGACGGAGGGAAAACGAGCACGGGAAGGCTCCGAGGGTTCCAGCGCTCGAATTGAGAGGTGTGGGGAAGGTGGTGTGAGAAGAGGGTCCTCGGGGGTGCTTTTTATAGGCCGGAGGAGGGAAGGCAACGGGCGCCCGAAATCACTCCGACGGCGAATTTGAATGCGACGACGAGGAGAGGCGTAAAGTGCGACTTGTGCGTAAACGGACGCGTGCATGCAGGGAGTAATCGTACCGCGCAGCGAGTGGTGGATGGAAACCGGCTTTCAAAGCTTGTTTGGCGCACGGCACCGGGGGCGCGAGGAAGAAGAAAGGTGGCGGGGACGACGGTCCTGACAGGCGGGGCCCGCGCGTCGGTGAGAGAAGAAAATGGGAAGGGCGGGGGCGACGATCGGATTTGCGACAGGTGGCAAGGCTGAGCGATCGTGGCCGCTAACTGCTGGCCGAGCGGTAAGTGGGAGCGGGCGGTGAGGATCAAGTCGGGCGGGGATGAGGCAGATCCGATGCACTGCACGTGTCGCGTGCAGAGGGAGGGAAGGCGTGGTGAAGGCTATAAGTGAGATCGGACGGCTGAGGGGTCGTCCGGCGGCGGCGGTGGCTCCGATGGCTGACACTTGGCGGCCCGAGGGAGGGTTTTGGATTTTTATTTCTTTTTGATTTTCAGAAATGACTAGAGGGCTTTAAAAACTCAGAAAAATACTAAATAAATTTTAAAAATCCCAGGAAAATTCAGAGAACCTTCTGAGACTATTTTAGACTTGATAAAAATACCTTCAATCCATTTTCATAGTTGATTTTTAACCAAACACAAATTGACTTTAAAGGGAGGGTTTTAAATCTTTAAAATTTCCTGGAAATTAAAGTAATTACAGATTGACTTTAGAAAAATGAAATACATTTATTTTGACTTTCATGAAATGCAATAAATTCATTTAGCCTTTAGAATTTTTTAATTTTCTTAATCGAAGGCTTGGAATAAAATCCAGGAAAATCCAATAAATTCTAGAAAATACTTTAATAAAGGAATAATATTTTTGGGATGTTACAAACCTACCCCCTTAAAAGAAATCTCGCCCTCGAGATATGCACTGGCTAGCAAAAGAGATGTGGATGGCTGGCCTTCAAATCCTCTTCTCGCTCCCAGGTGGCTTCGTCTTCGGTGTGGTTGCTCCACTGGACATTGCAGAATCTGATGATCTTCCTTCTGTTCTGACGCTCTGCGGTCTCGAGGATTTTGATCGGCTGCTCCTGAAGGTAAGGTCATCTTGAAGATCCAAGGTTTCAAATGCAGCTTGCTCTGTGGGGACTCGGAGGCACTTCTTCAGCTGAGAGACATGGAAGACATTGTGCACTCCTGACATGCTTGGCGGCAAGTCCAACTGATAGGGGACTTCACCTCTTCGGTTCAGAATTTTGAAAGGTCCCACATATCTTGGTGCTAGTTTTCCTCTGACTTGAAACCTTTTAACTCCTCTGAGTGCGGATACTCTGAGATAGACGTAGTCCCCGACCTTAAAGGTCAAATCTCGACGACGGTTGTCCGCATAACTCTTCTGTCGAGATTGGGCTATCTTCAGTCTGTCTCTGATCTTCTTAACTTTGTCCTCAGCGTCTTGAAGCAGATTCGGTCCAGCTTCTTGGGGTTCTCCTTGCTGATCCCAAAGCAAGGGTGTCCTGCATTTTCGGCCGTACAAGGCTTCAAAAGGTGCCATATGCAGACTGGCCTAGTAGCTATTATTGTACGAGAACTCTGCATAGGGCAATAAGCGGTCCCAGCTGTTCCCGAAATCCAGAGTACAAGCTCTTAGCATATCCTCGAGTACTTAATTAACTCATTCTGTTTGACCATCTGTTTGGGGATGGTAAGCGGTACTGAAACTGAGCTTACTTCCCACCTCCTCATGCAGCTTTTGCCAGAATCGAGAAGTGAACTGACTGCCTCGATCTGACACTATCTTCTTGGGAACGCCATGTAGGCACACAATCCGGGACATGTACAACTTAGCTAACTTACTTTCAGAATAAGTGGTCTTGACTGGTATAAAGTGAGCCACTTTAGTCAATCGGTCTATGATTACCCAGATTGAATCATAACTCGATTGCGTCCTCGGAAGTCCGGTTATGAAATCCATACCGATTTCTTCCCACTTCCATTCTGGAATTGATAACGGTTGCAAAAGTCCAGCTGGTCTCTGATGCTCTGCTTTGACTCGTTGGTAGGTGTCACAGGCTTCAATAAACTCTGCTATTTCCCTCTTCATGCTAACCCACCAATATCTTTCCCTCAGGTCCTGGTACATCTTGGTACGACCTGGGTGAATGGAGTATGGGGTGTCATGAGCTTCCTTCAGAATTAGGGTTTTGATCTCCTGATTATTTGGCACACAGACGCGGTTCTCGAACCAAACAGTGCCATGCTCATCTTCACTGAATCCTAGTGCTTTGCCTCTTCTCATATTCTTTTTGATTTTCTTGAATATCCTCATCAACCTTCTGAGCCTCCTTAATCTGATCAGGTAAGGCAGGTTGTATTTCCAGAGTGGATAGGATGCTCAGATTGATTGGGTCTAGACTTAGACGGGCGACTCCCTCCTGAAGTCGGGTCTGATCTTCTTCCGATAAGACCATATTGGCATAAGATTTCCTGCTCAAGGCGTCGGCTACAACATTAGCTTTTCCGGGATGGTAATGTATGCCAATGTCATATTCTTTTATCAACTCTAACCATCTTCGCTGCCTCAGGTTGAGTTCTGCCTGGGTAAAGATATACTTCAAGCTCTTATGGTCCGTGTATACTTCACAACGGTTACCGATAAGATAGTGACGCCAGATTTTCAAAGCGTGCACTACAGCTGCTAACTCGAAGTCATGAGTAGGATAATTGCACTCATGGGGCTTGAGTTGGCGCGATGCGTAGGCTACTACCTTGCCTTCTTGCATGAAGACACACCCTAAGCCTAGGCAAGAGGCATCACAGAAAACCTCGAAGCCTTTATGCACGTCCGGCAAAACAAGCACGGGTGCTGAGACTAGCCTTTTCTTGAGGGTCTGAAAACTCTGCTCACAGGCCTTCGTCCATTCGAACTTCTTTTTCTTTTTCAACAACTGAGTCATGGGCTTGGCCAATTCTGAGAATCCTGCTATAAACCGGCGGTAATAACCCGCAAGTCCAAGGAAACTTCTTACTTCGGTCACGGACTTCAGTTGCTTCCACTCCATTACTGCTTCTATCTTGGAAGGATCCACAGCTATTCCTTCAGCTGTCACAATATGTCCAAGGAAGGCAACCTCCTTAAGCCAAAATTGACATTTACTGAATTTGGCGAAAAGCTGATGTTCTTGAAGCTTTTCTAAAGTGATCCTGAGATGCTGCTTATGCTCTTCTTCATTCTTGGAGTACATGAAAATGTCATCGATGAAGATCACAAACTTGTCCAAGTATTTCATGAATACACTGTTCATCATGCTCATGAAATAGGCTGGTGCATTGGTTAGTCCAAATGACATGACAGTGAACTCATAATGCTCGTACCGGGTGGAGAATGCAGTCTTGGGAATGTCTTCTTCACAGATCTTCAACTGGTGATACCCTGACCGCAGGTCAATCTTGGAGAAGACACCGGCTCCTTTTAACTGATCAAACAGATCGTCGATCCTGGGCAGAGGGTACTTGTTCTTGATGGTAACATCATTGAGTGCTCTGTAATCCACACATAGCCTCAAACTTTCATCCTTTTTCTTGATGAACAGACGGTGCTCCCCAAAGCATTTAACTAGGTCGATGTATCCCTTGTCTTCCAGCCTTAAGTCGCTTCTTCGCTCGCTAACTCGTTAGTAGGCATCCGATATGGTCTCTTGGAAATTGGGGCAGTGCCTACGACTAGGTCAATCACAAACTCGATTTCCCTATCCAGTGGCATCTCTGGTAACTCCTCGGGAAATACATCTTGGTATTCCCGTACTATTGGCACTTCCTCCAAGACTTGAAGGTGAAAGAGGGCGCATTCTTCTGCTTCCGCAATTTGAGGAGAGAAGACCACTTCTACGCCTTGGTCATTGGTGAGGGTGATGGACCTGGTAGCACAATTTATCTGGCCTTGATTTTTAGCTAACCAGTTCATCCCGAGAATGACATCTAATCCTTGCGATTCCAACACCAAAAGGTCGGCTAGGAATCGGGTTCCATCTATGAGCAATTCCACTTTTGGGCACAAAGTCCCTGACCTCATTTCTGCTCCAGGGGAGTGAACTATCATAGGGTTGCTAAGAGTCACCCTGCCCAACCCATGCTTATCCACAAAAGTTTTTGACACGAAAGAATGCGAAGCTCCTGAATCGAAAAGAACTGATGATAGTACTGAGTTGACAAGAAACATACCAAGCACGACGTTCGGTGCAGCCTGAGCTTCTTCAGCCGTTACATGGTTCACTCTCCCCTTGATGAAGGTCTGCGGCTTCTGCTGCCCCTAGTTTTGGCTTCCGGAGTATTGGAATACGCGTAGGCTACGGAAGCAGAAAACAAAACTTTTCTACCGCGCACCCAAGAACATCATGCTAAGGAAGGATCATGGATCGTTACCACTTAGATGCGCAGCGCAGCGGAAGAAGAATTGGAAACCGATCCAATCTCGCGCGTCGAGGTAGTAGTGGAAGTAGCCGATCGTCCCAACAGATCGCTCTCCACGCACGCCGATCAAGATCGCAACGAGCAGCGCCCCACCGTATCCACACGCCCGGCCGAACGCCGATCGCGAGTGTACTAGCACTCGTGGAGCAGCTAGGGTTTGGCTCGGGAGGTGGCGGCTAGGGTTTTGCTAGATGTTAATCGGGACACATCCTCCGCCTCTCTCTCCATATATAGACCTCCTCACGTGGGCCTCGTGGACCGAGGCCCAATAGGAGTCTATTCGGATCTCTATCCGAATTGAGCCCATATCCGAATCATATTCGAATTAGTGTTCCAACCCGTTAAGCGTGCGACCACAGAGGTTCACGATACTTGGTCGTGACCGAAACGCCTTCCGGTTACCATGTTAATAGCGCCTCTAGTAAGACATATTAACCCCAAAGTATATGTAAAGATCATATCACTGAACTCGTAATGTTCTCTCATGTACGAATCCCTTTGCTCACGATATAGATTGAGCTCAAGGCGAGACTGTGTCATCCTCTTAATAGCTCAATCACTCTCTCGATTCCGTGATGGATTATAAACTCGTGATTGACTCCTTAATCACCTTGGCATGGCCATGCACTTTCATAATCCATTACATCGAGGCCCAGAGATATCTCTCCCATAAGGAGGGGCAAATTCTATCTTGATCATTCACATCCCACTACATGTTTCATGGCAAACCCAAGACTACTTTTATGACTACCCAGCCACGGAGTAGTGTTTAGTAGTCCCAAAATAAGCTACTACTCATGTTGGGAACCATGATGATCTCAAGTCTAAGGACTCTACATAAACACTACTTGAGACCAACGATGACACATGGAATCTCTGCAGTGTCTCATGGCAGTCTATCCAACATATGTTCACTAACACATGTCCATATTATTGATTTGGTATCACCATACCATGATCCATGAGACATGATCATCAATCAATACATATGCTGATCTTTGTCTTTGAATCATATTTGTTCCTCATATGATATACGATCGTGGATCATTTAGAAATAGCAACATCTTAGTATTTAAGAGTCTCATGAATAAGTCACATACTCATTGATCAATAATGATGATGTCTATTCCAAGGAACAAAGTAATGTATCATAAACATAGTATGTGATATATGCAACATCTCCATGTTGCCTCTAGGCATATCACTAACAGCTTCCCACTTGCACTAGAGTCAACCATGTAGGTATCTAATACCCATTGCCCTAGTGTGAGCCTCATGCTTTGGTCGGGAAGCGGCTTTGTCAACGGATCTGCAATGTTCAAACCGCTTGTACTTTGCATATCTTCACATCGCTCTCCACTATCTCGCGGATGAGATGAAATCGCCGTAAAATGTGCTTGAACTTCGTGCGATCTAGGCTCTTTGGCTTGCGCAATGGCCCCACTATTGTCACAAGAGAGGTCCATTGGGCCGAGGCACTAGCCATCACACCAAGCTCGTAAATAAATTTCTTGATCCAAACAACCTCTTTGGCGCCTTCGTGTCGCTATGTACTCGGCTTCGTTGTAAAATCAGCAACCATCTCGCGCTTGGAACTCTTCCACTACCGCACCGCCATTCAGCAGTAACACAAATCCAGATTGCGATCTAAAATCATCTTTGTCGCTTTGGAAGCTAGCATCGGTGTAACCATTTACAACGAGCTCTTCCTCACCTCCATAGACAAGGAACACATCTTTAGTTCTTCTCAAGTACTTCAAGATGTTCTTACGCAATCCAGTGACTTTCACCGATCTCGATCGTATCTACTCGTAGCACTTAAAGCATACGAAACATCCGACGTGTACAAAGCATGGCATACATAATGGACCCAATAGCCAAGCATATGGAATCGCATTCATTTTATCCCGCTCATCGTGTACTAGGACACCGATTCTTGCTAAGATTTATACCATGTGACATAGGTAGAAAACCTTTCTTGGAATCATGCATATTGAACCTTTTCAACACCTTGTCAATGTACGATCTTGGCTTAATCCAATTAGCCTTTTGATCTATCTCTATAGATCTTGATGCCCGAATATATGCTGCCTCTCCTAAGTCTTTCATAGAGAAACTATTTTTAATGAATACTTAATGATTCGAGCAAAGGAATGTCATTTCCGATCAGAATATGTCATCCACATATAAGACCGTAAATACGAGTGCACTCCCACTAGCCTTTTGTAAACACAAGGCTCTTCTTCGCTCTTGATGAAACCAAACCCTTTGATTACTTCATCAAAACGAATGTTCCAACTCCGAGATGCCCGCTTAATCCATAAATGAATTTTTGAGCTTGCATATCTTTCCAATCGATTGCGGATCGACAAAACCTGTGGGCTGTGTCATGTACACATCCTCACTCGATTTCCATTAAGGAAAGCTGTTTTGACATCCATTTGCCATATTTCATAGTCGAAATATGCAGCAATCGCTAGAATGATCCGAATAGACTTTAGCATTGCGACGGGTGAAAAAGTTTCATCATAATCAATACCTTGAATTTGTTTGAAACATTTGGCCACCAATCGCGCTTTATAGATGTGAACATTTCCATCTATGTCTATCTTTTTCTTGAAAACCCATTTGCATTCAATGGTTTTAACACCATCGTGGATCAACCAAGTTCCAAACTTGATTATCGTGCATGGATTCAATTTCGATCTCATGGCTTCAAGCCATTTCTCGTAGTCCGGTCCCACCATTGCTTCTTCATAGGTCTTAGGCTCATCGTTGTCTAACAACAATATGTCCCGCTGTTGAGTAGTCAAGAACATGTACCTCTCGTGCACGACGTGACCTTTCGACCTACGTGGTGCTTGGTGTGTCCACAACAAAGTTCTTCAACAGCTTGTTCATCCCGCTGTGGTTCTCAGAGGAGCTGAAACGTTATCGTGTGTTTCTTGAATTTCTTCAAGTTGCACTGTGCTCCCACTATCCCTTCTTGAGAGAAACTCTTTCTAAGAAGACACCATACCAAGCGACAAACACTTTGCCTTCTCCTCGATTATAAAAGTAATATCCTTTTGTTTCCTTAGGATACCCGATAAAGAAGCATTTATCGATTTAGGAGTGAGCTTATCGATTGTAAACGTTTTACATAAGCCTCACATCCCCAAATCTTAAGAAAAGACAAGCTAGGACGTTGTCCCGTCCACATCTCATATGGTGTCTTTTCTATCGATTTTGATGGAACCTCGCTTAGTGTGAACGCGTCTGCTTCAAGAGCGCACTTCAAAAAGACAACTAAGATCACTTTGGCTCATCATGGAGCGCACCATATCTAATAAGGTGCGATTTCTCTCGATACCCCATTCCATTGAGGTGTTCTCGCGGAGTCAATTGTGGAACAATTCCACAATCCTTTAGATGATTGCCAAACTCATGGCTCAAATACTCGCCTCCACGATCGATCGTAGAAACTTGATTGTCTTGCCTAAATGATTTTGCACTTCATTTTGGAATTCTTTGAACTTTTCAAAGGATTCGACTTATGCTTCATCGTAGATATACCCATATCTACTAAAGTCATCGATAAAAGTTATGAAGTACTGAAAACCACCTCTGTCATTAAGCTCATTGGTCCACATACATCGCATGTACAAGTGCCAATAAGTCATTTGCCCGCTCACCTTGACCGTGAAAGGTGCCTTTGTCATCTTGCCAAGTAAACAAGATTCGCATGTCTCTAATGATTCAAAATCAAATGAGTGCGAATACCATCTCTATGGAGCTTCGCATGCGTTTCTCATTTATGTGACCTAAGCGACAATGCCAAATAAACGTGGATTCAAATCATTCTGACGCTGCCTCTTTGCATTAATGTTATAGACCGTGACCCTTCAAGAGTAAGAACGATAACCCATTCACCAATGGAGTATGACAATAGAACATATCTTTGAAATAAAGAGAACAACCATTGTCCATAGATTTAAAGTCATAACCTTCGCTTGCAAACATGAAGCGTAAATAATGTTCTTTGAAAGAGATGGAACACAATAACAATTATTCAATTCCAAAACTAATCCTCGAAGGTAAAGACAATGGCATGGTGCCAACAGCTACCGCAGCAACTTTTGCTCCATTGCCAACGCCAAGATCCACTTCGCCCTCCTCAAACTTCTACTTCTTATTAGCCCTCGCAACGATTTGCAAATGTGAGCAACGGATCCGTATCAAATACCCAAGAATCGCTTGATGAAGTAGCAAGATTGATCTCTATAACATTTATACCGGAGTGGAAGTCGATTTCCTTCTTCTTCTCAAGATCCTCCAAGTACTTTGGGCGCCTTTTCCAATGTCCCGATTGCTTACAAGAGTAACAATCTGCATCGTGATGAGCATCGCCCTTCTTGTCTTTCTTGGCCTTAGAACCGCTCGCGATCGCATCGTGAGCTTTCTTTCTTTTGACCGCGATTCTCTTGACATAGGGCTTGCCCTTGCCTTTCTCGCATCATCATCACATGATTGCTGCTTTTCTTAATGCTTTCTCGCAGATTTTAGCATCCCATGCAACTCACCAGTGGTCTTGTCTAGGTTGTTCATGTGAAAGTTCATTATGAATGGCTCAAAGCTCGGGAAGCGATCGAGAATCACATCGATAGCCAACTCTGGCTAAGGGAAAACCAAACTTTTCCGACTCTCAATGTAGCCAATCATCTTAATCACATGAGGGTCGACGGATTCCTTCGCAAGCTCGCACGCAAATAAGGACTTTGAAGTATTGAACCTCTCACCCTTGCTTGGTTCTCAAACATACCACGTAACCCCACAATGATATTGTAGGCATCTGTGTTCTCATATTGCTTCAAGCTCAGAGGACATTGTGGCAAGCATGAGACACTCACATCAAGGCAATCATTCGCTTGCTTCTCATAAGCTCTCCGCATGCAGCCACAGTAGCATTATCGTGCAAGTCTTCGGGTAAGGAGACTCAAGGACATACTCCTTGCGCTCTTGCTTGAGAACAATTCTCAAGTTGCGATACCAATCCAAAAAGTTTGTTCCATTGAGTTTTTCTTTCTCAAGAACAGATCGCAAATTAAAAGTAATCGGATGCGGCGAATGACATGATCTACAACACAAGAATATGCAAAGTTTAGCACTATGTTTATGTTCATCTTTATTAAACTATTTAGCAAAAGACTCCCACTATGAGTTTTGCAACAAAACTCCTCTAAGTTACATAGTGGGTAAAGATCCTCATTTCACTAATTCCTAGTGAGTTTTGGCATCACGGCTAGAAAACTAGTGACATGGGTAAGCAACACTTTGCTAATCACATCCCTATGTGACTCTACTTTGGGTGACATTAGTATGCCTCGGCCCCAATCTATGCCCCAAGGTCCAAAACTATTTTGATAACCTTGTTAAGTAAACCAAATGCTTCCGCATGTAGATGTCCGACATCTACCCCAAATGATGATGATAACCGATGGCACTCTACTTTGGTAGACCTACCATGCGGTGATCATTATCTTTTGGTGCAACATATGGAAGGGCATTAACACCTAATTTTAAGAGGGTTTCTATCCTACCAAAGCAACATATCACATATATCATTGTATAAGAATAAGATAGATAACATCATAGATAAACACATTTAACTGTGAAGTAGTATGGCCCAAAAATGGTGATATCCACCTCCAAGTAGGTGTAGACGATCTCTATCCTCCACATCACTCCTTTAGGCCACCATGCTTAAAAGCTTGTAACCTCAAAACTAGGCTACTACCTATAATAGCTAGAAATCGAAGATTACAAAGATAGATTCAAGCATTAAGGTCGACACGCAGGTCGTTAAATACAATATATACAGCTAACAATAGCTGAAATAATCATGACACGCAGGCCATGAACGAATGTTACATGCATCACATACATCTCATACATTCAAATAAGCTATAGGGCCATACTATTCACATCATTCTCTGCAAAAACAAGTTAGACGTAGAATCGCATTCTACCTAACGATGTGAACCCAAGACGCTATACAAGGGGGGGATACACACGGCGGTCCCGCATTACATAGAATTACATAGATCGCATCTATGAAATCGCTATGAAAATCTTATCGAGCCGATCAAATCAACCCAAATCCGAGCCATTCAAAATGTCTCAATTTTCATTAGATCAATCATATTGATCATCGCGATCGGTATACTTGAGGAGACCACAACACAAGACCTCGATCCGTTGGCTCGATCTCGATTGCGCGCAGCTAGCCCCGATGGTGATTCCAAATTTAGGGGCAAGTCGCGCAGACATCAAAGAAGGAGCACGAACTAATCTTTTTGGCCTTGTGATGCTATCAACTCATACCAATTTCAACCCTTATGACCGATTGATCTCATCAACCCGTGCTACCTTATTTAGATCGTAATAGATCCAATCTACTACTATCGCATATCAACATATATGCGCTGATCCAGATTGCAAACTAAGCAAGATGGCTCGATACCACTATTGGAATACGCAGAGGCTACGGAAGCGTAAAACAAAACTTTTCTACCGCGCACCCAAGAACATCATGCTAAGGAAGGATCATGGATCGTTACCACTTAGACGCGCAGCAGCAATGAAGAAGAATTGGAAACCGATCCAATCTCGCGCCGAGGTAGTAGTGGAAGTAGCCGATCGTCCCAACAGATCGCTCTCCACGCACGCCGATCAAGATCGCAACGAGCAGCGCCTCCACCGTATCCACACGCCCGGGTGGAACGCCGATCGCGAGTGTACTAGCACTCGTGAGCGCTAGGGTTTGGCTCGGGAGGTGGCGGCTAGGGTTTTGCTAGATGTTAATCGGGACATCCTCCGCCTCTCCTCCATATATATAGACCTCCTCACGTGGGCCTCGTGGACCGAGGCCCAATAGGAGTCTATTCGGATCTCTATCCGAATTGAGTCCATATCCGAATCATATTCGAATTAGTGTTCCAACCCGTTAAGCGTGCGACCAGAGGTTCACGATACTTGGTCGTGACCCGAAACGCCTTTCGGTTACCATGTTAATAGCGCCTCTAGTAAGACATATTAACCCCAAAGTATATGTAAAGATCATATCGGCTGAACTCGTAATGTTCTCTCATGTACGAATCCCTTTGCCTCACGATATAGATTGAGCTCAAGGCGAGACTCGTGTCATCCTCTTAATAGCTCAATCACTCTCTCGATTCCGTGATGGATTATAAACTCGTGATTGACTCCTTAATCACCTTGGCATGGCCATGCACTTTCATAATCCATTACATCGAGGCCCAGAGATATCTCTCCCATAAGGAGGGGCAAATTCTATCTTGATCATTCACATCCCACTACATGTTTCATGGCAAACCCAAGACTACTTTTATGACTACCCGCCACGGAGTAGTGTTTAGTAGTCCCAAAATAAGCTACTACTCATGTTGAGAACCATGATGATCTCAAGTCTAAGGACTCTACATAAACACTACTTGAGACCAACCGATGACACATGGAATCTCTGCAGTTGTCTCATGGCAGTCTATCCAACATATGTTCACTAACACATGTCCATATTATTGATTTGGTATCACCATACCATGATCCATGAGACATGATCATCAATCAATACATATGCTGATCTTTGTTTTTGAATCATATTTGTTCCTCATATGATATACGATCAGGGATCATTTAGAAATAGCAACATCTTAGTATTTAAGAGTCTCATGAATAAGTCACATACTCATTGATCAATAATGATGATGTCTATTCCAAGGAACAAAGTAATGTATCATAAACATAGTATGTGATATATACAACATCTCCATGTTGCCTCTAGGGCATATCACTAACACGGAGGCTCCTAGAGTGGCTACCGCTTGCATCTTCTTGGGGCATGCCTTGGCATAGTGCCCTGGTTCTTTGCAGTAGAAACAAATCACTCCATCTGATAGGGGACTGCTTTTCTGCCCTTGGCCACCGGCGATTGGGGTGCGGTTGGCCTGGAACTGCTGGCGGCTGGCTTAGAACGGCGGGCGGCTGGTTGAGGACTTGAACTTGCCCGACTGGGTCTTGAAATTGCTGCCTTGAGGTCTGAACTTGTTCGTATGCGGAGGAGTGCTGTGAACCTTGTGAGAACCTCCAGAGTTGTTTCTCTGATCCGCCATCCTTCGTTTTTGGGTCTCCATCTCCATATGTTTTCCTTCCTAGTGGATGGCCTTGCTGACTAGCTGGTGGAAGTCAGTATAGTCACCCGATTTTAGCTGCACTGATATGTTGTCATTTAGGCCCTCCATGAACCTTTCCTGCTTGGCTTCATCGGAGGCCACGTCTTCTGGCACATAGCGGGCCAGCTGGTTAAACTTCTACACGTATTCATTGACGGTACGGCTTCCTTGACGCAGGGCTCTGAACTCTTTCTTTTTCAAGGCCATGGTACCGGTGGGGATGTGAGCCTTGCAGAAACTTTCCTCGAACTCGTTCTATGTCACGGTCTGGGGGTTGGCATGTGAGGCCGTGAAGGTGTCCCACCATTGAGACGCCGATCCATTTAGCTGATGGGAAGCGAACAGGACTCACTCCCGATCGGTGCACTGCAAAATATCCAGCTTCTTGCCAATCGACCTGAGCCAGTCGTCGGCGTCCATGGGTTCAGCACTACCGGCAAAAGTCGGTGGCTTGATCCTCATGAACTTTGAAAGCCGATTGGGAGGTGCTTGGGCAGGTTGATGATGAGCTTGAGGAGCGGGGTTGTTGATGGCCTGAGCTAACAACTGGATCAACTAATTCTGATTAGTCATCAACTGAGCCCAATCTGGTCCTGCAGCCGGCGGAGGTGGAGGAATGGGCGCAGGCTAGCTCCCTTGAGCTATGGGGTTGGCTTTGTCACTGGGGTTCTTCCTCGTGTTCACCAGCTGCCGAAGTTCCAGATTTAGAGGAGAGAGAGAACTAAAGGAGAGGTTTTTTTTAACAATCCCACAAACAAGAGCACACAAAAAGCAAGGAAAACCACAATTAAGGGCCAAATAAAACTTTTTTTTATTTTATTATAATAGTCTTGTGGCTGTTAACAAAGGACTACAGCTCGCTGATAACGTTTTAAAGCTAAGACTCAGGGTTTTCTAGACACTAGCGCTACGCTTGAGCCTCTTTGGAAGTGGCTCGGAAGTAGTGGAGTCTTCATCCTCAGCACGGAGGTTGGCCAGTTCTTCTTCTACTGCACGGAGCTTCTGAGTCACGGTGTGCAGCTCGTCCAAAATGGTCTGGTACATGTGATCCATAGACTTAGTGAATTCCACTTGTCGTAAGAGACGGGGGTTGCTATTGTACTCCGTAGATGAGAAGTCACTGGCGGCACCAAGAGAAGTCTTCATGGGGAAGTAGCGAAAATTTGTGCGTTTCAGGTCCCGGGCGTAGATGTTCCTTAACTCACGAATGGCCTCTCGGGCTGCATCTTGTACACCGTCGAAGAAGGTAGCTCGAGGTAGGGGGTGTCAAAGATGTGAATGACCGCGTCGGCTGCATAATTATTGAAGATCTTCACTTCCACTCTCCAACGCTCCTTGTCTCCGTACATGCCTAAGTACCCTTGGTAGAGAGGGTAGGGACGGAATTTCAGCTCCCACATAAGGTTGTATAGGTCATCAGCGAAGAGTCCTGCAAGGGTTCCGTGGGAGACGCGGGTAGGTTGCTCCATCTATAATTTTGAAGAGGAGAGCGAGTTAGTAACCAGTTTTGGTAAGAGACTGAGCAAAGGAAGAAATGATTTTAAAAGAGGTATTTCTTATGAAGATATATCCTTAAGGTTGGTCTCTAGCTAAGGTCACGTCTTAGGGTCATTGTTGCTCTGATACCATTTCTGTCGGGACTCGGAACAACAACTCCAAGTCTCTCTGTGTAAATCGCACTATCCCAAGAAAAGCTAGTGCACACAGGGTCAACAGTAATGTATATCATGCAAAAATCACCACAAGACATTATTAAACGAAGGCCTTATGGCCAAGTCTTACAATAAAATGGTACAAGGCCAACAAAATAAAAGCAGCGGAAAAACAATAAAGGTAGTAGAACAGCCCATCCAGCCTCTCACAGGCGAATGACTGTAAGACGCGCCCTATTCGCTGAAGTAGTCCTCACTGTCCGGTCGCCGTCGGTCCGCAACAGATTTAGCAAGGTGAGCACATAGAGTACTCCCAAGGTAAGCACGTTAAGTGCTTACGCAAGTTACACCAGGAATTTTAATAGAGTAGATGCATGCATAGGGATAACAAAAGAAGGCTTAACAAGTTACTTATGCGAAAAAGCAGTACTTGAATTTTAAAGATAACCGGGTGAGTATGAAAGCTGAATTTAATACAATGAAACAATACTTTGAACAAGTAATACTACTAGTGTAGGCTCCGACCTACACTAACCTAACCACGAGAATCCACTCGGACCATTACCGAAACCACCGTCATTTGTCCGAAATCCAAGTTTTATAAAAATCCAAGTCTAATCTGTGAAGACTCTACTCAGTATGTTCATGACCGTGAACACGGCTATCCAGGATAGGTTTTAACTCTGCAGAGGTGTACAACTTTACCCACAAGACATTCCCTCTCACTTGAGCCACGCGATAAACACACTAACTTAGGTGTGCGGCGGAGAGTTCATGACAAGGCGATTCCGATGATCCATAGCCAAAATAATCACGCTGCCAGTAAGGTTTCACCACAACTCGAATCCACGAGTTGGAGCCCCCTCTGGTGCCATGTGAGACTTCTCGCGGTCTACGCCACGCTCACATTCAGCCTATAACGAGACTATATTTAGAACTTTACAAATTACTTTGCCAGGTCTGTCTCATACCGAACTTGTGGTAGTACGAAGGGACTTCGTAAAATGGATCACAGAAACGGTCCTTAATCCGACTTAGGCTCAATCCACATACCCACATGCACGACAATCAACCAGGTGTCACCAAACACGAGGCATGCCGGCACTCCACCACCTAACCAATAGCCTAGGTCCAAATCATAAGTTTTTATTTTTATTTTTAAACCATTTTCATAAACCATCCTTGACTCACCGAAGTCAAGGATACATTTTCAAATCATCATTTTATGTGAAACAGATGATCCCACCTAAATTATGCTAAGCCTGGCTAAGCAATTCTATAAAATTTCCAGCCAATACTATTGTACTAGCTAGGTTTTTCATCTAAGGTGACAAGGTATGTGAATTCGAGATTCAAAATTGGCTATAGTCAAAGGATCATGGGTGTAACTATATTTAAATCGAATTTGAACTAAATTTGAATAAAGATACGCATGCATATACAGTAAAACAACATAAGTAAATTTGAAATAATAGGTTCAACATGGTCAAAGGTGTAACATGCTTTGATCGAAGTCCTGCTGAGAATCGTCGAACTCGAACTTTCCGAAATCGTCAAAATCTAACGTAAAGAGCCAATTCAAAAAAAATTCAAAACAAAATTCAAATAAAATCAAAATTTCAAAAGGGTGCCAGAAATGGATAGATTATGATTTTAGAAAAATTTAAAAATTTGAACGTGTCAATTTGGAGTTAAAATGAGAAAGTTATAGCCTTCCAAAGTTTTAATTCAAATAAAAAGAAAAAGGTTATTTCCTGAATTTATTTTTATTCGGAAAAACATTTGTGACGTCAGCCTGAATTATTTTCCTAAAGGAAATAACAGATTATGACGTCAGCACAGGGATTTTAATTTCGGCTGAATTATTTTTATACTAGAAAATCAAATTTAATGCACCAGCTTGACGTCAGCAAGGATTTTTGGATTTTATTAAAAACCGGTAGGGCTGACGTGGCCTCCACGTGGCTACCACTTGGCACCACGTGGTTGCCTCGTGGCTGCCACATCACAGCGATATGCCGACGTGGATAGGCACATGCGAGGTGGCGAGGAGTGGCTCGGGTGGCGCTGGTGTGGCGCCGATCTGGCCGCCACCTGGCTGCCACGCCACTGCCAACTTGGCTCGACGGGCCGATGTGGCCTGGCCGACGGCGGTGGCGCTCGGGGCCCGATGGTCGCCGGCGTTCCAGCGAGCGGCGGCGCCGGCCAAGTGCACCAGAAGGTAGGGGAGAGTGAGAGGAGTCGGTCGGTACCGCGCACAAAACCCGAGGGTGGTCGGAGTGGGTGATCGGCGGAGAGGGGCGGCGGTCGGAGAGGGTCTCACGGTAGTGGAGGGCTCCGGTGGCGCAGATGCTCGGGGCAGAGGGGGCACGAGCAACGTGTCGGTGTCGTCGGCGAGGAGCGGGGAGGCCTGGGGCGGTGGCAATTGCTCACCGGAGTGGAAGTGGCCGGCGGAGGGAAACGAGCGCAGGAAGGCTCCGAGGGTTCCGACGGTCGAATTGAGAGGTGTGGGGAAGGCGGTCCTCGGGGGTGCCTTTTATAGGCCAGAGGAGGGATGGCAACGGGCGCCCGAAATCACTCCGGCGGCGAATTTGAATGCGACGGCGAGGAGAGGCGTAAAGTGCGAATTTATGCCAGAAACGGACGCGGTGCTTGCGGGGGAGTAACTGGGTACCGGCGCGAGCGAGAGTGGTGGATGGAAACCGAAGCTTTCAAAGCTTCGGTTTCAGGCGCTAATGGCGGCGGGGACGGCGCGAGGAAGAAGAAAGGTGGCAGGAACGACGGTCCTGACAGGCGGGGCCCGCGTGTCGGTGAGAGAAGAAAACAGGAAGGGCGGGGGCGATGATCAGATTTGCGACAGGTGGCAAGGCTGTGCGATCGTGGCCGACTACTAGCGGAGGGGTAAGTGGGAGCGGGCGGTGATGAGGCAGATCCGATGCACAACACGTGTCGCGTGCGGAGAGAGGGAAGGCGGGGTGAAGGCTATAAGTGAGATCGGACGGCTGAGGGGTTTAAAATTTTAAAAATCCCAGGAAAATTCAGAGAACCTTCTGAGATTTTTTTAGACTTAATAAAAATACCTTCAATCCATTTTGATAGTTGATTTTTAACCAAACACAAATTGACTTTAAAGAGAGGGTTTTAAATCTTTATAATTTCCTAAAAATTAACGTAATTACAGTTTGACTTTAGAAAAATGAAATACATTTATTTTGACTTTCATGAAATGCAATAAATTCATTTGGCCTTTAGATTTTTTTTTTAATTTTCTTAAATCCAAGGCTTGGAATAAAATCCAGGAAAATCCAATAAACTCCAGAAAATACTTTAATAAAGGAATAAAATTTTTGGGATGTTACAATATGGCGCCGTGATATGTGCACTGGGCGCCATATGCTTTGGCGCCGTGCTAAGGGTCCTTTTTGTAAATCTTTCCTTCAGGGGTCTATATATTAAAAACTTTCAAATTTTGGACTAAAAAGCAAAATTCCTCCGACATTAGATTCGTCCCATGGCACGGTCCGACAGATCCCTTGGGTTGTGCTGTTCTCCTCTCGTTCGGGGCACAGTCCCACACAGCGCCCTTATCCTCTTCAAGATTTGTAGTGCCCAAATCAGCCCATTCAAACTTTGGCCAGCTAAAATATTGATTAGAGTTTTGATTGTCTACAATTTGATCAAAAATTAGCAAGAAATATATAGAGAATCACTATAGAGCTATTGGCTTGTCAAAAATTTTACAACTATCCAAATAAGTGCCAAATTATGAGAGCTAGCAAATTTTTTTGGCAAGATTAGATTAGGCACCAACCAAATATACCCTAAGTTCATTCCGGCTTAAAGTTATGCCTTCTAGCCTTTAAAAGTCAAAAGCTAAAATGAACACGTTAGTTTGTTAACTTTAGTTTTTTAGTTTGTTAATTTTAGTTTTTTAGTTTTTTTCTTTATATTGTCTGTGAAGATATAATAGTGTTTTTTATTTTTCTTATTTTTGTTCTTTTTTTAGTTAAATGACTTACAAAATGCTAACAGTTGCTACAGTGCAATTTCAGCCAATTGCCAAAATCCACTAAAAAAGTCAGAATGGATGGCCCTTAGAAGGATCCACTGCTACTCTTCACACTCTTATCCTCTTAAGCAAGTTCCAAACATTGATTGCTTCGGACTTTTAGAAGCTAAAAATTGTTTGAAATGTGTTGGCTTATTAATATGTTTTTTCACCTTTTTCTTTACATTATCTGTAAAGATATAACGATGTTTTTTTATTTTTTTTTCTAATTTTATTTTTTTTCTTTAATTGCATATTTTAGAAAAAGTTAACAATCACTACCGTACCATTTTAGCTAAAATGTCATAGCGCTTTGGAACATGTTGTAACACACCCGTGTTTGGGAACAGGAGCGCCGTACATCCCGCAACAGCCCAGGACTTCTGTTGCGGACAGAAGGAGCATCGGGCCTGCTTACGGACATTTAAAAAGGATTAATTTGATAGAAATAAGACCTAGTGGTCAATTTTATCATTGCTATGGGCGTCCAAGCCCAAATCATACCTTACAATCAGAAGAACTGAAGAAAACTCCCACAGGAATGCCTGGGTGCGGTCGTAACCCTAACACAAACACTTGAAATGTGCTTCCTTCTTCTGGCATCCGAAGTGGTCGAATTATAGCAAGCTTGAGTACAACCAACCGTACTCAGCAAGTCACAATGGTAATCCCTAATTTACTACATGCCCGAAATTCCAAGGAAGGGAATATACTGGTTTTATTAATTTATGTGGATGCAGTTTTATTTGTAAACAGTTTAAAACAATAAACTCTGTTATACTAATTAAGGAATTGGGGTCTCAAAACATTTGTTTAATAATTGCTCAGATTAAAACACTGCAAAACTACTTATACTTCGCTACTAGATATCATCCATCAAGCTCAGCTTCATTAACCGGAAGTACGGCGTATTCGAATACCATTTAATTTCACTCTGCAGAGTTGCTCAGCTTTAACCACAAGATTTCTCAATTACCAATGTCATGCAATAGACATGCTCAGCTAGCATGTAACTGAATTGCGAAAACCGGATCTTTAGCTGCTCAATTTAATATATAGACCCTACCCGGTAAGCACATTCACCAAACTAAGTATCCACAGACCTCGGGCCAATGTGGAACACGACAACGACTGCACAAGTTTCGTGAAGACCCTACCGTTGTATGACGATAACGCGCCCATACCACACTTCAAACTTCTGTAGGGGTTCAATTAAAGTGAGTAGTTAACGGACCAGGACTGACAGTTCAATACTTGTGGTTGAGCGGTTACTGTGCTCTAAACTTAGTATAAGGGTCTAGTCCTTATATTTTTCCACTGAGACTGCCAAACACGATCGGGTCCCGTTCAATACTTGTACCGACACCCGACTGCTGCACTTCTCCACCCTAGGGTAGGGTTGTGGACTCGTCCACTACAAGGCACTCCATTGCTTCCGCTCTACCCTAGCACATTTTAAATAATTTTACCGGCGAACTACCAAGTCCATGATAGCTCGTTATTTTATGTGAGATCATGCGATATTTGATTATACATTAATTAAATATTACTAAATTTGTCAAGGTGAATATGGCCTCAAAGTTAAACAGGGCATTTCTGGTGGTAGGTCATAACTACATGCAACAAGTTTATTCCAAGCATTTACTTTAGTTAAATAATTTGAGCAATTAACATAATGCAAATAATATAAATAAATAATCAGGAATATGTAGATTAAACATGTTCAAAAATTTGTAACTTACCTTGCGTGCCGATAACCCTGACGATCTCGTAGCACGTAGAAGTTTGCTCTGAACTTTGAACCATCGCCTCAGACTCCTCGTGCACTAACGAATAGAAACACGCAAAAATAAATCAAAATCTGAGTTTGCTTCTAAACAAGCTAGAAGAAAAAAGATAAATTATACAACCTATGAAAAGAATTTAAAAGAAATGAAAGAAAATAAAATAAACCAATAAAATAAATGTTCCAAAGGCTGGGGTCAGATTTTTGGGAGAGGAAATAGGGTTAATAGGCATCGAAAAAGAAATCAAAGCAACGAAACGATTCAAAGAAAGCATTTTTGGGATTTTTCAGTTATTTTGGAAAAGAAAAAAGAAATAGGTGCTAAAATAAACAAATAAATATTGAAATGGGTTAGGTTGAAATTTTTGGGAGTGGAACTAGTGTCAAGAGGTATCAGAAATGAAATCGGGGCTTCGAAAGGATTCAAATGAGATATAAAATACAAAAATCGCTCCAGGAAAAAGAGAAATGTCACTGTTCATAGGAACAGTAACCGGCCCGACCCATTTTGCTGCATGGGAAGGCGCGCGCGCGGGGCTACAGGGTTTCAAATGGTGGCGTGGGCCAACCGGGTGTCGGTCCAGCTGTGCGGGAGGGCGGCCGAACGACCTGGAAGTCATGCCCGCACTCGGGCCCTCGGATCGCGCGGGAGTGGACTAGTGTAACATCCCAATTTTGCAGGATGGTTATAATTGCAAAATAATAAAACTCTTTTTCGATTTTCTGTGCATTCCAAGATTTTGTTTATCTGAGTTCTTGATTTAGAATTTCTGGCAGCAAAAATTCAAATAAGAAAAACAAAATTTAAAGTCAAGAACCAAGTTTCCAAAAATTCGAGATCTGGAACTTTCAATTCCCTTTCCAGATAAATCTTAAGTCCGAATTCTTGAAAATTTAAAACTAGTCGCTAAGGTTCAATTTAAAAATTCAATCCATTGTTCAAGAGATCTTCTCTTATGATTGATTTAATTGGCAAGAGCAATCAAATAGCCAAAATTGTTAAAAGTCCTCAAATTTTCCTTTTGGACCTTAGCCCCATTCCTTTTCGGCCTTGGCCCATTTGACCCGACCGGTCCATACGGCCTCCCCCTTTTCACTGCCTCCTCCCCGATTTCCTTCCTCTCCTCCTCATTCTAGCGCCACCGCCAGCTTCTCCCCTTCTTCCCTCCGCATCTGACGCTGATGTGCCGACCCATTCGCCCGGCTGCTTTTCCCTCCTTCCTCCTCCCCCGGTTCCGCTCCCTCTCCTTTCGCTGGCTCCAGATCCGCCCTCGCCTGGCCCTTTGCCTCGCCTCCACCGGCAGTCCAACCCAAGCACCGAGCAAGCAGCTCCGGCCCGCCTCGATGCCCTCTGCTCCCCCTCTCTCTGGGCGCTCGCCTGCGGCTATTACCAACTAGCCGCTGGCCTCTTTGGCTCTACCTCGCCTTCAATGCCATGCCGGTTCCATCTGAGCTCTACCCTCATCACCTCACTTCAATGCCGAGCTAGCTGCCGTCACCTCCACTGGCCTAGCACCGGATTTATTCCTCTCCTGCGCCGCACTACCTCTCCGCTAGCCCTACGCTGGCCTGCCTTCGCCCTCCCCGCTAGCCCTTCGTCGGTCTCGCTTTGCTTCAATACCGCGCGTCACATCAGTTGGCCGAGACCACCACCACCGGTATTACTCCTCTCGCCCCTTCAATGCCGCGCAGGCCCTCCGCTACCTCACCTCTAGATGGCGCCGGCCTATCTCCGCTCACGCCATCAGTGCACAGAGAATCAATGCCGCTATCACTCGGCCTTTACTCCAAGTTGCGTCTGCAACCTGCGCTGGCCTTCAATCCCTCAACAACCGGCTCTCCTTCTCTGAGTTCAATGCCGCGCATCACCCCGGAGACCTTCCTGTCGCATCCAAGCCCCGTGCCTAGCGCCCCTCCTATACTGCCTTCAATGTTTCCACAGGCCACATCCCCTCCATGGCCTATAAGAAGCCGTTGAGCTCCCTAGCACTTCCTACGCCTCCTTATTCTCTCTCCCCACTCTTCGGTGCTTCGTTTTCCCGATTACGCTGCCACCGCAAAGCTTCTACCTCGTCGCTGCCCAATCCGCTAAGTACCGGCGCCTGGATCTCGGCCACAGCATACCAAAGCTACCTCCCTCCCCAATGGAGTCCTTCAACGGCCCCAGCTAGCTGCCCACGGGAGTCTCCCTGCACCGCCTATGACCTCCGCCTCCTCTGGGCTTTGTCCCGTGTTGCTACGTCATCCGCCGATTGTCGCCGCCCGGAGTTCCACTACGGCGCCTTGAAGCTACTCCAAGCAGCAATTGGGACTCCCCGCCGACCCCAGCTCGCCACCTGCGGGAGCTGCTCAACGCTGCCCCTGCCTTCCACCACCAGACCGCCTCGGTTCCGCTCTGGCTCCAATGACCGTCTCGGTGAGCTCTCTACGACCCCCAGCTACTCGTGCATACTGGCCGTTCCTCCTTGGCCTCTTCTTGCTAGCGAGTGCCGTCGCCGCCGTGCACTCCCCGCCTAGCTCTGCTTTCTTTCCCTAGCCGAGCGCCTCTCACTCCCTCTCTCTATCTATGACAAGTGGGCCCCACTGAAGAGTTATATCTGGTGGGGAGATAGCACTAGCAGTATGTTATCCAGTACCAAAATGTGAACTAAAGCTGCAGGGTGTTCGGTGAAACAATTGAATGAAGCATGATGTATGATTTCTTTGAGGTAAAGAACATGATTTTATGTTTTTGCCAACCAAATGCAAATTCTCTTAATGCCAAGAATCATCAAAGATCACTTAAAACCTTCTCCAAACAGCATAGCATCATTATCGGTTCATGGGTGAAATTATTCAAAGAATGTTATAAACTAAACCATAAGAGGAAGTTGTTTGTGAATATTGAGTATTTGCAGAACCCTTGCTCAAAAATAAAATAATACCAGGAGCTAAAGTTTCTTAAAACATCTCTTGTATCTTTTATCTTGAGCATATATCTGCTAAAACAAACTCAGCTCAACAACTTAACTGTATTCTGCACATAAAATGCCAATAGCAGATCATTCATTTATAAACCAATAAGACTTCTGTTTTTATTAATGCCTAAGAAAAATTGAGAATCAACTCTTTAATAAAATACAAAGATTCAACCATCTTTTGGCATAAGAAATTATTTAACTTAAATAAAAGAGCATTTATCTCTACCTCAACTAAATTACCTTGGAATAATCCCATTAATCAACTGAAGTCCGAATCTTGCAAGATTAAAAGCATAAAATAATAATCATTGAACAATTATCACCCATGACAGAAAATCTTGCTAGAACACAGCTTTGCATCCAAAACAATCTAATCATCCTCCAGTGATTAAGAGTAATTAATGTATGCAAGTTCATCAACTCAAACTTGCTAATTTATAACTCACACCTTAATTAAAAATGCGGTCTTCAATCATCTCTCGTAAGTTGTTAACTACTAAAAAAACCAACCCTATTTCCTAATCAAAAGTTGGATAAATCACAAACTCCAGACTATAGCTAAATTTGGGGAAAAAATACTTAAATTCAAGTATCTGGTAAATCACCTTCTCAGGCAATCTTTCTAAAAATGCATAAGTCCAACTTAACTCATGGAACTTCCTTGATAAATATAAAATATTATAAATGAAGTTATAAAGAAAAAGATTAAGCCGTATCATTCCTCATCTAACCCTTTGCTTTAAAACCCAGCAGAATGATCCTGCGGGTGATCCTTTATTTACCTTCTTCTAGTTTCTTAAAATTTTCCTCACAGTAAAGCTATTTAACCAAATCCTTCCTTCACGCAAATCCGTTCCAATCCCTCCCTCTCTGCTACCAATTTATAAGCAACATTAAATGAGTTCAATTAATTTAAAACTAGACTTTTGCCGCTATTTGGATTTATTTGGTTTTCTTGCCGCGTATTAGAATCTGCAGTCCGAAGACGACAAGCTCAAGTGGATTCAGATTACCGTGAAGGAAGAATTCAAGATTTATTGCGACTAATTGGTTAAGCGGGCTTTGAATTAAATCAAGACCGCGGTAAATAATCAAGGCAAATCATTACTTTGGTCATATTGATCCCACGTTTTACAAAAAAGTTATGTTCTTTCAAATTATCAAAATGCATGCTTAATTGTTATGAAAATTTATGTCAAATGTAAGGGAGATATTGCTCTTTTATGCTACCCGTATTATTATGACATCCTTTACCATTTGATTTAAAAGATCTTTGTCACCCTAGATATTAATGCTATTATCATTAGCTAAGTTATAATTACTGCCGAATGAGTCTAAAGTTAGGGCATTCAATTGTCCGGCTCATCATTACTTCAAACATATGAAATTATTTTGGGCAGTCATTGGACGTAGATGACTGATATTTTGATACCGCTGATCTTCTCAAAACCTCAAAACTTGCTTTACCTGTCTGGGCGGTTTGCGAGAGTGGCTGGTGGTGTAACATTGGGGTTTGTGGTAAGCACTGCCTGGGCAAATTAAGGACTTAATCATGTATGACCTCTCCATGTAAAACAGTACAAACCACAAGCTGGCAAAATGTAGCCTTAGCTGAATAATTTACTAGACCCTTGAAGGCATCTCACAGGTCAGTCTGGTGTAAGGTGGGGGTGTAGGAGACCAAAGAAGGTTCTGCTTGAAGGGACACCGAGTAAAGGTGATGTACGACGTATAAGGTGACGTTGTGGAAGAAGTATCCAGCTGCGCAGCCGCTATGAGTTACATCCCGCACAACCTATGGGTTCAACCCCACGTGGGTGAGATGCTTAGGGGGAAAGGTATTGTAAAAGCCTCGTGATGATCTCTCGATCTATGTGACTAAGGAATCACATAGACCAGTCGAGCTGATTATCTCTTGTGGGTACAGTTGTATAAACTCTGCAGAGTCTAATAACTATTCGAATAGCCGTGCTCACAGTCAAGAGCGGACATGGGAACATCCTTGAGTTAGTTCTATTTCAAAAACCCCTTTTTGGGCAGGATAAAAACTAAGTGGAGGGAAGTACTCTACTTTGTTGGATTTTTCCTGGAGGGACGTACTCCAGGGATGTCTAATTAGGGTGGATGTAGCCCAGTAAACAAAACTAACATTGGCAGAGGTAACCATGCATCTCAACAGGTGGATGTAACCTACGCTACTATTAATATTGCACTCTCTCTTTACAACTTGCATTTTGGTTAAAACTGCTAAGTCACAGGAACTTTATTTATGATAATTGGAAATGTTGTTTTAGCAAATAAAATAACATCAAGCCTCCTTTCACAGCCTTGCATGTAATAGTTATTAGTGTTGCATTCTGTGTGGTGGATTGTTGAGTACAATTTATGCTCACTGTTGCTTATTACCCTCCAGTCAGTCAAAAACAGAAGAAGGCCCAGCAATGCTTCAACAAGGTCGACAGAGTTGGTATTCCAGAAGGCCATGGACATTGGTTGCGAAACCCCAGTTGGCTGCCTGTGGGCAAGTCCTGAGGGTCCCACTTGTGTGAAGATTTTCCGCTGCTGCACTCTCTATTTTTTTCGGCCCAATCGGCCTATGTAAGTTATTATTGTATAAATTACGCTTCCGTTTAATTTGTTTTTGATATCCAGTGATGTATCTGTGAGCACTAGCTACTGATCTAGGGAATAGTGCAGAAATCACAGAGGAATTCGAATTGATAAAATCTGAGTCCGACAACTAGATTGGGCCACGACGCCGAGGGGGAGGGGGAAATGGCCAAAAAGGCCTGGAGACCGCGTACTTGCGCCTGGTGCCGTCGAATGAAACTCGGAGGGGCTAGATGCAGCCACGACGCCCCGAGGAGCGTCGTCTTCTACCTCCGGCTCGGCACAGCGATGGAAAGACAGGGACGCGCTCTCCCGTGCTATCCGACCTTGGTGCTGACTCACGGCAGCTAGGAGTGGTATGGGGAGGCTCAAAGGAGTGTGGGGGTCTCATTTTTGGCCTTGGATGCATGAGAGAGTTCAAGGGGGAGGTCGCCGGCAAGGAAGAAGAGTGTGGCAGAGCCGGTGGGTAGGAGGGGTTGGGGGCATGCTCAAGCTCAATCAGGTTTGATTTAACCATCTAGGGAGGGTGGAAAACACGAGGAAGGTATGGGTTTAGCTCAAGGGCTGCTCGGGGAGGCTGGCATCGGTGGGGTGGCGGCCGAAATAGAGGGTGAACGGTGCGGGGCCGATAGAGCAATGCTCACTTCAAATTGGGTTGGGGTTTGTATATGTGACAGCGAGGTGGTGCTAAAGCCGAAGTTAATCGGATTTTTATCGACGGAGGAGGGAGTTCGGGTTTGTTGGCTCGCCAGACCAGGGGAAGGTGGTGGCGGCGTTAGGGGAGGAGAGAGTGCAATTGCTTGCTTAGGAAGGGAGAAGGGAGTGGCAGGAGCTCATCTGGAGAAGCAATTGGGTTTTTATGCCCAAGGAAAACAGAGGGAGCTTGCGGGGGTGTGCATGAGTCCGAGGCACACGGAAGAGGAGGTCGAGGGAGTTCCTTCTCGAGGCGAGGGCGGCCAAGGCGGTAGGAGCATGACGTCTGCAGGAGTTGGTGGGGGGAGGAGTGGCTCCTGGAGTGGGAGGCGTCGCACGGCCGGGCAAAGGGAGGTGCCGAGTAGCGGGGACGCGCAGTGACCGAAGGGCGCGAGGAATGAGCGATGAACGGTTGGGAGGAACTGGCGCGGCAGGCGGGGCCCATGGTGGCAGTGCTGACGCGGAAGGGGAGCGATGGAAAGCTTCGGCGCCAGAGAGAGGGGCAAGTGGGCACAGCCTAAGGCATGGGCGAGGTGACCGCGCGAGGGAGGAGAGAAGCGGGGAGAAGGCAAGCGCCAATGGGAGGGGGAGGCGGAAGCCAAAAAGGGAGGAGTTTAAGGGGGAGGGTTAAGGAGAGGGATTAGGAGGAAGCAAACAAAAATCAAGAGAAATCAAATTTCGGTTTTGAATCTTTAGGTTGTTTCACATGTACAGTGTACAGATGCTTCGTTACTGAGGGAATGTTGTGTACAACTTCCAAATGAATCAGAAGAACGCAGAAAGTAAAACAGCTTAGTCGTGCCTTTTGATTTGCATCTCTGCTACGGTGAGCTTAATCATCATCTCCCCAGCATTGCAAGCGAAGCATCTCTACATGGACAAATGAATCTTCGCAGCTGTACAACAGAAGAAAGATCCAAGCAAGCATGGCGAATAGATAGACCCAGATCAGTGACAGTTATCAAGTAAAGGAGAAATCGGCTGCTTAAACGGCGCAAGACTACAGTGTTCTTCAACCTGCATCCACAATCGTGTGAATGAGTTTCAACTTTTTAAGGGATCGAACAGCACATGTTTTTTCTTCGGATGCTATGTTTCGAAGCTTGAGGAAAGAAGTATTGTCAATGGATCAAGTATGATTTTCTGTTTGTCAGGTAGGTCATACAGGATATAGCCCGTCTACATGGATGCTTTCATTCAGAGAGATTGTTTGCAACCGAACCTATATAACAATAATGAGATGTTATTATTCTAAAAAAATGAGATGTTATTGAGTCATACAAAATGCTGCTTCCAAGCGGTGCAGAGCAGGAAATTGAAATGAACTATATGAATTATAGGTAATGAAGCAATCAAACTGCTCAGGCTGCTTGCAAATATACACGGAATATGTTCCGTAAAAAGGATTTGGCAGATAAAAGGACATTCAGAAATGCTGCATAGATAGGATCCTTGCTTATTCATATACAGAATATAACAGAACATAGAAACACTAATGTGCAAAAAAAAATCTAATCAATTAATTTTGCATTTGAAATTTTACAAAATATATGAAGAGCGGAAGCAGTGTGAATGCGGCATGCAGATACCGCCTTTCGCTTCAATTTATAGGGCCTATTTAATATGGCCGTGGCTTCTGATTTTTGACTGAAATTTTTGAATTTTAGCTGTTTGCAACAAAGATTACGGACAGAGAGATAATCGCTTGTGATTTTAGATTGTACAGATGTTAGACTTTTAATGTATACTACAATTAACTTGTTGATCCCGTCTTAAAAAACACTTGTTTAAAAGTTAGATACTATAGCAAAAATCAAAAGTTATTTTTAGAAACCGAAAAAAACAAACCCATAGTGCTGCGTCTGCATACATTCTGTTTTACTTTCCACCGTTAACAAAGCTGTGTGACTTGTTGCCCATGTCTGCCCCTCCAAATTCTTGTCTTTTGGGAGCTAGTGAAAAAGTCTCATCAGATTAGTACTAGCTAGTACCTTTCAGTTGTCCTGGCTTGTCCTTGTGACGCGTTGAAAAAAAAATCCCATGGTGAGATGATGGCCCATGGCCCATTTGGTTCGCCGAGATCATGAGTTATGAAGGCGACCTTTTTTATTTGATCCACTGAATGGACAGGTTCATAGGATCACTAAGTTTAATTATGTTAATTGTGTGCCCTAGTCAATCAATTGCCATGGGCAAACAAGGAGTCAGTGATCCAAGTATGTACTAATCCCTGTCCTTGAAACTAGAATGAGTCTCAGTTCTAATCACACAAGCATTTTGTGGCATGCAGTCTCTGTCTACTGGCGTTGGCCTAATATTGAGGCTAGGACATATAGATGTCACTTAATAAGCAAAAGTTACATGTGATGCAATTAGTAAAGGGTTGCTTATCTATGTTGCTAGGTTTCTGGCAGTGATGCCAAAACTCACTAGGACTTAGAGAAATATGGATCTTGATTCACTATATATTATTAGAGAGTACATGATTTTAAACATATAGTACGAGTATCTTTTGTTAAATTATTTAATGGAAGATTTCATATAAATATAGTGCTGAATTTTCCCATATACCTTTTATGTTGTAGACAATACCACCATCTACTTTTTTTCATACCCAGTTTTAACATGTGATTTATTGTTGAGAAAGAAAAACTAAATAGAACAAACTTCATTGACTGGTATCATAACTTGATAATTGTTCTCAAGCAAGAAAAGAAGAAATATATTCTAGAGATTCTATATCCAAATGAACTAGTTGAAGATGCTACTCGTGCTGAAAAAAATGAGTATGAGAAATACTGCAATGACTCACTTGATATTAGCAGTGTCATGCTTGCCACCACGAACTCTGAACTTCAGAAGCAATAGGAGAACACAGTTGCCTAAAATATGATTATAGGTCTTAAAGGCATGTTTAAGAACCAGGCAAGGACTGAAAGGTACAATACATCTGAGTCATTGTTTGTGTGCAAGTTAGCTAAAGGAAGTCCGGTCAGCCCTCATGTGATCAAGATGATTAGATACACTGAGAGTTTAAAAAAGGTTGGTTTTCCATTTAGCTAAGAGTTGTCTATTAATGTGATTCTCCAGTCGCTCCCTCTGAGCTTTGAGCCAGCTATTTTGAACTTTTATATGAATGGCATGGAGAAGTCAATGACCGAGTTGCATGTGATGCTCAAGTTAGCAGAGAAGAGTATTAAGAAAAGTTCTAATCATGTAATGATGGTTCAGAAGACTACTAATTTCAAAAAGACAAATCATAAGGCTTTGAGTAAAAGAAAGGGTATGGACAAAACTCAAGATGAGATCTCAAGTACCAAATCTAAGCTCCAGAAGCTCAAGATAGGTGATGCACGTGATGCCATTTGTTACCATTGTTAAGGGACTAGATTTTGGAAGAGGAACTGTAAGAAATACTTGGCAGAACTGAAAAAGAAGAAGAGAAGTAATACCTGTACTTAAGATATAAATGTTATAGAAATAAATCTTGCTACTTCTTATGTTAGTTCTTGGGTATTTGATACCAGATCAATTGCTCATATTTACAATTCGATACATGGACTGATAAGGAGTAAGAATTTAGCAAGAGACGAGGTTGATCTTCGCATGAGCAATGGAGCAAAAGTTGTTACGTTTGTTGGCACTTTACCATTGTTTTTACCCTCAGAATTAGTTTTAAAATTAAATAATTGTTATTATGTTCCCGTCTTAAGTAAAAATATTATTTCTACTTCATGTTAGGGAGTAGACAGTAAGTTTAAAATAAAGAATAATTGTTCTTCAATTTATTTGAATGATATGTTTTATGATTATACTCCATTGATAAATAGATTATATATTTTAAATATTGAAGATGTGCCTGACTATAACATTAATGCTAAGAGGTTTCGGCCTAATGATTTGAATCCCACTTATATTTGGCATTGTCATTTAGATCACACAAATAAGAAGCGCATGGTGAAGCTCCACAAAGATGGTCTTTTAAACTCATTTGATTTTGAATTATTTGAAATATACAAGTTTTGTTTACTTGGTAAAATGACTAAGATACTTTTCACTGGTCTAAATGAGAGGGCAAATGACTTGTTGGTCTTAATATATTCGGATAAATGTGGACTAATGAGCTCAATGGTCAGAGGTGATTTTCAGTATTTCATAACTTTTACTGATGACTTTGGTAGATATGGATACATTTACTTAATGAGGCATAAGTTTGAATCATTTGAAAAGTTTAAAAAAATTTCAAAATAAAATACAAAATTAACTTGGCAAGACAGTTAAAACCCTACGGTCAGATCGTGGAGATGAATATTTGAGCCATAAGTTTAGTGATCATTTAAACCAAAATGGAATTATTACACAACTAACTCCGCTGGGAACATCTCAATGGAATGGGGTGTCTAAACGACGGAATCGAACCTTATTAGACATGGTTCCGTCTATGATGAGCCAATCTGATCTATCATTATATTTTTGGGGGTATACTCTAGAAATAGCTGTGTTCACATTAAATAGGGTTCTATCAAAAGCCGTGGAGAAGACATTATATGAGATATGGGCTGGAAAGCATCTCGAGTTGTCTTTTTCTCAAAATATGGGGATGTGAAGTATATATAAAATATTTGACGTCTGACAAACTCACACCTAAATCTGATAAATGCTTCTTCATCAGGTATCCTATGGAAACTAAAGGATATTACTTTTATAATAGGAATGAGAACAAAATGTTTGTTGCCCAAAATGGTGTCTTTTTGAAGAAAGAGTTTCTCTCAAAAGGAGTTAGTGAGGGTATGGTGAGACTCGAAGAAATTTAAGATACATCAAAAAATATTTTAACTCCTACTGAACCTCTACAAAGTGTACAAAATATTGTAGAAACTGTAAAAGAGACCCCACGTAGGTCTGAAAAGCCACATCAATTGCTGATAAGGTATCGATATGATATTTTATTGTTAGATAATGATAAGTTTAAGAGTTATGAGGAAACGATGATGGACCCAAACTCTAAGAAATAGTTTGGAGCTGTGAGATTCAAAATTCAATCCATGTATGATAATCAAGTTTGGAACTTAGTTGATTCACTCGATAGTGTAAAAACCATTGAGTGCATGTGAGTTTTTAAGAAAAAGATAGACATGGATGGAAATATTCATATCTATAAGGCACGATTGGTGGTGAAGGGTTTCAAACAAATTCAAGGTGTTGATTATGATGAAACTTCTCATTGTTATTATGCTTAAGTCTGTCTGGATTATTCGAGCTATTGTTGCATATTTCGATTATGAGATATAGCAGATGGATATCAAAACAATTTTCCTAAATACAAACCTAGGTGAGGATGTGTATATGACATAACCTGAGGGTTTTGTCGATTCTCAAAATGCTAGAAAGATATGTAAGTTTAATGGATCTATCTATAGACTGAAGCAAGATTCTTGGAGTTGGAACATTCATTTTGATAAGATGTCAAAGGATTTAGCTTCATTAAGAACGAAGAAGAGCCATGTGCTTACAAAAAGGTTAGTACGAGTGCACTTGTTTTTCTGATCCTATATGTCAATGATATATTATTGATCAGAAATGATATTTTTATGCTTAAATCTGTCAAGTCTTCATTAAGAAATAGTTTCTCTATGAAAGATTTAGGAGTGGCAACTTATATTTTGGGCATAAAGATCTATAGAGATAGAACTAAAAGGCTAATTGGATTAAGCTAAGATACGTACATTGACAAAGTGTTGAAGCGGTTCAATATGCAGGATTCTAAGTAGGGTTATTTTGCCTATGTCACGTGGTATTAGTCTTAGCAAGACTCAATGTCCTTCGACACCAGATAAGTGAGATCGGATGAGTAAAATTCCATATGCTTTCACAATTGAGTCTATCTTGTATGACATGCTTTGTATACGCCCAGATGTATCATATGCTCTAAGTGTTATGAGCAGATATAAGTCAGATCTAGGTGAAGGTCACTATATAGCTGTAAAGAACACCTAGAAATACTTGAGAAGGATTAGGGATGCGTTCCTTGTTTATAGATGTGAGGATGAGCTAGTCGTAAATAGTTACACTAATGCTAGTTTTTAAACTGATAAAGATAATTTTCAATCGCAGTCTAGGTTTGTGTTTTGTCTTAATGGAGAAGTAGTGAGCTGAAAAAGTTTCAAGCAAGAGACAGTTGCCGATTCTACAACAAAGGCTAAGTATATTGCGGCTTTTGAAGCTACAAAGGAGGCTGTTTGGATAAAGAAATTCATCTCTGAGCTGGGTGTGGTTTCTAGTGTTTCTAATCCAATGAATCTCTATTGTAATAATAGTGGAGCCATTGCATAAGCTAAGAAGCCTAGATCACATTAAAAATTCAAGCACATACTTCGACGTTTTCACCTCATTCACGAGATTGTAGATAGAGGTGATGTTAAGATATGTAAAGTATACACAGATTTAAATATTGATGATCCTTTGGCAATGTCTCTTCCATAGCTAAAGCATGAAGTGCACACAAGAGGTATGGGTATTAGATATTTGCATGATTAACTCTAGTGCAAGTGGAGATTATTAGTGATATGGCTTAGAGGTAATCATGGGATGATTGTATCACTTCTATATTTATGATCTTTTAAATGTCTTTCATATTGATCAACAAGTATATGATTTATTCGTGAAACTTTTTATTTATATTTTGATGTTATTCTAAATTATCCATGATCTTATATCATCATGTGGGACAATTATGATTTATAGATTAGCACATGTATTGATTGATGATCATATTTCACGGATCATGGATATAGAATATCAAATCAACAATGTGGACATATGTTAAAGAACATGATATTAGATTGACCCACTATGAGACACTGCGAAAATTATTATATTCTTAAGTGTTATTAGTTGGTCTCATACATAGTGTATGTAGGATTCTTAGACCTGAAATCACCATTGTTTCTTACATGTATAATAGTTTACTTAGAGCTTACCAAACGCTACTATGTAACTATGTAGTCATAAAGATAGATTTTGAGTTTACTATAAAATATGCAGAGAAATATGAGCGATCAAGATAGAATTTACCCCTCCTATATAATAAGAGAGATATCTCTGTGTCCCTTGATGTGGTTGGATTGAGAAAGTGTATAGCCATGCTAAATATGGTTGATGAGTCAATCACAACTGAGTAATCCATTACAAATTCAAGTGAAGGATCGAGCTATCAAAGGATGGCACGCTTCTCACTTTAAGTTTGATCTAGTATCATGAGGCAAAGGGATCGGTACATAAGCACGATATAGGTTCATTCGATATGATCTTTATGTATATTTAGAAGTCATTATGTCCTACTAGTGACTGCTACCGACTTATGGACCAGAAAGGAGTTTTCAGCTCATGGCCAAATATACATGAACCTATAGGGTTACACACTTAATAGGCTAGAACGATAAGGGCCCGGATAATAGTTTTCAAGTGGAATTCAATCTCTATTCGTATCAGATAAGAATCCGATTAGAGGCTATATTAGGAGAGGTGTTGGGGCTGAGAGAGGTATCCTGAAACACACTCATCGAAACCCTATCCGTCACCTCTTATAATCTCCACCGTGCATGCTAGTGCTAGCACGCTAACGCACGGTGTTCTATTTCTGGATGTGTGGACCTTGGTAGAAGTGTTGCTATGACTGTAGTGCTAATCGGGACGATCGCAAGGAGACGATTGGCCGGAGAATGATCGACTACTTCTACTATATCGACGCGCTCTTCGTTGAATCGTCTAATTCAACTCTACTTTTGCTGCACTGCGCGTTTAGTAGTAACGATCTATGATCTCTTACTCATATAGCTTCCTAGTTTATGCGGTAGAAAATTTTAATTTGCATCAGTGTAGTCATCCGTATCCCAACAATTTAGAAATTGATATTGAAACCGAAACTAAAGTTGCCAACTTGTGAGTAATCAAGCAACCTTTATGGCAAGTTGGCAGCCATTGCTAGTCTTGTTCCATGTGAATTACATGTTGCTATCAAACAAGCCGAAGGTTGGAAGCAATTCCATGTTGCTACCCTTCACTGCAGTTGTACACAAGCTGAGAAAGGCATATGATATTCTGATCATTGCCATGCATGCTCTCTCCATGCCTGTTAGAGCATCCACAACGCTACATGCTGGATGGTGGCCTCAGCCATCCACGTCAGAGCCAAACCAGCATGGAGGAGAGGGGAGGAGCGGTGGTGGTTTGCAGAAGTGTCAAAGGAGCCTTTGCAAGACGTGGTGGCTTTGAGTCTTAAGGTGGCAAACACACCTGGGTTCGGTGGAGAGAGAAGAAGTGCGGTGGGGAGTGGAGTGGGACCAACCGAATAAAAAAAAGATGAAGCTACCACTTCAAGCCACCATACATTGTGGGAAGAAAATTTTTTTATGTGGTGGTTTGAACTAATGTGGTGGTATTTTCTCTCACGAGATCACCACCTTGTGGTAGCCTCTATTGTGGATGCCCTTAGGGTGCTAGTGCTAGTACCGATTTCTGAATTCTGCCTGTGAGAAAAGCCTGTTCAAGGTGGCTGACCATCCTAGCCATGCATCCCCCCTAATGAGTGTCCCGGATAGAGGTAGGCTAAGGTTGGGTTTGTTTCAGCTTAGAGCTTATGGCTTATGTACGGATGAACAATAATACGCTGTTAAACGGTACATTTTTTCAATGTGGGGTCTACAGATAAACTATAATACAAATTGTACGGAGTTTAGCTGTACTGGCCAAAATCGTATATGACTATTTCTCTTTGTACACTGCCTCTCATAAACAAACCAAAATTCAAAAATCACAATCATAAATTATAGAACTCAGCTAAAAAAATCCATCGGATACAGGTAGGCTAAGGCTGGGTTTGTTTCAGCTTGGAGCTTATGGCTTATATACGGATAAACAGTAATACACTGTTAAACGGTGTGTTTTTTCAATGTAGGGTCTACAGGTAAACTATAGTACAAATTGTAAGGAGTTTAGCTGTACTAGCTAAAATTGTATATGACTATTTCTCTTTGTATATTGCCTCTCATAAACAAACTAAAATTCAAAAATCACAATCATAAATTATAGAACCCTAAGACACCCTCCATTGTTTCGGACCCTCAATTCTTGATACTAACAATTCAGTTGTCATAACTTGGAGGCTAGAGGGGAAAAAAGTCTCCCTCAGAGATATTGACTTGTCAGGTTTGTCCGTAGCAAATGTTGAAAACAATTCACTGGATAAACCATGAATGATTATTAATCATTTTTTGTAAGACTCAATGATGATGAATCATTTGTTGGGGGGCCGAGATCACGACAGCGACTCTTTGAAATTGTGCAGAGACTGGACATGCTACTGAACTCTGAACTGCTCTATGTGCTGCATTGTGTACTGGGTAATTAATTAGGAGGTGGTGAAACACGTGATCTCCTTGCAAGAATAATCAGCCTAGGCACTACACATTATGAAGCTGCACAAAATAGTTGACCAAACTGTATTTTGACCAGACAATTCGGGTGTCATTTACTTCATGACCCGTAGCACTACAAGAGATGATTGATACGTTTTATAATGAACACTTACATAAATATAAAGTACATAAGGTTCGCTACTTGAGGTAGCTAGAAAATTTGTTTGCAGGATGACAACACAGCCATCACACTAGCATTTTTATTTGTAGCCTCCTGCAATCTTTATAGCGTGCGTTCTTTTTGGCAACGATTTTATGGTGATGCTTTCAGTTCTAGCGCAAGGCAAGCGATGCGCACGAACGAACCAGATATTGATATGCTGCTTTGGAAAAACTTTCCTAATAAATCTGTTTTAAAAAAAGTGACAGAAAAAACGTCCAAATTATTATTTCGGGACAAACCATAGGCTGGAGACCGGCTGTAGATTAACAGAACACCCTGCATCTCAGAGTTCATCGTAGAGGGAAAAAAGATCAGAGGAAATCTAACAAAAATTAAATATATATGGCCTCTCTTCTTTCCTGAGTTTCTTCAGTAGAGTTTCATCTGGGAATTGTGCAATTCTTCAGCTGGGTTTCTTCAATCAAATTAAGAAACAGAGCCCAGTCCTCCCTGCATCTTCGCTGGAAACGTGAGCGATAATTTTCTCCAATCCAAAACTCATCTGGTGATCACTCAAAACATCAAAGAAAGAGATGGATGCCATCATGTCATACACATCCAGAACAGCAAAGGCGAACACTTTCATATCTACATGCCCATGACCCATCCATACCGCTAACTCATGAACATGACGCCAAATACACCTCCTTATTATTCAAGAACTGAACACGAAAAGCAGCTAAAGAAAGTTGCCAACTTGCGAGCGCGCTCCCAGGCCTTGATCAGGCCGGAAGACACAAGGGAGGGCGGGGGCGGAGGACGAAACCCGCCTACCTACTCGTCGTCGTCGTCCTGGGCCTTCTTCTTGCTGGCGGCGTCGGCTCCCTCGTCCGCTCCCCCCTTGTTGCCGCGGTTGTTCTTGGAGGAACCGGAGATGAGGTCGAGGTCCTCGTCGGCGTAGCCGTCGGCGCCCTCCCAGGTGAACTTGCCGCCGCGGCCGCCCTTCTTGGGGTCGCCGTTCATCCCGGAGGCGGACTTGCGGTCGCTGCGGTGGTCCGCGGACACCTTGTACGGATTCCGGCTCTTCTTGCCGCCGTCCATCGCCGGCCGTCCCTTTTCTCTTTCCTCCCCTGCGAAAAAGCTTAAGGACAGAAGGATGGGAGAAACTGTCCACTGTTCCGCACTTTCTCTGCTTGTTTTGGGGTCCAGGTTATGGTGGGTTTATTTATTGAGGGGAAAGAGTCCCGGTTTATTATTGGAGAAGATTGGCACTGACCTGGTCAATTATTTCAATGATAAACCCTAGTAACAGGTGCATGCAGAAGATAAAGCTTTATAGTTTTTCTTGAATAATCAAAACAAATGGGATGATTTCTCGAATAATCCAAGCTGCCATCTCTCATTGCCGGTGGGGCCTTGTGCACCGCTACCACTCCCTACCCACCAACACTGCAAGCTTTGCCCACCCTAACTCATCGCCATCTTCGTTGTGTCGTCTACCGCCGCCATCCACTGACCTCCTTTGAACCCGCGGTTGGCAGTGCCACCACCATCACCCACCACTAGGATGTCGTCCCCCTCTCCCCTCCCTGTGTGGTCGGAGGCACGATGAACCCTTTCCCTAACTCAGGGAACCAAAGCTGAAATCTTGTCACCGGTAGTCGAAACCAAAATCTTGTCACCGGTGATTGCCGTCGTTGAAGAAGCTACAGTAAAGAGGTGGGTAGCTCATTGTTATGGAAGTGAGGGAGAGAGGAGGAAGTGTATGTGTGAAAGGTAGAAGGGAGAGAGAAGCGGAAGAGTGCGAAGACTTGGGTCGCGGCCTCGCATGTTCTCCTAATGAGCGAGCAGGTGCACATAAACATGGTCCTTGTTCTTTTGGGTTTATGGCTAGTGGCCTTTGTCTACGTTTTTCAACACGTTGACGGACGGTGGAGCCGACGACACGGACGATATATACGGTTCTAGGCTCGGGAAGCCGTTTAGAGAAACGGTTTCGAGAAACTACTTGGAAAAGCCACTCCGTTTGTTTTGGCTTTTAACAAAACTAAATCAAAAAGCCAAAAGAATATGACCATTGTCCATCTCAGTGGGATAAATCATGGCAAGGAAGGAAGGAGATGGAAAAGAGGTGGAAACTGGAAACTGGGGGGATGATCCGCAGATCTACACTCAGGAGTTGAATCAAATCAAATCAAATAATACGACTTGCATGGAACGGCCTCTGGTATGGAGAGGATAAGAAGGGACGTCATTTTTGAATTCGCTCGCTGTAAGCATGTTGCTTAATGGAGAGGGTGATTGGGATAAGATCAGAGCCAGACGCAGCATCACCTGCTGGTTGGTTCCCCCAATTGATCACATGCACATCTGACATGGAATGGTGTGACAAACCAACAACACTTTATTCCAACAACGAAAAATCCAGTGCAACAAATCAAACACTCAATACGACAAATAACTGTCGCTACAAGATTTGAAATAGACATGTTGTAACAAATAAAAACACTTCTTGAAACAATAGGAAAAAGGAGCTGCAATATTTCTAGAAAAACCTTACAACAAGCCCACCTAGAAGAGGAAGGTGTGAACAACAACGACGTAGCAGAGGTTATAGCAGCACCATAAGGAGCCCTTGGTGGTGGAGCTTGTCTTGCCACTATGGCACTCATGGATGCCACTACCAGCAACAAATCTCGAGGTGCCATGGAAGCTCATGGAGGTAGCAGCCAGGTGGTGGCGGAGCTCCGCCATGGAGGCTCATGGAAGCAACCGCCAGGCGGTGATGGAGCTCGAGTGGTGCACGCCGCTACCGCTACCAGTGGCCTTGCGAGAGCAAGAGCAGTGTCAACCTCCACATAGCCTCAAATGAGAACACTAATGACTACATCCTCACGCAAGCATGAGCGGCGTTGGCTTCTGAAGAAGGGGACCATTATATGGGCCCAGCACAATCAATATTCGATAAGATAGGGGGAGGGAGAGAGAGAGAAGCAGGAAGAGTGTTACAAACATGGTGGCATGAGTGAGAGAGAGTTACTATTGAGAGAAGGGGAATAGATGAGTGGGAGAGGATTAGGTGTTTGTGGCTATGAGAAAGGGAGGGAGCAGGAGAGAGTCAGAGACGTATGGGCAAATCACATGATGAAGTGGAGCATCCGATGTTTTTTCTCGTACCAGACGTCCTCACTGTATCAATTCCATGATATGTGTTTTTCTTTTTTGGTGCAGTTTGCTCTGTTTGGAGCAAGAGATGCAGCCTGTAATCTGAGGTGACAACTTGGGACTTTGAACAGTAGTCGTCAATCTTTTAAAAATGCTATTAGTGACTTTTTCTTAAAATGTCAAAATTGTCTTTACCATTTTATTTGACTCAACTTTTCTCAAAATATCATAATTGCCCTTACCATTTTCTTCTCCCTTTCCCTCTTGTATTCTCCCCGTAACCCATATCTATATTTCTCTCTTATTTATAGGTGCTTGTTGAAATGCTAATACAAGAAACAAGCAAAATGACAATTGAATATAAATTTTTGTGAATTGGAAAGGGCATAAGGGTCATTTTGGTTTGGTTAAAAGGCTTTGATCTTGATAGAGTGCAGTTCTAATGATATAAATCCAATAATGTAAAAAAGTAATGTTAAAATTCAAAAGCCCGAAAATATCAGTGCCATAGACCAAATAATTTTCTCTTAATTGTTTTGCTTTGACTTATGTGGTTGCATTAGTTAACCCTCTCAATGTTAAACCAATAGGACTGATTTTTTGCGGGACGTGGAATCGCCTGATCTGGATCCTCTTGTGTATTTCTGTACTAGTCCCACAATCAGTGGCTAGTACACATAGTTACTTAGGGAATATGAATTTAAATAAAAATGTACTTAGATAATATTACACAATCATACGTAGACCATAATGGCCAAGTCTTACAAATGGGGCCATACTGGCCAAATACCAAATAACAAAGTTTGTCGTGGAAGATAAAGATAATTCCGACATTGTTTGCCATAACCCTTAGGCAACTGACCGGGGCTTGCACCCTAGTATTCGGTCTCATCTTCATTTCCAAATCCCGCACCATAGAAGTAACCCAATGTTGGATCATTTTCTTTAACCGGTAATTATTCAACAAGCAAGGTGAGTACTTTTGTACTCCGCAACACTTCCACAAATGCTAATAACTATATGCAAGGTTATTCAAGGGAGGCTATAATGTCTTGTTGCATAAGGCCAATTTTTACTGCAAATATGGATAGTAGTAATTTCTGAACAATATTTGTAAAAGCAAAAATTTAACAAAATGTAAATATAACAAGGAGTGATACTAAAAAAAAATCTGAATGGTATGATCCATGAACCTACACTAGAATGGTAGCACAAGCCCATTAATGCAACATATACATTCACCTCATTGTGTCCAAAGTCAGTTTTCTACTAATCCATTTTATAAAACCAAATTCTAACCAAGCGTGGCCTTTCCTTGCAATGCCCATGACCGAGGGTATGACTATTTGAATAGATTTGATGTCACTCTACAAAGGGCGTATAACTTTACCCACAAGATGTAATCAACTCATACTATCCGCTCTCACACAACATTATAGCATGCGACTTAGATGACCACAACATGGTATTTACAATACCAAGTCCTAAAGCAACCCACCTGATGACTCCTCAAGGCATGGATGCCCTTTACTATTGCAATGAGGTTTCATCATTGTGGCGGGGGGACCTTCCAAATTGCAAGTGTACCCTCAAACATGGATGCCTGTTACCATCGTCCACACACCAAAATAACTTACAACTATAGTATGCTGGTATAATGCTAGAACTTAGTAAATTATTCAGCCATGTCCTCCCCATAGGGAATGTAGTCATATGGTATGCTAGGATCAACGGTACTTGAGTTCGATTCTTAATCGACCCGAGCGAGACTATACCAATCCCAATTCCACACTATTGACACTGGCGCAAGTCAAAATTATTTTTGTTTCCATTTTTCCAACATAAGTTTTCTAGAAGTATATCTAAGTCCAAAATATCTCATAAATAATTTTCAAAATTTCCCATCCCTAATAGTATTTTCCAAAATTTTAATTCTAAGTATGGCTAAGCTTTTGCTTGCTATACTATACTATACTAAGTCCCATAAAATTATTTCTAGAGAGTAGGTAATTCTTCCTAGGGTGACAATGGCAAGGATATTCAATGTAAAGGAGGTATTCATGTCAACATTTGACATTATCTAATCCTATACACAAACATAGAAATTTTATTTAAATTATGCATGCACAAATAATTTATATAAAACAACATAGCAATTGAAAGCTGGGATCAACATGGTCAAGTGGGGTGCTTTCCTTACTTGTTGATCACTTGGTCTTGCTCTGGATTGTCATCGAGTGTACCCAACGTGTCGGTTTCTAAATGAGAGAAAACCTGAGAGAAAACCAAATAACACAATAAATGCCAAATAATTTTAAATAAAATAAAAAATCACAAAAAATGGTACTTGAATAAATATCTTGAATTTATAAAAATTAGAGAGAAAAACAAGGTCAATCAGAGTTCGTATGAGGGAGAACGGGTCATTGGAATTTTTTTGTCGATGGGAAAATCAACAAAATGAGAGAGAAAGCGCAGTGCTAGGATTTTTATTAGATTTCCTAAATTTCTTTCTAAATGAAATTCCAAAGGATATGCATGTATGGCTAACAGGAGGAGTCCAAATGTCAGGATTTATTCATTTTTTATTTAACTAACATGTGAGTCCTATAGGTAAGTGAGACAAAGTATAAATATCATTTTAATTAGATATCTAATTATCTTAACAGAATGCCCCCATGCCTAAAAAGCCAAATCAGCTACAGTAAAAAAAAACCAACTACAGTGAAATATTAGCCAGAAGTCAGAAGTCATCGCTAAGACGAATGCCCCCTTAGAGCAAACTGGAGGGGTGTACCGTGATGTGATAAGGACTAACATGGATACTAATGGTCACTAGCATTGTACCGGCGGCAAAGAAAAGTGGTGACGATGGCACTACTATGGTGGTGATGGTAGAAACTACCATGGCGAGCTAATTCATGCTATCGGGAAGTATGAGTAGGTCTACAAGAACTCGCCGAAATGGTTAACAGAGTCAAGGAGGTGTGGTGGTGGCCGGACGATGAGTGGCGACAGTGGTAGAGGTAGGGCTCACAACAACATCATTCCCTAGCAACGTGTAACTAAAATAGAGCTATGCATTAGAATTTGGGGGCCATAGAGATGCTCAAAACATGGTTGGAGAAGGCAGAAGCCCACTGAAGAGGTGCAAATGTTGCGAGCACACGCTAGCGACTGGAGATGGGGAACAAGGCATGAACATGATGATGCACTAAACAAGTTAGGGGTTTGAATTAGGGGAGCAAGTGGTGCAAAACGATGAGAGTGGCAAGGCTACGACGTACCGAGACGAGCGGGAACACGATGGAGTGCATCCACCAAAGCCAGGGATGATGACCTTGTTTTGGCCAGAGGGATCTACTATGGTATAAGTTATAAGGCAAAGTGGGGCAAGAAGGATGGGGTGATCAACATGAGATATTTATAGTCAAACAAAGAGATTCAACCGCTTGGCATCTCGAGTGAACGCATCTCTCTCTAGGAGAAAGCAAGGGAATGGAGATGATCAGGTGTAGTAAAAAAAAGGGAGGGACAAGACATCCTTGGGTGAAATTGGCATGCATCTGTGCTACAAGGCGGCTAGGATCTATGGTGGCGCATGCACGAAAAGAAGGGAGAAAGGAGGAGGGAGAAGAAAGGGTGATGTGCGGGCAGATGGCATCATATAGATGTAGAGAAGAAGGCATCGACAAAAGGCGGGGGTGAGGAATTGAGGCGAGGTGAAGCTCTGGCCATGTCATCTTGGGCGCGAGGGAGAAGAAGGCGAGAAAGATGACAATTGTGGAGTAGGACCCAACTATCAGCGACAGCGAGCGAGGAAGAGAGAGAGAGTGATGATGGAAGAGAGAGAGAGATCACAGGTAGGTTAGCCCATCTGTTGGGTTAATTGGCGGCGTTAATCCATGGAAATACGCTTTCAAGTTATGGAAAACTTATTATAAGAGGGGACTTTCGAGAGGATGGAATCGAGTGGGATTTGGGCCTATTTGTCGAATAGTATTGGACCGGATTTGGGTTTTAGCCCAAAAGAAATTAGGGAATTTAAATTTTATTTTTTATTTTAGAAAATTTTAGTAAATTAGTTTGTGCTTTTGAAAATAGCAAATAAATTCTAAAAATCCAAAAAATTGCTAGAGGCATGTTAGAATATTTTAAACCTAAATTATTTCCAAAAATTTAATGTGTTTTTAGTAATTCTACAAAAATTCTTTTAGACTAAGGAGCAATATGAAAGGACTTCTACAAATTCAAAAAAAAATCACAAAATGGCTAAAAAAAATTCAGCAATGTTTAAGATAACTATTTTTAGCTGAAATTTTAAAATTGACGATGTTACATTTTTAAACTAGTATCAGCAATGCTTTGAAATATTTTAGATCACAACAATACGTAATAAGTTAACATCTATCCATTCGTTTTGTTTTCTCAGTGGATGTCAAATCTTTTTTCTTTAGACGAATCAATTCCTCGTTTCAATTGGACTTGTTTTCCGATAAACACCTTTTCGGCCCACTTTAAAGAGAACCGGAGAGGTAGCAGCAGCCCGTACCGGCCCACTTACCCTAACTCTCGGTATCATCATCTTCCACCGTCGGATCAACTGATCGAACGGCAGCCACGTCACGGGCCACCTCAGCGCCCAGCCGCGTGCCCGGCCGCGCCTGCGCCGCAGCGCCCACGGCAACGTGTCCGAAGCATCCTCCGCCGTCCGATCCATGATCCACGGTCCGCCTCGCTTCTTTCCACTCCTCGTCGGTGTCGTGCTCGGAGCAAGTGTGGGAAGAAGGAAGCGAGCACGAGGCCGGAGAGAGGTCGAGACTTGGAGGCTTCGTAGGGACGAGATGTCTTCCCCCGCAGGCTGAGTCCTCTCGAATCTTGCGGAGATTTCCTCTGATTTGTTGCTCCAATCTCAAATTCCTACTACGAGCAGATGCGGTATTTCAGATCGCATGGTTTTAATTTTTGCATACAGCTTAATCAAAGGGCTATCGCATACTGAACTTATATGTGAATCTGCGTCTGTTCTTTTTCGCTGCGATTTATGGTTTTTAGTTGAAATTTTTGAATTTTAGCTGTTTGTGACAAAGATTACGAAGAGAGATATACTCGCTTGCGATTTTGGATGAAATAGATATTGGGTTTTTAATGTGTATTATAATTAACTTGTAGACACTATCTTAAAAAATACTTCGTTTGAAAGTTAGGTACTATAGCAAAAATTAAAAACTATTTTGAGAAGCTAAAAAAAAACATACTCATCTGTCTTACTTGGATCAGGTATTGTCTGTTATTCCCTATCTGAAGTCATATTTCTTGGGAGTACCTATGGTCAGCATGCTTCTCTATGTCTGGAGCAGAGACTATCCGAATTCCCAGATAAACATGTATGGCCTCGTCCAATTAAGGGTATGTTTTGTTCTCATACTAGTATTAAATGCAGTGCACATCTGTATGTCTTCTAATTGACAGTCTTACAGACCTGCCCAAGATTGAATTTGTTTTAAGCTGTTAATATTTGCTATTTTTTCAGTCCTTTCTATCTACCATGGGCTATGCTTTCGTTGGATGTGGTATTTGGCTCATCAATACTGCCTGGCCTTACGGGTATTATGGTTGGACATCTGTACTACTTCCTCACAGTGTTGCATCCGCTAGCTAGCGGAAAGAACTACCTCAAGACTCCAATGTGGGTGTGTCCTTTTATGGGTTCATGGCCAAAGCATTTTCTCCCAATCAGCCGATGCCTACATTGTTTACTACAATCCATGTTCCATTGCTACTTTATTCTCAATGACATATTAGGTCTATTCTTTTAGGCTGCAATTTATTAGTCAATGAATAGTGATTACTAAGAGAAGCTAAAATCTAAAAAGAACAGGGCCATTCTCCTTCCTTGACCCGTTGCGCTTGCACAGACACAGGATTGTTTCTCGATTCAGATTAGGCATGCAGGCAAACTCTCCAGTCCGACTGGCCAACACCGGCACTGGTGCCTTCAGAGGAAGAAGCTATAGGCTGAATCAATAGATTTGACTTGAAGAGCACACATGCCCTGCGCTGCGACGCCTGTTCAGAGTTGTACAGTTGAAGCAAAGCTAGAAATATCAGCAGGTCAACCTGGCCTCAACCTAGACTGTTTGGCAGACCTAATAATTTGGATTTCCTCTCTCACAAGAATGTTGCATCTGTAATACTCTTGTTGAACCACTAACGATGTATACATTTGCATTGTATCCAGGAATATATATGGCTTGTTTTTTTTAGCTATAACTTATAGTTTTTAGCTGAAATTTTTAAATTTCAGTTGTTTGCGATAAAGATTATGGAGAGAGAGATACTCGCTTGCGATTTTAGATGATACAAATGTTTGGCTTTTAATATGTACTATAATTAACTTGTAGACTTCATCGTAAAAAATACTTCGTTTGAAAGTTAGGTATTGTAGCAAAAGTTAAAAATCATTTTAAAAAGTTAAAAAGAACATACCCTGTAGCTCTCGGACTAATGCTTAACTTTTTTTTGTTGCTTGCATGTATGATGGTATGTAATAGGCCTCAGCTGGCACATACTGATATTTGGGCCTATCTGGGCAGGTCTGTCGTCGAAACCGAACGAGCCTTACCTAGATGTATGATACTGCCCTGAGCCCTCTACCTGGGTCCTTGAGTAGAATGGACAGGATTTTGGTGGTCCGTTCTGGCCCACTGGTAAGCCAATATGTCATCATTATTGGCGTTAACGTTGCTGGCATTGCTGGTATAGCTCAGCTCTTCATATCAGTAGGACCTGGATGTGCTGAACAGCTTGGATAAACATTCATCAAGGTAGCTTGTTTTCTCCAGACCCCAATTGTCAATAGGTTACTAGGGGAGTAAATTGCACTATAGGTTCCTAATTTGCCCAGATGGTTCAAGCAATTCCCTTTCAACTTCATAATTGTATTCTGGGCAGAGCACAACATCCTCATGCATCCATTTCACAAAACTAGAGGGATGCATATTTGTACCTGTAAACTTGTTTGAGTCATCTTGGGCCCAAATCAACCTGCAATGGCATTAAACATCAACGTGGCGTCTACATGATGTGTTAGAAATAGGCCCGTTGTTTATGGCCCATTTTCTTAAATTCCAAAGCATGTGAGGTTTAGTACCATATTGCTTAGGTAAAGTGGGGAAGACCAATTTATAAGGTAGAGTTCATGCCACTCCTTGAATTATAGAAGTGGATGGTGGCTTTGGCTAAACACACACGCGCGCACGCGTGCGCGCGCGTATTCGCGTATTTTCGCGTGAAAATCGTGTGACTTGTGACGCGCGACCACGCCGTGACGTGGCGCGCCACTTGGCAGACCATGACCACCTTATTTTGTTGAACCTCGCATCATCTCTCTCCTTTTAACTGGTCATGAGACTGCTTAATTACCATTATTCGGTTTTGAATTTTATCAGTTATCAATGAATAATTGATCGATTACGATGAATAATTGATCGATTCGGTGAATAATTAGCGATTACGATGAATTATTTTAGTTCAATGAGAGCAGTTACTAGAGAGTAATCTGCACGTCTATAAAAGACCTGGAGACGTCCAGGCTTGGGGACACGAACTTTTCATTTTCCTTCTCCTATTGTGCTCTTCCTCTCTGGTGATATTGTCTTTGTTATCTTGTCTTTGTTCGAACTCTGGGCTTTTCTTCCCTGCGTGCACCTGGAAGGAGGGTGAGCGGTATCTCCGAGCCATTGCTGCCGTGAAGACCTGCACGGGGGCAGCAATAAGGTTTTTGGGTAGCGCACATCTGCACGACCGCTGCTGCTCTGCTTCATCTACGTCCTGCACTGCATCAAGCCTGCGCTGCTTTGTGGAATAATTTTTAAATTAATTAATTCAAATTATTTGTATTTTTCAGAGTTAAAAGTTTCTGTTTCAAACTAAATATACTTATCAAATTGGGTGGAAAATATTTTTATTAAATCCCAATTAGTCCCAGAAGGTTCCTTGAATTTTTCTGGATTTTTCAAAATTTATTTGGTATTTTTCTGAGTTTTCTAAAGCTAAATAGCATTTCTGGAAAATCAAAAAGGAAATTAATACCCAAACTCTCCCTCAGGCTGCCAAGTGTCGCCCATCGAGCCGTCCTGCGCCGCCGGATTCCCCCTCAGCCGTCCGATCTGATTTAAACCCTCTCCCCACCTTCCCTCTCTCCGCTCGTGACGCGTGTTGCGCATCGGGCCGTTCATTCCCTGCCCGACTCGATCCTCGCCACCCGCTGTCACTTACCGCTTCGGCCGCCTTCCCCTCCGCTCCTGCCGCCACGTGGAGCGATCGGGACCATTCGCCATTTTCGGATCTCATCCCGGTCGTCCGTAGCAACTTAACCCTCCGCTCGAAACCCCAACGGCTCAGATCAAGTCTCCCTTGCCGGATGGGATCTCAGCCGCACCTCCTCACTTACCCCTTCGCTCAGCGTCCAACGGCCCCGATCTTTTCCTCCTGCCACGCGTCACCAATCCATCCATCGCCCGTTTTCTTTCCTCGTTTTTCTCTCTCGCTGACGTGCGGACCCCGCCTGTCAGATCCGTCGCCCCCGCCACCTTCCTTCTTCCTCGTGCGATCGCCGCCAGTTGCCGCCATTAAAGCCGAAACCGAAGCTTTGATTGCTTCGGTTTCCTTCCCGTTTACTTCCCCGTGCCAGTGGCAAAATAAACCCCCGCCTCCACCGCGTCCGTTTCTGGCATAAAGACGCGCGTTACGCCTCTCCTCGCCGTCGCATTCATCCTTCCCGAGCGTTTTAGCTCCGGCGAACTTCGCGCGGCCGTTACACCCCTCCCCGGTCTATAAAACCCGTACCCCGAGGTCCCTCTACCGCTGCCGCTCCTCCCTCATCTTTCAAGCGAACCACCCGAGCGCCAGAGCCCTCCCTACGCTCGATTTCTTCCCCGCGGCTTCAAGTACTCCGGCGAGCAATTCCGACCGCTTCAGGCTTCCCCGTTCCTCGTCGACGCCCCCCCGACGTTGCTGGTGCCAAGGCGATCTCCGGCGACCCCTTCCCCGAGCTGCTGCGCCACCGGAGCTCCTTCGCCGCCGTGAGGTTCCTCTCCGACCGCCGCCCCTTCGCCGATTCTTCCTCCGGTCACCCTCGGCCTCCGCGCAAGGTACCAGTGAACTCCCTGCGTCCTTCTCTTCATTTCGGTACCCTCGGCCGGCGCCGCCGATCACCGGAGCTCCGGCAACCCTCGGGCCCCGAGCACCGCCGCCGCCGGCCGGGCCACGTCGGCCGTCGAGCCGAGTTGGCTGCGGCGTGGTCGCGGTCGATCGCGCCACGTCGGCGCCACCCGGACGTCTCCCCGCCACCTCGCGCGCGCCTGTCCACGTCGGCATAAAGCCGTGACGTGGCAGCCACGCGGCAACCACGCGTCAGCCACGTGGCGCCACGTCCGCACCACCCCGCTCCTCGCGCACCCGTGTGCCACCTCACCTCATTCTCGGGTCCATGGACTCGGTCCACGGCACCCGGGCCCCACCTGTCAGCCTCTGTCCGAATATATTAACCCTAGGGCTGACGTCATAATTACTCTTTTCCTTTAGAAAAATAAATCGTGCTGACGTCATAAATCCTTTTCGGTTTAAAATTTAATCCAGAAAATAGCCTTTTTCTTTTATTTTGTATTTAAACTTTGGAAGGCTATAACTTTTGCATTTTAACTCCAAATTGACCCATTCAAATTTCTAAATTTATCTAAAATTCCAAACTTTCATTTGGTATATTTATTTTTAATTTTTGAGTTTTTATTTTATTTTATTTATTTGGTTCTTCTCGTTTCTCGTGTAGAATCCGATCTGTCAACGATTTTCAAGAGCAACCGGAAGATTCCAACATAATTCCAGAAGGCAAGTCTCCTTGACCATTTTGCTCCCGTGTGTTATAAATAGTTTTTGCAAATTATTTTAAATTAACTGCATTGCTATGTTTAGTAAATTGATAATTTAAATTCTAAAAATTTAGCTAAGCACCCAATTTGTTATACCCTCTTTTGGAAATTATGTAGCATGTACCCTTGTCAACCTAGGATAAATCTTTGACTCGATAATGAGTTAGTATTACTTTGTTGAATTTAATAACATTAGTAGATGCTTAGTCTAGCTGATAAATGTAAAAATGCTCATATGAGAAAAATGATTAAGGAATGTTTTGGATTTCATGTTTTGTTTGAAAAGTGGTAATAGATGTTACCACTGTAAATTTTAAAAATAAAAATGAAAGTCAAAGTGAAATTGACGAGGGTGGATGGGATGTTTGGCTGGTGCGGTTTAGCACGATAAATGGGTTTGTGAATGATCCACCCTAGTCGTCTAAGGACCGATTCTTATGTTTGTCCAATCTGAGTAAAACAGTACAACCACAAGTTAAAATGGGTACAACCTAGCTAATTAACCTATAATAGTTTAGTCTTTGTGTCACTATTGGAAAATGGGTATCAGGGATTTACTGATTACTCAAAGTGAGGGGCAGGGATTTACTGCACTCACATGGCGCAAGAGGGGGCTTTTGAATGTGGTGGATTTAACCCTTCAGCAGTGAAACCTCAGCGAGTGATATAAAACTATACTAGAGTAGGTGAAAAGCTTTGTGATATTTTATCTGGGTCTCATGCCAAAGGAAGCGTGTTGGCTGTTAGGATAACATATCTCTTGTGGGTAAAGTTGTACGCACTCTGCAGAGTAATAAAACTATTCGAATAGCCGTGCCCACGGTCAAGGGCGGACAAGGAATGCATTCACATAGTAGAGATTTGACTTTGAATTTAAAAAGAAAAGGTTTTGAAAAACTAGAGAGTGGATGGAACTCTCGTGATTTTGGTCTAGTGGTTGTAACCAGTTCAGGTGGTATTAAACTCTATTTTGAATCTTGGCGGAGATAGCCTAATTATCAGTGATGGTGGAGGTAACCTTCACTAAGGTACTTATTAAAATTTAGATTATGAAAATTCAATGTTTAACAAAATGCTTTTAGTAATAGTATATAAATTTGAAATAAAATCTTTGGTTTGTGCAAAAGAGCCATATAGCCTTCCTTTGTTCAACCTTGCATCTACTGCATCTTTCCCAAGACTTGCGGAGTACTTTATGTACTCACATACTACACTTCACAACAATTCTCAGAGGAGGTTGAAGCTCAGGAAGGAGACTACGACTACTGCTCCGCTTGCGGCTGCGATGGATTCTTTCCGGAGGACTAGGTCTCGTTGCTCAAGTCAATTGCACGTGGCGATTGATGGGCCGTTTATTTGAATATTTTGCTTCCATTGTTTTATTTTGTGTAAGAGGTTCGGTGAACGCAGATGTAAGGCCTTGGGCCAGGACTTATGTATTTCGATTATTATTGTAATAAAGCGTTGTTGGCAATGTATCATTTTGTCGATTACACTGTGTACTAGCATTGATGCAGGACTAGTACTTGCAATACATGAGGGGTCCAGGAGTTTCTACTCCAGGGTCTCACATGCTTCCTGCTCTACATCAAACCCAAAAGTAAGTCGTTCGTGTATTCGTACGATTTTGATACAATATTATTCTTGCGTATATTCTGAAGTATGATGCGTAGCCTACTGTTACTAGTTAGTTGTGCATCACTAGTATATTGCTTTTGTCTGCTACTAAAACTTGAAATTAAAATATTGCCTACATTTTCAACAGTCCAGAAACCTTATTGTGAAATTTGTTGCAATACAGAAATGGTTAGCGCTTCTGATGCGATGAAGCCTGAGAGGTTTTGTGGTCAGAACTTTCGTAGATAGCAGACTAGAATCAAGTTTTGGCTCATGTCTTTGGGGCTGTGGTGGGTTATCCACCCGCAGTATCCATTTACGATCGAGCAGTACATGCAGTTTGATAGTGCAAACAACACTGCTCTTGGTTGCATCTTGACTGTTCTGGCAGATCAACTCTACGATGTGTACATGGACTATAAGTCCGCCACAGAATTGTGGAATGCACTAGATCACAAATATGCAGAGGTAGAGGCTGGTCGTTGGCTCTACATGTGTGAACAATTTTTTGACTTTAGCATGGATGAGGCTAAGTCCATAGTTGGACAAGCTCATGACCTCCAGCTACTAATCAGTGAAATTGCGCACTTGGGCTATGTGTTACCTCCTAAGTTTGTGGCTGCGGGTATTGTTGCTAAACTCCCTCCTTCTTGGCGGGATTTTGCCACTAGCCTGAAACACAAGAGGGAAGAGATTTCTGTTGAAGATCTCATTGCTGTTCTCGATGTGGAAGAAAAAGCAAGAGCAAAAGATGCACCAAACACTTCTGGCCAAAACAATGCAAACTTCATTGAGAAAAAGACTGTAACAAAGAAGTACAAATCCAACAAACCGAACAAGACAACTAGCTTTAAGAAGAATAAAACTGAGAAAAGGGGTTTGAAGGACATCACCTGCTTTGTGTGCGGAAAAGATGATCATATTGCGAAGGATTGTCGCTTCCGCAAAATCAGAGATGGTGAACAGCCAAAGAAGAAGGCTGTTAACGTGATCATAGGCGAGGCCTCGACTTCAGGAGGGTATGGTAATCCACCTGTTATTTTTTCAGCATATCAATCCACTGATTGGTGGGTGGATACTGGTGCTAATGTTCACGTATGTTCTGATATTTCCTTGTTTTCTTCTTACCAGGCAGCAGGGGTTTCCTCCGTCCTAATGGGAAATGGCTCGCATGCTTCTGTTCTTGGTGTTGGCACGGTGGATCTGAAACTTACTTCAGGGAAGATTGTCCACTTAAAGAACATGCAGCATGCTCCTACAATAAACAAGAACCTCATTAGTGGTTCTCTTCTATGTAGGGATGGTTATAAGCTAGTTTTTGAGTCGAATAAAATTGTATTGTCTAAGTTCGGAAACTTTGTTGGTAAAGGCTATGAAAGCGGAGGCTTGTTCCGCCTAAGTAATTTAGAGTATTGTTATAATCTGAATGTTGCAACAAATTTAAATAAATGTGAGGCAAATGTTTGGCATTCCCGTTTCTGTTATATTGGTTTTGATAGTATTATAAGAATGTCCAAATTAGATTTAATTTCAAAATGTGAAATTGTCAAAGGATCAAAGTGCCAGTCTTGTGTGCAAGCAAAATAACCTCGAAAACCCTTTAAAGGATTAGAGGATAAAAAGAACTTGGGACTGTTAGATCTTATTCATTTGGATTTGTGTGAAATGAATGGACTATTGACAAAGGAGGCAAAAGATATTTTCTAACTTTTATTGATGATGCAACACGTTACTGCTATGTGTATTTGCTAAAAACTAAGGATGAAGCTTTAAACTACTTTAAAACTTATAAGGCCGAGGTTGAGAACCAACTAGAAAAGAAAATAAAAAGATTGAGATCTGATCGTGGAGGAGAGTATGTCTCCCATGAGTTCTCCCAATTTTGTGCTGAGCATGGAATAATTCATGAATTAACACCACCATATTCACCCCAATCAAATGGGGTAGCTGAGAGGAAAAACCGGACACTAACAGACTTGGTTAATGCCATGTTAGAGAGTTCTGGTATACCTAAGGCATGGTGGGGGGAAGCTATATTGACAGCAACTTTCGTCCTAAACAGAGTAATCACTAAAAGGAGTGAAATTACTCCATATGAGGGATGGAAGGGGAGAAAACCTAATGTTAATTTTCTGCGAATTTGGGGGTGTTTGGCAAAAGTCAATATACCATTACAGAAAAAGAGAAAACTTGGACCAAAAACAGTCGATTGTATTTTTCTAGGATATGCTCAAAATAGCACGGCCTATAGATTCTTAGTAGTTAAATAAGAAACTCCTGAGATTATTGCTAACACAATAATGGAGTCTAGAGATGCTTCATTTTTTGAGAATATCTTTCCTATGAGAACAGTATGCAGTACTTCAACTCAAACTGGGAATGTTCAAATCGATAATATCGAAAATGAGAATAATCAAACTCCTGAACTTTCCACCATTTCTGAGCCAATTTATGATATCCCTGAGGAAGACAACAATTTAGTCGCAGAAGCTCCGCGAAGAAGCAAGAGACAAAGGGTTGAGAAAACCTTTGGTGATGACTTTATTGTATACCTCGTGGATGATGTGCCAAAGACTCTCTCGGAAGCTTATGCATCTTTTGATGTTGAGTATTGGAAAGAGGCAGTCCGTACCGAGATGAACTCTATCATGGCTAATGAGACTTGGGAGATCACCGATCTTCCTATTGGGTGCAAACCTGTAGGATGTAAGTGGATTTTTAAAAAGAAATTGAGGCCCGATGGTACTATTGAGAAGTACAAAGCAAGACTTGTAGCTAAGGGTTACACCCAGAAAGAGGAGAAGATTTCTTCGATACCTATTCTCCTGTCGCCAGATTAACCACCATCAGAGTACTTCTCGCGTTAGCATATTCCTATGGTCTGTATGTTCATCAAATGGACGTAAAGACAGCTTTCCTTAATGGAGAGTTGGAGGAAGAAATTTATATGGATCAATCTGATGGTTTTGTGATTTCTAGACAGGAAAATTAGGTATGCATGCTATTAAAATCCTTATATGGTTTAAAACATGCACCTAAACAATGACACGAAAAGTTTGATAAGACTTTGACAACCGCTGGCTTTATTGTGAATGAAGCTGATAAATGTGTATATTACCGCTATGGTGGGGGTCAAGGAGTGATATTGTGTTTGTATGTGGATGACATACATATATTTAGAACAAACACTGCCGTAATTGACGAGGTCAAATCTTTTCTATCCCACTGTTTTGATACGAAAGATTTAGGAGAGGCAGATGTTATTTTGAATATTAAATTGATTAAGAATGAGAATGTGATTACTTTGAGCCAATCTCATTATGCTGAGAAAATATTGAGCCGTTTCGGCTTCAAAAATTGTAAAGTTTCTCCAACACCCTATGATGCAAGCATTAAGCTTCGAACGAATCAAGGGTTAGGAAAAGATCAATTGAAATATTCACAAATTATTGGGTCACTTATGTATTTAGTGGTGCCACAAGACTGACATTTCATTTCTTGTGAGCAAATTAAGTCGGTTTACTTCTAACCGGGAGATGATCACCGGGAGGCACTTGAAAGAGTGTTGCGCTACTTGAGGGCACAACGTCTTATGGAATACATTATCTTGGATACCCTTCGTATTAGAAGGGTATAGTGACTCAATTGGATCTCTGATGTTGATGAGATCAAAGCTACAAGTGGTTATGTGTTTACTTTAGCTGGTGCTGCAGTTTCATGAAGGTCTTGTAAACAGACTATATTGACAAGATCAACCATGGAAGCGGAACTTGTAGCACTTGACACAGCCACTGTTGAGGCTGAATAGCTAAGAGAGCTTCTGATGGACTTACCGTTGGTTGAGAAACCAATACCGGCAATCCTGATGTACTGTGATAATCAAACTGTGTTGGCCAAAGTCACAAGTACAAAGGATAATATGAAATCCTCTAGACATGTGAAGCGGAGGCTTAAATCTGTCAAAAAATTGAGAAACTCCGGAGTGATAGCTGTGAACTATATTAACACTGAGAAAAATCTGGCAGACCCTTTTACAAAGGGATTAGCACGGAAAGCGATTTCCGTTGCTTCTATGGACATGGGAATGAGGCCCCTTTAAGTTACATCAAAATGGTAACCCATGCCTTATTGATCGGAGATCCCGTGACGTAGTTAATGGGAAAAACAAGAAGATGTTGTAACAAGAGAGTACATATTGATTGTACCTATGTCCTAATAAATAAAATACTTTCAACTGTATGGAAGGTTGGCATAAAGCCTTAATGTATTCTGTTGTCCAAATGAGGAAAAGGTATTAGCCTGCAGGATACCCAGAAAGAATACACCTACTTGAACTCAACTGTTTGGTCGCAGTTCACGAGAATGGGGCATTCTCTAGAAAGCTCATGAGCAGATAAGGGAGCATGACCATATAACGCTCCGTTTAGGCGTGGTTCATTGGTAGCCTAGTACTAGTTGAGATTTCAAGTGAAATCTAATCACAAAAAAACTATGAATTCAAGGGATAGTCCATTCATTAGCTGTGAGAAGATGAATCTTGTTATTCTAGATGCAAGTTCAACCCGTGCGGGACTTACGCTAAAAGATTGGTATATTAACAGTACGTCAGCACAATATATTTGATATCCTTTTGCTTCTTACTTTGGAATTGGTGGGGGATTGTTAGAAATAGGCCCGTTGTTTGTGGCCCATTTTCTTAAATTCCAAAGTATGTGAGGTTTAGTACCATATTGCTTAGGCAAAGTGGGGAAGACCAATTTATAAGGTGGAGTTTATGCCACTCCTTAAATTATGGAAGTAGATGGTGGCTTTGACTAAACACACACGCGCGCACGCACGCGCGCGCGTATTCGCGTATTTTCGCATGAAAATCGTGTGACTTGTGATGCGCGACGCGCGGCCGCGCCGTGACGTGACGCGCCACTTGGCAGACCATGTCCACCTTATTTTGTTGAACCTCGCATCATCTCTCTCCTTTTAACTGGTCATGAGACTACTTAATTACCATTATTCGGTTTTGAATTTTATCAGTTACCAGTGAATAATTGATTAGTTACCAGTGAATAATTGATCGATTACGATGAATAATTGATCGATTCGGTGAATAATTAGCGATTACGATGAATTATTTTAGTTCAATGAGAGCAGTTACTAGAGACTAATCTGCACGTCTATAAAGGACCTGGAGATGTCCAGGCTTGGGGACGCGAACTTTTCATTTTCCTTCTCCTATTGTCCTCTTCCTCTCTGATGATATTGTCTTTGTTGTCTTTGTCTTTGTTCGAACTCGCCGCCTTTCTTTCTTACGTGCACCTGGAAGGAGGGTGAGCGGTATCTCCGAGCCATTGCTGCCGTGAAGACCTACACGGGGGCATCAATAAGGTTTCTGGGCAGCGTACATTTGCGCGACCGCTCCTGCTCTGCTTTATCTACGTCCTGCACTGCGTCAAGCCTACACTGCATCAAGCCTGCGTTGCTTCCTGCTCTAGATCAAACCCAAAAGTAAGTCGTTCGTGTGTTCGTACGACTTTGATACAATATTATTCTTGCGTATATTATGAAGTATGTTGCGTAGCCTACTGTTACTAGTTAGTTGTGCATCACTAGTATATTGCTTTTGTCTGCTACTAAAACTTGGAATTAAAATATTGCTTAAATTTTCAACATGATGACTGTATCCCCTCCAGCTCAAGATCTGGTTGAAACACCCTTGCAAGTCCAGATACCTGAGATGGAATTTACTCTTTCCAGGGGAAATCTATATTCCTGTGGCATTCACTGTTATCATTCCAGACGGAGTCAATGCGTGATTCTGCCCATAATTTTAATTCTTTTGGCGTTAGCACAGCTGCAATAATCTATTTGTGCAGTGAAGTTACCAGTCATTCAAGTCTTGAGTTCTGTTGACGTAGGATGGTCCTAAGTAAGAGTTCAATGTTTTTTGCTACCTATTTGAATGTGTTTTTATTTATTTTGGTCGGGGGAGGGGGGTTGGTTAACACCATCGCTGGATTTCTGGCTAGTGCAAATCTTTCTTTAATTTTTTTAGGATGTATTTTCTACCATAGTCTTGTACTAAAGAATTATATGTCGTTTTGAATATAATTTTGAGTTCTTCATAGGTTCTCTCCAGGAGGTATCTGTTCCTCCAAAATTCTCATGTGCTCTTATACTATATAAGTCTAACATTTACCAACGTTTTACATGCATAGCAAAGGACTGCAGAAGCAACATTTATGTCAATGCAGGCTCTTTATTCACTGCAGGCGTCATCAGTAATGATTTTTAGCTTTCAATTCCTGCTGCCCCCATCACTGTACCATCCCTACATCTTCATTTAAGCAACTTAATATGTGTTGCTTCCTGTCAGGACAAAGGTCACATGAACCTGCAGCCTTGGATGTGCAAATCTGAATTCCGGTAGGAACTGAGCAGCCACTGCTTGGTATGTTTTTGATTCAGAAAGAACATCAAATTGTGTGCCTTGAGAGGGACCGAGCATATGCATTGGAATAAATTCCCTTGTTGGGAAGAATGAAAGAGAAGAACTGGGGCATTCAGATTTCAGAGCCTGACATTTCCTGAGTCACATGCAAAGGATTTTTTTTCCTCTCACAATCTGGTGAGGAAACTCCTTTGCCTATTACAAAGTCTCTACACTGTATTCCTTTGTTTTTTCCTGTACGGCAGCAGGAAATTCTTCTTGAGGTCCTCACCCTAGGGAGCAGGGAGTTTGCCTGGCTTTTAATTCTCATGTGTTCATCAGCCAAACTTCTGTCACCAGGTGGTCCTTGGGCCTTCAGTGGTTGGACCACTCGTCAGTGAGCATTTCTAAATTTCATAAATAATTATTCGTATAGGAAGCAACACTGTATGCTGGGCGCTAAGTGCTAACATGTCCCTAAAAGCAATGCATTTTCAAATGTTAGGTCAACAATGTTTTAAAGAATTGTTCCTGAATATCTTTTGAGAGGAGGTTATATAATATCAAATGGCAGTCGAACTTGATGACTCCATGTTGTTTTCTGAAGAAAAGCTTAGGGTCCATTTGCCAAAATGAAATTTCTCATGAATATTTAGGGGAGCGAGCATCCACTTTCACTGGGTGCTTTTTATATGTGAATTTTTTTTATGAGACCCCTATATTCAATAATAAACATGACCTTATTCGATTATTTCAATGCCTGAATAGTTGTTGATTTGGAGCATTCCCGAACTTATTTTTGTGATCCTATGGAATTTATATGGTGTGGGGAAGTTCATAATCTTTTCGTTTTGAAATGTGGCCATCCAACTAACTTAAACTTTCTTGCCTTTTTTTTAATCTTTTACCGTCTTGAATCAACTTTTTTTCTCATCCACGTTGGGTATTTTCTATCGTTGCGCATTCAAAAATTCTTGAGTTCTCATAATTCACAATACTATTTTGTGGTCAGGCAAATTACTGTTCACCAGAGAATTTCAGGCGAATGAAATGCTCTGCCTGAACAATTCCCTTGCACATTTCAGAGAATTGTTTGTGCTGATTCTCTCATAGATGGCCCTCAGCAGTCATCAGAGACTTAGAGTGTCTTCTTTTCCACTTATAGTTTATGGTTTATGCTATAGTAATCTGCTTTCAAACGGTGTGTTTTTTTAAGATGGGGTCAACAGGAAGATTATAGTAAAAAATATACTAAGTTCAGCTGTACCGGCCAAAATCGCATGCAACTATTTTTCTTTATGTACCGTCTCTTATGAATAGTTAGAATTTAAAATTTTAAGTTATAAGGGACGAGGACATCACTATTATGAATATTTCATCTACATAATTATCACCTCCATCATTAGATTCAAGTAACAATGACAAGCTAGTGTTGGTCCAACAGCTGAAATTTTGCAACAATTGTAGAAGGGACCAATCACTCGAGTTAGCGTAAGGGAACTCACTAAACAGGTGAATCTGATCCTAAGTTCCTTTGATTTCACTGCTAATGATAGTTTGCTATCTAATACTTTTACTTTATGTATTATCAGATTATTAGGTAAGTAAGAACTTGGTGCTACCATGTGGGAGGTGAGGGAGGTAGGCGCACAAAGAGATGATCCAAAAGGAGGAGATAAAAACACTTCACTTATATCAGTGGAAAAAGCCACTAAGATACTAGAATCAAAATTTTAAACTCTAAATTGAAGATTAGAGAAAACTACGCTTCAGGAGCTTGATTGTATCCAGTCTTTAATTCTGAGTTCATTTGAGTTTTTGGCCACATTTCATGTGTTATGGGCTGGTTTGTATCTATAATAAGATATATTAAGGTTGTTTTAGGCTTTAGTATTTATTTTGGTTCAGTTTTGAGGTGATGGTAATGCGGAAACTTCAAACAGGCTAAAAACAAATACTTGGGCCGCAACGGAAGTTGGACTATTGTCAAGGAAGTTGTGCACCACCCTCATGGGCCAGCCACCACATGAAGCCCATCTCATGGGCGCCCAAACCAAGGCGATCAGCCAGCCACTTCTTATTGCTTTCGGTTTAAATTAGGAATAAGAATAGGATTCGAGTTGTTTCCTTACTTTGAGTCCTGCTAGACTTGTACAAGGGTATAAACCCTTGGCCACCGTCCCTTATAACCCTTGAACATTAATTTTGAGTAAAAATAATGTTTTGCTCTTTGGTTTATGCCGTGCACTTCCATGGGAGTTGGAAAGTCGACTAGTTCGACTAGTTAGCGTTCCACTAAATTACCGTTTACTAGAGTTCTTGATGTTCCTCATGGATCAACAATGTCGTCTATCTTGGTGTGGTGAGAAGACAGAGATCCAGAGCATGTTGCTAGTTGAATTCTGGTATATGGGAATTTGTAATCGAGATAAACAATCGTGTACTTTCGTTTATTAGAATTCACAGGATTTCAGGTTAGCCGCATATTTACCCTTCAAGTAAGATCTTACATAATGAAGATCGGGCACCCTTATATCATCTTGTATCAGAGCGTCGGGTTGATACGGTATGCTCAATATTTTATCCTTTCTTAGTTTTAGTTTTCAATTCATTTGCATCTTGTGAGTTTGTTAGTTTTCAATCCGTTACTTTCAATTGCATAGTTGTTGTCCATTGCATATCGTGTTTCCTTCGCATTGCTTGATCGTTCTTTTATTGTTAGTTTTTGTATATACAAATAGAAAATTCATGGGTTAGAACTCCTCTAATCTGCACAAAAAAAATCATAATATAAAATTGTGGTTTAGACTTCTTAAATCACAACCAAAAATATTTTCTTACCTAGCTTGAGTTGTTAGATCTCCTAAAATCCAAAATTCGGTTTGGTTGATCTGTCAACTTTGCATTTATAACTTGTCTCGGTGCTAGGACATGCATTTGAAAGTATTCTGGATGTGTACAACACATTTACATTGTCTCCTATTGAGTTTGTTTCAGAATCCCACAAAGAAACCGTGTAGAACTTTTTAAAAAGTGGTCACCTTTCTAAATATTGAAAAGTACATCAAACTGATGCCAAATCTAGTGAAAATTGGTGAAGACCTTCTGCATATAGCCAAAAACTTTCATAAAAATTTTTAGTAAGTTTAGCCCAGGAATTGAAAGATATAGTGGTTTCAAGTTGAGTCTGAGTAGGAATCCAATTTTGAGACACCTTCAGTAAAATGGGTGTAACTTTTGCATACAAAGTCCATTTTCAATGTTCTTATATTCATTGGAAGCTAATGATGTGGCGCATATTTTTGGTTTCTTCAAGCCCTCCACAATATGCCATCTTTAGCCTTAAATTTGCATTGTAAATTTTTAATCTCTATTTTTGCCAAAATTTTTGATCTTCCTTTTGGAATTTGGGGTTCGCCACAACTGCAAAGTTGTAGATCTCATCGAAACCTTTCAAACAAGCATATCTAAGCCAAATAAAAACTTTGGTATTTTATCTTTTGAGACTAGCTGTTGTTTATTACTTAAACTAGAGGGCTGTTTATATTCCACCTTTTTATTGCCTTTGTGTTCTACATCGTGTGAACAAATCTTATACCCTAGACAGATGTTTGAGTAGTGGGCTAGCGTCTCTCTTAGCACTTAGTGTGAGAACTTCCTTTAAGTATATCAAGTCACATTAATCGTTGCATATGTGTGTATTACTTATATCTTAGACATTACAGCTAGGCTTTTGATAAGTTTGTGGATTGTTTACTAACTTTACAATATCTTGTGCATTTAAATTATGGTAGGATTATACACTAACCCTATCCCAGCTCCACATAAACTTGGTGAGTGCAGCTTCTGTGATTGGTTTTCAGTTAGTAACACCTTTGGCTTATCTCTCATCGTCTAGGTATGTGATATTGCTATTCATAAGAATTGATAAGATACTTAGCCGGTGGTAGCATTAAGTGTTCCTTTGCATAGTATACATCATTTGTATTATTTTCTTGCTATGCTAACCATGTCAAGGAATAGATCATCTGAGGAGCGTCCATCAGGGGATCGCTTTGCTAACATGGGCGACGTCAAGCGAATTATGGAGGGTTTAATGAAGTGCTTGAGGAGATTCGTGCTGACTTACAGGAACTAAAAGAATAGCACAACAATTCTGTAATTGGTTATAGGTGAAAACACACGGTGGAGCATGAACTCGATGAGACAGACACTAAGATGGCTACCTGAGTTCATCGAAAAGAAGAAGATACTCGTCTTGCTCGTGAACACCAGCACAAAGAGCAAGCATGGCCACAACGACAAGCACATCTACCTCACACATCACAGGATATACATCTTCTTCCACCGGGAGCCACACTAGGAGGAGCTGCACATGGGTGAGCCGTAGCACATGGTGGAGCCTGTGGAGGAGAGCTTGGTCACTACGGGCCAAGCTCCGACGATGAAGATGGGCACTACATTGATGCCCTTGAGGATGACTACGACGTCAACTAGGTACCGATAGATCGCGGCCATCACTGTGGTCGTGCTGGATGTGTTCCAATACCACGTGAGGTGGATCCTCTCATAAAGGTAAAAATTATCATGCCTAAACTTGTTGGTGATACAAATCTAGGAGAATATCAAAAATAGAAGATGCACTTGGACAAGATCTTCTGTATGCACAATTTCAGTGAAGACAACAAAATCAAACTTGCTTCCTTGGAATTTGAGGATTATGCATGGAACATCCTATTTTTAGAATTTATTTGAAGTCATTAAAAGAAAATTCACTATTTTAATTTTTTGGATTTAATACGAGCTTAAATTAAACTTTTATAAATTAAAAAGGATTTAATATGGCTAAAATAAATATTAACATTTGCTAAAAATATTTTATTTGGATTCCTTGTGTCTCAAAGAATTTTCTAGAATTTTTTTTAGTTTTTTTTAATTATTTGCTATTTTCTAGAGCTCATTTGATTTTATTTGAATTTTTGAAAATAAGAAAATCACCAAAAATCCTAAAGCAGTAATTGGCCGAGCCCAGCACTGTTCACCTTGGTGTACAAAATCTTAGCTGTCAGATCTTCCCTTAGCCACGCGTCGACCATTTGGCCTGAGTTCGCTTTGGCCGCTGGATCCCTCCCGGACCACGTGTCAAGCGTTGGAGTTAGCTAGCACTATTCATTGGTGCTTTATGCCTTAGCCATCCGATCTTTAGTTGGTGCCACGTGTCATCAATCTAAGGAGTGGGCCACTGTTTATCTTCCTCTCATCTTTACCGCTGTGTCTGTCTCGTACATCCGCCGCCGCCATCGTCTCCGCTTCGGCCTTGTCATCCGTGCAACCATGGACTCTTCGAGGTCCGGGTATAAAGCCGCGCCCACTACCCTTGTCCTTCGCACCTACAACTGGCTCGCCGATCTCCGTCGATACCCTTGTCCGAGAGCCGCCGCCTCGTGCGTTGTCTTCTCCGACGCTGGTGAACAAGCCTCCGCGCCATCACCATCTTCGGTCCTGCTCTATCGCTGACCACCGTCGCCAGACCGCCTCCACCACCATCCGCTTGTCCTCACTAGTGAGCGCCGCACCCTCATTCCACTGTCCTCATCACGTAAACCATCGTGCCACCCGTCATGCTGTGCCTGCTCGCCTGCCGAAGCGTCGCTCCTGTCCATACACCACGCACGTTGGCCGACTGATGTTAGACCGCACCTGTGCCTGCGTGACGCTTCAGCTTCTCTATGAAACCAGTCTACCATGAGCCAAGAGTCTGACCGAGGGTCCCACCTGCCGTCTGCCACTATTTCGTAGACCCCATAGGCCAGCCAGCCGAGTCGGCAGCCACGTCGGATGCCACACAAGCCCTAGATGCCATGTGTCATGACACGTGTGTTCCACATCAGCACCCGAGCCATCCTAAGTGCCATGTCAGATGCCACATTATATGCCATGTGTCGTGCCACATCACCTGCCACATCAGACCTAATAGCTAGCCGCTAGTTGCATGTCAGTCCATGTCGGATGCCACGTTAGCCCTAACCAACACGTCAGCCGCCATGTCACCTCAAGCAAGCACAATACACTATTCTATGAGCAAAGTCTACCATAGACCAGCTATTTCATGCACCAAGTTTACAACATAGTAACCTTTTTCAATTTCCAGTATTTTCCTTTAGGTTTACTTTTTCAAATGCCCGTTCTCCTCCGTCCTAGCTCTGATTGACCCCGTTCATTTTTCTAAATTCATATAAAATCGAGGTCTATCTTTTGGTTCTAGTTTTGTAGTTTTTGGAGTTCATTTGAATTTATTTTGTGCTTTATTTTATTTTCTCTCTCTCGTTAGATCGTGTTTTCAAAGGAGCTGAAGCAAGATTGAAAGATCTTGAGCAATTAACTGAGCAAGGCCAAAGTAAGTTGTGTTCTTTGATTATGTTAAACCTAGTTTTTAATCTATTTATTTATTTTTTATTTTAAATTATCATGCATTGCTATTTTATTACAAACCCTTGTACCCGGTAGTTATTGTCCAAATTAATTAATCCTTCGTTTGATAATTTGAATGCTATGATACCATTGTCACCATAGGATGGAAAATTATTTAATGATGCAATACTAGTTGTCACAAAAGTTGCACAATTATTAAGCTTAGCCATGCTTATAGTCTTGTTGGACTGATCATCACATATTATCAATTAATTAATTTGACTTAATGACATATTAAATCATCGTTGTAGCTACAGTTATAAAATTTATGTGCCATAACATTGGTGTGTCATTAGTGTTGGTTATACAAAAAATTATTTTGACTTGGGCGAGTGATTGTGCAGTAAAGGGAAAGTGTAGATTCACTTTGAGGGATATGGATGTCTTACCTAGGTAATGTCGAATGACTTAACTTTGTGTGCCAATGATCTAAGCCTTACCGTACAATCACATGTCTAGTGTGGGATAAACCAGGCTGACTAATTTATGATATTTTAAGTTCAGTTTCACCATTGCGATGAACATGGATACTGATTTCCATGAGGCGCAAGAGAGGGTGTGATATGAAACCTTAGCAGGTGAAATTGAGTTGAGATTGAGCATTATAAAGGCCTTGTTGTGATTTTCTTTAGCGCGAGAATGATTACATTATGTGGGTAAAGTAGTGCAACCTCTGTAGAGTATAAAACTATTCGAATTGCTGTGTCCCCGGTTATGGACAATACTCGATGATTTCATACGAAGGGTAGATATTTCATAAAACTTGGCTAGGAGAGCTTTGGAAAGTGAATAGGTAGTTTATTGGTGGTTTACTAAGTGAATGGTCAGTTCACTTATGATCTATTTAATTCCTTTGATTATATATCATTATTTCCTTTAAAGTTCGCATTCAATCTATTTATTGTATTTATTTTAAATTATTAATTTTCGTAAAATAACCTTTTAGCCTTGCATATTATATTGTATATTTGTTACAAATGACTTGCTGAGTACCAATGTATTCACGGCTTTATGCCTACTGTTGCTCAGTTAAAAAAGAGGAACCATATCAATAGGAGGTACCAGAAAGAGGATACTTTGACAATTTCACAGATTAGGACTTCGCTTCCCAGTCGATTACCTGTGGACATGTCAAATAGCTACCATGCTTATTTCTGTTTTTTGCTACTAGTTTCTTAAACCCTTCCAGCTACTAATTGTAAGCTTGACCACAAGGTTGTACTATGATAATTAATAATATTTGTGTATTTTTTTGTTAATCATGTATATGGTCGATATTTCATCTATATTTACACTGTGTGTACTAGCATGATCTTAAACTAGTGCGGTATACACAGATAGTCCGGATTTACATATTTGGGTTTCGACAGGGGTGGTATCAGAGTCATATTGACTATAGGACAAAGCCCTTGTTAGAGTGGTCGCCTTAGCCAAATTTTAAAATCTATTTTCTAAATCAAACTAACCAAATTGGATATTTAGTAATGTCTATATTCTCTTTCCCCTTTCTTAAAGTTCTTGCTCTTCGCCTTGTTCTAAAATATGTTTTTTTCCAAACCCTTAATCTAATTTCTTTCCCTTGCAATGCCTTAGATGTCTCAAGTTTCCTACAACTAGGCTAGAGGATGGTGAGAACTTCTCCGAGTTTTGTTGTGGAGTCATGGATTAAAACAAACACTTGTTTACATCACCAAGGATGAGAAATCAAATGGCCAATGTATTGGATGCATCATAGATTGTACTTCACCATAAGGATTGGTGGCAAAGTTCTACACCATAGTTTGAAGTGTGCCGGTGCTTATGGAAAGTAGTCCATCCAAGGAGCTATGCCCAAGGCCGTTCGACGTCTATGCAAGATGTACAAGATCAATATGTTCAAGCTTATTTGGAAGTTTACGAAGCAATATATGGCTACCTCCAGTGTAGCAGAGCAGGAGGGAGCCATGGAGGAACCTCAACTGCAGCTGCCAGTATCTCTACCTTCGCCAATGCCACCAAGTCCAGAGGAGAGGTGACGCATAGCAGGCAACCGTACGAAGTATATTCGGTGCTTCGTTTCAGCCGTAGCTGAAGAGCAGTCACTATATGTCCATAATTCAAGGGTGTTCTACAACATCTCGGAGGAAGAGTCAAGCGAGCCATATTTGGTAGAACCCGAGTGGGAACTCCTAGATTAGACCCTTGTATAGTCTAGAAAGTACGAGTAGAACGTTTTGGTTTTTATTTATAGTTGTTTGTGATGTGAGCTATAGTCTTGCCCTTAAAAGCATTATGTTGCAGTCATGTCAAAACTTTTATTTGAGTAATTTAATTGCTTCTTTTGTTAGCCTCTTGTCTAAGTATTTGCTTAGTTCAGGTTGCCATTAAAGATCCTCTTAGACGAGTTTACCCCTTAGCTATGCTTTTCCCTCTTATCGTTAAAGCCTAGTAAAGTCAGTTCTTAGTAGTTGTCATTCTTTTTCAGAGCAGTAAAAGATGGTTGATACCCAGAACTCAGCTGAGGTCACGGTCAGATGAATTTGGATTCAGCAAGCAGCAATATAAATCCATCAACTCAGGGATCGCAAGCAGCCCCAATGGGAATTGATCCAGTCCTAAGTTAGTTCATGGTAGCCTAGACTCAATTAATGAACACTACGAAGCAGAACATGAATGCATTGATGAATCAGCAGAATCAGGAAGCAGTTGCACCTCAGTCAACTTGTCAACAATCAAAATCTGTAGAATTCATGAGGACAAGACTGCCTACCTATTCCTGGTCTTCCAAGCCCTTGGAAGTGCATGATTGGATTCATTCAGTGGAAAAGATGCTAAACCTCTCTTAGTGAACCGATAAAAAGGAAGTGTTGTACGCCTCCCATTAGCTTGAGGGAGCTACCGCAGAGTAGTGGGAGAACTACTATGCTCTCATGAGGACCAGGACAGTATCACTTGGGCAGAGTTCACAGCAGCGTTTTGTCATGTCTATATCTTGGATGGGGTGATCAAAATGAAGAGGAAAGAATTTCGTGAATTGTAGTAGAAGAATATGTTAGTGAGTGAGTATCTCAACAGGTTCACTTAGCTAGCTTGCTATGCACCGGAGGATGTTGCCACAGATGACACCCGTTAGAAGCACGGGCAATGATTATACCAGTTTTTAGAACATGGTGGACAAAGCAATGCTCATTGACAAAAGCCACCGTGAGATAGAAGAGTCTCACAAGAGGAAGATGATATAACAAGGATCTCAGCTGCATCAGTCCCAGAAGGTTCATTTAAGCACTTACCAACTAGCTCGTGTGCCACAACAGTCAGGATTCAGAACTCCTACACCAGCAACTTGATAGTTTTAGTCTGGACCATGTCATATTGGTACAAGTAATCAGCAACAAAAGAATGCCAACCCTACAGTATCAGTCACCTATTACAATTATCATGAGTAAGATCACTATGCCAGCAAGTGCCCTTAAAAGTAAACCCCGACGCCAGTCCATTTCAATCTGGGAGCCACACTAGATCGGACCCCTATTTCAAGATCATGACGTGGAGCACCCCAAGTGTCAGCTAGGCCAGTCAAGCGTCGCCATCAGTTATGCAAGGATAAGCGAACCATGTCACCACAGAGGAGGCACAAGCAGTGCCAGAGGTTGTGATTGGTAAGTTCCTAGTTAGTTCAGTTCCCACTATAATTTTGTTTGATTCTAGAGCTTCGCATTTGTTTAATTCTCGGAGTTTTGCCTTAAGCAACATTTGAAAACTATTGTTCTTGGATCTGTTCTCTTGGTTTAATCCTGGGCTTTGAGTTGAGTATAAACCTAGGTTGTCTTGGAGTCAAGATAGCCATTCAAGGAGTGAAGTTCTTCGCCAATCTTGTCATGTTGGATATCCAATCTTTAGATGTGATTTTAAAAATAGATTGGCTTAAGAAACATCAAGTAGTATTGGATTATGGAAGCAGAGTTGTTGCCTTAACCAATTCAAATGGGAGCAAAGTGAAATTTGAAGCCAGCATGAATCAACCAAAGAAGGTTATAGTTTGCTAGAGTAAATGGATTTTATTAGAGGATGTGCTAGTTTTCATAGAGTATCCCGATGTATTTTTGGATGATCTTCCCAGAATGCCACCTTACCGAGGAGTTGAATTTTCAATTGAGCTAGTACTTGGTACTTCACCGAGTTCCAAGAGACCGTACCGGATACCTGCTAATGAGTTGGCAAAGTTGAAGAAGCAAATACAAGAGTTGTTGGACAAGGGTTATGTCAGACCTAGTTCATTTCCGTGGGGAGCATTAGTGTTGTTTATCAAGAAGAAGGATGGTTGTCAGTATATGTGTGTGGATTATCGAGCACTCATTGAGGTCACTATCAAGAATAAGTATCCTTTGCCCAGGATTGATGTCTTGTTTGATCAGCTTAAAGGAGTTGGAGTTTTCTCCTAGATTGACTTGATGTTAGGATATCATCAGATGAAGATTCGTCAGGAGGATATACCTAAGACAACATTCACAACTCGTTATGATCTGTACGAGTTCACAGTAATGTCTTTTGGTTTAACTAATGCCTCAACTTATTTCATGTACCTAATTAATAATATGTTCATAGAGTATTTGGACAAGTTTGTCACCATGTTCATTGATGACATATTGATTTACTCTAAGGATGAGAAGGAGGATGAGGAGTATTTGAGGTTAGTATTATAAAAGCTAAGAGAGCATAAACTATATACCAAGTTCAAAAAGTGTGAGTTCTAGATGAAGGAATTTGCTTTCCTAAGCCAGATCATGTCAACAGGGAGAGTTGTAGTTGCCATCAGAAAATGAAGGATGTGCTAGATTGGAAGTCACTGTTGTTAGTGATGCAAATCAGAAGTTTTCTTCAAATGGTAGATTATAATTGTCATTTCATTGAAGTTTTTTCTAGCATAGTAAGGCCGCTTACGTAGTTATTAAAGAAAGAAAAGAAATTTGTTTGGACGCCAGAATGTGAGAAGAGTTTTTAGAAGGTGAAGGTGTGTTTGACTATAGCCCCAATGCTAGTATTGCGAGACATTAACGAGGATTTTGAGATATTTTGTGATGCTTGCCGCAAAGGGTTGGGGTATATATTGATTCAAGATAAAAGAGTGGTAGCTTATGCTTCACATTAGTTGAGGGTACATGAAGAGAATTATCCTACATATAATTTGGAGCTAGCAGCCGTAGTGTATACCTTAAAAATTTGGCATCATTATCTCATAGGTAATTGTTGTGAGATCTACATGGATCATAAGAGTTTGAAGTATATTTTTACTTAAGCTGATCTTAATCTCAGGCAAAGAAGGTGATTGGAATTGATAAAAGACTATAATATTGGGATTCATTATCATCTAGAAAAGGTCAATGTGGTAGCGGATGCTTTGAACAGAAAGGTTTATTGCAATATAACGATGATCAATGAAAGCCAGCTAGCTTTACATGAGGAATTTTAGAAGCTTAGCCTAGATTTGGTTGAGGAAGGATTCCTAGTCATGATGGAGTTGCAGCCAACTTTAGATGGTCAGATTCATCAAGTTTAGGCAGAGGATGAAAATATTCAGTAGATCAAGACTAATATGAGTAAGGGTAAAACATCACGATTTACAGAGGATAACAAAAGAACCTTGTGGTTTAAGGAGCGTTTGTGCATGCCAAATAAAAAGGAGTTGAAGGAGTTGTTACTCAAAGAAGTTCATGAGTCGTTGTATTCGATTCATCCGGATAGTACCAAGATGTATAAGGATATCAAGGATAAATATTATTGGCCAAGTATGAAGTGTGAAATAACAGAATATGTTGCACTATGTGATGTGTGCTAAAGAGTAAAAGCTAAACATCAAAGGCTAGTAGGATTGCTAAAACCGCTGAGGATTCCCAAGTAAAAGTGGAAAGAAGTTGGATGGACTTTATTACAAGATTGCCTAAGACCAAGGAAGGTTTTGATTCAATTTGGGTAATCGTGGATGTCTAATAAAGGTTGCTCATTTTATTTCGATCAAGACAATCTATACAGGTGACAAGTTGGTAGAGCTATATATTTCAAGAATTGTGAGTCTACAAGGAGTGCCCAAAAAGATAGTATCGGATCGTGGATCATAGTTTACTTTATAATTTTGGGGAAGTTTCTATGAAGCTATGAGTATTCATTTGAATTTTAGTACGTGTCATCCCCAGACCGATGGTCAAACTGAGCATCTGAATTAGATTCGTGAGGGTATGCTAAGAGCTTGTGTGTTAGATCACAGAGCCAAGTGTGATAGTTGTTTGTCTTTTGTAGAGTTCTCCTACAACAATAGTTACCAGGCCAGTTTGCAAATGTCACCATTTGAAGCCCTGTATGGTAGAAAATGTAGAACCCCTCTCAATTGAAAAGAGATGGGGGAAAGTCAAGTCTTTGGGCCAGATTGTTTAAAAGAGGTTGGGGAAAAGGTTCATTTAATTTAGGAGGGATTAAAAACTGCTCAGACCAGACAGAAAAGCTATGTGGATACACATTGTTGGGAGTTGAGCTTTGAGCCAGATGATTATGTGTATCTCAGGATTATGCCATTCAAATATGTTAAGAGGTTTCAAATAAAAGGAAGCTTGCACCAATGTATGTTGGACTATTAAGTATACTAAAGCCTAGAGGCGAGGTTGTCTACCAGTTGGAGCTACCTACGACCTTCAAAGGGATACATGACATCTTCCATGTGTCTCAACTAAAGAAGTGTTTACGAGTACCAGAGGAGGCAGTGCTACCAGAAACTCTTGATCTTTAGAAGGATCTGTCTTACAAGGAGAACCTCATCAGAATCTTGAAAGTGTTAGAGTGTGTGACCTAAAGCAAGGTCATCCATTTTTGCAAGGTTTAGTGGAGCAACCATTCTGTTGAGACCCAACTATGTAAATTCGGACTCTCTGTGTATACCGCATTAGTCCAAAATCACGCTAGTACATATAGTGTAAACATATATAAAATATCAACCCTATGCATGATTAACAAAGAAAAAGACTCAAATATTAATAATTATCAGTGTACAACCTTATAGCCAAACTTACAAATATTAACCTGAAGGGCTTAAGAAACTACCAGTGAAAAACAAAAATAAGCGCAATAGCCATTCGACATGCCCACTGTACCCACACGATGTGATTATCCCCACATTAAAGAAAATAATAACAAAGCTTTTACAATGTTCAACCTTAATTCCGCCCGCTAAGGTTTCGTCGTTGAGTAGGTTAACCGCCTAGTTGATAATTACCCCTCTCTTGCACCTCATAGAAATTAGCAACTATGTTCAACTCAATGACAAAATTAGAATTAAAATATTACAAATTAATTAGCTAGATCTATCCCATACTAGACATGTGGTTTGTGTGGTAAGACTTAGATTAATAGCGCACAAATTTAAGTCCTTAGACATTACCCAAGCGAGACTTCTACATCTCTCGAAGTGCTAATCACACTTTCCTTTTACTGCACGACCACTCGCCTAAGTAAAAATAAATTTTGTATAACAACACCAATATCATGGCACACAAATTTTATAACTGCGGCACCAACCACGATTTAATATCTCATTAAGTCAAATTACTTATTTGATCACATGTTATGATGAACCCAATGAGACTATAAGCATGGCTAAGCAAATTAATCATACAATCTATGGTGACAATGGTATCATGATATTCAAATTATCAAGGGAGGGATTAATCGATTGGGACAGTAACTACCAAGTATAAAGGTTCGTAATAAATTAGCAATACATGATAATTTAAAATAAAATAAATAAACAGTAGATTTAAAATTAGATTCAGCATGATCAAAGGATATGACTTGACTTGGCCTTGCTCAGTTATGAATACTTGATCTTTTGGTTGTACTTCCGCTCCTTCGAAGACGCGATCTAACGAGAGAGAAAAAGATTGAGCCACAAAATAAAATAAAAATAAAATCTAAAAACTTCAAAATTTGAACCAAAAGGTAGAGCTCAATTTTAGATGAATTTAGAAAAAAGAATAAGGTCAATCAGAGTTAAGACAGAAGAGAATGTGCTCATGGAAAATCTTATCTAAAGAAAATACTGAAAATTTAAAAATTCTACTGTGCTGTGGACTCGGTGGATGAAAAGACTAGTCTACGGTGGACTCAACTCATGAAACAGTGCATGCGGCTGGGCTGGATGATGTGGCTATTGACTAAGCGTCTAGGGTTGACGTGGTGGCTGACATGGCTCTAACACGTGGCATACTGACGTGGCACTAATGTGGTTGAGACGTGGTTGGCACAACATGGTTGACATGTGGTGACCATATAGGATTAGGGCTGAGGTGGCAACTAGCATGGACAACTGACTCGGCTGGGCTAGCGACGATTGGACGGTCTGAACGATGAAGACGATCGGGCGACCGAGGAGTGAGGATGTTCATACGGTCCAAAGATCGGGCAGCTGAGGACTAACAACGATCAAATTGTCCAAATGATAATAATGATTGGACGGTCCAATGACAATCGAACGGTCTGTAGGCGTGAAGACGTTTGGACGGTCTAAACGGTGATGACACGCGTCGTTCAGTGGTTAGCTGCAGGAGGCGAAGCAACGGACGACCGAACGAGTGAGGTGCGACGGTGTGGCAGCTGTGCACATGAACCAAGGTGGTGGTGTGGCTGATCTAAATGGTGAGAGCAGCAGACAGGCGAGACGAGGTTCAGTCGGAGAGGAAACTCACTGGCGGCGCCTTGGTGGATGGTAGCGACAGCTGAGATCTCCGGCGTGAGATCGATGGCGTGGCCGAAGGCAAAAACAAAGGTAGTGACAACTGGGATTGAGGTTGTAGAACGCGAAGGAGGTGGCACTATTTATGGCACGATCGACGAGGAGGCTGAGTAGAAGACCAGGCGGAGTCCCGTGCGGGCACGGATGCCTAGGAATCCAGATCGAAAACGAGAAGTAGCGATGGGAAGAAGATGAATTTTTTAATTTCAGAAATTGGCAAAAAAAATAAAATAAGGTCTAGAAAAGAGCAAATAAATCTGAAAAATCCACAGAAAATTTTAGAAAATTTCTTAAGACACAAGGAACCCAAATAAAATATTTTTAGCATATGTTAAAGTTTATTTTATGCATATTAAATCCTTTTAATTATTAAAAATTTAATTTAAGCTTGAATTAAATCTATAAAAATGCAAATGATGAATTTTATTTTAAAATGCTACAAATAATACTGAAAATCAGGATGTTGTAAATCTCTCCCCTTTAAGCGGGATCTCGACCCTGAGATCTAGACTCACTAGGAGAATAGGTTCAGAAACTCTACTTTGGGGTCCTCCTTGCACTCCCAGGTGGTCTACTCCTCGGAATGGTTGCTCCACTAAACTTTGCAAAAGTGGATGACTCTGCTCCTTGTCGCACGCTCTGACACTTCCATGATTTTGACAGGGTGCTCCTTGTAAGATAGATCCACCTAAAGATCAACAGCTTCAATTGGCATAGCTTCGTCTGGCACACGCAGACACTTCTTTAGCTAAGACATATGGAAGACATCATGTATCCTATTGAAGGACGCAGACAGCTCCAACTAATAAGCAACTTCTACTCTGCGCTTCAAAATCTTGAACAACCCCGTATACTTTTGTGCAAGCTTTCCTTTCATCTGAAACTTCTTGATACCTTTGAATGTCGTATCCTGAGATATACATAATCATCTTTCTCGAAGCTCAACTCTCGACGATGAGTATCTACATAGCTTTTCTGTCTGGCCTGAGCAGTTCTTTACCTTTGCTGGATTAGTCAAATCCTTAGCTTCTTTTAAATAATCTAGCCTAAAGACTTGACCTTCCCCAATCTCTTTCTAATTGAGAGGGGCTCTGCATTTTCTACCATACAAATCTTCAAACGGTGACATATGCAAGCTGGTCTGGTAACTGTTATTGTACAAAAACTCTGCGAAGGACAAACAACTCTTACTTGGCTCGATGATCTAGCACACATACTAATGTGACGGTGGCCCGATCTTCCGAAAGGTACTGATAAGTCGATTGTGGAGAACACGACGTTGATGATCCAAAGGCTCTGACTAAAACAGATCGAACCCCTCATAATCACTACACTACTGCTCCGATGGTTATCAACCGTACCGAATGCGGTTGACCTCGTCAAGAAGGCTATCTCTTGCAAGCGAATCGAGAACACAAGTAAGAGAGTAAAAGATGCAATCTGAAATTATATTGCAAATAAAGATTAAGTTCACAAGTTGGGGTTCCTCAATCGGACGTGTGCTGAAACTGCTAAGAAGAATAATCTCTTAAGAAAAACCAAAGGAAAACTAAAGGGGTGCGACCTCCTTAAATAGAGAAGGGGTAAGCCGCACTTATCTAATGAAAAGGGTGTGGTATTATTCATGGGTACTATTCACGTGAACAGTACGATCGTGGTACTGTTCACGTGAACAGTACCGACCCATGAACAGTGCCGGCCCAAATAGCTTATGTGGTGATACAGGGCCCTCGGCCCAAAAAGATGGCGCAGCACCAAGTAAAGGGGTGGCCGAAGCTCTTTGAGTTGAAAGGCCATAAGTTCTTCATCTCCTTTAGCCATTGTTATTGCCTTCTCCTTCTCTGATGCATATCATCAACTCTTTGCTGTCCCGTCCTAGATTCCTAAGCACAAGCAAATCATTTCCATTAGGCAGCATCATAGAGTTCTTAAGTGATACACTTAGCCGTAGAAACAAATTTACCTGATAATTTAGTTGACGAGCACGTGCCGACTAATTGGACCGTGGACATCATTCAAGGTAGTAGCAAGAGGAGTGATCATATCAGTCGAAGTGATGTCTTCATCATCCTCCCATTCTTGAATTGGAGTCGTCCTCGACTCAAGCTCATCCTCCGCGCTGAATAATGGTTGTAGATCTGCAATGTTAAAGGTGGGGCTAACCCCAAAATCTGCAGGCAAGTCTAACTTATATGCATTATCATTAATGCGTTCAAGCACATTAAAAGGACCATCTGCACGAGGTATGAGTTTAGACTTTCTCAATTAAGGGAATCAGTCTTTACGCAAGTGTAACCACACAAGATCACCAGGCTCAAAAGTAACATGCTTGTGTCTTTGACTACCGGCAACTTTATATTTAGCATTCATAAGCTCAATGTTCTCTTTAGTTGTCTCATTCATCTTAAGTATCAAATCAGCATGTTGTTGAGCATCAAGATTTACCTTCTCCGAAGCGGGAAGAGGCAACAAGTCGATAGGTGCACAAGGGATGAAGCAATCTCAAAAGGGCACACCTTTGTGGTAGAATACAGCAAGCGATTATAAGCAAATTCCACATGAGGCAAGGTTCTATTGACTTTCTCAGTTTGTCCATCAGTTTAGGGATGACAAGTAGTGAAAAATAACAACTCTCCAATTTAGCCCACAAGGTTCTCAAAAAATGACTAAGAAATTTAGCATCACGATCTGAAACTATCGTATTCGGAATACCATGCAAGCGAACAATTTCCTTAAAGAACAAATCAGCAACATTTATAGCATCAACACTTTTATTACATGGTATAAAATGAGACATCTTAGAAAATCTATCCATGATAACAAAAATACTATCCCTCCCCTTCTTTGTCCTAGGCAGACATAAAACAAAGCCTATAGAAATATCTTCCCAAGGTGTACTTGGCACAGGAAGAGGTATGTATAAACCATGAGGATTGAGTCGTGACTTAGCTTTATGGCACATGGTGCAGCGGGCAATGAAGCGTTCGATATCGCGCCTCATCTTTGGCCAATAAAAGTGGTGGGTCAGAATGTCCTTGGTCTTCTTTATGTCGAAGTGTCCTATTAATCCTCCTCCATACGCCTCCTGTAACAACAAAAAACGAACGGAGCTAGCTGGAATGCATAAATTGTTAGCACGGTACAAGAAACCGTCATACACCACAAATTTATTCCAACCCTTTCCCTTCTTACAATTGAGCAACACATCTTTAAAAACAGCATCATGCATATATTGCTCTTTTATTGTCTCTAATCCAAAGATTTTGAGGTCAAGTTGTGAAAGCATGGTATATCTCCTAGACATTGCATCAGCTATTATATTTTCTTTGCCCTTTTTATGTTTAATGACATAAGGGAAGGACTCAATAAACTCAACCCACTTACCATGTTTACGGTTCAGATTGGTTTGACTTCGAATATGCTTCAAAGATTCATGACCAGAATGTATTACGAACTCTTTGGGCCATAAATAATATTGCCATGTTTTCAAAGTTCAAACTAGACCCTCTTAATTTTTCACTAAAGTAAGTAACAGGTTTTCCTTCTTGAATTAACACACCACCAAGACCTATGCCACTAGCGTCACATTCTAATTCAAAAGTCTTACAAAAATCAGGGAGTTAAAGCAAAGGGGCGTGTGTCAACTTATCTTTGAAAGCATCGAAAGCATGTTGTTGCATGGTGCCCCAAGTAAAAGGAACACCCTTCTTTGTAAGCTTATTTAACGGTGCAGCAATGGTGCTAAAATCCCGAACAAAACGCCGTTAGAAGCCAGCGAGCCTGAAAAAACCCCGCACTTATGTGACCGTTTTAGGAGGCGGTCAACTCTGGATAGCGACGATCTTGGCCGGATCAATTTCAATGCCCTGTGGAGTAACAACATAGCCAAGAAACGATACTCGATCGGTGCAAAAGGTGCACTTCTCAAGGTTACCAAACAAACGTGCATCTCGTAAAGCCTTAAAAACAGTACGTAAGTGATTCAGGTGTTTTTCATATGATTTGCTATATATCAGAATATCATCAAAATAAACCACCACAAATTTTCTAATGAAAACACACAATACCTCATCCATCAAACACATGAAAGTGCTAGGTGCATTAGTTAAAGCAAAAGGCATCACCAACCACTCATATAGCTTGAATTTAGTTTTAAACGCCATTTTTTACTCATCTCCTAATTTCATTCTAATCTGGTGGTACCCGCTACGCAAGTCAATCTTTGTGAAAATAATAGAACCACTCAACTCATCTAGCATGTCGTCCAACCTAGGAATAGGATGACGATACCGTATTGTGATATTATTAATGGCCCTACAATCAACACACATACGCCAACTACCATCTTTCTTAGGAACCAAAAGAACAGGAACAACACAAGGACTCAGGCTTTCTCGTACATACCCTCGGTCCAAAAGATCTTGAACTTGTCGTTGAATTTCCTTAGTCTCCTCCGGATTGGTTCTATATGCCGTACGGTTTGGCAAAGTCACTCCCGGAATTAAGTCAATTTGGTGTTCAATCCCTCTAATAGGTGGCAATCCCGGGGGTAGTTCAGCTGAAAATACATCCTCATATTCCTGCAAAAGGTTAATAACAGTAGACGGCAAAGAACTAGATATATCATCAATTGAAAGTAAATCATTTTTGCATATCAAAGCATAGCATGGCATATCATCGTCGATAATTTCAGCAATATCAGATTTGGTTGCAAGCATGACGCAACCCTTTAATTTAATTCCCTTAGTCCTAGAACTAGGTGCCAACTTCTCTTTCTTGGGCGAAAAAAATATTCTTTACTACTTGCTGAATTTCATATTCATGTTCATGTTCATGTTCTGTCCTCTCATTTGCAGCTATCTCTTTTTCACATTGCACAATTTCAGCAGGGGTTAAAGGTAGTAAAATTATTTTCTTTCCTTTGTGCATTTGAGAATACTTATTACTTCTACCATGATGAGTTGCGTCGGTATCGAATTCCCATGGATGACCTAATAAAAGTGAGCAAGCTTGCATAGACACTACGTTGAAATTAGCTACATCATGATAGGAACTAATGGAAAAATGCACTCTCGCAAATTGTGTTACTTTCACCTTTCCGCTGTTGTTGAATCACTGAATGTGGTATGGATGAGGATGTGCACGTGTGGTCAAGCCAAGCTTCTTGACCAAATCTAAACTCACCAAGTTATTACAACTCCCACCATCAATTATGACACGAACACAACATTCCTTGACGATGAGGAACATCTGAAACAAATTATGGCGTTGTAACTTCTCCGCTTGCTGTCTTTGAGTGCTCAACACTCGCTGCATAATTATGGTCCTATAATTCTCCGTAGCAGCGGTACCTAAAATTTTCTCTCCTTCGCTATGTTCCTCTGGATCATCATCTTTACCTGAATGGTTAGCTGCAAGAGCATATTCATCCTCAACATCACTAGCACTTATATATCCACCGTCTTCTGTCGCAATGTACGCTCGCTGGATTGGGTAATTTTTCATGACGTGTCCCATCCCTTTACAACGGTGGCATATAATCCCCGTCGTACAATTCGTGGAAGCAACCAATGAAGAGCTCTGCGCTGGTGCCTACACACTAGTGGATTTACTCATCTCGGGTGCGTGTGACAGTGGTGACGGTGTTGCTGAACGTGCCCTACTCACAGAGGGAGCAGCAGACCGGAAAGCAGGAGGTGGAGGTATCTTGGATTGCCCCGACGTCGATCTCGATGTAGATCTACTTCCAAAGTTGCTCCTATTCCATTGTTGTCATCCCTGCAATTTTTTTCTGCCAAACAAGCAAGCTGGAACAACCTATTGATATCGTTATACTCTTTGTAATCAACTATGTCCTGAATTTCACACCTTAAGCCCCCATAAAAATGAGCCATCTTATCCTCCTCATCCTCGACAACATTACAATATAGCATGCCTATTTGTAACGCTTGGTAATATTCTTCGACAGATCTATTACCTTTGTCGAAGCGCTACAATTTCTTAAGCATATCACATTTGAAAGAAGGAGGAACAAATCTAGCACGTATATCTACCTTCAATCTATCCCATGTATCAGGTGTTAAGCCAAAATTAACTACTTGATTCCACCAAATGATAGCAAAATCTTTAAATTCACTAGTAGCTTGTCTGACCCTATGTACTTCAGGAACTAAATGGGCCTTAAATTTTTATTCAACTGTCATCTCTCAATCTAGATAAATTTTAGCATCATAAACACCCGCAAAAGATGGTATGGTAAATTTAATTTTAGCAAATGGGTCATCATTAGCACGAGCATTGTGGTACTGAAAATCATTATCTTCCATACCGTGAGAGTTGCATTGTAGGCGATGGCGTAAATATGCATCTTGAGTGTCACGATTTCGTCTCTCATTATCATCTCCCATCTCAAGATCTTAGGCTGCATCATGTTCATACTCGCATCCATTGTTTGGTGGCCGATTCACTATTCTTTCAAGGCGTGTAGTGAGTACTACAATACTCTCATTGATGGAGCGCTGCAATGTATCTGTCGTAGCTTGAAGCTTCCTATCGATGTCCTCATTAATGAGCTCTCCCTTTACAACACATTCTTGCGCATCAGACGACTCACCTGCTATGGTTAGTAGAAAACAAAAGACAGCACAAAGATATTATCCCTATCAACTGCTAGGTGATGGAAAGGTGGAATCACACACTCTCAAGCGTCTTACCACACTCTTACAAGTGTTCTTACCAAAGAAAACAGTAGATGGTACAGCCAGTGGTTGGTTCGTGGTACCGTGTTGAGCGTGGGTATGATCGCAAGAGGGGAACTGTTCTGATCAAGAGTAGGTGGAGCTTAGAAGGCACAATATGATAGCAAAAAGAATCAACAATAATCAGTTTAGTAAATGCAAGTTGAAAGATTATTCAAAATACTCGTCAAATGTTGCTAATCCTAGTCTAATCACAGCTAGCCAATCAAGCCCTGTGCAAGGAAGTGTATGTACATACACGCAACGATCAATGCGACTCAATGCAAACAAAGGACTGAGCTAAAGGAAACAATCGAAAAATATTACCTTGTTTGCACCAAGTATACGGAGAGACGCTAGCCAATTGCAAAAAATATGAATTTAAAGGCCTCAGATTGCTCAAAGAAATTAAATACTCCAACTGAATTTATATAATAAAATACTCACCCAAGTTCGGCCCCCTTTTTTTAACCTACTAATGACTCAAAAGATTCAAATTCTTATTCTAAGTCTAATGAGGTATATGAGTGACAATCTCTCTTTTTTTTGTCAGCCAAATGAGTGATGTATGTCCCAAAAATAAATACTCAGTCGAAATAAATAATTTTGGAGCAGCCCAAATGCAATTATCAAAGACTAGTCTCAAAGGATCAAAAAGATTTAAGTGAAGCTTTCAACAGACGCGTGAAAGTTCAAACAGCAAACTTTCGAATGATCCGAGCGTCACCACCCGCTTCAGACGGTTCGATTAGAATCAAACGGCGCAGCTGGGGGTGAGCACGTCAGGCTGTCCAAATGTCTCGCGCGGCCTCGGACGGCCCGATCGGAATCAGACGGTGCGGCTATGGGTGAGCGCATCGGTCGGTCCGAACGTCTCGCGTGGCTTTGGACGGTTCGATCGGAATCAGACGGTGCGGCGGTGGGTGAGCGCATTGGATGGTCCGAATGTCTTGCGCGGCTTCGGATGGTCCGATCGGAATCAGACGGTGCGGCGGTGGTGAGCGTGTCGGACAATCTGAACGTCTCGCGTGGCTTCAGACGGTCCAATCAGAATCAGATGGCGCGGTTGTGGGCGAGCGTGTTGGTCGGTCTGAACGTCTCGTGTGGCTTCGGATGGTCCGATCGGGATCGGTTGGCCCGATCGTGCAGCGGGGGACTTCGGACGGTCCGAAAGTTTCCAAGATGGTTTCGAGCGGCCGAATTAAGCAAGGTAAAGGAAGCCCAGATGTGTTTGGATCTGATATATTTCCAAGGTGCGCAAAAGATCTTTCGTGGACAGCCAAAATAAGAGTTCAAATAGTAAATTGAATCTATTTTTTTATGCTAATTCAAATTCAAACTCTCCACATTTGACTGCATTCCCATTTCTTGTCCTTCTCTCCTCTTTTCTTCTCTTCCTCAAGTGGGCCCAGCTCCTTTTCTTCTCCCATTTTTTCTTTGGCAGCTAGCCCCTCCTTCATTCTCCATCTCTCCCTGTTTCTCTGCTCTGACAGCCCATGCAAGTCATGCCACACCCCCACGTTGTGCATGTCACACGCATGGCTACCTGAGCCCGGTCACGACGCTCGCGTCACCTCGCTATCACCCCTAATCGGCGCCATGCCTTGTGCATGCCTGCTCCCATGCCCTACCGGCCACGTAGCCCATGCCGCCCACTGGAGCCATGCCCTCGCCATGCCCGGCCACGCCACCACCACAATGACGTCCAGGCCAACTCCCACGCCATGTGCACAGACCAACATCGTCGGCTATGCCGTAGTCCATTCGGGGTCCTGTGCTTTGGACAACAATAGCAGCCTCACTTTCTCTCCTCCAGGTTATAAATGGCCCCTGTCTCACTATTCCTCCCCTGTGCCTCCCCCTCCTTTTCCCTTCTTCCACCCGAGCCTATGCGCCAGCCACCGTGACCCCCCTCCGATGTTCCTAGCAATCCAACGATTTCCCCCCAATTCCCCTCATGTCACACCATGTTTCGGCCACCGCCACCCCCACCTTGGGTTTTTAGATTGTTGCTTGATGCATCATCCTTTTTCCTTGGTGTAGACGGAAGGAAGAGAAACTGCACAGGAATGGGTTAACACTTAAAGAAGACAAAAGGGAAGAGAGAAACCTTTTTCTTCTGGATAGGTCATAGGCCTTCAAATGCTTGCTCTTTGACATTGTCATCTTCACATCTTCGTAAAATGGAATTGTTGCACCATTTACTAGACTCCTGGTGATCACAATTCTCTATCTATAGGTGGCCTTTAATAGCCTATATCCGTTGGGATAGATGACCTTGGGGATATTGGTATGGCAATTAGTACACCTACATTGTGGTCTTTTTGTCCTTATTAGAGTATCAATTTTTTCTTTTTGCTAAACATGGTAATTTAAACTCTCGGTAACTTGAAATCATCACCACCATAAGATTCATGGCTTTGTTAATCTTCTTGTACTAGTCTAATTAATCTTACCATCAATTGTTGCACTTCTAAAAGTAATTAGACATCATAGTGGTACCTTCAAAAGTAATTATACATCATAGTGGTTTTTTGACATCTCTGTGGATTCTTGCTACCCCCTTAAAATTAAATGACAATCGACACTAGTTGTTTTTTCTAGTTCCCGGCATGATGAGTCCTATGGCGATTTGAAGGCTTATATATTGTTTCTCGGCTGCCTTGGTCAGCAACAGGCTCATGGAGCAATCCTTGGGGCAATGGTCACCATTGCACCTAATTGATGAGGATTCGATCTTCGGGTCCTTCATGAAGGTAGGGAGATAGCAATGGCAAGATGGGAATTCGGGTCTAGGTCCTCGTGTGGGTCGAAGCTTCCAGTCGTTGTCTTCTTACTGATGTTGTTTTCTCTGAATATTGGAAGGTTGAGGGATCTTCACTTATCCTTGATTGTCTAGGTTCAGCTATCTGCCACTTTGGTTTTGTAGACCTGATGGGGTTTTTCAGCAAAAGGGCAAGATGGAACAACATGAGATATATGAAAGATTCGTGTGGATGAGGTGATCTAAACACATCTAAAATTTAAAAGAGCACACATAGAAGACTAGGGTGGCACACAAATCACATAAATTTTTGAAAGAAAACTTTTATCGTGACTGCAAAATAGAACACCTGAGGGCAATATGGTAGTACATAGGATCTAAGTAAAATCTTGCGATAGTGCAACATCTATGCGTGGGAACACACATAAGAGGGTGCAAGGTTCAACGTACACAGTCTGTTTAAAACGAGATTTTGAAGTAAGGGTAAGAAAGGAGAGATTTAATTCCCTTTTTAAGTCAACAAAAGGAGTAGGAAAGCATTCAGAGGTGATTTGATTGGCAGCAAAATTCACTCTTGTAGTTCCATTTTTTGGGAATGAGGCTTTGTGGCAAGAAGAGTTTTTTCTATAGTCTGTTTTGAAATACTGAACTTTGAAAGATCCATTTTTGATAATGTTTTTCCTGCAAAGGTATTCTAACATCTTTCAATATTCAATTGTTAATCATTGGGCTAATTTACTCCCATATCACTTCTATTTGCAGGCTTAGAATCCATCTCCTTGTTAATTTTGCTTCTACTTGTTGCTATATACCTAGGCTATCTTCCTTCATTGCTTAGTTATGGCATTACTGCTATCTAAAACTCCAAACAACGAGTGCTATCATTTATCTGATCCGCTGATCATATAACTTCGATTGTATTATCCACAGCTTCATTAATTGAATCAGGGTTATCTGATTCTTACATGAATCTCAATTTCCACCATAAATTTGTGAACTAAATCTTAAATCCTCTATTTGTCAACTATTAAACTCTACATTCTAATGAAAATCCAATATCTTTACTCTAAAGTCCACCAATATCATTTGTATCAAGGTTTCCTAATAATCCAATCTTTTCCTCTGTTTATGCATATTCATAATTTGTTAATCAGGTAATCAATCTTAGTCTTCACTATCTACCTCCAAACTAATTCATCATTATAATCATCCACCGAGAATAATGTTATTAGTCAAGTCTATAATCCAATGAAGGCACAGTGCAGCAATGGAGGGAGCAAGGGGACGAAGAAGGAGAGGGAGCGTAGGGGTTGGAGACGAGCCAATGGGTGTTATATATAGCCAAAGGGGGTGTTGTGGCTGCTCTATTTTCGGCGACCCGGGAATAGGACCTGGCATGGGAAACTATGCGGGGCTGGGCGCATGGCGTCAGTGCACGACTAAAAGTGGGGCATGGTGCAATGTGGGAGCAGGTGATGAGGTGACTCGACGAGGGCAGGGCATGGCACACGCAGGGGCATGGGCATGGCGGGGGTTTGGTGATGCAACGAGAGCAGGGCGTGGGCACAGAAGTGAGGGTGATATGTTGATGGGAGCAGGGTGTGATGTGATGTCGGACCATAGCCAAGCGTGGCGCAGACGCGGGCTGACACTAGAACAGGGGAGAAGAAGGGAGAGGGACATAGAAGGAGTGGGGAAAAAAGAGATAGCTGGGGGCCCACTTGGAAGAGAGAGGAAGAAAGGAGAGTAAATAGAAGAAAAAGGAACAACTACAATTTTGAAAATGGGGTTTTAACTTTGAATTCCTAATTTCAGGAGTTGATCTTGCATTTCAAATCTAGATTTCAACTTTGAGTTTTACATGATAAATGAATCCAGCATTCAAATTCTCAGTTCAATTAATTAGTTGAAATTTTAATATTTTGTTGCCTTTGCTTTTCTTTATTAAATAAATTTTCATTTTTTTATTTTTTTCAATTTAAAATTTTCAAAATAAAATCCCTATTCTTGAATCTTCACTTAAAACTAGGTCTTATTTTATGGAATTAATTTCAAATTTAGATTTAGTTTTGTTGGCTTAAATTTAAACCCATGTTTTTAGATTTTCTGAATCCTCGTTTCATTAATTTAGCTTTTCCATCCTTTTGTTAAACTGATTATTGTTGTACTTGGGAAAAATTTGCAATTATTAATTTGCATAACACACAATTTAGAGAAACCCAAATAAAATTCTAGGAGAAATTTAAAGGCCAGCAAAATGCACCAAAAAAATTTTAAATTCTTCACAATTTCGAGCATCTAAAGATTTTGGATGTTACACCAGTCCAGGGATCACACACATTATTAGATTGGCCATACAGGGATTGCATGTGTCATTTATTTGGATTGGCCATGTAGGGATTGAACGTGTCATTTCTTGAATAACTGTGCAGGGATTGCACAAGCTCTGGATGAGAGACCATGTGAAGGTATTCCCATGTTTGTGATGAGATATTGACAGTTGGTTTAGTGAGTTAGAGTTTGTTTTGGGTATTCTAGGGTTGAGTACCTTTATCTATGCTAATGTGGAATATACTATTTCGTGCGGTGCTATGTGATGGTTTGCCTGTCTGTGTGACTGCAGGACTTCGGAGATAGGTCATGGTGAGGCGAGGTGGACCGGGACTAGGCACAGGAGGTGTCCAGGTCCAGACGGTCAAAGATGCCGAAGATGATCGAGACTGCTGAGGTGGTTGCGAGTCCGGAGACGAGGAACCGGAGCTACCCGTGACGAACACGACGGGCGATACGAGTGGACCGGGACTAGACTCAGGGAGGAGTCGAGATTTAGACGGTCAAGGTATCGGATGAGAAAACTTCCAGGAAAGTGCTTGAGGGCAATTTGGTAATTTGACTCAAGCAAATGAGAGGAGTAGGTGATTTCCCTCCAAAGAATTCTGGTGGCTTGACCTTTGCCAAAAATGGATGAGAGGGTTGGAAGTGTGCAGTATGCCACTTCTTGAATTTCCAAGAGAAGGTGTGGCTTCTCTTTTTGGTCTCATGTGCAGGAGAGGAGAAGTGAGCTCATTTATCTTGGTCTGTACGTGTGGTGTGTGTCTCCGGTGTGAGCTATAGGATGGTGTTCTTGTGATAGAGCTCAAGTGTGTGTGTGGAGGAGAGTGAGCCTGGATAGTGCTTGAGCTAGTACTCCAGTGCGGGTGTTCTTCCTTCTTGGCTCCTATGAGCATGTGCTCTAAGCTCAAGGGGTAGTGTGTCCCCTGCGTGTGTTCTTGTGTTTGAGAGAGGGAGAGAATGAATTGAGAATCCATGTAATCATTCCTCTTGTTCTAATGTCCATGCGTATCGGGACTCCTCTGTAATCCCTTTGTTGGAATGAAATCTCTGAATATTTTCTCCCAAGCTCCTATGTTCTTGGATGCCCTCTGTGCTGATTTCTTATTGCTTCTTGCTGGTGAGGTGCAAAATGGGTTGCTCAGTGATGGGAATAGGTCTCAAGATCACTTGAATGAATTTTCCCAAGAGCTAAGTGAAGGAATCAAAGTTTTACTTTTTTTTAGCCTCTCTGTTCTTCACTTTGTGTTTATAGGGTTTTGGTGAAATTCGTGTTTCCTTTCTTCAGATGGCGTGAAACTGGGCATGTTGTGTCCATGGGCTATTAAGTAGCTATCCTCAAAGTCTCATGGCCAGAGGATCAAAGATTGGGGAGTAATTTGGATTCCTGCCTCTGTTTGATCTTCCTCTGAAAATTTCAGAATTTTAGCTTCCCAGGCCCTTTGGCTGCACTTTCAACTCCCAGGGGACCTCATTGATATGTAGTTCAAGCTTTTGATCCTTTTGGGCTGAAAAGAGAAGGGATTGCACTTCAATTCTTTAGTTTTCAGAATGCAGCTGTATTTACTGTTCAGTAGTCTGTTCGGAATTTATTCCCTGCTGCCCTGATTTTCGACCAAGGTATTGATGCTGAGCTGCTGCAGTTTGTAGCCGAGTGTTTTGATTATTTGCTGTCTTGATTGGTTCGGCCCCAGCAGTATACGGCAGCAGGCATCTCATTGGTGCAGGTTCGGTTCTTCAAGTGTACTCTTTCGGCTGCGGTCAGTTAATTCCTTAGGCAGTACACATTCGGTTGCAGTCTTTGGCTCTTTAGTTCTCTGCGGGCAGCTAGTAGCAGCCGAATAGAATAATTCTCGATTAACTTGGTGTTGGCGATGGTGCGCTCTTCGTGAGGTTCGCCATTCTTTGTAATTATTTTCGATTCTTCTTCTTTGTGATTGCTTTATTTCTTTGTTGTAATTGCCGTGCTGCTGCTGTAATTGTTATTCGGCTGCAGCAAAAAGAGGGGCAGCAGCAGCATATGTGTCAGTGATTTTCTAGTTGGGGTTAGTAGAAAGGAACCGTGAGGCCTGTGAGCAGTGAAGTATGGAGGTGCAGAAAATAAAGTTGTGCTGATCGGCTGTGTGTGTGGGAAAAGTATAAGTGCAGCCTCTCCTGTCTGCCGAATGTTTTTATTTTTCTTTGATGGAACGAAGGTGCAGGTGAATGGGTGTTCGGTTTGGGTGAGTAGAGTAAGGAATTGAGAAGTAGCAGCTGCATGTTCTTCTTGCCTTCGGGCAGCAAGCTGAGTAGGGTGTTTGGCTATGAAGTGTTGGACTTGTTCTCAGATTTGTGCCAACCCTTGATTCTTCCTTCTTAGTCTGCATTTCTGTAAGTACTCAGCCTAGTAGCTGTTTTAGTTTTCTTGTCACTGCTCCTTTAAACAGCTACTATCTGTTCTTTGCTTTTGTGCTCTATCTGTCAGTCTTTTCAGCAGCTAGGTTATCACTGTTGAATTTAATTCTAGTTACTGTGCAGATTGGTAGTTCTTAGCTCGTTTTGTAATTCTTCGTTCAAGAAATTCAGAACTTTGTTTCATTTAGGGTGTAATGTCTAATTGCAATTTCCAGAGAGGCTAATCAATTTCTTTGTAGCTTTCATAGCTATCGGAGAGTTGTGAATTTTTGTGGATACTTTGGGGGCTAGTTTTAAAAGGCACCATTCACCCCCCTCTGTTGGCATTTCCGATCCTACACTGGATTTGTGGTTGGTCTCGCTTAAGTCGTTTAAGGACCAAATTCCTATGCTTATTTTTTCTGCACACAAATTGTGCAATCACAAGTCTAGTTATGGGATGGATCTAGCCCACTAATTTTCTTAGCTCCATTGTAAATCCTGTACAATTATATTGGTATGTGGATTTTTGGATTTCTGTTATGTTTATTGGGAGTGACCTGTAACGGTCATTACCCTTGTGGATTTCATAAACATGAAGGGAAGTAGGCTCCCTAATAACTGGGTCCCCCATTGAAAATGTAGCCTTATAATGGAACATTCTAAGGGTGAGGCGTAACCTAAGATGGGAACGGTCACTATTGCTAGTGTTGAGGATTCAGCCTGGAGTGGGAGTAACCATCGAAGTAAAGTATTGTAAAAGTCTTGTTATGATTTTCTCAGTCACATGTCTATAGAAGCATATAGTAGCCAATATTGAGTTAATCATATCTTATAGGTAAAGCTGTACAACCTCTGTAGAATGTTAAAAATCAATTCGAATAGTCGTACCCTAGACATAGGCAAAAGTGTAGAAACATCACACTTGCATAGTTTTTATAAATTAATGGTTGCGATGACTTAATTTGAATGGAAATGAAAGCGGAGTGATTTCACTCATGATAAATTCGATTAAAAATGGGTATTGGTTTTAATGTAAAAATAGCTAAGTCATAGGTTTAAAAAATACCTAAATTAGCATATTTAACGAATTGACTTTATGCTAAAAGACACATAAAACCTTCACTTGGACAAGCATTCATGTATACACACGCATACATACTTGTATTCTACTATAGGGACTTGCTGAGTACTTTTATCCTCATTGTTGCTTAATATGTTGTTTTAGATTATGGTGTTGATGACGCGGTGTATGGACACATCCATGCTTCCAGCTATGACACGGAAGACTAAGGTCAGGACTAGGTTTAGCCCTAGTTGATTACCTGTGGCAGATCATGGAGGCCTCTTTTAGCTTATTTACTTTTTTGCTACTTTGTTATGAACAATCTCCTTTGGCCTGTTGGACAGTTATGTAAAACTTGATCATAAAATCTATTTATGCTTGCCCATATAATATGAAGTACTCCTTTTATTGTACACATGTATGTGTTGTGGTTACAGACCAAACAGAGAGAGAGGTAGTGGAGAGTTAGGTGAGCAATGCCCTCCCTCCTGGCTTGTGTCACGTACATTTATGTACACAGGGGGGAGTGTCTTTACATTTATGCCCTACATCCAAATACCTCCTACACGGGCATTCACATCATTACACATTTATAACCCTCTAACAGGTCGGCCAGGCTTAGGTGGGGGCCACCCCAACAATAGGAGCCTCTCATGGTGAAGGGCTTTACAGGCCGAAGCCATGTTGCCGTGCCCTTTGGCCCCCTCCGTCCCTGCGGCCTGTGAGCTGTTTAGATTGGAAATGGGGTCGCTGGTGCGTCTCCGCTTTGTGGTGGAGACGTCCCTGCATCGCGCCGAGGGCGCGGAGGCAGGCAAGCTGCCGAAGTCGTCCGTGCTTCATGCCTAAGATGGGATGGCTACGTAGGCGGCCTCCGGCCTTGGAGCCTTCCCTTGTGGCGCCAGTTCCGGCGGAGTCATGTTGCGGAGCTGAAGGTGTTGTAAGGTTTAGGTGTGATGCTGAGACTCCGCTGGGGAGGTGAGGATGAGGCAGTCTTCGCCTGGTCCGAGGTCGTCATGCACGAACCGCTCCGCGAATCGCGCCGACGACCGTACGCGCTGCCCCGAGAGAGTAGTACATGTGGTACGATGCAATTGGCGTGTCGTGGGCTATCAGCAGTCGCACGACTGCAACCTCATGTCCCTTCCCGAGAGAGGCACGACGCATGGCGGGATGCTACAAGCGCGTCGTGCGTCGCCCAGCCGCTTGCCATCGCCTGCTCTGGGTTGTCGACGGTTATGCTTCCCGAGCGTGGGGAGCCGAAGTGCTAGGCTCCCGCCGGTTGCATTTCGGGTCGTTGGGGAGGTGAGGCGGGGTCTTTATAAAGCATCGCCGCCGGTATGTGGACGCTTCGCGTGCTCATCTGTTATTGCTTTGGTCTCTTGTCCCTCTTGTGCACAATCTGCCCTTGCTCGCGCTCCTTCCACTTTCGAGTACCGAGGAGGATGGTGTGCCGTGAAGCTCCCGCTCACTGGCTTAGCGGCAGCGCCTCGTCAAGCCAACACGGCCTGACACCGCCACCGGCGGAGTTCCCCCTGGTGGCTCGCAAGCCGTCGCGGGCCGACAAGTGGTGGGACGCCATGAAGAGCTCGAAAGGCAATTGTTCCCGCATCCTAGGGCGGAGTCAGGTTACAGAGAAGGCGATCCAGGCTCTTGTCCGGGAGAGGAAAATAGAGAAGCAAGCAGGCGCTCGCCTGCCTGCCCGCGATGAGGTGGAGCCTCACCCTCAGGCATTGAAGGCGATTGTCTTTGTCGCGTTCTTTGAGGCCAGGCTCCAGATGCCCTCAACGCTTTTTGTCGGTGAGGTCTTGCGGACTTATGGGCTGGAGCTGGCACAGCTGACCCCAAACGTGATAGTTCACTTGGCTGTATTTGCCTGGGCGGTTCGAACAGAAGGTGTCCGACCCAGCGGTAACCTATTCGCCCTTCTTCACGACGCCTCCTGTTGAGCACGGAGCCAACACTCACCCCGTCCTCACCCCTTGTAGACGTTTGCCATCAGTCGGGCCCTTGAGGAGGCTCGCACCCGCGAGCGGAGGGCACTGGAGAGTGAGCTTCACGCTGCCGATGAGGCTCACGCCGCCAAAGACGAGCGTATTCGTGTGTTGGAGGCAGAAATCACTAGGGCGAAGGAAGCCCAGCGCATCCCAATGGAAGAGCGCACCGGCTTGCTTGAGCAAAGCGCCGTGTTGAAGGGAGAGAAGGCTCAGCTTGCCACGGCCTTAGAGGAGAGGAGCCGGACCCTAGACGACGCGTCGGCGGTGGTGTGGAGGGCGATGGAGTCACTAGAGGGGGCCCTACAGAGCCTTTTTGTTGACGTACCAGGTGTTACACACAGCCCCACGGATGTGGCAAAGTCCCTGCAACGAATCGAAGAGGGCTCGAGTCTCGCGCTCCGCAGTGCCAGCGCCTTCGGCGATCACTACGGCTTCGCCAGCGCCTGCCTTGCCTTCGCCATGCTCCACACCCGGGAGTGTGAGCATGCCAGCGGGCTAGTCGATCCCCGGTTGGATCTGTCGGCCGAAGCCAGGGTGTTGTCCGGTGCCACCTGCGCCATTCTGCCCACCCTTAAGACTTTCTACGACCGGATCTAGGGCTACATCGGGGAGGATGCGGCGAAGGTCGTGCTGCGACGGATGCTACATCAGGAAGGGAATTTCCTCCAGTGGCTCGAGGAGGTCCCTTGACGCAACGAAGATGACGCAGACCTGTAGTTGTGATCCCAGGACGCGGTGTGCTGTGCTGTGTGCCTTGATATATCCATGCCCTACGGCTTCCCTATTGCATGAATGAAACAACGATTATCCGTGTCTTTGTCTTGCGTCTCGCTGCCGTGTATTCGCTCAAGTAGACGCTACGAGGTCAGAGCTGGCGCCTAGTCGAAGTAGACGCGCGAGCGCTCCATCCCCTACCCCTCGAAGTGGTGGTGGCGGAGCTGGCGCCTAGTTGAAGTAGACGCGCGAGCGCTCTATCCCCTACCCTTCGGTAGTGGCGGTGGGCCGCGCCAGTCGGCAGACGCGCGAGCACTCCGCCCCTACCCTCGAAGTGGTGGCGACGGAGCCGCGCTTCAGTCGGCAGACGCGCGAGTGCTCCGCCCCTACCCTCGGCGGTGACGGCGAACCGGTGTCTAGTCGGCAGACGCGTGAGACAGCAGAGCAGAGCCTCAGTCGGCGTAGGCGCGTGAGCGCCCGCCCCTACCGGCGGTAGCGACGAGCCGGCACCTAGTCGGTAGACGCGCGAGCGCCCGCCCCTACCACTCGGTGGTGGCGCGAGCCGGCGCCAGTCGGCAGACACGCGAGCGCCCGCCCTCTACCCTTGAAGTGGTGGTGACGAGCCGCCGCCAGTCGGCGAGACACACGAGCGCCCATCCCTACCCTCGGTGGTGGCGGAGCGGGCGCCAGTCGGCGAGGCGCACGAGCGCTCCGTCTCCTACCCCTCGAAGTGGTGGTGGTGGAGCTGACGCCTAGTCGAAGTAGACGCGCGAGCGCTCCGTCCCCCTTTTCGACTCGTTAACACGTGGTGCAGAGGCAAGTCTCTACTGCCTCTTGTTTACTCAAGAGTACATGGGAGTGTCAACCACATTTTATTTATACTCCGAAGAATGCGTGAGAATATCAACCACGTCTTATTTATACTCCGGAGAGTACGTGTAGGGGCGGTGCCGACACGTGCGCAGGGACATCCGCGTCTTGTTTATACTCAGTAGAGTGTGCAGGGACAACATCCGCGTCTTATTTATACTCCGTAGAGTGCATGCAGAGGTGGACCTCAACGTTACGTCTTATTTATACTCCGCAGAGTGCGTACGGAGGCGGACCTCGACGCTACGTCTTATTTATACTCCGTAGAGTGCGCGCGAAGGCGTCCCCCCGCTGCATCTTTTTTATACTCCATAGAGTACGTGCGAAGGCGGACCTCGACGCTACGTCTTATTTATACTCTGTAGAGTGCGTGCGGAGGCGAACCTCGACGCTACGTCTTATTTATACTCCGTAGAGTGCGTGCGGAGGCGGACCTCGACGCTACGTCTAATTTATACTCCGTAGAGCGCGTGGGAATATCAACCACGTCTTATTTATACTCCAAAGAGTGCGCATAGTGATGCCACCGACGCGTGCGCGGGACATCCACGTCTTGTTTAGACTCAGTAGAGTGCGCAGTGATAACATCCGCGTCTTGTTTATACTCAGTAGAGTGGGTGGGGTGGGGGCGTGATATGACGATGGCCCGATCTTTCAAGAGATACTGATAAGTCGATTGTGGAGAACTCGACGTTGATGATCCAAAGGCTCCGACCAAAACAAATCGATCCCCTCGCAATCACTACACCACTGCTCCGATGGTTATCAACCGTGTCGAACGCGATTGACCTCGCCAAGAAGGCTATCTCCTGCAAGCAAATCGAGAACACAAGCAAGAGAATAAAGATGCAATCTGAAATTGTATTGCGAATAAAGATTAAATTCACAAGCTGGGGTTCCTCAACCGGACGTGTGGTGAGACTGCTAAGTAGAATAAACTCTTAAGAAAAACCCGAGGAAAACTAAAGGGGTGCGACCTCCTTAAATAGAGGAGGGGAGGCCACACTTAACTAATAAAAGTGGGTGCGCTACCATTGAGGGTCGGCCAACACACATGGAAACCGAACAGGACTCGATTACAAGGCCCAAGGCCCACTCTGACTCGGACTGAAAAAGTGACGTAACTTGTTTGGCAGTTTCTAATCGGCTCGGATGGAATTTCGAGGTGAGACCAGATTCATCTGAAAGTAGACTCCAAAATATTTCCAACGAGTACTCACGGGTCCTGACAAACCTTCTAGATTAAAAGTTATGGCCGTTTTAAGTAGACGCTGTCAAGCAGTCCGAATCTGAGCCGAACTCGCGAATATGAGTTGGATTGCGCTTGACGGTTCCACTTCTACACTTGAGCTCGCGTGGTTCTTCTCCATGGTTCCTAAGAACATGAAAATCACAAGTCTTAGGAAGTATCGAATTCTCATCGGAAATATTATTCACTCCTAAAAACGAGTTTATCTGATAGTTGAGTTGACGAGCACGTGCCCGAGTAATTGGACCTTGCCCATCATTCATGGAATCAGTAAGAGGAGTTTTCATATCAGTAGAAGTGATATCCTCATCATCCTCCCCTTCTTGAATTGGAGTCGCCCTCGACTCAAGCTCATCTTCTGCGTCGAAGAATGGTCGTAGATCTGCAATGTTAAAGGTGGAGCTAACCCCAAAATCTACACGCAAGTCTAACTTATATGCATTATCATTAATACGTTCAAGAACTTTAAAAGGATCATCTGCATGAGGCATGAGTTTAGACTTTCTCAATTCACGGAATCGCTCTTTACGCAAGTGTGACCACACAAGATCACCCAGCTCAAAAGTAATATGCTTGCATCCCCGACTACCAGCAACTTTATATTTAGCATTCATGAGCTCAATGTTCTCTTTAGTTGTCTTATGCATCTTAAGTACCAAATCAGCACGTTATTAAGCATCAAGATTTACCTTCTCCGAAGCGGGAAGAGGCAACAAGTCAATAGGTACACGAGGGATGAAACCATAAACAATCTCAAAAGGGCATGCCTTTGTGGTAGAATGCAGCGAGCGATTATAAGCAAATTCCATATGAGGCAAACATTCTTTCCACATTTTTAAGTTTTTTTTAAGCACAGCCCTAAGCATAGTAGACAATGTTCTATTGACTACCTCAGTTTGTCCATCGATTTGGGGATGATAAGTAGTTAAAAATAACAGCTTAGTCCCCAATTTAGCCCACAAGGTCCTCCAAAAATGACTAAAAAATTTAGCATCACGATCTGAAACTATCGTATTCGGAATACCATGTAAGCGAACAATTTTCTTAAAGAACAAATCAGCAACATTTGTAGCATCATCACTTTTATAACATGGTATAAAATGAGCCATCTTAGAAAATCTATCCATGACAACAAAAATACTATCCCTCCCCTTCTTTGTTCTAGGCAGACCTAAAACAAAGTCCATAGAAATATCTTCCCAAGGTGTGCTTAGCATAGGAAGAGGCATGTATAAACCATGAGGATTAAGTCGTAACTTAGCTTTTTGGCACGTGGTGCAGCGGGCAATGAAACGTTCGACGTCGTGCCTCATCTTTGGCCAATAAAAGTGGTGGGTCAGAATGTCCTCAGTCTTCTTCACGCCGAACTGACCCATTAATCGTCCTCCATGCGCCTCCTGTAACAACAAAAGACGAACAGAGCTAGCTGGAATGCATAGCTTGTTAGCATGGTACAGGAAACCATCATGCACCACAAATTTATTCCAACCCTTTTCCTCCATACAATTGAGCAACACGTCTTTAAAATCAGAATCATTCACATATTGCTCCTTTATTGTCTCTAATCCAAAGATTTTGAAGTCAAGTTGTGAAAGGTATATCTCGTAGACAATGCATCAGCTATTACATTTTCTTTGCCCTTTTTATGTTTAATGACATAAGGGAAGGACTCAATAAACTCAACCCACTTAGCATGTCTACGATTTAGATTAGTTTGATTTCGAATATACTTCAAAGATTCATGATCAGAATGTATTACAAACTCTTTGGGCCATAAATAATGTTGTCATGTTTCCAAAGTTCGAACTAGAGCATACAATTCTTTATCATAGGTTTTCCTTCTTGAATTAACACTTTGGCCCACTCAATTTTTCACTAAAGTAAGCAACAGGTTTTCCTTCTTGAATTAACACGCCACCAAGACCTATGGCCACTAGCATCACATTCTAATTCAAAAGTCTTGCAAAAATCAGGGAGTTGAAGCAAAGAGGCGTGTGTCAACTTATCTTTGAAAACGTCGAAAGCATGTTGTTGCATGGTGCCCTAAGTAAAAGGAACACCCTTCTTTGTAAGCTCATTCAGCGGTGCAGCGATGGTGCTGAAATCTCGAACAAAACGCCGGTAGAAGCCAGCAAGCCTGAGAAAACTCTGCACTTATGTGACCGTTTTAGAAGGTGGCCAACTCTGGATAGCGACGATCTTGGTCTGATCAACTTCAATGCCCTGTGGAGTAACAACATAGCCAAGAAACGATACTCGATCGGTGCAAAAGGTGCACTTCTCAAGGTTACCAAACAAACATGCATCTCGCAAAGCATTAAAAACAGCATGTAAATGATTCAGGTGTTCTTCATATGACTTGCTATATATCAGAATATCATCAAAATAAACCACCATAAATTTTCCAATGAAAGCACGTAAAACTTTGTTCATCAAACGCATGAAAGTGCTAGGTGCATTAGTTAATCCAAAAGGCATCACCAACCACTCATATAGCCCGAATTTAGTTTTAAACATCGTTTTCCATTCATCTCCTAATTTCATTCTAATCTGGTGGTACCCGCTACGCAAGTCAATCTTTGTGAAAATAATAGAACCACTCAATTCATCTAACATGTCGTCGAACCTATGAATAGGATGACGATACCGTATTGTGATATTATTAAAGGCCCTACAATCAACACACATACGCCAACTACCATCTTTCTTAGGAACCAAAAGAACAGGAACAGCACAAGGACTCAGGCTTTCTCGTACATACCCTCGGTCCAAAAGATCTTGGACTTATCGTTGAATTTCTTTAGTCTCCTCTGGATTGGTTCTATACGCCGCACGGTTTGGCAAAGTTGCTCCCGGAATTAAGTCAATTTGGTGTTCAATCCCTTTAATAGGTGGCAGTCCCAGGGGTAGTTCAGCTGGAAACACATCCTCATATTCCTGCAAAAAGGTTAGTAACAGCAGACGGCAAAGAGCTAGATAAATCATCAAGTGAAAATAAAGCGTCTTTGCATATCAAAGCATAGCATGACATATCATTGTCGACAATTTTAGCAAGATCAGATTTGGTTGCAAGCATGATACAACTCTTTAATTTAATTCCCTCAGTCCTATAATTAGGTGCCAACTTCTCTTTCTTAGGTGGGAAAATATTCTTCACTACTTACTGATTTTCAGATTCATGTTCATGTTCTTTCCTCTTATTTGTAGCTATCTCTTTTTCATATTGCACGATTTTAGTAGGTGTAAAAGGTAGCAAAATTATTTTCTTTCATTTATGTATAAGAGAGTACTTATTACTTCTACCATGATGAGTTGCATCGGTATCAAATTCCTATGGACGACCTAATAAAAGTGAGCAAGCCTGCATAGGTATTACGTCGAAATCAGCTACATCATGATAGGAACCAATGGAAAATGCACTCTCGTAGATTGTGTTACCTTCACCTTACCACTGTTGTTGAACCACTGAATGTGGTATGGATGAGGATGTGCACGTGTGGTCAAGCCAAACTTCTTGACCAAATCTAAACTCACCAAGTTATTACAACTCCCGCCATCAATTATGACATGAACACGGCATTCCTTGACGATGAGAAACATCTGAAACAAATTATGGCGTTGTAGCTTCTCCGCTTGCTCCTTTTGAGTGCTCAACACTCCCTGCACAATTATGGTCCTAGAATTCTCCGTAATAGCGGTATCTAAAATTTCCTCCTCTTCGCTATGTTCCTCTGGATCATCATCATTACCTGCAAGGTTAGCTGCAAAAGTATATTCATCCTCAACATCACTAGCACTTACATATCCACCATCTTCTGTCGCAATATACGCTCGCTGACTTGGGCAATTTTTCATGATGTGTCACATTCCTTTACAACGGTGGCATATAATCCCCATCGTACGACCCGTGGAAGCAACCGATGAAGAGCTCTACGTTGGTGTCTACACACTAGTGGATTTGCACACCTCAGGTGCGCGTGACGGTGGTGGCGGTGCTGCTAAATGTGCCCTACTCATGGAGGGGACAGCAGACCGGAAAGCAGGAGGTGGGGCTGACTTGGTTTGCCCCGGTGTCGACCTCGATGCAGAAGTACTTCCATAGTTGCTCCTATTCCATTGTTGTCTTCCCTGTAATTCTTTTTCTGCTAGACAAGCAAGCTGGAACAATCTATTGATATCATTATGCTCCTTGTAATCAATTATGTCCTGAATTTCACGCCTTAAACCCCCATAAAAATGAGCCATCTTATCCTCCTCATCCTCTACAACATTACAACGCAGCATGCCTATTTGTAGTTCTTGATAATATTCCTCAACAGATTTATTATCTTGGTCTAAGCGCTGCAATTTCTTACGCATATCACGTTTAAAAGCAGGAGGAATAAGGGCCTGTTCTTTGCGGCTTTTAAAAGCTGCTTTTGATTTTTGCTACAGTAACTAACTTTTAAACGGAGTATTTTTTTAATATAGGGTCTATAAGTTAATTGTAGTACACGTTAAAAAACTAATATCTGTATCATCAAAAATCGCAAACGAGTATCTCTTTCCGCACTCTCCGCAAAAAATAAAAAGCCATCACCGCAACTAAAAGCCATCACCGCAAATGTAAAGAACAGCCATAAATCTAGCACGCATAGCTACCTTCAATCTATCCCATGTATCAAAGCAAACCGAATTAACTACTTGACTCCACTAAAGGATAGCAAAATCTTTAAATTCACTAGTAGCTTGTCTGACTCTATGCACTTCAGGAACTAGATCGGCATTAAATTTTTGTTCAACTGTCATTTCCCAATCTAGATAAACTTCAGCATCATAAATACCCGCAAAAGATGGTATGGTAAATTTAACTTTAGTAAATGGGTCATCATTAGCACGAGCATTGTGGTGCTGAAAATCATTACCTCCCATACCATGACGGTTGCGTTATAGGCGGTGTCGTAGACGTACATCTTGAGCATCACGATTTCACCTCTCATTATCATCTCCCACCTCAAGATCTTGGGGTGCATCATATTCATTCTCGCGTTCGTTATTTGGTGGCTGATTCACCATTCTCTCAAGGCGTGTAGTGAGTGCTGCAATACTCTCATTGATGGAGTGCTGCAATATATCCGTCGTAGCTTGAAGCTTCCTATCGATGTTCTCATTAATGGTAGTGCGTTGTTCATCCAAGAGCGTCATGAGCTCTCCCTTTGCAACACACTCTTGCGCATCAGACGACTCACCTGCCATGGTTAGTAGAAAATAGAAGACAACACAAAGGAATTATCCCTATCAACTACTAGGTGATGGAAGGTGAAATCACACACTCTCAAGCGTCTTACCACACTCTTACGAGTGTTCTTACCATCGGAAATAGTAGGTGGTACAACCGGTGGCTGGTTCGTGATACCTTGTCGAGCGTGGGTACGATTGCAAGAGGGGACCTGTGCTGCTCAAGAGTAGGTGGAGCTTGGAAGGTACAATATAGTAGCAAAAGGATCAGCAATAATCAGTTCAGTAAATGCAAGTTGAAAGATTGTTCAAAATACTCGTCAAAGTTACCGATCCTTGCCTAATCACCGCTAGCCAATCAAGCCCTATGCAAGGAATTGTATGTGCGCGCACGCAATGATCAATGTGACTTGATGTAAGCAAAGGAGAACCTCACAACAAGTACTAGGAGAGACGCTAGCCCACAACTCAAACTTCTTTCTAAGGGCACAAGACTATTCGCGCGAAGGAGAGCACAAAACAGTGGTATCGGTAAAACGCGAACAACCCTCTAGTTTGAGCAGATACAACAGCTAGTCTCAAACGATGAAAAGACAGAGTTTTATGTGGCTTATATATACTCGTTTGAAAGGTTTCGATGAGATCTAAACTTTTTCAACTGGACGAACCCCAAATTCCGAAGGGAAGGCCGAATAAAACCCCAAAAACAGAAAACCAAAAACTTGTGATGCGGTTTTGCGGTTTCGATAGCTTTCCAACGAGTACAAGAACGTCGAATTCGACCAGATGCAAAAGTTACGCCTGCTTTATCAAGGGGGTCGAACGGACTCGAATTCGATTCGGTCTCAATTCAAACTGCTATAACTTTTGATCCCATGGTCGAACTTGCTCAAATGTTTTTTTTCTGGAGGCTTATGGATGTATCAAGAAGGAATCCACCAAATTTCACAGGATTTCGAAAAGGTTTGACAACCTTTCAAATTTCGGACAGAGGGGCACTCTTTGCTTCTTTTTTTTCTTTTGCTTTATTTTTCTTTTTTTTCTGCCCAAAACCCTATTTTTTTTTTGTTGCGGTAAGGGTTGGCGGCAGATGGGGGGCGGCGGAAGAGGGTAGTGGATGGGGGCCGTGGCAAGGATGGAAGGCGCGGCTCACGCAAGGATGGAAGGTGCGGCAAGGATGGAAGAACACACAACGACGAAGGTACGCAAAGGAACACAAGATGCAACTAGACAATGACGAACTGGACTCTGACTAAACTAGTAATCAGTAACTTGAACACAAAAATGTAACCAAAAAATTCAACGAGCAATACTGAAAAGAAAATTGCAATGGCACAAGGGGTGTTGGGACAGCGGAAGAACATTACGAAAAATTATTTTTGTGGGCTAATTTTTCTAGAGGTTTTAGGACGATGAATATAAACTAATCTAAAAGGAACGAATTACCTCACGGGCAACCGTTGCTCTGATACCACCTGATGTGACGATGGCCCGATCTTCTGAGGGGTACTGATAAGTCGATTGTGGAGAACTCGACATTGATGATCCAAAGGCTCCGACCAAAATAGATCGATCCCCTCGTAATCACTACACCACTGCTCCGATGGTTATCAACCGTGCCGAATGCGGTTGACCTCGCCAAGAAGGCTATCTCCTGCAAGCGAATCGAGAACACAAGCAAGAGAGTAAAGATGCAATCTGAAGTTGTATTACGAATAAAGATTAAGTTCACAAGTCGGGTTCTCAACCGGACGTATGTGAGATCAAGCGAATAAACTCTTAAAAAAAATCTGAGGAAAACTAAAAGGGTGCGACATCCTTAAATAGGGGAGGGGAAGCCGTACTTAACTAATAAAAGGGGGTGCGCTACCATTGAGGGTCGGCCAACACACATGGAAACCGAACAGGACTCGATTACAAGGCCCAAGGCCCACTTTGACTCGGACTAGAAAAATAACACAACTTGTTTTGCAGTTTCTGATCGGCTCGGGTGGAATTTCGAGGTGAGACCAGATTCATCTAAAAGTAGACTCCAAAATATTTCCAACGAGTACTCACGGGACCCTGAGAAACCTTCTGGATCAAAATTTATGGCTGTTTTAAGTAGACGCTGTCAAGCAGTCCGAGTCTGAGTCGAACTCGCGAATATGAGTTGGATTGCGCTTGACGGTTCCACTTCTACACTTGAGCTCACGTGGTTCTTCTCCATGGTTCCTAAGAATAAGAAAATCATAAGTTTTAGAAAGTATCGAATTCTCAGCGGAAATATTATTGACTCCTAAAAACGAGTTTACCTGATAGTTGAGTTGACGAGTACGTGCCCTAGTAATTGGACCTTACCCATCATTCATGGAATCAGTAAAAGGAGTTTTCATATCAGTAGAAGTGATGTCCTCATTAGGGCGGACCTCAACAAGAGGTTGGTGAACGGCCGGCTTTATTGAATTCTCGTTTGCGTGAGCGAGCACCTTACAACGGACAAGGTGCCGAAGACTGCTACATGCGTCCCTTTCTGTCCTAGACATAATACCACCGCAACCTGTCTGAATTCCATGTGTGGCGGAGTGTCTGCCCTTCCAGCGTGGCGAGGCGATAGGCCCCTCGCTGCAGAGCTACCGCGACGATATACGGGCCTTCCCACTTGGACTCCAGCTTGCCAACCGTTTTCGCGTGGAGTGCCATTTTGAGGACGAGGTCCCCCGGTTGGAATCCTCGCGAGTACATGGAGCGATCGCGCATGCGCACCATTTGCCACGCATACTTTGCAACGTGCTGGGTCACGTTTACTCGCTCTCCATCAAGGAGGTCCAGGGACAATTGATGCTCTTGTTCCGGTGCCTGGGCGAGGACTCTTCTCGAGCCGGCCTTGATTTCCTCAGGCGTCATTGCCTCATCGCTGAAGAGGAGCTTGAATGGTGTAGCTCCTGTCGGGCGTCTCACCGTTATGCGGAGGGACCAGAGGACGCTATGGAGCTCACTTGGCCACTTACCCTTAGGCAGCCCAACAAGACGCTTCTTGATTCCGGCAAAGATGGCGCCGTTCGCCCGCTCGACCGCTCCATTAGACTGCGGGTGCCCAACCGAAGCGAATTGGAGTGTGATGCCCATGCTGTTGCAGGACTCCTTGAAAGGGGTGGAGTCGAACTGCAGGCTGTTGTCGGCGGTGATCTCCTTGGGTACCCCGAAGCGGCATATGATGTTCTACCAGAGGAAGCGCTGCATGGCTGCCAAGGTTATCTTGGCCAGAGCCACAGCCTTTGGCCACCTGGAGAAATATTCCAAGGTGACCACTATGAATCGTAGGTCTCCTAGGGCTCGAGGAAGAGGTCCCACGACATCGATGCCCCAGCGTGCCAGCGGCCATACTGGGGGAATGGGGTTGAGGCTTGTTGGGGGTCTATGAATGACCCGCCCCATCCATTGGCAGCCTTGACACCGACGCACGAGGTCTTGGGCATCAGTGACGGCGGTCAGCCAGTAGAAGCCTTGCCTGAACGCCTTGCCGACAAGCGACCTCGGCGCCAGATGTGAGCCGCAGAGTCCCGCATGAATTTCTGCAAGGAGGTGCTTTCCTTCCTCGCATGAGAGGCACCGTAGAAGCGGTGCCCAGACTCCTTTTTTATAGAGTACTCCGTCGAGCACCTGGAAGGACCTAGCACGATATTGCAAGCGCTGGAGTTGGACAGGGTCATCAGGTTCTGTAATGCCCTACAAGAAACCGTAGATGGGCTCCCGCTAGTCGCCCTACTGGGTAATCTAGTGGACGAGGGCCGCATCACGGTTGTCCTGCGCGATGGCCGCCGCGGGCAGGACCTCATAGAATGCTCCCTTAGGAGTGGGGAGCTATTGACTGGCAGCTTTTGCGAGGATGTCGGCTTGCTCATTTTCTTCCCGAGGGATGGCCTTGACAGTAACACCGAGGAAGTGCCACTCCTTTGCTCTTACGGTTGCCAGGTACTTGGCCAGGTCGGGGTCCTTGGCTTGGTATGACTTGTCTACGTGGCCCGCCACCAGCCGCGAGTTAGTGCGGATGAGAACTCGCCGTGCCCCAAGAGCTTTGAGCTTCGCAAGGCCGAAGAGTAGTGCCTCGTATTCGGCCGTGTTGTTGGTGGCAAGAAATGCAAGGTGCATCGAGTACGCCAGGCAGTGCCCTTCTAGCGTAGTGACCACTACGCCGAAAACACTGTAAGCTTCATCAGTGTCAAGCAACCACACCGGGTCGTCTTGCTGTTGGGCGGGCTGGGCCGAGGGGGTCCACTCCACGAGGAAGTCCGCGAAAACTTGGGATTTGATCGCTGCCCGCGAGGCATACGTCAAGGAGAATGGTGCAAGCTCGGCTGCCCACTTGCCAATGCGCCATGTGGACTCCTTATTGTGCAGCATCTCCGCTAGGGTGGACGAAGACGGCACAGTGATTGGGTGAGCTAGAAAATAATGTCGGAGCTTCCTCGAGGCTATGATCAATGTGTAAGCCAACTTCTCGAGCCCGTGATATCAAGGCTTTGGCGCTCAAGGGCTTCAGAGACGGCACACTGGCGTCAAGAGCGCCTCCTCGAAGACAAGGACGGCGTTGACCGCTATCGTTGAGGCAACGAGGTAGAGCAGGAGGGGAGTCTCTAGCGCCGGGGCGACCAAAGTGGGGAGGCTCGTGAGGTGCCTCTTGAGTTCATCGAAGGCCTGTGCGCAGCCGTCGTCCCAATGGAACCCGTCACAGCCACGAAGGGTCTTGAAAAATGGCAAGCCCCGCTCCGCTACCCTAGATAGGAAATGGCTCAATGCGGCCATGCGGCCGGCAAGCCTTTGGACCTCCCTTGTCGTCTTGGACGGCTCCATGATGAGGATCGCGTTGACCTTGTCGGGGTTGGCCTGGATGCCGCGTCCAGACACCAGAAAACCTAGGAGCTTGCCTGCCTGCACGCCGAATACACACTTATCCGGGTTGAGCTTGATGCCCGCCTTCCTAAGGTTGTCGAAGGTCTCCTGGAGATCTTGGCCGTGTGAGGCTAGCTGCTTGATTTTGACGACGACATCATCGACATAAGCCTCCATGTTCCTCCCTAGTTGAGAGGCCAGCGCTAACGCGATAAGGCAGGTGAAGGTTGCTACTGCATTCTTCAAGCCGAAGGGCATCCTGACAAAGCAGTATATCCCTATCAATGTGATGAAGCTAGTCTTAGTCTCGTCATCCTTGGCTATATAGATCTGGTACTAGCCAGAGTAAGCGTCCAAGAAGCTCATGAGTTCACAGCCCGCGGTGGCATCCACCAGTTGATCTATGCGGGGCAAGGGATAATCATCTTTTGGGCATGCCTTGTTGAGGGCAGTAAAGTCGATGCACATACGCCACGCATCTTTGGCTTTTTTCACCAACACCAGGTTGGCAAACCAATCCGGATGTTGGACCTCGTGGATAACCCCAGCCTGGCGAAGCTTCGCTACTTCCACCTTGGCCGCTTGCTGCTGGTCAATGGACATACGCCGAAGCCTTTGCCTGACCGGCCTAGCATCAGGGCGGACCGCTAGGTTGTGCTCGATGAGGGAGCGGTCCACTCCTTTGATGTCCTCCGGGGACCATGCGAAGACGTTCGTGCACCGGAGGACCCGGAGCAAGTCCTGCTCCACCTCTGGGGGAGAGCCTTCTCTGATGGACACGAATTGACCTTCGGCTTGGAGAGGTACCCTCCTGACCCCACCCTCCGATCGGGGCTTGGGTGTTCACCCCGGAGCGGATGGCGCGTCCGCCTTGAGTTTGTTGGTGAGAGCGTGCACCCTGCGGTGCGGCCTCTTGGAATAAGCCTCCGTGCACCGGGCGAGATCCTGGTCGCCGAAGATGGTGATGACATCCCGCGGCCCCGGGAGCTTCATACACAGGAAACCATGATGCGGGACCGCCCCAGAAGAGCTGAGGATAGGGCGGCCTAATATGGCGTTGTACGGGTTCGGAATGTCCGCAACATCGAAGATGGCGTCCTCACTCCTGGCGTTATCGCCCTGACAAAAGGAGACTCGGAGACAGACCTAGCCCAACGCTCTCAACGGTTGGCCACCTAAACCTTGGAGCGGGGTCCCTGATGGCTTCAAGCGACATCGAGGGATTCCCATGCGGTCGGAGGCCTCCGCAAATAGAACGTTTGCGGAACTACCTCCGTCGACGAGGACGTGCCTGACATCGCAGCCGGCGATGTCAGCTTGGATGACCAAAGGGTCCTGGTGGGGAAAATCCACGCCCCGGGCATCGGCCGGCGTGAAGGTGACTTCACCGTGCGCCCCTCCCAGAAGCAGTTGCACCGAGCTCCCCAGCGAGGAGCCTCCAGAGATGACGCTGATGGTGTGATGTTGGGCATCCTCTTTGGCATCGACGTGCTTGCCTTGACGCCGCGCGCGGCTTCTTCCGCTCCGCGCATTTTTCCCGGCGTGGCGACTATCCGCTCGCTCGGCGTGGCTTCGCGCGACCACCGTGGGTCTCGCGACTCGAGCCTCTTGCATGCTCTGCATAGTTCAGCGGAGATTCGCTAACTCCCGCTGCAGCGTGTTGAGGGCCGCTAGCATGGCATCCTCCACCGCCGCGTGGTCGCTGATGATCGGGCGCGCTCGTCGCTACCGACGGACAAGAGTGACCATGACTTGCGCCTCGGGTTGCCCGCCGCCGGGCGTGGTGGACTCACCAGATGCCGGGCTCAGTCGCCGCTAAGACCGCTCGGCGCTCCCGCACAGGGTGCAGGGACGGCGGTCGCGCCTCCGCGAGCGTCGATGGTACCACTCCTTGCCATTCGACCGGTATCGTCGGAGTTGACTGTTGCGCCAGCGGCGAGTTCGGGCGTCACGGGCGGGGGCGGGGTTAGCCATTGCATCGGCGGTGGTGTTGACCGTCACATCGACGATGGCGGGGTCTATCGTCGAGTCGACGGTGGCGGGGTCGATCGTCGAGTCGACGGTGGCAGGGTCGACGGTCACGTCGGCGGTGGCGGGGTCGATCGTCGAGTCGACGGTGGCGGGGTCAACCGTCGCGTCGGCGGTGGCGGGGTCGATCGTCGAGTCGATAGTGGTGGGGTCGACCATCACGTCGGCGGTGGGTCGGCGGTGGCGGGGTCGACCGTCACATCGGCGGTGGAGGGGTTGACCGTCGCGTCGACGGTGGCGGGGTCGACCGTCGAGTCAGAAGTGGTGGGGTCGACCAACGCGTCGGCGGTGGCGAGGTCGACCATCGTTGACGAAGCCCTGATGTTGACGCAGGACCCCGCCGCGTCACCTTACTTCTTCCTCGCCGCCGATGATGAAGCTTTCTTCGGTGCCATCCTTCTTGAGATCTTGAGGCTTGCTCTTGTCGCCCCCACGGATGGCGCCAACTATTGTGGTTATAGACCAAACAGAGAGAGAGGTAGTGGAGAGTTAGGTGAGCAATGCCCTCCCTCCTGGCTTGCGTCACGTACATTTATGTACACAGGGGGGAGTGTCTTTACATTTATGCCCTACATCCAAATACCTTCTACACGGGCATTCACATCATTACACATTTATAACCCTCTAACAAGCCGGCCGGGCTTACGTGGGGGCCACCCCTACAACAGTATGGATGTGATATTTTTTGATGTTATATTGTGTGAACTAACTACTGATCTAGGGACTAGCTTAGAATACACAAGTGATTCGGATTACCAAATTTGGATCACAACAATCATCCACGAGGTAGGTGACATAGTCATCGCCTAAAGACTTTTTAGTTCTCTGTCTCTTACTCTTCCTTAACTCCAATTCAGAAGTGGTGTCATCCACACTAGGAACACAATAACTTCATTTGCTCTCATAAAGAACACATATTCTTCTAGGATATTTTTAGCGATATCACTAACCTTAGATTTGACCACTAGAAATCTATACGTTGTGTTGTGATGTGTATACACTAGAAAGATACAATCAACAGTCTTAGGACTAACTTTCCTTTTCTTCGATAATGGCACATGCACTTTTGCAATGCAATCCCAAGTACAAAGAAAGGATATATTTTGTTTTCTCCCCTTCCATCCTTCATAAGATGTCTCTTCGTGATTTCTAAGAGGAACCCTATTTCAGACAAAATCAGTTGTAAGAACTGCTCACCCCACCATGAGTCCAATATACCTAAACTCTATAACATAGCATTCACCAAATTACAAAGAGTTCAGTTCTTTCATTCGGTAACTTTATTTAATTGGAGTGAATATGGTGGAGTAACTTCATAAATTATTCCACCTTCTCCACAGAATTGAGAGAATTATGTGAAAATATATTCACCACCTCGTTCTGATCTTAACCTTTTGATTTTCTTTTTTAGTTGGTTTCCCACCTCAGCCTTATATATTTTAAAATATTTTAGTGCTTCATCTTTTGCCTTAAGTAAATAAATAATGCTTGCCACCTTTAGTTAATATGACATTGATCTCACAAAGATTAGAATGTATCAACTCAAGTGAAGAAGTGCCTCACCTCTCAACACTACGAAAAGGTTTTTGATGCTACTTTGCTTGCACACACACTTCATCATTACAGTCCTTCTCATAATTATAATTTGGAATTAAATTCATTTTGTTTAACCATGCTATGTCTTCAAAATTAACATGATATGAACGCGAGTGCCAAACATCATGAACTTTATTGCAATAAATAACATTAAAAATATTTAAATTATTAACATTAAGAATGGATAAGTAGAACATGCCTTTGTTATCATAACCTTTCCCATAGAAGTACCAAATTTGGTCAACATGACCTTATTTGATTCAAAAACACGTTTTATTCCTTGCATACAAAGCATGGACCCACTAAGTAGATTGTAGGATATTGCAGGCACATGTAGTAAGTTTCTAAGAATACCTTGCCGAAAGTGAGCTTCAAGAAGACCTATTCAATCTCATGTACTATAGCAGCGGTGCTGTTGCCTATTAGGATGGAGCCACCACCGTCACCCGATCTGAACTGGGATTGACTAGAACCATATTGGCTTCAGCCTTGCCTTTGTGCTAATCTAGAGAAGGTCCCTTGCCCTTGTAGTCACAGCACTTGCTGGCTTTATGACCAAACTTACCGCACACATAGCAGTTAAAGGTCTCCTTCATTGTTTGATCTTGGGCTTTGACGAGGATATAATAATCCTCTATTTATTATGTCATCATATTCTCCGAATATACCCCTTAACGATGAGGGAGAAATTTTATAGAATAGTTATAAGATACGCTACAACTACCTAGTCGTAAGTTCTGCTACAAGTACCTAGGCGTAAGTCCCATTATGACGGCCTGGTCATTCTCCTATTTACGACTAACCTACTCCCACAATGGATTAGCTTGACAAGGCAGTTACACTGTGTGTTTATACTCTATAACCACATATGATATTACCCACGTCTCTCTGACAACAACCATCCTACAGTGAACTACTACCCATGTCTCTCTAGCAAGAAGCAACTGTCGCCGATTTGTTGCCAATACAAGGGACAAATCTTGGGAGGAGAGGGGTGAGTTTGAGAGGGAGACAAGTCTTAGTAGGGAATAATCAGTTATGTAAGAAGTGTGTAATTCCTTGCACTGTCCACGCTTGTAAGTCTTTCCTCAGTAACAAAAGCATAGGACGTAGGGTTGTTATTCTCCCAGAAGAAGGTCCAAACCTGTATAAAATTTATGTGTCTTACTCTACATGATCATATGAGAGTCTTGAGTACTTTCCCCCGAATCCAAGAAATCATACATGCGATCGATATTAAAACATCGACAGTTGACGCTGTCCGTGGGGAAAGATTTCTTCCAAGGCTCCAGAAAATTCCAGATAGGCTGATTCTCTTCATTCAAATGCCATCATGGCTGAAGAATGGAATGAGGAGAACTGTTTTGACTTGGCGAACTACGCAGATATCAGCAAGGAGGCTTGCTATGACTACGAGCAGGTCCTACATGCTTCTGATGGTGAGACTGTCGCTGGACATCCATCAAGAGATCCCAGAGACTCCACCGCGGGAAAGGCTGAGAAGGGATCCAAATCCTCCATGGCAATATGCCCACGGGAGAACTCATTTTCCCTAAGTGGCAAGAGTCAATCAGATGACGAACAGGGCTCGCAACGCGACCATAACACCGCCCCAAAGAGTCCAAGTGCACCAACAGTGACAACATAGCCAGTTCTAGCCAATCTCAAAGATCTAGAATACCTGCTAATTGTGACACTCCACTGGAATCTCTAGGGGATTTACACCCTAAGGGTTCGTCCATACAGTCGAGAGTGTTCCTTCTGTCAAAGACAGTTATAACCCAGAGTTTCTCTACTTGGCGGGGTTTCCTCTTGGTCGTGATGCGTTATCACTTGAGGATTCTTCAGATGAGTCAATCTCCACCGGAAGTCAAGATCCTAGACAGAAGGTCATGGCCCTCCCTTCAAATCCTCATCACATTCCTGATGGAGGCTTTCATGAGGCGCCCCCTCGAGCACACTCTCCCTCCTCTTTTGAGGATGGAGGATCAATTCTCTAATGAGCGTGGGAGAAATCTTAGAAATAATCGCTCTCCTCTAAGGCGGCTACAGCCTACCTCAGAAATTGAAGATCCTGACATCACTCAGAGGAGACGACTGGCTGCCTAGAGGACTTGGCCTGGGTGCATCTAGTATCAGTCTGAAGAGGCACGGGAGCTCCAGCATATCAATGACTTTCTCAAAAATCCGACTCCAGAACTTACTCGGGCGCCCGATTACGACCGCTTTGCCGAGGGGATTGCACGAAGACTTCGCAAGATGATGGACAAGTTCAAGCAGCCTTGCCAACATAATTCCAGGAGTTAGACGAGCACGACCACTTCTAGTCGCTCATAAAACTCACCATGTAGGGTTCAAAATGATGACAAGATACGATGATCACCAAGTCAAAATTCCAGCCGAAGAAGAGTTCCTAGAGTGACTCCAGATCGATGAACCAATCAAGCAGGCAGTCTATCACCTCTTCAGCCAAGAAAGCTGTAGTGGAAGATGGAGTATGAGAAGTATTACCCACGTATGGATCAGGCCTACTACAGGTCATTGGGCATCATCAACTACAGTCCCCTAATGATCTGAATTACCCTTTCTTGCAAAGGAGGCATCAAGAAGTGGTTACCGAGTGCTGGGCATTTATACCTGAACTCTAAGCAGTACGCTAGCTACCACATTTTCATCCAGTGAATATGGAGAAGTTAGATGGGACTCAGAATCCCATCGAGTTCCTTCAGATTTACACGACTGCAGTACGGGCAACAGGAGGTGATGAGCACGTTATGGTAAATTACCTTCTGATAGTGCTCGAGGGGTCCGCTTGATCTTGGTTGCTTAACCAACCATTCGAATCGATCCATTCCTGGTAGCATATTTGAAATCTACTACTAGCCAATTTCCAAGGGACGTACAACCGCCCTGGTAGCATCGAATGTGGCAGAACAGCGGCGAGATCCTGCGATAGTTCATCAGGCAATTTAGCCAAGTTTGCAACTCAATTCCAAAAGTCTCTGATGCCTCTGTAATCAGGGCATTCAAACAAGGAGTCTAAAATAAGAGAATCATTGAAGACATCACCTTGCATCCCCCGACCACCATTGCTGAGCTCTTCAGGATGGCTGATCATTACGTGACTGCCTCTGAGGCAGTCGAATGGGCGAAAACAGTCGATCAAGTCAATCAGGGTATTAAAGGGGAACAAGAAAGTAGTAAGAAGAAGGAGAAATCCAGGAGGTCCAAGAACAAGGTTAAAGGTTAGAAGCCCCGGGTCGATTCCTCAAAGGTGATTCCTCAAAGGAAGTTTTGGTCGTAGGTGATGAGAAGCCTCATAACCCCAAGCAATACTCAGATCAAGGCAAAGGCAAGGCATCCACCCTAAGGGACTGTAAGCCTAGGTGGTGCCCACTTCACAAGAAGGAGGGTCATGACCTCCGCAATTGCCAAGTTTTCCAAAGAAAACTCAAGGATTATTATTCTAGTAAGTGACCACTTCCCACACACGAGGAGGTGGACAATCAAGCGGTCAGAAGTACTTGGATAAGGATGAAGATATGCCTTTTCAGAGCCTGAAACATACAATTGAACACATATATGGGGTTCGTCCACGTACGAGTCAAAGTGGAAGTATAAAGCTGTTAAGCGAGTGGTAAACTCTGTTAACACCTCCCTTGTCAATAACTTCCCAAAGTGGTCAGAAGTTACCGTCTCTTTCAAGAGGGGTGATTGTCTGGTCCATTTGACTAGACCCGATCGATTTTTTATTGTAGTCAAACCCACCATAAATAATTACAAAGTTAATTGTGTATTGATTGATGGTGGCAGTTCTTTAAACATTTTATTTGTTAGCGCGCTGGATGAGATACAGGTTTCTCGAACCAGAATAAAGCCAGTGTAGTATTCCTTTCATGGAATCGTACCAGGATCTTCGGCTAAGCCTATTGGCCAAGTTTCTTTGCCTGTAATGTTCGGTACTCCAAGAAACTTTAGGATAGAAAAAATCTTCTTTGATATGATTGATTTCGATACAGCCTATAATGTCATACTCAGTCGGCCAACTCTGGCATTTTTTCTGATAGCTATTCATTATGCATATCAATGTCTTAAGTTACCAGGTCTCAAGAGAGTAATCACAGTTCACTGTGATAAGAAAACAGCGCTAACCTGTGACCGCAAGTCCCTCAAGATGGTCGGCCAACCAACAACTCGAGAAGCTATTACGATACAGCCTTTGAGCAAGCACTCGAAGTCTAAAGCTGCGCCGAAGCTGAATGAGAAAGTCATTGAGGTTCCTCTTAATCCAGTGGAGCCTTCGAAGACTATTTGTATCGGAGTTACCTTCCTCTGGGCAAATGCAGATGTGCTCATGTGGTAGCCATCCGATATGCCCAAAGTCCCCAATGAGGTGATCGAGCATAGGCTAGCTCTATAGCTTGATAAGAAACCTATATGACAAAAATTATAGAGATTTGCACTAGATCAGTGAGAAGCTATTAAATCAAAATTGGACAAGCTGTTAAAAGCAGGCTTCATAAGAGAAGTTGCTCACTCTGAGTAGTTGGCTAACCCTATAATAGTAAAAAAAAAGTATATTGGCAAGTGACGTATGTGTATAGACTATACCGATTTAAATAAAGCTTGTCCAAGGGATGATTTCTCGCTTCCTCGCATTGATCAGTTGGTTGACTCTACCGTTGGTTTTGAAATGTTAAGTTTTCTATATGCATATTCTGGTTATCACCGGATTAGTATGTCACTAGAAGATAAAGAAAAGACTACATTTATTATGCCATTTGGAATATTTGTTATGTCAAAATGTCATTCGGTCTGAAAATATTGGTCCAACTTTTCAACGTTTGATGTAACTGACTTTTATACATCAAATGAGTCGCAATCTAGAGGTCTATATTGATGATGTAGTTGTCAAGAACGTCAAACAAATTAATCACATTTCAGACCTACAGGAGACTTTCGATAACCTCAGGTAACACTGCTTGAAACTTAATCCCGAGAAGTGTGTGTTCAGAGTTTTTTCAGGAATGCCTGGATTCTTTGTTTCAGCGAGCGGTATCGAAGCAAATCCTGAAAAAATCAAGGTCATCGAGCAAATGCGCCCTCCGACAACAAAGAAACAAGTTCAAAAACTTACTAGCTACATGACGGCACTAAGTCATTTCATCGCACGCTTGAGTGAGAAAGGGCTTCCTTTCTTTAAGTTTATCAGGAAACACGAAGGTTTTGGGTGGTCGAAGGAGGCTAATAATGCCTTCGAGGATATCAAGAGATATCTTACGAGTGCTCCTATATTGGTTTCTCTAAAATTAGGTGAAATGCTACTTGTATATCTTTCCACCACGCCACAGGCAGTAAGTGTTGCACTCGTTGCAGAACATGACAACATCCAACGACATGTATATTATGTAAGTGAAGTCTTACATAGGCCTAAGGAGCGCTACCCCCAGGTTCAAAAGCTATTATATGCTCTCCTCATGTCTTCGAGGAAACTGAGGCATTATTTTTAGATACGCAAAATTATTGTGCCATCTGAGTTCCCTTAGGATTGGTCCTCCAAGGTAGGAAAACAGCGGGATGCATGGCAAAATGGTCAGTGGAATTTGGAGAGTTCAACCTCCATTTTGTGTCTTGAATGGCCATTAAATCCTAGATCTTAGCAGACTTTATCGTCGAATAGACAAATCCTAAACCTGTTCAGGATCTCCAACAGTATGATTCCCACGATCTATGGACGATGTACTTCGATGAGTCACTTACGTTAAATGGCTCAGGGCTAGAGTGGTCTTGGAATCTCCTATGAGAGTGACCTTAAAGTATGCCATTCAATTAATCTTTCCAGCTATGAACAATGTAGCTGAGTATGAAGGCTTATTGCTGGCATACAAGCCGCTAAAGAGCTCAAAATTTGTTGACTACTCGTGAGAATGGACTCTCAACTAATCATGAATCAGGTCGGCAAAGAGTATTAATGCTTGAGTTTGATCGTGTCTCAATATTTGTCAGAAGTTTGCAAGCTAGAAAAGCACCTTTTTGTCTCAAATTATAGTATATCCCTCAAAAGGATAACTTTCTCATAGATCAGTTAGCTTAAATTGCTTCTTCTCGATCGCTAGTACCATCAGGAGTCTTCTTAGAGCAACTCTGAAAGCCGTCTTTGGTCGAAGGTCTAGAGACAACTCCTAATGAAATGGCATCTATTGAGTACGAAGATACCTAGATTTCAACCATCTACGAGTATCTTCAAAAGGGTTCCGTACCCGAGAATGATTTAGAAGCAGATCATTTGTCCCGTAAGGCTAAGATGTATATCTTGATCGAAGGGGTACTTTACAAGAGGAGTACTCAGGTTGTTCTCATGCGATGTATATTGCAGAGAGAAAGGTTGCAACTCCTCAATGATATACATAGAGGCATCTGTGGAGCGTATGCTTCCTACAGAACGCTGGTCGGTAAGGCCCTTCAACAAGGTTTTTACTAGCCAACAGCCCTCAATGATGCCAAAGAGTTGGTCAAGAAGTGCATACAATGCTAGTTTCGTAGCCGAGAAATGCAACAACCAACGCAGGCTCTTCAAATGATTCCTCTTTCATGGCCATTGGTGACTTGGAGTTTAAACATCTTGGGACCATTTTCGCAAGCACCAGGGGGCTTTGAGTTCTTTTTTGTGGATATTGATACATTCACAAAAAAGATAAAGGCCGAACCAGTGACTCGAATAACAACGGAAGGCGCAAGAAAGTTCATGATGAAAAGTGTAATTACTCGGTTTGGAGTCCCAAGTCATATAATTATAGACAACAAAAATCAATTCTCTAGTATAAAATTTCTAGAGTTTTTCTATCAGCTTAATACCAAGCTTTGCTATACCTCAGTCGCCCACCCTCAAAGCAATGGTGCAGTTAAGCACACGAATGGCCAAATAATTTAAGGGATTAAAACTCGAGTATTTAATCAGCTGGTAAAGCGCTCGGGGGCTTGAGTACAGGAACTCCCTTCGGTGCTATGGGCAATTCGCATGACAACTAGTCAGGCAACAAAAGAAACTCCTTTTTTTCTTAGTCTTCGTAGCTGAAGCCATGCTTCCTCTAGAACTAAAAATCCGGTCAATGAGGGTTGAAAATTTCAGCAACTCCAACCAAGGCAATTTCGAGTGGATGACATCAAACTGCTCGAAGAAAAAAGGAACCAAGCCTTAATCAGATCGGTAATCTATCAGCAAGCCATACGTAAGTACTACAATCGTAAGGTCCAACCTTGCAGCCTTGCTGTAGGTGACTTGGAATTGAGGAAAATCCAATCTCAGTCTAATTAGAATAAGCTTTCTCCCAAGTGGGAAGATCCTTACACTATAGTCGAGGTCACACGACCAGGCTCTGTATGACTTGCCACGGAAGATGGCTAGGTTCTTTCAAACTCTTGGAATATTGACCAATTGTATAAGTTTTACATTTGAACATTCTCAGTCTTTGCAATAAAGTTTTGAGGTTCCCAATGCCTTTACATTTGTTCAATGAACTTTTTCTTTTATATCTGATTGACCACTTCTAGCATTTTTAATTGGTTTCACCTGGTCGGATAATAGGACAACACTAGTCAAAGTCTCTCCTTTCTACATGTAGTTCTGCCCACTAGAAGGAGCTTCCTAGTGTCACGCTGTTCTAAACTCTTGCTGCTAGCATAAAATCATTGAGTTATCTATGAACGTGTCGGACGAAAATAAAAGAAATAGTTTGAGTGATTATCTCACTATCGTTTGTTGCTTTGATTTAATTAACCTAATCGAAGTGCAGTAACGACTACCTAGTCGGAGACTTTCCTCTCTGCATATGGTCCTGTCCACTAGAAGGAACTCCCTAGCGTTGACTCATTCTCAACTTTTGCTACTAGAGCATGACAATCGAATTCGATAATAGTAGACAGATGATATACTCTTCTCGATACTATTTGCTTAGTTTATCCTTATAAACTAAGTAAATAGTCGGGGTTAGGATAGAGTTATTCATATAACTTCATTTCTTAACTCTAGGTTTATTTTTCCTTTTCTTCGCTCTTTTGTCTTACGAGTGCAAAGGAAGATGAGTTGCAGGGAAAAGAAGAGACTTCTCATTCATCAAAGAAAAAGGAAGAGATTTTTTATTCATCAAAGGTAAGCTTTACACAAAACTTTTCATTTGCACAACTATTTTGAAGGGAAGTCGAGTCACATTTCCTCTGCGACCTTTCGAGCAAACGGTTTGGCTTTCTTGATCAGTCCAGTGGCAATTGCTTCTAAGCAGTCGAAGTCATGCTCGATTGGTTGAAATGATTGATTTGGGTCACGCACTTTGAGTTTTGCCAAAGTGTAGCTTACGGCACCTCTAACCGCTTCCTAGATCAACTTGACTTGTTCACCCTTTAGAGTGGTTAAGAACTTCTCCAAAGTCTTCACCTGTAGTCCAATTGTACTCGTGCAAGCGGTTATGGTATCTACGGGAAGATCCATCTTCTCAAAACCAAAGTTGTCGTGTAAATTATTGAAGAGTCGTGTAGAATTATCTTCACCGACTTTGTCTCCTCTTCACTACAAGTGGATATTTCTAGATAGTTATTTTATTTCAGCTATGGCTTCTGCAAACAGAATAGTGATGGTCAGATTGTGTCACATATCACAGCATTAGTCTTCGAAAGTTAGTCAAAAATGGAGTTTTCCTATGACTAGCTAGTCGTAAGTTCTTCTATGACTACCTAGTTAAAGGCATTGTATCTCTTACCTAAAAGTCGTGCATCAAGGCTTTCAAGATCAGTTCTCTTCCTTCTCCTTACTTATTCTAGAAAGAGCTCTGATCACCTTGGTCTTTTCTTCGACCTCGACGTGGAGACTTTTTATTTTGGTTTCTTTTTCAATTAAAGAAAGGAAATCAAGAAAAACAAGGGAGAGGTAAAGAAGGTAAGCAGTCTTGAGTTCAGGACTTACTATTTATTGTTTCTTCTAAAGCTTTACCCTTGGAGTTGACCTATGTTAGGTCTATCCTAAGGTCAGTGACCTCCTTCTTAAGCTTCTGCGTCTCAAGTTTTTTGTTCTTGAGCGCAGCCACCAAAAATTTTGTGTCACTCCTAGACCAAGAAGAGTTGATAGAAAATATGAGAAGATTAATCGAGTAATGAAAACAAAATTTGATTGTAAGAAACATCAATTTACCATGCTCTCATGTCATCAAAAAACTTGGCATTCTCTTATCACAGGAGAGTGAGCTGTCTGTGGTATCCAGCCATAGTCAGTATGTTCTCCAATGCTTTCTATATTTGAGAAAGCAGTGAGAAACCAGAAAAGATTATGTACAAATGTCTATGTACTAGATACTTACATTCATCTCTCTATGAGCAAAGTTTGCGAGAGCACTCATGGAGTCTTGTAGCTGGTTGAGTTCATCAACCCTTCTCTACCACACCTTTTTGAGACATTTGTCGTCGAAAATTTGCTCTTAGTTGGGTAGGTCATTTGGGTGTGGGGCTTGAGGTCAATTGAACGAATGCCTCGCTACAAAAGAATGATTAAAGACAGATGAGAATAAGTTGGGAAGATCATTTGCTTCCCAGATATTACCTTCTTGACATTGAGGAGGAACGTCTCCAGCGAGCCTCTTAGTGCATCGCACAGAAATTTCTCCCCCTCCTCTGTTTCAACGACTACCTTCGTGATCATAGGCACTATAGCGCTAATGTCGGCTTTCATCGTTGTGGTGGTCATTTGTTCAACCATCGTTTTCATCTCTTCTGTGACTACAGGCAAGGTCGTGAGAGACTCTCCCGTAGTATTATGTTTGTTTGATGGAGACGTCGAGCTGCATGCCACAAAAATAAGACATCTTACCAATAAAATATAGAAGTGAAAAATTATGTGCATGTCTATACGTACGTTATTTTCGCTCCCTTGATTTTAAACTTAGAAGAAACCTTTTTGGAGATTAGTTTCTTTGACCATCTCTGGTCAAATGGAGACACTCTCGGCCACTCCTAGTCGAAGATATTGAGTAAGATTTTTTATTCCTAGCTCCTCTTGGATCTTCTGATAGTCAAAATTAGATTTGACTACCTGAAGAGTCAACTCCTCCTCGTTCATAGGTACTGCTGTTGCAGCAATTTTCTTCATAGAAAACATGAAACCCTTTAGTATTCTTTGTTGAGTTGCTTGATAAAACCTTGAGGAGTACACACTGAATGGGTTTCGGTATTATAGTAGAAAGGTATCTTGATCTTAGGAGATGGTTGCTCGAATACAGCTGCCCCAATCTCAGATGCAACACTTATGTCTGGATTGGGCCAGTCTGAGCAACAGGGGGAAGAGTTGTAGGGGAAACAACGGCACTCGAGCTAGCCTTCCCCATGTCGGCAGTTCTAGTCAGCCGACGCCTCTTTGCAGTAGGAGCGCCTGCTTTCTCTACCATTTCCCCGATAACCATCAATTCGACCCCTTGGTCGTCTTGACGGTTATTCACGTCTACATTCTGAAGAAAGGAAGAATAATATTTAATCGTAAGTTTTTCTATGACTACCTAGTCGTAAGTTCTGCTACGACTACTTAATCGTAGGTTCTGCTATGACTACCTAGTCGTAAGTTCTATTACAACTATATAGTCCTAAAAGGCAAAATCAGTATTTTAATTACCTTTAAGTGTTCTTCTCTTTCTGTGGTAGACACATCCACCAAGATACGAGGAGCCTCTGTTTCTAGTAATAGGGCCTTCTTCCAAATATTCCTAACCTAGGAGTCAATTACTCCAAGTCAAGATCTGATTCATTTAACCCGAAAGGTTAGTATACAGTACTCAAAATTTAAATCTACCACTATGAGTACTACTGCACATACCGTTTTCATAGTCTCTGGTAGCATCAGCTGCACCCGAGTACATCCACATGGGATGAGCTCACCTCTTTAGAGGACTAATGCAACGGGTGGTATAGTCCTTCACTATATACCATCCTGTAAGTTCTTAGTCTCTTAGCTCTTTGATAGCTGAGATGTGGGAAGTGATCCTGGTAGTGTCCTTTGGGACTGAATTCCATGATGAATTCTTCTCGACGGCCTTTTCCACAAAGGAAAGATTGTCTTCATTGGTGGTCTTCCAGTAGAACCACCTCTTCTTCCACCCTGTCCACAACGACTGGGTGAATATTTGAATGTATGGCTCTGACTTCCTGACATGAAGCTTCAATCCGCAGCTTCCAGTAATGTCGATTTGATGGCTCATCTCATGATAATACCGGAAGAGCTCCAAATCTACGGGGATCCCCAAATATGCCTCACAGAGGTATATGAATATGCTTAACATGATAATTGAGTTGGGAACCAGATTCATCAACTCAACACCGAAGTATTTGAGTACCGCCGTGAGAAAGGGATGAGCAGGAAGAAGAAGGCCGTACTCACAAAAGGCCTGGAACACCAAAATTTGTCCAATCTCCTCCGATGGCCAGTGCTGTCCGAAGGCTTCAATCCACCTCTCGAACTTCCGTAGTGGGATCTTCTCAGTCTCTTCTAAGGCTTTTAGCTTAGGCCTATCCATCTCCGATACCGACTAGTTGGATGAGAGCTTCTCCATGATTTGAATTTGGAGGAGAGTTGAAGGAGGAAGATGACTTGCTCATCAGAAAGCACAAGGAGGATGGAAGTGATGGAGGAAAGTGAAGCTAAAAGATCGCCCAAAAGTTGCCTTTTTATCAAAGCATCACTTATCCACCTCGGAAGTCGAGTGGTTTTCTCGGGAAATGAATGGGCGGACAGAGTTATGAAAGGTAACTAAAAATCCTTTTGAAATCCATTTGTCTTTACAACTCAAACGAAATTACCTTTCTATCCAAACACGCTCCTAGTCAAGAATCGAAAAGACAATGCTTTCGATCATCTATGACCCCACTTGTACAAATAAGTTATTTTCATTTGAAGTTGGTGGGCTAGATGATGAGGATATAATAATCCTCTATTTATTATGTTACAATATTCTCCGAATATACCCCTTAACAATGAGGGAGAAATTTTATAGAATAGTCGTAAGATACGCTATGACTACCTAGTCATAAGTCTACTACAATTACCTAGTCGTAAGTCGTGTTACGATAGCCTGGTCATTCCCCTATTTACGACTAATCTACTCCCACAATTGGTTAGCCTGATAAGGTAGTTAGAACATACATTTATACTCCATAACCGCACACGATTTTACCCATGTCTCTTTGACAACAACCATCCTACTGCGAACTACTGCACATGTCTCTCTGACAATAACCGCCATCTAGCAGTTAACTCCTAAAGTGTCAAGATGTCTTCTGGCAAGAAACAACCACCGCCGATTCGTTGCCAATATAGGGGACAAATCTAGGGAGGAGAGGGGGCAAGTCAGAGGAGGAGACAAGTCTTAATAGCGAGCAATCAGTTCTGTAAACAGTGTGTAATTTCTCGCACTGTTCACACTTGTAAGCCTTTTCTCAACAACAATAGCACAGGACATAGGGTTGTTATTCTCCCAGGAGAAGGCCCGAACCTGTATAAAATTTCTGTGTCTTACTCTGCATGATCATACGAGAGCCTTGAGTACTTTCCTCCGAATCCAAGAAACTATATATAAGATCGATATTAAAATATCGACAGACTTGTTCTGGGATGATTTTTGACCTTCTTTCCATTGCTTTTAGAGTTCTTGACTTCAACTTGATGGGCCTAGACAAGAATCTTTCCATCACCACCATTGGCCCTGGCACACTCCTCTATATTAATCGTGTCTAATAATTCATTCATTGTCATGCGTTTCTTAACGTGTCTTCTAGCGGTCACAAAGTCTCGCCACGAGGACAATAACTTGGCCAAGATGACTTTTACTAGAAAACTCTCTGGTAGGAGACAGCATACTGATTTAAATCACATACATAGAGCTGTAGCTTATGGAGTTGCTCTATAATTAACCGTCTCTCTACTATTTTGTAATCCTCTTCTGAATATTTTTCATTTATCTCATCCCACAACTTTTTAGCTTCTGTAAAGCTGACATACACATCAAAAATCTGATTTGACCGAACAGCTAACAACCTAGCCAAAGCAGAATGGTTTACATTCTCCCAATGAGTTTTGTCTTGGCTTTCCAAAGGAAGCATTGGAGGATCAGAAATGACACAAAATAATTTGAGGCTAGTCAACCAAAACTTGTCTTAGCTTGCCAACACTTAACAGTAGCATCATCAAAGACTTCCGTTTTAACGAAATAAGATAATGAAGCTATCTCAATGCAAGTAGGTTTTTTGGATTATTGTAGACAATACGGTTTTATCAAATATTTAAATAAAATTCTAGAATTGTAAATAAAAAGCATGTCTCTAGCATATATTAAATGACAGGTGCAAAATTAAAATGATTGCAAGATAATAAATCTCTACCATGTCATTTGAATATGAAATCATGCTCAATGGGACTACCGAATATAAATCAACAATTAGCTAGTACTCAAATTCTGATTTTCTAATTATAGTTCTCAGATGTCGGTTACACTTGTTTAACACAAGACCTTCTCGGCCCGGTGGTCTATATATATCTAATGATCACAATGATAACCTCTAGATATTCTACTAGTTTGAGCTCTACTACTTACCACATTAAACAATTGCGCTTCGAGGATAACAACAATAACATGATAGCACTAAGTATGGTTCAAAAGGAGATGAAGACCATACTGACCAAAGGCAAAATGACAAGATTAAAGCTTTGGCAAGATCATGACAGAAAATAATTAGGTTTCCGACAACTCATATACTAGAAGAATATTCCTAAATTATCATTGCAATCTCAAAAAGACCATGAATCATCATCAAGCAATAGTTAATCTCACATATTACCATGCAATTGCCTGCCATAACTAGTGATAACATTATCATATACTAAAGTACACTAGAATGGCTCACAATCGCACAATAACAATAATAACAGAAGGCAACTCACAAGGTGACAACTGCAACAAGGTTACACACGTCAAAGTCATCGTTGTCCCAGAAAACTCCACCCATACAAACCGGAAAGCACCACGGTCATGAGGTCAAGGGTGAGAGAACACCGCACAAGACCAAGAACCTAGCATCAGCCAAATGCTAGACAAGCAAGAATACAACGCAAAACACGGCCGAAACCTCCTCTATCATGGCCGAGCTACAAAGCCATCACCGCAAAACCAACACTCAGACTGGCGTCGTCGTGGCTCACCTACTCCACTACCTGGATGTCATGCACCATCGGTGCCATCGTAGCCTTGACCCGACCCAAAGTCAAAGACAGTGCCACCTCGATCCGACTCCCACGCTCCACCCTCACGGAAGCATGGCTCACTGATGGCTAAGTCAAGGGCGAGGTTTCAGGTTGCTGAAAATGGAGTGCCGAATCACGCTGCCGCCACCGGAGCTCAAGGACTTAGGGCTTTCACTCGATGGACATGGAAGAGAAAGAAGAGAGATGTGAAAACTTGATTGGACCTTGGTGTGTTCTAGGATGAGAGCTCAAACCGGTATAAGAAGAGAGAGAGGATCGCACCGCTAGCGGCCAGCAGAGGCCGCCGGAGTTGGGGAGGTGGAGATCGGATCAATCTCCATCTCTCTCTCTCTATCTAGTGAACATAAGGAGCGAGGCTCCTTATCCTCTTCCTCTCTATCAATGACAAGTGGCCCCTCTCTTTTTCTTATTCTAAAAATTCAAATGAAAATTTTTCAAAATGCCCTCAGCAGCAACAGTACATGCACAAAAATATAAAGGAAACGGAGGCGCGCACAGCACCACGCGCACACAGTTGGACCACAGGCACAAGCCTGAGAGATCAGATGCAGCCTCTGTCATCCCTGCTTTCTAAATACCCCATAAGACATCAAAGAACTTGCAGATCATTATACGTGCGTGCAGTACGTTGTATGTAGACGTACGGCACCATCGCTGCGAGTAAGTGCTCCAGAAGTAAGGAGATGTTTTAAACGCTTTGGCTTAATGCGATTTTTTTTATTGTCCATGGAAATAACAGTTTTTTAATTAAATATATTAGCTAAAAAATAATATAGCTACGATACCATTTTAACCATAAATTAAAAGCCAAAAACCATTGATGCGCAGTCGAATTGAACTGGACCTCACTGAGCTAGCTGCCTCTGCTCTCTGGTACGGTGCATATACCTTCCATCTTGGATGCTGTGGTCTTTTGGACTAGTTTGGTTGTGGCCTGATTCGTGGTACCTATGAAACACGAATACTTTTATTTTTGATTAAAGGCTTGTTTGATATAGCTGTAATTTATGATTTTTTACTAAAAGTTTTGAATTTTAGTTATTTGTGACAAAGATTACAGAAAGAGATACTGGCTTACGATTTTAGATAGGACAGATGTTGGGTTTTTAATATGTACTACAATTAACTTATAGATCTCGTCTTGAAAAAATATTTTGTTTGAAAGTTAGATACTGTAACAAAAGCTAAAAATCGGTTTTAAAAACCTAAAAGAACAGGCCTGGAACATAAGCTACCTTGGCGATCGCTTGGGTTTACCGGATTTAAATTAATAGAAAAGAAGCTCTGCCCCTACAAGCTGAAGCCATATTACAAAGGTTATTTACTAAAAAAATGTGACAGCTGGAGCCAACAGAACAGGTTCTTCGTTAGTAACACTTCTAAAGATATACATTAGAATATCAAGTATAGATAACTCCATCTAAAGGAATTTCCATACACAGCTTGTTGTGGCAGGAATCCAACTTGTGACCTCTCATACAAGAACTCACACAAAAACATCGAACTTCATCATTGTTTTGACAAGGTAATCTACAATGCGAGTATCGCCCTGCTCCTATCAGCTTCAACTTCTGACTTCTAACTTGTAAAAGTCAAAAGTTATTTAAAACGGGTTGGTTTCTTAATTTTAATTTTTTGACTTTTTTTTCTCCCTTATTCATTTGCATTGTTCCAAAAATATAGCGATGTGTTTTCAACTTTCCTCATTTATTATTAACTTTTTTATTTTTTGACAATAAAAAACTAGCAGCCGATACAATGTATTGCAGCTAACCGTGGAAGCTAAAAATTGAGACTTTTAAACCGGTTGGAGCGGCCTACTCTAATCTTCAGCGGTACTTTTTTACTTGAAGGTACGAAAATATGTACTACCTATCTAACGCTGCCAACCATATGATATGCATGATTATTAAAAATGAAATTTGAAGGCAGCATTAACCCGGTCGGGTTTTTATTATGTATTTTCAATTTGCAAGATTGCCAAGATGGGGTGCTCTTAAGTACACCTGATCTAGTAACAATGCAGTTTAACTAGATGCTTAATTTCCTGATCCAATGTTGATCTCAGGCTCACGTACTTGGAAGATTCACCAACTTCATTTGCTCAAATTAATTAAGCTAGAACAAATTGAGCAGCTAGCATATCGATCATGTCGGTCATTAGAAGCTGCAGGTCCCCCAAAGTTTTTGAACAAATTAAAACTAGCTAGTGGTACTATAATATTAAGGGTATACCTTACCAACGGTTTAGAAGCTAGTAGTTAAGAAATAGAAAACATTAGAGAATCCCAAAGTTTAAAAGTACAATGCACAACTAACCCATGTCAGATTAATTAAGAAGACTAAAAAAATACAAGTACTTAGGTGTTGACATATCACCTAGCAAAGGACGAAGATGCTGGAAGATCAGTCAGTGAGATTTTCATAGATTCCCTAGCTTTGTGCACGAATGCAAAAAACCAACACGCCAACTTGTGCCTGCAGTTGTGTGCATGCTACACCACTACCGTAGATCTCGATCGATCGAAAATAGTTCTAAACTCCGTGAGTACATGCTCTTATTTTTATATACCATTTAAATGTTTACTTATTTATTATATTCAGTATACTTAAATACTAATTCTAAAATACTTTAATATGATTTAATTAAAAAAATTCATCGACGTCCTTTATTTTTGTTGTATATAATTTTTCATATTAAAAAAGTACATATATAAATTATCCTATAAAAAGTGAACTTTGATGAAATTTTTCATAAAACTCAATTTAAAATATCTTATAATCATTATTAAAGTATACTCAATAGAATAAAGAGATATAACAACATCATTTAAGTGGTATATAAGAAGTGAGAATTAAACCCAAATCCCGGTATATTGTTTTGAAAATTTTAGTTTTAGAATATATATACCCATCTATAAAAATTCAAATGAAATGCATACCTTTCAGAAAATATACTCAAATTCAAAGATTTTAAATGAATTTAGATCACATGCTTTACTGATTTTTATATAAAATCAACATATACCTACAAGCAAACTATTATAAAAAAGATAGTTGCAGTTCGAATTTTAGTTCAAACTTATTTGAACTAGTTAGTAAACTAGTTAAACTCAACATCCAAAAAATTGTAAATTTTTTTGCATGTGATACACAGAAAAAATATCTATTTTAGATCATGGCGCTCTAACACTATAGTGTCCAAGTTAATTATGCTATATATATCCCACCTACAATATACCACCTAAACAAACTTAACATACTCCTTTATCAATTTAGGTATACTAATATACTAATTTTAAGATACTCCGATGCAAACCATATGCAAAAATTACAATAGGGTATAAAGTTTTGTTTGTATATTTTGCTAATACTTTTATATTCATATATAAAAGGGAGAATATTAAAAAAAACTATATATACACCCTAGATGGTCCTATATACTTATATACTACATGTATAAAAACTCCGTTACATGAGATACTCCTTTCTTTGCAAGATACAATATAGTAAATAACTACACCGGCAATAGAAAAAAAGTTTCATGTATGTGTGTGTATTCTACGTAGGAAAAAGTGGATGTCCGCAAAATTTGTAATAACTAATTCATAATTTTCTTATCAGATATATAAATATATAATATAAGAAAAAATACGAAGAAAATAAACTTATATATTGTGAAACAGCGTGATAAGTTGTTGACAGTTAACTAAGCTCCTATTTGGAACATAGTTCCATGTAGTTCCGTGAGAATTACGTGGGAATCATAGTGTCTCCATGAAAAACCTTACGTTCCAAACAGGTTTGAGGCCATGTTTGAAACACAATAATTTTATAAAAAATATTTATTTTCTATATAAATTGGAAAGATTTCTATGTCCCAAACAGAACCTAGTTCGCTAGCAGGATGATGGACAAATTGTGACTTAATTCGTATTCTTCCCCCCACATGACCTGTAACTCACTAAGGTATACATAGTAATAACATACCGGCCGATAGGTATCGTACCGTACCGTCATCTAAATCGATATAAAGTAGACTTACGTACCATACCGGCCTAAATACCGACTAATACCGATCATATCAGATCGATATAAGTCAATACTAACTCTGATACTGATCAATACCGACGGAATTAATAATATCATCTATTGAATTATATGTTATATTTGATAGTACTACTATATATTAAAAATAATATTACAAGTGATATTTGGTATATATAAAATTAAACAAATGTATATTATAATTATATAATTTTATTATTATATTAAATCTGAAATAGTACGATGGTATAGATTGGTACTAGAAACGCACTGTATTTCAAGAAGTAAACCTGTATGACATCCGGTATTCACAACTACGATCTCAAACTCAAGACACGCATGCACGCATGATTCCGTATGTCTCCTTTCGAAATTTGAAGGCTGCAGCTAGCCTCTTTGTATGAATGCGTCCGTAGTACATCGTGGGAGTGTCTGTGATAAGGTGCACATACCGAGCATCAGAATCAGGCTGGGACGACGAGACTTGAGAGACGAGACTGCAGTGCAGGAGCGTCGCAGATGCACGCGTGTTCGCAGGACAGGCAGGGCAGTAGTGGATAAGGTTCTTCGCCCCTGTATCTCTCCAGGGAAATCAGTGGCGCTACGAACGATGATCAATGGCACGATCGAGATTCACCGATTCATCTGCGTTGCCGCCACTGTTGTGAGTTTTCTCAGGAATTGATTAACCGCATGTGAACCTCACAAAACAAAATTACACTTTGTGCATCCTTTATGCCTGTGGATGGACGAGTAGGGCCGTTCAAACCGCACGACGGTGGTCCGGTCCGGTCGTGCTTGGAATTCGGCGAAATTTGCTATTGCTTTGCCCGCCTTCCCCTCACCCCACACCCACACACACACACACACACACACACACACACACACACACACACACATATATATATATATACTAGTAAAGTGCCCGTACGTTGTAACGAAAAACCAAATAAAAGTGATGCATACTATCAAAGCAAAAATCAATACAAACGTCTCCTTAGTTCGCCAAAGTTAGTCTAGAGTCACTACATTTGCACCTTTGATTTCTACATGCTGACCAAAGGTACCTAAATCATTAGCACCAAGACACGCTATGCCTACAAAGATGCTCGAAGCGGTCCATGTGGCTCTCAGACCAAATTCAAGAGAATATTGGCACAGAGCTCTGCTTTGCAAAGATAATGATATTTGAATCGACACCGCTAGCCTCGCTATCGAAAATCATAGACACACAAGTAGTATGTATTATATTTGTATGGCTCATAATGTAGCAACCGATCTCGATGAATGAATTGGGCGATTATATGAGGCGTAATGCAATGCGATCATAAGCCATGGAGCGCTTTAGCGATATAAGTTCACAGAAATTTCCATAGTCATGATTGATGAGGCGTACCTTCCAAAACGCTATAGCTTTGTTATCTGTGAACATAAGAAACAATGCGCCATTTGCTGCTGGGCACCACTTTATCTTGTTAATCCACTTTAGCTTGTTAATCTTCTCTTCAATTTCCAAGCTCTTAAGATAATCAAATTATTTCGAAAGCAACACCACTTGGTCGAATTCATCGTAATTCGTAAAACAACATCGCCACTTAGCAATTCACATAGAAGCATAAAAACAGATACTGCCACTTAGCAATTCACACAGAAGCATACCTCTGGTTCAAGGCTTTGAAATTCAGTTTTGTAGCAAAATCCAAGATGCCCTGTTGACAGAATAACCAGCTTTCTCAGCCTCTTTTCTACAGACATGCTGAAGGAAAATAGAAGGAAATATATTTAGCCATCGTGAGCACAAAGACGTAAATCGAGAAGCAGGTTCATAGTTTCAAAAAAGAATTGAAAATGGGACAACCAGTTATGTATACATACATATCTGGCATCTGTCCTTTCAAACAAAACAATTCAAATTTCTACATCCCAATGGCAAGATGATGTCCTGATTTACTGAACTATATTGCTAAGGTGATGTCAACAACAAATAAAAAGAGGAAAACAATAAAGTTAGTATGCAGCCATAATACACGACGGCAATCTATCATTGAACGTACAAGCAGCAATGGGAAAAATATGTATAACAACACGCAATCATCCATACGTAATGATCTAACTGATATGCACATATACAAACAATCGCTAAAACAAATAACCTAAGAAATAATTGGAGGAAAAGGAACCATAAATAGCACGTCTCCATCAAACAACCCTTGAACTCATAGAGTTTAACCTTTGTGCTGATATTCCACAGCTGCAAGAGGCCTTCTTCACTACCAATGATGACCTGATTTTGGAACAGATTAGACTTGTTAACAGAGAAGAAATTGAATGCACAAGAGTTTTGGAATGTAAGCTATCTCCAAAGCAAAGCAAAAAAACTTAAGATAGCTCCAGGCACCTTATTTAGATAAGTATCAGGATGCATAATGCAGGTTGGAGTAAACTTGTCTCGCAATGATATGCTCCCAACAGGCTCACTGTTTGGTTCTGCTCCTTTGAAGGCCCATATAAATACGTTACCTCTAGAATCTGCACTTAGAATGTATTCTCCAAACAGGTATAACATGTTGATCTTGTCTTCATGTCTACTCCAAGTAACCACCTAATTAAAAGAGATTATGTGAGAACATAAAAAAGAACAGCTTTGTCTCAATGAGTAGACTCAGTTGATGAGCATAATATGGTGAGGTCCAGATCTCCCTTTTGGAAGTTTGAAATAACCATTTCATTTATCACTACCTAAAAATTTCAACTTTAGAGGCTATAGGAGCATTTCAAAACGAAACAATGCCTAAACTGTTCCAAAGAATGAAATATCAACGCTTATGGCCTCAATGGGTAACTAACTAACATGACGGATAACACAAATTCAGCTATTGCAAGCACAGTAGCTTCTTTACCGATCGATTCGTTTGAAAATGGCAATGTCACTTCCATTTGCAGCAAACGTATATTCCTTGTAGGACGCAAGAGCACGAATCTTCTTGGGCAGTTGAGGTCCTTTGATCACACAAAAGCTCATAAACCACGAGAAAATACTGAACATAAAGAACCACACATACCAGATAACAGGCTTACCAGCAAGGACCAAATTTAGTTTAGCACACTGCAAAACACAAACAACAAAAACAAAGTAAGTACAGTACTACAGTGCGGTCCTAAAATGAAAGTTGGTTACATCATAAACATATGTAAAGTGAGGGAGAACAAAGGCAGAGCAAGGCTTATATCGACAGTGAAGCAGCTCGACTGACGCGAGATCAAGAGAAAATTACATCAACCTTATAGTAACAACCAGTAAATAGGTCCTGAGCTCCACCTGAGCTCCAAATAGGAATTAATACGCAATTATTGCTCCTAGCATCCAAATTGTAAATTATAACAGAGCAACGGACTCCCGCAAGCTCCCCATAAGCTACTCCAACTTACGCTGCCGAGAAGCAAGCACCGAATTCCGACTGAAATTTTCCAACGATGGGAGGCAAGGGGATTACAGGTAGTAGCGTGGGGGAGATGAGACGAGGTGGTGGCCTACGTTGTAGACGTGGAAGGCTTTGCCGACGCTGACGGTGACAAAGGTCTCGGTGCCGAGGCGCCAGACGAGAAGGGCACGCCGCCCGCCGTGATGTACCCGATCGCGCGGAACAGCTCGAAGATCCCCATCTCCCTCTCCCTCTCCGGCCGCGGCGGGAGCGGCTTCCTCCTCACCTCCTGCGGCCGCTGCAGAGTTTCTAGGGTTTGGCTGCTCTTCTTCGAAGAGGATGAGGCGGGTCGGTGTGCCGGCGGCGAGGGTTTTAGAGGGGGTTTTGGGTGCCGCGCGCGGGGTGAGAGGGAGGGGAGGAGTCGCGGCGCGGGGTGGGAGGGAGGGGAGGAGGCGGCGGAGCGGGGTGGGGAGGGGGAGGAGGCGCCCGGGGGGGTTGGGGAGGAGGTGGCGGCGCGGGGTGCGGAGGGAAGGAGGCGCTCGGGGGGGTGGGGAGGAGGAGGCGGCGCGGGTGCGGAGGGGGAGGAGGCGGCGGAGCGGAGGCGCGGGGTGCGGAGGGAAGGAGGCGGCGGCAACGCGGGGTGGGGTGGGGAGGAGGCGCGGGGGAGGTGGGGCGGCGGGTGCGGAGGGGAGGTGGGGAGAACGGTTGAGATTCTATCTTATAATCAGATCGAATGGTTAAAAAAATGAAGGAGGACTCATCAACCACCAACTTCTTCTTTTATAGTAGTAAAGATATATATATATATGTGTGTGTGTGTATATGTATATATAAATAAATATATATATATATATATATATATATATATATATATATATGAAGACTCTTTTCTACATCTAGATGTAATTACACTCTATGTCGTATCTCATATCGTAGAAATTATCTCACATAACGGATGATATATACGTGCAGTATATGAGTATTTAAGATCATCTACGTGGTATGAATAAATTTTCAGATGTAGTATGTAGATTTTTTTTGACATACTCCTTTTTATGTGCGTATATGAAGGTATTTACAAAATACGCTAAAAACTATGAATCCCCTTGCAATTCTTTTATGTGGTTCACATTGAAGTATCTTATAATTAGTATACAAGTATATCCAAAGTGATAAAGAAGTATTTCAAGTTCGTTTAGGTGGTATATTAGTGGTAGGTGTAATTACATCCGGTGTAGAAAAGAGGTTTCATATATATATATATATATATATATATATATATATATATATATATATATATATATATATATATATATATATATATATATATATATATATATATATATAAAATATCTTTTACACTGAGTGTAATTACACCTACTTCTAATATACCATCTAAATAAATTCGAAATACTTTTTTATCATCTTGGATATACTCATGTACTAATTATAAGATACTCTAATGTAAATCATATGTAAAAATTGCAAAGAAGTTCATAGTTTTTAATGTATTTTATAAATATATTTATATATGCATATAAAAAAGAGTATATAAAAAAAGAATATATAGTAAGATTTTTACTTATAGGATATGCTTATCTCATGCAATGCAACTCTGCTTTGCCTGCCTCGGTTCGAACGGTGGTCAGGTCGTAGTTGGGGCTCGAGACCCGAGCCGAACCACCCTGGCCGGTCCGGCTGGCCAGTCAAACCTATCCTCCATGTGCAGCCTAGCTAAGATCGAAGCAATCACCAACCACTCCGTCTGACCATCGGTGACAGAGAGGGGCAAAGAATCAAATCGAACTGAATATAAACTTGTGTGTTGTTTTTGGGATCCGGGTGCTAGTCCATGATGTTTGGGGATTAATTGGCTAGGTGTAAATGAATCCTTTCGAGTTCATATCAAGACCTCAAAATGATAGTACATTGACCTGACTGGCAGACTGCCTACCATTCTTGAGTAGTATAAAAACCCACTCATTTCAGCTTTTTTTTTTACTTCAGCTTCTAGTTTCAGCTTTTTTTCATTATTCAGTAATTCATCTTTTTCTAAATTTTTTTTATTTTTTAGGCTTTTTTGTATTTTTCTTTTTTTCTCGTGTTTCTTTGCATTGTCCGTGATAGGCTAACATATTTTTTCTATTTTTACATTTTTTTAAATTTAATTATGTCCAAAAAGCCAAATCAGCTACAGTAAAAAAATCAGTTACAGTAAAAATTTCAACCAGAAGCCATCGCTAAAACGAACGCCCTCTTAAACCTTAAACGGTTTTAACTCTGACTTTTTTAGCGATTACTAATCATTAACCGGGAAGGGTTTAAGAAGGATTGAAGTTAGAGGAATATTTTGTGGGAACACTCTGCTTTAGATATGTCTTGGACATAGCCGAATATAAGATACATAGTTTCGATCTTTTAATTAATAATTTCTTTATTTAATTTGTATTTATTAGAAAAGTTCCATAAGTCAGACAGGACCTATGGACAGAGAGGAGAGATTAACCGGGATAATGCGTATTATTCCTGAATATTATCAACTCGGTGATTTTTGGGTGCGGTTTCACATATGATAAGTATAATTTTAATTGGTTGAATTTAAATCTGGATATAATGATTGGATGATCCCCAATTAGGCAAGATTGTATTTTTTTTATAGGATTCCTTAATCAAGGATTTTATTTGCACAAGTAGCATTATTTTATGTATCTTTTTGCAAGATATGGACTTCAGACAAATATTAGTGGCTTACAATTATTCATGAGAACCATTTGATTAGTGATAGGATCTAAGATAAGGATTAGTGATGCTCCATAAGGTTTTAAACAATTATAAGATGATCCTTGATTTAAATCATGTCATTTTACTGGTAAATTCTTGGAAAGTATACCAAAATCGTTTTAAACATTAGTTAGAAGAGAGACTTCATGATTTTAGAGATGAGCAAATCATTATTATTATTTTGTATGGCAAAATCTAGTTAGACTAATTATCTTTAACGACATTGATAAACTCAGATGAAGGTATAACAGTTATTATTTGGATCACCTGTATTTGGATTGTGATTAGCATTTTGAGTAATTGGAGAGCATTTGAAATTGTTGTAGGGGTGGCCCCCACCTAAACCCAGCTAGCCTGTTAGGAGGTTGTAAACCCAAGATCGATATGTACAATGACATAGTTGCTCTCGAAGGGATACTCGGTGTAATGGTATAAGGGTACGATTGTAAAGACGTTCCTTACGAGGGCACATATATATATATATATATATATATATATATATATATATATATATATATATATATATATATATATATATATATATATATATATATATATATATATATATATATATATCACACTCTTGGGAAAGACCCAAGAGGACATTGCTCACCAAACTCTCCACTACCATACTCTCCCTCTCTCTGTTTGGTCTGTAGCCACAACAGAAATCATCTAAGAAAAAGCTTTAAATCCCATCTAATAATAACATGTGTTTTAATTAATTATTTTTAGAATAATTAACTTGCTAATTCTTAGCTGACAATTATTTAGGATTAAATTTCTAGTACTTCTAATTTATAAGTCCTTTAATTAGACGCACATATTAGATTTTAGCATTGATATTTATTGGATCCTTGTTAATTACATATCATATGGAAAATAGTTCATGCATATTCTTGCTTTAGTTTTACATGAGGGTTATTATATTGTCTCATTATTCTTTATTGCAATTAATTAAGGTTAAGTTTTGAGTTTATAAACTCTTTAATTAATCTCATAATCAAACCCTTATTCTTATTTTTATTTACAAATCACATTGCTCCTGTGAAGAAAACAGAAATGAATTGAAAGGATGCAAGTGATACACATTAGCTAGATGCCATCTTTTAGTTGGGCCCACTTACCATATAAAGAAAGAGGGGCAAGGTAGACAGGATAAACAGAGGAGGGAGAGGAACTGGGCTCGACCGGCCGAAATAGGGGAGGGGTGCGGCGCACCACAGGCTGCGGCGTTGCTGACGGAGGGTGGCCGGGGAGATGCCGATGTAGGGAAAAATGGAACTCCATGGGGAGACACGGGCCTGGGGAGGCAACACTGGTGCTTGGGGCGGATCATGGCGGCCTGGGTGACGGTATGAAGCGGCTGACAGTGGGAATCGAATGGGGCATCGACGATCAGAGGGGAAAGAGGAGGAAGAAGGGCAAGCACAAGCATAAGAGGGTCAAGGGGAACTCACCAACGATGGCGGCTTGGCTGAGAAGGCGCCGTGGCGAACCGGCGTCGGGAGCCATGGGCAGCGTGGGGAGGCTCGCGTGGAGGGAGGAGCTCGGGTGATGAGGGGACCGGGCGATAGTTGGGGAAGCTTGAGGGCATCAGGATGATGCTCTCACCGCGAGGAATTGGAGGGGGAGCCCCGAGGAGGAAGAAGTGGCGGTAGGGGTGGCTTTGGCCAGAGGTGGAGAAGATTGGCCGCACATGGTGACGTGGTTAATTGGTGGGGGAGGCCACTGGAGAGGTGGAATGACGAGGTGCATCATTGACACGAGCCCAATCTAGCTCGGTCGAGAATGAGGAAATGGGGTTAGGGAGTAAAGGAGGTGTGCCCAGCTTCTTATATGTGGGGAAAAGAGTTGGTCGTTGGGAATTTAAGCGTGCAGAGGAGTAACGACAAGCGATGGCATTGGCGTGCCATGTGGCTCAGGTGGCCATAGGCCAGTGTGAGGGCGCAAGCGGAAGGGCGTAGAGGACACGACGAGCGTAGAGCGTAGGCCTGGTGACGCGACGCAGAGGAGTAATGCCAGGCGGGGGCATCGTTGAGGAGTAATGCCGGGCGGCAGAACTAGTAGAGGGAAGTGCAGGGGTAGGCCAATGTTAGGCGCAATTGACTTGGACATGATGGGGGAGAAACCAAGGGTAGGCTAGGCGAAACAAGGGGCACTTTTGGCATGATTGGCGCATAGAGTAGGGGATGCACGGGCAGCTGGGCTGGTCGGAGCGCCAGGAGTAGAGCATAGGAAGAGAGGAAGAGCGGAGGGCACCGGGGTGGGCCAGAGCTACTGGCACACGGGCGCATGGGGCTAGGCCAGCTCGGCGGGTTGGCACTAGGAGCAGGCAGGAGGGAGGAGGGAGGAGATGGCTGGGTGGGCCGTGAGCGCCAGGAGCAGGGGGAAGAAGGAAAGAAAGTAGGGGTGGGAGGAAAAAGGCCGGGAGGAGAAATGGGTTGAGGGCTTAAGAATTTGTGAAGAATTTCAAATTTTGAATTTCAGACTTAGATTTGTAATTGAGTTTTGAATTTGAAAACTTAGTTCAAATTTTGGATTCAAAATTTGAACTTTAGCTTTGTCAGAGTTCCGAGAGATAGTTTTTGAATCTTTAGAATTTGAATTTCCGGATACAAAGATGAGGTGAGAAGTTTTAGTATTAGTTTTTCTTTTGATCTCTATTTTGATCAAGATTTTGATTTCAAAATTTTACTTCAAGTTTTTGAATCAAATCATTTTTCCGAACAATTGGTTTTTGACCTAAGATTGGGTTTGATTGATTGAATTAGTTAGCACAAAACCAAGCGAGAATTTCAAAGGAACTTCGAAAATTTTGAATAGCACTGCAGATTGACAAAAGATTTTTTTTAAATTTTTGTAAATACAATAGTTTTTATTATGGGATGTTTACATTATATATCTTTGAGTTTTGTAGGAGCTAAGTTCTTTTCAATTTTATGAGGACTTCATAGCTAGCTAGCTAGCTAGTTTCTCTTAATTTCACAGGGTTTCGCCGTGCAAAAGTAGGGTGTGCTAGGTATTATTTAGAATGGTAGGGTTTTTGGCTTTTGGTTGTGACTTGTAACTGAACTGATATTGTGGTGACTGTTATCTTTTTCTAAGATATTTAATTAAATAAAAATAGAAAATACTGTTATATCTTTACAGATAATACAAAGAAAAAAAACTACGTTAAAAAATCAACACATTTCAAATAACTTTTAATTTTTTAAAACCAAGCTGTTTAGGATGGGCCCAAGTCTCGTGATTGCAGATAAGCTCGATGTGGTTTAGCAGACGCAACACATGATTTGCTAGGCAGAGTCCCCTGGCCCTCGCTTCGCTGGTCTAGCTTTATTTTCTGTCATATGATATCTACGTCACATGTAGACGCAACATGGCCTGAATAATTTGCTAAAAAGACATGCATGCAATTTGATTCGAATACAGTTGCAAGCCACACAATGTTACAGACTCCCCACAAAAAAAGAAAAACATGGTATAACCAAGCAGACATATTGGCCCACTAAAAATTTCACAGACAGGTATGTACCAACTGTTTGGCGAAACATGACATCACAAACAGTAATGTGACAAGCTAGCAGCAGCAGCAAACGGAAGTACAGCTCTGCAATACAAGCAAACATCACCGTGCTCCAAACGGTTTTTAGTTTTTTATTTTTAATTTATTTAAGATAAAAATCACTTAAAAGATATTAACTTCTAATTTTGGTTTATTATAGTTTTTTGGACTTTTTTGTCTTATTTCTTTGTATTATCTATGATGATATAATAATTTTTTCCTATTTTTTTTAAAAAAGCTAACAGCCGCTATAATGCAACTTTAACCAAAAACCATCGCCAAAATTTTAAACCAAACGCTAGTTGGAGCACCACCAAAACTGATAAGCTTTTTACAGAAGGAAATGAGATAGTTTTTTGCAACGAATGCTTCAAATAGTTTTTTACTATTGTTTTAAAAAAATATAGATAAAAACTATTGCTGTCGTCTCGAGACGCAGCAAAAAAATTATAGGACACATCCGAAAAACACAATTTGCGGGCTTAAAGTTAGCTGGATGGGGCAGGTGGCCCCGGTTGCCAGAGGGAGAGGTAGGGCTCCTGGCCCGACCGACTGGGTGGCCCGCACGCACGCGGCGCCCTCACGAGGCCGGCGGTCAGTCACGGTTCGCACAGTGGTCCGGTCGGTCGGCCCGCGCGCACGGCGGCAAAGTCCACATGCGTGGCCCCGTTCCCTGGCTCCAATCCCAACCCAAATCCCTTGTACGATGTGATGTGAGAATTGACAACCCCCCATCAGATAGATCTCACTTCGTCACCATTGTTCAAATCTCCAATCAAGTTTGTTGTTTTGTTTTGTTTTGCAATGTGTTCTTTAATTTTAACTCGTGAGTAGGTTCCAAAAGATTTTTGATGGAGTAGCACTTGACCTGCTTGTCTAGCTTAGGCTCATTCCGTTTAGGTTTTCTTTTTGCATCATTCCATTGTAGACTCCTAGAGGAGGAGATCAGATGGACAATAGAAAAAGAAACTCAAATTCTTACGGTAGTGCTCAGTTTGGTGTTGGTTTATAGTTTTTTCACAGTAGTTGACTTATTTTTACTGTAGTTGTGTTGGTTTATTTGGCATAATTAAATTTTAAAAAAATGTATAAAAAATAGAAAAAAACATGTTAGCCCATTACAGACAATGCAAAGGAATACGGAAAAAAAGCAAAAAATCCAAAAAATCTAAAAAATACCAAAAAAAGACGAAATTACCGAATAGTAAAAAAACAAAAATCAAAACTAGAAGTTAATTTTAAACCAAAATAAGCACAGCCACAACTCTTGATCTAGAGTTGTGTTAGCTGGACTATGTAGGATTCGAATCACTGTACTTTTCCGCACCACTCTTTGCACGTGTCTCTCAAGCCTTAATTCCCGTGAGAGTTTAACCTTTTTTTTTCATAAATTATTATGTTTCAAATAGGACCTAAGTGCTTTAGAGGCCATTCGGTTCGACTGAAATTTAATAGTTTATGGTCAAAATTATATTGTAGCTAGCTGAAATTATACTATAGCTGACGATAGCTTATTTGGTATAATTAATTAAAAAAATAAAAATAAAAAACAGACTAGCCTATTACGTATAATACAAACGAATATGGGAAAAAGAACCTGTAAAAAAGCTCAAAAAAACCAAAAAGTCAAAAAAGATGAAAATTATGAATAATAAAAAATAAGTTAAAAGTTTAAATCCAAATAAAAGGGGTCTTAAAAGTTTATATCCATGCCTGTTTATTGCAGCCAATTAGTACTAGATTCTTTTATTGTATTACTTGTCACAATTACTACTCTATTAGGTTCACTGAGCATTTGTAGTTACTGTTTAGATACTCTACCCACACATACTTAGACCATGTTGGGAACGAAGAAATTTTATAGATGTTTTACAAGAATTTAACATGAAACAATTTATTTTTGGTAGAATTTTAGAAAAACTCCCATGTTTCAAAGTGGGCCTATTTAGGCACTGCTCGTTTCAGTTTCAGCTTCTAACTTCTAGTTTACTATTTTTAAATTTCATCTTTTTCTGGCTTTTTGAGTTTTTGTATTTGCTTTTTTTCATATTTGTTTGTATTGTTCGGATGGGTTAACCTATTTTTTATTTTTAAATTTTTTAAATTTAATTATGCTAAATAAGCCACTATCAATTACAGTAAAAAAAATAAACCAACTACAGTACAAAATAAACTATAAATCAGTTTATTTAAGTCAAACTAAATGCCCCCTTAGGATGGGAGAATCCAACAAACACACTATAACAGTAAAACAGACGAATTGAGTGGAATATGTAATGCTAAAACACAACAATTTTTCGGGTCAGTTGGTTGGATCTTTGGAATGGAAGAGGCAGGGCAGATTTATTAGTCAGACAAAGATACAATCGAATTTTTTCGGAAATGTTTGTAGTTTTCGTTCGAACTTAACAAGAGAATAGAAAACCTTAATTCTTGATTAAAAAAATGCTGTGGTAGCAGCAGTAGCCGCCGTGGTATATCTGAAACAAAAATGCTACGGTACTAACCTGTCTTTGTTGCATCTAAAAAAGAACTCTTTTTTTTAAAAAAAAAGTCTATATATCACCTAAACTTATTCAAAAGTTTATTTAACAAATCAAACTATGAAGCCAAATATCTAACCCCGTGAACTTTATAGTCTAGTTCAAATAATATTCTGACTCGGTTTCGTATAATGGTATTGCATACATGGTACAATGAGTGAATGGTTTTGCCATATAGGATAACACACTGGTCAAATTTAAGTAAATAATATGTGGGGCTGATAAGGACTTCTTCAAATTGAAACAAAGGGAGCTACAGTGGGCGGCAGCTATGGAAGCATGGTTGGAAGTTCAGTAAGAGAGAAACCCATGTAAGCTCTACCTAACATTAACCCAACTTAAGCAGCATATTATACTATGAAGCAAAACTACATCATACTTTATAGCAAAACTACCCCACACATCATGTCGTGTAGGTAATACTATCATACGAAATTAAGTTAGAGTGTTATCTGAACTATATTGCAAAATTTGGAGAGTTAGATATTTGCTTTAATAGTTTAGGATGCTGAACATATTTCTGGGCGAAGCTCCAAGTGCTACATGAACTTATTCCTTGTTTGCGAGAAAAAAAACATCTCTTTGATGCCGTCACGTAACAGACTCGTCCTTTACTCGGCCACATCACTTGAGTGTTGGACGATCGAGAAACTAATCTGAACTGTTCGTTTATTTCTATAATTTTATCTTGTCGTTCAAGTTTGTTGAACTATAATTATGAATTTGGCCCAAAATAAAAAGACGTTTTGCCTTTTTTTTTTTTGATGTGAATTGGACAAAATGACACGTATGTGTTTCGAAACTACTGGTACTTCTCCAGAAGACGAAAACTACTGGTACAAGAAACATTGCAGACAGGTCGTAGCAGTGTATTACAGAGTACTACATAAATATAACTTTTATGTAAGCCAGAAAAATCGTTAAATCAGCCGTTGTATCTCCTCCTGTCTGGAATTCTGCCCATAGCTGACATCAGAGGTAAAGAACAAGGTAGGGCCTTCAAATGTATGTACTCCAGACTGTAAAGGCTTCGTGCAATAAGGGCATCCATAATATTCAGAGACTGTATAGTCTCTAAGTTGAGATACATAAATAGCTTTTAAACTTATCACTATTATTTGTAGTGTGCAACATTATACTAGTCTCTAATAGGTCGGCCCCACAACACTACAATACTTCTTTCTTTCCTCTCTTTAGCCTGAAATTTGGAATAGCTTAGTCTAAAATTATGGAAATTTGTTAATATTCTTTTCTTAGCTCCTCCCTTCAAGTAAAGAGGCAATGCTAGCTGATTTTGGTTAGAGATTATGATGTGCAATGGTGGAGGCTATCTCTAAGCTCTTCTCTCACTTCTATAGAGGCAGTTTTTGAATACCTAGCATCTTCTCACAGCTCTGATGATGCAGTAATGGTGTGCATACTTTTATAGTTTCATATAATTCAGCTAATTATCTGAGTAGAAAAAAGAAAGCACGATTCAGAACACAAGCAAACATGGCAAGTTGCAGTGCAAGAACAGGGATAGGAGCTAGCAAAAATTTACATCCAAGTGCACTAATGAATCAAATTTCCATCATACACTTGTTTGCCATCCACAAACACAAAAAAAGTTGAAAAAAAATTAGAAAACACAAATCACATGATTGATTGATCACAAACTAAAGCAAGAAAAAAAACAAGGACGAGAACTCCCGAGAACACATCAAAACACATTCTTATTGCTACACTTCCTCAAAGCTCTCGTCTTCTCGCTGCAATTGGTCGTGTGGGGCAGATCAGAACAGATCACCACATCCTCTGCAAGAACGCCTGCCGGTCGTTCTCCGCGGCCTCCGACAAGCGGTCGAGGCGGCCGACGACGGCCGTCTTGAAGTTGAACGCTTCCTGCACCCGGTTGCACGACCGCTGCATGCCCACGCCACTCAGGCTCGCCCGGGACTCCACTACCTCGCTCAGCGGCACCCGCTTCCGGTTGCCGGCCCCGGTCTCCGGCCGCTGCTTCGGCGCGCTCTGCGACCGCACCTTGGCCTCGAACGACTGCGTGTTGGACATGTAGTTGGGGCAGTTGAGCGACGACGAGTAGCCGCCGCCGCCGCACACGCTCTTGGTCGGGGTGGCCGGCGCGTTCATGTACCGCGGCGTGCTCTGCGCCGTCGCCGGCCGGGCCTTCTCCAGCGCGCACCAATCGTAGTCCGGGAAGTGGCGCAGGGTCGGGACGGCGATGCGGGGCGGCGCGGCGCCGGTCAGGTGGCATGGCATCAGCGGCGAGGACATGGAGTTGGCGCACCACTCCTCGCCGCTGCCGGCGTCGAGCAGCGGCGAGCTCGCCCGGCGCGAGGACGAGCGCGACTTGGGCCGCCCAGTGTCCATCTCTACGATCTTGGGGCTCCGGTCGTACCCGTACGACGAGGACTCGATGCTCGCCGACAGCCGCCGGCTGTACGCCGCTACCCCGTGCTCAATCCGCGTGTCGTCCACGTACCGCTCTTGCTGCACACACCACCATTGCACACGTACGTCAAGATCAGCAGAAACCAACAACACACTGGTGTGGAGTAATTCCAACACAATCGTCTTGGCAAACTAATGGCGTACCAGCGAGCGGCGCGGCCGGACAGGAGGATGATGAAGCTGCAGGAGGGCGGCACCGGCGCCGGTGCGGTGAGCGCGCATGGTAGCCTGCGCGCGGACGAGGGCCTGCATGCTCTGCAGCGTGGCCGCCGCCTGCTTGCGCACGAGGTAGCCGCGCACCAGCGCCTGCAGCTTCACCAGCGCCTTCAGCGCTCGCAAGGCCTTCTTCGCCTGCAAAAATTAAAGCAACATGAGATTTCATTATAGAAAAAACAGTGGAGAAGAAGATGAAACAGGGCAAGAGCACTGTTCGATCTTGAAGAGTGGAATACGTAGTTCTTGTTGATTCGTTGCTGCTTACCAAGAAGCCTCGGAACGCCGTCTGGATCCTGACGGAGGCGGCGGCGCGGCAGCAGGGCTCGCCGGCGGTGGCGAGAACCGGCGCGGCCCGGCCCTTGCTGGTGAGCCGCACGACGGCGACGGCTGCCTGGGCTGCGGCCACGGCCGCGTCGGCCGCCGCCGCGGTGGCCGCGGCCACCGCGATGGCGTGCTTGCTCTGCTCCCGCTCGGTCTCGTCGTACATTGACCTGAGCCACGCCGCCTCCGCTGCCCTCGCGATCGCCGCGTTGCCCCCGGCTGCTACCGCAGCCGCGGCCTCCGCCGAGTCCCGCGACGACTTGCCGAAGCTCCACCGCTTGGCATTACTCGCCGGAGCCGGAGCCGGCTGCTGCTGCTGCCTGTGCTCCTTGCCGCCGCCGCCCAAGAAGTTGCGCAGCCACCGCACCGCCCTGCCCATCGCCGGACCTCACGACTCCGGCCGGCGAGAGGTGGCGCTCGCTCACGGGGCTAGCTACTGAACCAACAGAACAGTGACCAAATATGAGCGAGCTAGCAGTAAAATAATGCGGCGAGGTTTGAATAAGAGAGGGAAACGGAAGGCGGAGGAAGCGCGTGGGTGGCATCGGGTTCGAAATAAAAAGAGGGAGCTACACGATGAGGGCAGCCATTAGCGGACAAGGCATGGCATGTCCCGGAAACCAGCAAAAGAGAGCGCGCCGCGGGGCCTCTCTCTCTCTCTCTCTCTCTCTCTAGCTAGGCGCCATTTTATTACTTGCAAGGAAATGCATTAGCGTCCAAGGAACGCCATTTGCCATGCATGAGATTCGGGGGACGCAAGGTTCGAAAAGGGACAGCGTAAGCCCAAAAAGACTCGAACAAGAAAGGAGGAGAAGAAAAGAAAGGAATTTAAAGCCAGGCAGTAGGCATCCAACCAAATTGAGAGCAACAGCTGAAAAAGCTTTTCCTTTGCAGAATGCATTTTTGGGAAGAAGAAGAAGAACAGAGGCAGCTCGTCGCTCTTGCGTCACACCGGAATTACTAGAGGAGAGAGAAAAACTCGCAGCTTTTGAGAATACTTCGCTCTCTTCCCTTCCCCCCTGGCCCCTCGACGCACAGCGCTGTGCCCCCAGCCAAGGTGGCGAGAAAAGCTCACACCAACAACACATACGCGCGCGCACGGGACGGAGATGCGGCCATCGATCAAGACACCGCGCGCCAGCGAGAGTCCAAGCAGGTTCCATCCAATGCAAGTTAAGGGAAAGACAGATCGAAAGAGAAACAAGCCTACAAGTTACAACACCATGCGTGAGAGAGTAACCAGTAACCACCTCAAGATCGATGAAGATGAAAGAGCTAGTTCGATCAGCCGGACGCTGGAGATGAGATCGATCAGGATCAGCAGATGAGATCTCCTCCCCCACTGTCACTGTTCTGGCCAGCTCCTTCACCTCACACAGCAGGCTCACACCAGTACAAGTAGGACGATGCCACCACAATCTTCTTAGCAAGTCATGGCAAAAGCTCAAAGGCTACCACTATAGCGTACTGGTAGTAGTGTGCACTTCGCAATCGAAAAGCTGGGTGCTACTGCTAGGAGGAGGATCTCGTAGATCTTGTAGAGACGTCACCAGATTAAATGCCAGGCAGGACAATGTACCACCAGCAACACGCAGGTGCTCGCTTCTCCTACGGATTCTGTTATGCAGCATGGGCGTCCTGCCATGATTCAAGAGTATTTAACCGAATATTCAAATTCACACGACAAGAAGAAGGTCACTATAGACCCGCAATAACTAGTTAGCACATAGTAAGATCGTAAGAAGTAAACGGGTGACGACAAGCGAGACCTGGCCGCATTGCACCGTTGCATGAAGACCATGTACGTTAGTGTTCAGATAATACATGTGATTCTAAGGCATAAAAAATCATCGAGTTAAATTATTTTTTCTTAATTATTTTCTCTAAATTAATTTCATATGTTGTTTCTGGTACTATCTCTAGTACGAACAATTTATCTTTTGATTTTAGCTAATATTTTTTTTGAAAGAGAGATTTTAGCTATTATGAATCTTTATCTTTTCTATCGAACAACATTTTATCTATTTTGAATACCCATCTTAAAAATTTTGGATCTGTCACTGTTATGCAGTACTAGCATTGTAGCCTTGCAAAGTTGCTATAGCAAAAGGTGAAAACCCTCCGAAGTAGTTTAGACTAGACCCATGCAACTGGCTAGATATTATAATGTTATCTTTAATATACAACTCTACTTTATATAATTGAAATACAATTATATTCATTATATAACTCTAATATCTATATATGATTAATCTGACTCTATCAAAATAAGCGGTGGAATTCTTTCTCTTTTTCTTTCGATTAATGTGTGAATTTCTAGAATTTTTTCTTTTTTAGAATTATTATGAGATTTCCTTTCTCTCAAAGCGGAAAAGATACCTTAAATATCATCGTTTTTTATTTATATAGATAGGAGGGGTGGAGAAAAGAAAGAAAAGCATGCAAAGATGCAACTGCGCAAGGCTAGTTAATTACTGTGGTAAGCCACTAAGCAGTGTGGTTTGAGTGTCTTTAAACTGATGACCATGCATGATGCCTGCATTGCACATGCTGATGATGGTGTTGGTGTGCTGCATGTTGTGGGTCTAGCTGCATGCCGGCAGGTACACGTGCATATCCATCCGTCCGTGCCTGCGGCCAGGGGAGGTTGCTTTGTGACATCCGGCCTACATGGTTACCGTGTGGGGTAGCGCGTGTCCGTTCCTTTCGGTTTTTTAAAGTTGTTTTTATTTCGATTTCTTTCGTCTACCGCTATTTAATAAACCAATAAACCGCATCAAAAACCTTAAACAGGATCTTAAAAGAACGCCCACATGCGTGATGGTACCTTTTGCCATCAAGATGCTGGGCTGGGGGAAAGCAGGCACGCGATCGAGCTTGGAGTGGTCTCGGGTGAGGCTACTGATGGGGTGCGCTTTGCCTTGCTCCCTTGGAAGGTAGTAGTAGCTTTTGAATTTGAACCTTGCGTAGTTTTGAGAGGGAAATTGGAGCTACTAGTAGTTCTAGTGTGCGTACGTTCATGGTCGACGTCACTGTATTCATTGCGTATTTATTGCAGACAAAGATTGTTATGGCGGATAACGATTTTTTTAGGTTCAAGATTCCGACGTCATGTTGGGTGCAGATCGAGCCATAGCTACAACATCAGGCTACGAAGGGTTCTCTCTTTTCTATACGTTCTTTCTCTGCGTCGACGCACCTTGAGCCATCACATGATACGATGTGGAGAGCCCTTATTCCCTACGGGTTCCTGAAGCTATGTATGCACACTAGCCTGAAGCTATGTATGCACACTAGCATGCATCACACAAGCTAAGATACAAGTCAATGTTTCTCTTGTCACTAGTACTCCTTCCCATATGCATGCACAAACATCCATCACGTTACTCTTGTCACTAGTACTCCTGCTCCATGACAACAGTTTGGCCAGAGTATGAACGGCGAAAGAGCAAGCAGGCACTAATGATGCGAGATCGAAGTCCCGGTCGGTCGAGAACATTTCTGATCCCTCCAACCGAGACAAGGAAGAAGACGCCCACAAAGGCAAATCATCACCGTACCACTCGCCGGACGGCCGAGACGAGAGCCACCACCGTTCCGACGTCAGATAAGAGATCTCGTGCCTTTTCCCGTGCCCCAGCCACGTGCTCTCCTCCGGTCGCCCACTATGCACCTCGCAGAACCGCGTAACTACCCGCTGCACCGGTCAAAGCGAGGGGTATTCTCGACTTTTTGCCGTGCCGGCCAGCCAATGGCGTCGTGCGACCATGCCTTGGGCGGTTTTGCTTTGCAGGTGTTGGAGCGGAGCAGGAGTGGGACCAGACCACGTCGTACTAGTACTCATGACTGTAAATTGGCCCGGTCTGCAAGGTCATTCTAGTATCCTGTTACTATAGCTTTACTACTAAAGTTTATATCTAGAGACGAGAGAATGACTATTTTATTGAAAGATGGTTCCAGCGATTTCTTAGTTTCCTAGAAAAACACTTGATATTTAGGTACCACTTAATTTAACTTTTGACTTCTGCTTTTTTCACTATATATTAATTTCATTTTTTTCTGATTTTTTGGATTTTTTTATATTTTTTTCGTATTTCTTTACATTATCTGTGATGATCTAACATATTTATTCTATTTTTAAAATTTTTAAATTTAATTATATCAAATAAAACAACTCAGTAGAAAAACCATAAACTAACGTCTAAACACCCTCTTAAGACTTCCCGTAAATTTTTCATTAAAGACTAGCTTTTTTTTAATTTATTGTGTACTCCGATGGATCCATCTGTAGGTGTAGGAATCATTCCTAGGATGGATCCACGAAAGTAGAGATTAGGGTGTGTTCTTTTAGGTTGATTATTTATGACTAATGATTTAAATATTTAAATTTTGGTTTTTCGTGAGAGATAGTATGTAAAAAAATAGTTGTATGAAATTTTGATCGGTACAAATGAACTTGGTACATTTTTACTATAATTGTTTTATTGACCCTGTTTTTAAAAAACATACCGTTTAAAAGCTAGTTACTTTAGATAGTATAAATATACATCAATTTTAAGTAAAAAAGAACCTAGTCTAGACTGCTTGGAATGCAAGAATTGTAGGAATTTTATAAAACAATATTACAAGAAATAGTTCAATTCCGGTAATGTATCTGGAAATTTTCATGTGTTACAAACGGGGGCGTAGCACCTACTTTTACACACGAGAGCACTAGTAATTCATTTGGGCACTCAAATTTGTGCTATCTTGTAACAGTACGATCCCTTGGTACCCTACTAGATGTTACCGCTCCACTTCAACTATACTGTTGTTGGGGGGTAATCAGTCCAGTATTTTCAGGCACTATAGGAACCTGACGTCGGTAGTAAAAGATAGAATAGACACCCGCAGGTAGGTCTCTAAATAAGTTGAGTTTTAAATCGAGTTTAAGTTGAGATTTGAATTTGAATCTGGGTTCGAGGTTGGCTCAGTCGAAGCTCGAGTAGATTTGAGCTCGACTCGTTAAAGCTCGATAATAATTAAAATAATTTATTATACACTAAGTTCTAACAATAAGAAAAGTTCGAGTTCGAACTTGGCTTAAGTAAACTCGATAACGGTTAAAATAATTTAAATATACACTACTTTTCAACAATAAAAAAGCTTGAACTCGAGTTTGGCTTGAGTAAGCTCGGTAAAAGTTAATATATATCACTATTTAAGCTCGAATCGAGACTCGCGAACTATTTGAACTCGGCTCGGTGAAGCTCGCGAGCTCGAGTTCAGCTCGTTTAAAGTTCGAGCCGAGCTCAAATCAAATCTAAAACGAGCCGAACTTGAGTAGCTCGTGAACCTTAAGCTTTTTTTACAGCCTTACCTGCAGGGGTACCGCACGTAGTAATGTACTGAATCAGGGTGTGACATCTGGTAACCCCCCTACTTAACGGAGGATTAAGAAAAGCTTAACATAATAAAGACATTTCATTTTCTGTTAATTGTAGTTGTCCCTAATTCCCCAATTCGCTTCACTCTTTCTTCTCTGGATTGGTTGGACTCTTTGAGCAGCCATCTGCGAGTTGCATGACTCTTTGGGAGGCGCACAGAGGAGAAGGTGGAGAGCATGCCGTGGGGTCTCGGCGAGGGTGGTGCACTCCCTGTGGGGGCTTCGAGGTCGTGATTGGGCTTGCTGGAGGGGCGAAGGAGTCGGCGAGCTTGCGTGTGGGGCTCAGAGGGGGGCGTGCTCAGCATGTGGTGCTTGAAAACCAGTCGACGAGCTCGCCGCGTGGGGCAAGGACTCGCTGTGGGTCGAGGCTTGCTTGAATCATGGATCTGAATGGCTGATAATTTAATCTTGTATTGCAATTTCTTTGGATAGATTGACACAGACGTAGAGGGGATAATTTTTACTAGAATGAAATTTTTACCGGAGGTGGCCAGTAGAGGGGATAATCATGATTATCGGGTTTTTTGGTGAATTTTGGACCAAAAATTTCAAACAAAAATTTGAAATTTGAAACAAATTCATCCAGAAATCGCCGAAATTCCTTATGACAAGACATTAATCTAATGCACATGTATATCCAAATGTTAAGTTTTCATTCACAATATTTGCCAGCTTCTTGAGTTCATTTTGTTAAATCAAAGTTAGTTTGCCAGCTTCTTGAGTTCATACCTGCAATGTGGACTACAATATGCAACGTACAATCTGCCCCGACAGCCACCGAACTCCTTGCCTCTTCCACCGCCACCCTAGTCTCCACCGCCATCTTGCCTTCTCCCCACCTCACCCCGTCCTCCACAGCCGTCCAGGACTCCAGGTTTCCCCCTCCGCTGCCTTCACTGCCCACCATCCAATTAGGATTTGAAAGGGCAGAAGGAGGTGCGAAATGGGGGGACACACTGACGAACAGATCGGTGAGGCGCACCGCAAGATGGAGAGGAGGTGGTGATTGGTGAGGATTGAGGAACTGACGAAGAGCCACAGATAGCAAGGAGGAAGAGGAATGCACCACCAGAGAGGATGGAGAATGGGGAATCGAAGATGGTGCCACTCTACTTTAGGGTATCCGCTTCATTGGGCTAGCTAGGCCGTCAGCATTTAAACCAAGCTAAAATAATTTACACGGTAGCCCATTATACCGGAGGGTATCGATAAGGCCGATAAAAATAAAAACCGGCCAATTTTTGGCTGGTTTTGAGAGCCCTGGATGTAGCATGTGAATTCTACTTCTAACTAAAACACATCAATAACTATGGACATACCGCCAAAAAAAGGGAATTTAGTGAAAGCTTTTTAGAAGTGATGACATGCTTGAATTTAGTTCCAGAGTTCACAATCAATTCCAAACTAAATCAAATAAAAAATAGTAAAAAGTCCATGAGCTTAGGTATAAAAATTGAAGACAAGCCATCACATCAAAGATAAATCTTTTCAGAGCAATTGTGACAAGAAACTAAAAGTTTCTATAGAGCCATTTAGAAATGTTTCTTGCTGATGACTTGCTTGGTTATCGGAGCCATGCATGAATAAACAAAAGAGGTTTCTTATGAGATATGAAACTTGGATTTGATAATATCAACTTATAAGTCGAGTAATACCTTAGTTGTCATATGGTTGATCTACTTTGATGACCATCTTAAGTTAGGTAATACTACATAACTCTGCACATAGAGTCACTCCAAAAGTCAATACAAGTTAATGGCATGTGCATGCTCATGCTCATATGGAGATTCATTGTTAACAATTGGATGAATAATTGTACATAACTTGGTTGAGTGCTATAATAGAGAAATGGCTTGCTGACCGTAAACCAAAGCCCACTTCTCCTTGTTCTCAAATAATCCACGTAACCGCTCATTATCTTTCAAATTGTAGTTCTCTATCATGTTGTTCTAAGCTAACATGAATTCATCAACTTCTTCAAAATAAAAAACACACTTTCCAAATCTTTCTAAAATGTTTTACAACCTTGAAAAAGTGGCTCAAATGTGTTGCAACATTCTGATACATGTGCCAAACACATAGGTGATGAGTTGAAATAGGAAAAATTGTCCCAATGGCATTGATAATAGTAGCACATTGATCAATCAATATTGCCTTTGGTTCCTTCCATGACATGGCCCTTTTGAATGTTTCAAATAACCATTCAAACGTTGTTGTTGTTTCATCATACAATAATGCTACTCCAAACACAATTGTTTGCTTATGATGGTAACACCAACAAAAAGTGCAAAGGGCCTACCATAACTATTTGTGGTGTAAGTTGTGTCAAAGCATATAGCATCACCAAAATAGTCAAAATCCAATATTGATCTTGCATCTGCCCAAAATATATTAGTCATCATCTCATCTTCGTCTACTTGTATTGCATAAAAAGGAAGGATTTTCCATTTGCTTGTCCTATAGGTTCTGAAGAATGGCACCTGTATCTCCTTCTTGGATTGATTTCATATGCTTTGAGATAGTTTTTTATAATATTTTTGAGTAAAGCTATGACTTTGTCGACCCTTACTTGTCTACTCATCACCTCATTGCCTGATATTGGTCTAACACCTGAATCGTTCAAGATGTCAATTTGGGCCTTCTGTGCATCTATCACTCTTCATTGAGATCACAACATATGAGCCTTGCTTAGAGTAATGAGTTCATGATTATGTTTATCTTCAAAGCTACTTACAACATATTTTCCATTAGGAGTGATTTTTGATGGTCATCTCTGCCATACAACATGTAGGACCAGTATTGCAATAGAGAGAGTGAATGGTGCCTTCAAAATATCTCCCTAAGTATTTAATCTTTTACTCCGATAGTTACAGAACTATGAAGATTTAGGATATAAAGCCAATACAAAATCTAGCAAAACAAGAAAGCAAAAAAAAAGAAGAAGAGAAAATCCAATCCCACCGGTCAGACCTCTCCTCGAATCCTGTCAAACCTCACCCCAATTCTGATCAGACCTCCATCAAATTTTGGTCAAATCAGCGAACAATAAATTTAGCTTGGGTGAACAGTAAAATCATCAAAATTTTAAAAATAAAAATCTATGTAATTTTTAATCCAAGGATTCAAATGACTTGAAACTTAGTATACACCTTCTCTAGAATGTCACGAATCTATTTCAATTAATGATCGAGAAGATCGTTGTCAAAGTTGTGACATTTTTCTATTTAAAGGAATGATGCACTAAAACCAAGCACGAGAGAAAAATGAGGAATAAAACTTACTTGTAGGTGTAGGATGGCTAAGATAGCTCTATATATATTCTCACATATCATAGCAAGCAAGAACACCAAAGGAATCGAGGCAAAAACACTCAGATAAAGAAATCACTTGGAGAGGCTAAATCAAGTAAAAACCAGACAACTTTAAGAACTTGCCAAACCTCATGTCTAGATAGATGGGGATTGATTTTCGTGAGACATCTCTATTACTTACATGTCATTGACATCCAACAAGATCAAGAAGGGGAGAGAGAAAATCAAAACAAACCAAATCAAAAGCAAATCAATCAAAACACGAGGGATATATGAGAGATGAATAAAGTTAATATTTTGCTACTTGAGAATGAAGATTTTACAACCAATCCACCTAGAAGACAGGAGAGTACACCATAACACTTATACTTCTCAAACCCTAATACCAGAACACTTGGCTTCAATTGAACATAGATGAAATATCGATCGTACATACGATAAATAAAGGAAAAGACTGAAATATTAATAATTATCAGAGTACAACCTTATGATCAAGCTTACAATTAATAGCCTGAAGAGATTAAGAAACTAGCAGCGGAAACAAAATTAAGCGAAGTAGCCATTCGGTAGGCCCACAAGCAATTGATTGGGAAGCGAAGTCCTAATCTACGAAGTCATCGAAATATCCTTCTTAGGTACCTCCTGCTGATATGGTTCCTCCTTCTCAACTGAGCAATAGTAGACATAAAGCTGTGAGTAAATCAAAATATCATCAATGAACACGACGGTAAACTTGTCAAAATAGTCCATGAACACGTTGTTCATGATGTACATGAAATATGTTGGGGTATTGGTTAATCCAAAGAACATCACTGTGAACTTGTACATACCATAACGAGTTGAGAATGCTGTCTTAGGCATATTCTCTTGTTGAATTTTTATCTGATGGTATCCTGACCTCAAGTCAATCTTGGAGAAAATTTTAGCTCCCTTAAGCTCATCAAACAGATCATCAATCCTGGGTAACAGATATTTATTCTTGATAGTGTCCTCATTAAGTGCTCAGTAATCTACACACATATGCTGACTACCATCTTTTTTCTTGATGAACTACACTGCCGCTCCCCATGGAGATGAACTTGGTCTGACGTAACTTTTGTCCAATAACTCCCGATTTTGCTTGTTTAATTCAGCTAACTGATTGGTAGGCATCATTGTAACATCTCAAAAATTTGCCTTCTTTAAAATTAATTCCAAAATAATTATTTAAAAATATTTAGATTATTTATGTAATACTGGAGGAAAGATATCAAAATCCCGATTTCAATCTGAATTCCTAAATTCAAATTCCAATTCCATTCCCACCTAGAATTCCAAAATTTGAATTCAAAATTTGAAAATTCAAATTCAAATCTCTAGAAATCCAAATCTCTAGAAAAATGCCATTTTATTTTTCTGGGTCCAATCTAATTTTTTTCCTTGGCCTATTCTTCTATTTTCTTATTCATTTCTCTATTTTCTTTCTTTCTCTCTCCTCTCGGTAATTCAAAATTTGAAAATTCAAATTCAAATCTCTAGAAATCCAAATCTCCAGAAAAATGCCATTTTATTTTTCGGGGTCCAATCTAATTTTTTTCTTGGCCTATTCTTCTATTTTCTTATTCATTTCTCTATTTTCTTTCTTTCTCTCTCCTCTCGGTTACTGTTCATGCTACAGTGCCCGAAACACTATTCATCTTCAACCTCCGTCGCGTACGCTCGGTTTTGAACTGAAACACTAAAAAAAATTACCTTCCTTTTTTCTTCCATAACTTTCCACTCGAGCATCCGAATTCAATTCCGTCTGAAGCACTGCGATCCTAACAACACTACGCATTCATCACCGGAGTCAGTGCTTCCGTTACCACATTCAATTAGTGTTTTTGTTGCCATTTTGTTCGTCAGTTCCTAAACACTGAACAGGCACCAAAAACTTCTCATGTTCCCAACAATTCGAGTCATTTGAGAGCCTATAAATTGACACACCAATACCTCCTCTACCCCTCTTCATTCTCTCAAAATCTCAGAACCTACGAAGCCCCGACGACGACGAATTTCACGTTTTTCCGAACGTCGACCATTACAGTCTATTTGGGTATTCATCATTCCGGTGAAGATTTTCAACTTTTGCTTGTGCCATGTCCTGTGTTAGCATCCAAGCAACTCATCCATCATATTTAATTGATTTTTTGTGCAGCCAATTGTTGTGAATTGAGCTTTTCGCGGAATCGGTCGTTTTCGACTTCTGTCGTCGATTCGTCATCCTCGGTGAGCGCTTTCTCGATTCCTTGTGCCGAGAGCATCACCTCCATCTCCTCATCACAACGCATAGCTCAGCTCGCTCAATGGTTGGCCGAGGTGCTCCACCACCGTGTGCCACCTCCGTGCTAGACGTTGTCACAGTCGCGAGCCATCCTCGGCCACTCTCGAGCCAAACCAACTTTGCCATCATGTTTGCCATGTCCCTGGCCAACTCATGCTTCCTCTACTTTCTCTGGAACACCGGCGGTTTGTTGGAGCTCCGTGCAGCCCGTCGCCGCCGTGCGCCTCGACCACTACCACCGTCGCCTCGCTCCATTTTCGGTGATGCCACCACCACCATTTGGTAGAGGACCTCGCCGGGGTTCCGTTTTGGTGGTTCGCATGCTGCCCCTCCTTTCCCTCACCAGCGAGCCGCAATGGGCAAAGAACTCCCAAGCACTGTGCGTGCTGCTGCTCTATTGTGCTTTACAAAGAAGAACTCTTTGAGTTGCTTCTAAGTCACGTGTGTTAACATGGTGTAGTGGTGGGAGCCTTGGCTTTCATTCCTTTAGTCTTGTGTTCAAGTCCTAAGAATTGCAAATTTTTCCACACAAAAATTCTTCTTTTGGTCCACTCTGTACAACATCCGATCCAAATAATAAGTTTCGGATCTTCGTCATTTTATGTGTTAACCAAACATCCAGATGTTCGTTCTCCCTCATACGAACTCCGAATCCGTCGATTCTTTTTCCTAAATTCATATAAATTCAATATCTTCCTTCCAGTATATATTTTATATTTTTATAATTTTATTTGTATTTATTCTTTTTCTTATATTTATCGTTTCACGCGTAGGACCTGACGTCGCCGAAGATTTTTCTAATCCGCAGTAAGAATTTCCAGACAGCGTGCAAGAAGGCAAGTCTCCTTTGAACATCTTGTACCTACGTTTATGAAAATCATTTTATTATTTTAAATTTAGATGCATTGCTATGTTACATAAAATGATAACTTTTGTCGTAAGGTTACTAGTTAATCCAATAATTGTTATACCCTCCTTTGACGTTGATTACCATGTACCTTTGTCACCCTAGGTTTTCCTTGTCTCAGTATTGAGATTATTATGCTATTTGTTAGTTTTAGAATGGTAGTAATTGCTTAGACAAGCTAATCGGTCACTAAAACCTTATGGGTGGGAATATTGTTATCAAATTTTTAAACATTTATTTTTTACCAAGTGTTTGGCAATAAGTGTTGCCATTGATTTATAAAATAAAATAAAATAGTGAAAATTGGTTTTGACCAGGGTGGATGGTTGGATTGGATTGGTGCGATTTAGCACGAGATCTTGTAAAGTGTATGCTCCGCCCTAGTCAAGTAAGGACCGACATTTGTGATTGTCCAGACTGAGCATTACCGTACAACCACAAGTCTATATGGGTATGACCTAGCTGATTAACTTACGATAGTTTAGTTTTGGTACCATCAGTGGTTAGTGGGTGCCAGGGATTTACTGGTTTACTCACAGTGAGGGACAGTGATTTACTGTACTCATATGGCGCAAGAGAGGGCTTCTGACTGTGGTGGATTTAACCCTTCAGCGGTGAAACCTCAGCGGGTGGTGTCTAACTAAACTAGAGTGAGATAAAAGCTTTGTGATATTTTATTTGGGTCTCATGCCAAAGGAAGCATGTTAACTATTAAGATAATTTATCTCTTGTGGGTAAAGCTGTACAAACTTTGCAGAGTATAAAACTATTCGAATAGCCGTGCCCACGGTCAAGGGAGGGCAAGGAATGCATTCACATGGTAGACCTTTGGTTTTTGGTTTCAAAATAAAAATTTTGGGAACTCAGGAGTGGTTGGAACTCTCGGGAGTATACACCGGTGGATGGAACCAGTGCAGATGGATGTAACCGTAGTCTTGAACCTTGGCGGATAGAGCCTTTGTACTAGTGTTGGTGGTTGGAACCTTCACTAGGAAATTATATCTAGTTTTAGTATTGCAATTATTTTGTTAAACTGATGCTTTTGAAATTACATAATGGTATTTGAAATAAAATGCTGCTTTATACAAAAGAACCATAAGAACTTTCATTGGTTAAGCCCTGCATCTACTGCATCTTTCCCAAGACTTGCGAAGTACTTTATGTACTCACATGCTACATTTTAAAACAACTCTCAAAGGATGTCGAAGCTCAAGATGCGGACTACGACTTTTTCATGGATGGATTCGATGAAGGCTATCCGGATTTCTAGGCTACGTTTCCCCAGTCAATTGCTTGTGGTAGATTGATGGGCCGTTTGCTCGAGTTGTTGTTTTTGTTTCCGCTGTTATCTTTCTTTTGTAAGAGGTTCTGTAAACCTCGGTTGTAAGGCAATGGCCAAGAAGTGTGAACTTCTGTTATTATTGTAATAAAGCGTTGTTGGGAATATATCATTTTCTGATTAACTATGTGTACTAGCGTTGATCTGGGACTAGTACTGTAATACACAGGGGGTTCAGGAGTTTCTACTCCGGGATCTTGCAATCATCGGCGAAATACTAGGTACTAGCTCAATCGAAAATTCAACCTCTCAATTTGGTGGCATTCTGAGGAGATCATCTGGGAACACATCAGAATACTCCCTGACAACTGGCACATCCTCTAATATGATCCCTTTACTCTGGCAAACCATAACCTTCACTGGCTAACTTATGCTGGCTACAAATTTTACTTTTCTTTCATTTGAACTAATCAAGATAACAGCTCTACTTTCACAATCCAACACTACTTGTTACTTCTTAAGCCAATCTATTCTCAAAATTATATCCAAATATTGGATATCCAACACAATAAGATCGTCGACAAACTCCACTCCTTGAATGGCTATCTTGACTTCAGGACTACATAGGTTTGTACTCAACTCAGAGCCCGGGGGTTAAACCAAAAGGATAGATCCAAGAACAACAGTTTCCAACCATTGATTTGAGGCAAAACTCTGAGAAACAAATGAATGTGAAGCACCAGAAACAAATAAAACTGTAGCAGAAACTGAATTGACTAGGAACTTACCGATCACAACATCTAGCGATGCTTGAGCCTCCTCTGTAGTGACATGGTTCACTTGACCTCGCACAACTGACTAGGGCACCCGACTGGCTTGACCTGACACTTGGGGCGATCCATGTTCTAGTCCTGAAGTAGCTCCCAAGTTGAAACAAACTGGCATCAGGGCTTGTCTCTAAGGGCACTTGCTGGCGTAGTGTCCTGGCTCATGACACTTGAAACAAGTGACAGATACTGAAGGGTTGATATTCCTCTATTGTTGATTGTTTGTCCCAATGGGACAGGGTCTAGGCATGAACTGATGCGATGTTGGGGTAGGTGTCCAAAATAAGCATTACTTTATCCACCATGTTCTGAAAACTGACATAATCATTTTCTACCACTTGAACTTTGAGCGCTGGGTTCAATCTTTTCTTGAACCTCTTTTGACGGGCATCATCAGTGGCAACATCTTCTAGTGCATAGTGAGCTAGCTGAGTGAATTTGTTAGATATTTACTGACTGACATGTTCTTCTGCTGTAATTCACGGAACTCTTTCTTCTTCGTTTCAATCACCCCATCTAAGATATGGGCATGACGAAATGCTGCTGTGAACTCAGCCCAAGAGATGCTTTCTTGGTTCTCTTGAGTAGCGTAGTAGTTCTCCCACCACTCTACGGTGGCAGCTTCCTCTAACTGATGGGCGGCGTAGAGCACTTTCTCTCGATCAATGCACCGAGCGATGTTCAGTTTCTTCTCAATTGAATGAATCCAATCATCCGCCTCCAAAGGCTAAAAAAAACCAGAAATAGTTGGGTGGTCTTGTTCTCATGCATTCTGCAAACTTGGATTGCTGTCTAGCTTGCTGAGGTGCAACTACTTCTTGATTCTGCCGATTCATCATGTCATTCATGTTCTACATTATAGTGTACATCAACTTGTTTGGGCTACTATGAATTGACTGAGAGATAGATCCAATCTTATTGGAGTTGCTTGTGGTCCCTGAGTTGATGGATTATCGATGTTGCTCCCTAGATCTTGATTCATCTAACTATGACCAACTGAGTTTCGGGTACCATCTTTTGCTGCTTAAAAGGAAAGCAATTGCTGACTTCACAAGGTTCAAAAGGTGAGAGGGAAAAGCATAGATAAGATGTAAACTCATCTAAGGGGATTTCTAATGGCAACTTAGACTAAGCAAACACTTAGCTGAGAGGCTAACAAAAGAAGTAATTAAATAATTCAAATAAAGGTTTTGCATTACTGGAACATGATTCTTTTAAGGGCAAGATTGCAGCTCACATCACAAGCAATTGCAAATAAAAAACCAAAACATTCTACTTATACTTCCTAAACTATACAAGGATCTAGTCTAAGGGCTCCCACTCGGGTCCTGCCACGTAGGGCTTGCTCGACTCGTCCTCTGAGTCACTGTAGACCACTCACAAGTTGTAGACTTGCGGCGACTACTCTTTTGCTATGGCTAGAATGAAGTATTGGAGATATTCCTGATGGTTGCCCGCTATGCGTCGCCTCTCCTTTGGACTCAGTGGCGTCGGCGAAGGTGGAGGTACTGATAGCGGCAGTTGGGGTTCCTCTCGTTTTGCTATACTGGGAGTGGCTACATATTGCTCCTTAAACTTTTGAATGAGATTGGATAGACTAATCTTATACAGCTTGCAAAGACGCTCAATGTTCTTGTGCGTGGCTCCTTGCATGGATCACTCTTGACAAGCACCAGTGCACTTAAAACTGTGGTGTAGAACTTTAGCCCTCTAACTTTTCATCCTTGGTGAAGTAAACCAGTTTCTTCTTCAATCCAAGACTCCACAACAAAATTCGGAGAAGTTCTCACCATTCTCTAGTCTGGCTGTAGCAAGCTTGAGACATCTACAACATTATAAAGGGACGACGTCAGTTTACAGTATTGGAAAAACAAAATTTTTAGAATAAGGCGAGGAGCAAGAACCTTAAGAAAGAGGTAAGAGAATAAAGAGATTACTAAATATCCAATTTGGTTGGTTTGATTTAGAAAATAGTTTTTGAATTTTGGCTAAGGCGACCACTCTAGCTAGGGCTTCATCCTACAGTCAATATGGCTCTGATAACATCTCTATCGAGACCCGAATATACAAATCTAGACTTTCTATGTATATCACACTAGTCTAGGATCATGCTAGTACACACAGTATAACATAGATGAAATATCGACTATACACATAATAAATAAAGGAAAAGACTCAAATATTAATAATTATCATAGTATGATCTTATGTCAAAGCTTACAATTAATAGCCTGAAGGGTTTAAGAAACTAACAGCAGAAACAAAATTAAGCGAAGTAGCCATTTGACATGCCCATAGGCAATCGACTGGGAAGCTAAGTCGTGATCCACGAAGTCGTAAAAGTATCCTCCTTCAGGTATCTCCTGCTAATATGGTTTGTCTTCCTCAACTGAGCAACAGTAGGCACAAAACTATGAGTACATTGGTACTCAGCAAATCGTTTGTAACAAAGATGCAATATAATATGCAAGACTTACCGAAAGATAGGTGAAATGTTTTTTTATAGAAAGTAGTAATTTAAAGTAAATACAATAAATAGATTGAAAGTGAACTTTAAAGAAAACAATAATAAATAAATAGCCAAAAAAATTAAATAGACCATAAGTGAACTAACCATCGACTTAATGAATCACCAGTAAATTACCTGTCCACTTCCCAAAGTTATGAAACTCAAGTTTTATGAAATAACTACCCCTCGTGTGAAATCACCGAGCATTGTCTATAACCAGGGACACGGCTATTCAAATAGTTTTACACTCTACAGAGATTGCACAACTATACCCACATGATGTGATCATCCTCACGTTAAAGAAAATCACAACAAGGCATTTACAAGATTCAACCTCAACCCAATTCCGCCCGATAAGGTTTCGTCATCGAATAGGTTAACCACCTAGCCAATAATTGCCTTCTCTTGCACCTCATGGAAATCAGTAGCTACGTTCAACTCAATGGCAAAATTAAAATTAAAATATCATAAATTAATCAGACAGATCTATCTCATACTAGACATGTGGTTTGCATGACTCATATCAATAGCGCACAAAGTTAAGTTCTTAGACATTACCCAGACTAGACTTTCACATCCCTCGAGGTGAATCCACATTTCCCCCTTTACTGCACGATCACTCGTTTAAGTGAAAACCAGTTTTGTATAACCATCACCAATGATAAACCAATGTCATGGCACACAAATTTTATAACTGTGGTACCAATCACAGTTCAATATCTCATATAGTCAAATTAATTAATTAATCACATGTAATGATGAGCCCAATGAAACTATAAGCATGGCTAAGCATATTAATCGTACATCCATGTGACTACTAGTATTGCATCACTAAATGAATATCCATCCTATTGTATTAATGGTATCATAACATTTAAATTGTCAAATAAAGGATAAATCAACTAGGACAATAACTACCAAGTACAAGGGTTTGTAACAAAATAACAATACATGATAATTTAAAATAAAATAGATAAATAATAGATTGGAAAACTAGGTTCAATATGATTAAAGGACATGACTTACCTGGGTCTTGCTCAGTTATGAATTCTTGATCTTCTGGCTATGCTTCTACTCCTTTGAAGATGCGATCTAACGGGAGAGAAACAAATGAGCTACAAAATAAAATCAAATAAAATTCAAATAAACTCCCAAAACTTCGAAACCAGAATCAAAAGATAGAGTTCAATTTTAGATGAATTTAGAAAAAAAGGAATGAGATCAATCGGAGCTAGGACGGAGGAAAACGGGCTCTTGGAAACATGTAATGTCCTAAAATGTCGTTTCGGCGTTCCTGGATTTGTTTAGCGGAATCGCAGAATTTACTTTCGTTGAATCACGGAGAAAGGTTTAAGGGCTGCGAAGTTATTTAATTATTAATAATAATTAAAGAAAATTAGATTATGGGCTACCTGGAGGGGGCCTAGCCACCTTGGGCTAGCCAGCCCAAAGGGGCCCAGTCGGCCCCCACCCCCTCCCCCCTATTTATTTCCCTCAACCCTAGCCACCTCCCCCCTTTCCCCTTTTCCTCCCTGCAGCCGCCACCTGTGCCGTGACAGGATTTTGGCTGCCATGGCAATGATTTCGGTTGCCACGACAAGGATTCTGGCTACCACGGTAAGGTTTCTGCTGCCGTGGCAGGGACAACTGGGGAAGAAGGAAGGAGAGGAAGAAGAGGAAGGAAGGAGGAATGAGAAAAGGGGTTCTCGAGTGGACAACCTAGGAAAGAAATTTCCATCTTTTCTCCTTGGTTTTAAAATGATTTTAGAGTTTTTTGGCTCATGATTAGTAGTGTTCTTATGGGGTAATCAACTGTTTAGCGATTAATTGTTGTCTACACGTAGGTTGATTCTTGCAGCGCAACTGTTCATCTAGATTAGAGCATCAAGACGATTTTTTCTGTGGATTTGGCCAACATGAAAGTTGTAGAGGACGTCAAAATCTAGCTTCTATATTTGTTTTAGATTTTTTGGTCGTGGGGTTTTGGCGCAGCAAAGTCGGGAACTTTGCTGTGTAGCAGAGGAGTAGTCTGAAACTGGTTGCTGTTTAGGTGTAGTTTTGGAGGGGTACATGAATTTTATGATTTTGCCCACAATAATGAAATTGTAGGAAATCATGTAAACTAGCTTCTGTAAAAAAATCATAAATTTTAGAGCATTATACAGAAGGTGGGATTCGTTAGAAGTTTTCCAGCCAGATCACCGAAGCAGAGTATGTCCTCTATTTTACACGGTATTTTACACCCCTTTTGTAGCAGATTAAAAATAGGGTGTCTACTTGAAAGATGTAGAATTTTCTCTGTAAGTTCTAGAAATATCATCATTTGCTATGCTTTCCCTAGTAGATTAAAAGATACGAAAAAAACAAGGAGCGCTGCTGCAATGGCTGGGCGTAGAATCGACGAGCTGAGAGGGTATTTGTCAGGATCTGGGATTAGCGGCATTTTATTTTCTTAAGATGTGGATGCCTTGCTGTAGTCCTGTGCTGAGAGGTGGTTTTTGGGACAGGTGGCTTCACTCCTAACCGTGTTTGAAGTGCTTTGCTTTTTCGGTAGAGGCAAGTAAACATAGCAGATGTGCTACCGTTTAATTCGTTAATCATACTACATTCACATTATATAATTCTCTTAATCTGAGATGCTGTGCCATTGTTACATGCTTTTATAATATGGTCTATGTGGTAGCGTTTTAAGAATCAATTGTTTATGCTCTTGAGGGATTACTTGTGGTTATGTGCTATTGTTCTTAATAAAACAAATATGGTTGTGGGATAGTATTCTTTACGAGGATATTGTGATCTAAGTGGTAGTATTCTTAGTGAATACATTGTGGTCTTAGTGGTAGTATTCTTAATGAATATATTATGATTTTAGTGGTATTATTCTTAATGAATATATTGTGGTCTATGTGGTAGTATTCCTTATGAATCGATTGATTATGATCTTGGTGAATCGAAGGTGGATTATGTAGTATTGTCTATAGTGAATCATATGTGGATTATGATATAGTATTCATGATGGATATATTGCTGATCTTTGTGGTTAAATTCTTATGAATCCTTGGTATCATATCATGCATATCATGACATGTTATTTGCATCATGGATGTCGCCGCACATAGCCGCGACCATATCGGTACAACATCGTACATTGCCGTAGTACGATGCACATTCTTACCTTGTTGGGTAAGGGTGTAGTGGATCATACGCATTCATATACATTTTTATTGTGGATAGATCATTTGCATACTTATGCAATGTGTTATGGATGAATTATTTACAAACAAATACAATTTCTTAGCTTTTGATGTGGAATTGGATCATGAGAGTCCCTTGTGGTATGAGAATTATGGCTGTGGTCGTGGGTGGGGTTCACCCCTTATGGTATGGTAGGGGATGTGGTTGTGGCATAAGGTATTTTTTTGTGGTAACTGTTGTTAGCGGTTGTGGTTGTGGGAAGGAACAAGGTTAGTGAGGAAAATATGTTCATGTTTTATTGATATTGGTAGTGGTAGTGGTTGCGGTTATGAAGTAAGCAATCGAGACCTAATTGCTAATGTTTTGTGGTTGTTGGTAGTAATGGTGGTCAATGCTATAATTGTGATCAATGTGAAAAATAAATGTTGATGCTTAAACTTTTGTAGTTTAATTAGCTTATTAAACTGTTTGCTTGCTGAGATTTTTATCTCACTCTTGTTTTCCCCCTTCCAGGTGATCCTTGAGCATGCATGGGAAGGGTAGAGCGGCACAACACTATTAAACACCATTTCATGATTTATGATATAATAAATACAATGAGTCTCTAGTTATTTATCTTTTTCCCTCAATGTTGAACATTTTTAATTAATAATGATAGGCCGTGGTTCATTTTATTTGGTTAAAATTATTAGTGCTTGTTCCTTAATTAATATTTTTCATGACTTTTTGTTTTGTTATGCTTCCGCTTAGCTTATTATGTTTTAGAAAATATTGCCAGTTCATCTTATCTTATAACTTGGCTAGTTGTGGAGAGGTTTAGTGGCATCCTAAGGTAATGTAGGTCCTAGGGTGTTACAGTTGGTATCAGATCAGACGTTAGATCTGTGGTAATTAAATTATTAAATTAACACACTGGTGCACAGTATGATAGGATGGGTCAAGCATTGCATATATGCTTTTCACATGTTGTATTGATGATTTATGTTATGAGATGATCTTGTATGATTATGATTTGCTTCTATAACTGTTATGAGTGAGGATATTCGATGATAAGAGGTAGAGGTTGTAGTTGTTGCCTTGGGCATTGCTAGTTTACACTACCGTTCGTGGTATGGGGATAGTGATGCAGTTACCTCGGGTAACTTAGTTACAGATGTTGTGGGTGAGTTTTTTTAGAAAAGTTATTATCTTCTTGAGTTAAATTTGGTCAATTCTTGGCCTGTTGAGGTTAATGAATTTCGCTTGGGTTAGTGGTTCATTGCAGTTGTTGGGTGCCAATTAGCCTCTAATTGTTCTTGAGACAATTGTTATTTTTTTTCTGATTGTTGAGTTGCTTTTGCTGCTCGTGAGCAGTGTTAATTAGCAAGATGAATATTTCAATGTTTGTACCATCTTTCTTACTGGAAAACATAACTCATTATTTCATTTGATATTTTGAAAAAAAATCAAAGCTTTATTTTGCAAGTTGTTTAACTTGTGACATCGTGGCTCTATACATTTCTTTTGGGTTATTTCGAGTGTTGAAGTTTAATCCTCTCTTTTCTGAAAGGAAGTGTTAAAATTCTTTTGTGGTGTTTGTTGTGTTTAAGTAGGAGGTGGCTATCATATAAATAATTGATAAGATATGAATTATCAAGTTGAGATGTTAGCGTGGTACATGATTAATTTCTACTAACATACTTAGAAGTAAAGTTGATTAATATGATGTTGTCCTGTTGTAGTTTCTTGAAGAATTGTGGCTAAGAATTTGTCGATACATGTTTAGAACTCATGCAGTTATTGAGGAATATAAAAAAAGGAATTGGTTTGATTATTGTGGTTGTATAAATTTTCTGACTTGTTGGATAGATTGGATTGATTAGTCTCAAGTAATTAATCTGACCATTCGGGATGATTAAGTAAGGAGGTGTTGGAATGTTACCTGTCACATCCCAATTTTGGTTTTATTTTATTCTCCTGTTAGATTCAAATTTTGGATTTAAAGTTTGAAAAAAATTGGATACTTTGGAGTTCTTTTTTTTGGAGTAATTGGATTTTTAGCTTGTCTAAAAATCTCTCTTCTCCACTTTGCAAAAATTCAAAAGGGAAAAGAATAGAATTTGGAAAAAAAGAAAAAGAAAAGAGAAACCCCCCCGGACGGCCCAGCCAGGCACAGCGGCCTAGCCGGCCCACCTGTTCCCCTCTCCCCCCTTCTTCTTCCTTCCTCCTCTCAGCCGAGGCAAAACCGCCCCTGCCCCCTAGTTTCCCCACTCGCGCGCGCCACTGACGCTGCCGCCTCCGTCACCCTCCCGACCTCCTCCTTCCCTACCCTAGCTCGAGACTTCCTCGTGGCATCGCCACCGCGACCTCATACACCCTCCCCGTTGAGCTAGATGCCTTCTCCCCTCTAGCATCGCCACCCGGGCACCTCCGCCGTACCCTTGTCGCCATCGCCGTTTGGCTTCCCGATGGTCACCGTCGCATCTGCATCACCGTCACACCTCGGGCCTCGCCCTCATTTGCAGCGTCTGCGCTGGCCTCACGCCCCTCTCCACCGTAGCTCAGCTTTGTGGCAATGTCGCCGCCCCGCCGTATGCTAGCGAGTCGCCTCAGCGCCAGCATTTCTACTGTGCCTCACTGTGGCGCATTGAAGCCCTGTGACACTGTGCGCACATCATCGCCACCCCCCTCACGCCTAGCACCCGTAGAGTCCATTGAGCGCGCCTCACTACCGCCCCGGCCTTAACTCGCGCCAACGCTCTCCACTCGCGAATGCTGCTATAAATTTGTGGCAAAATGCCCAACTCAGCTCATCCAGTGTTCACCCCCCCTTAACACACGGATTCTCCATTTCTCGCCGTCGTTCGGAGCTCCCTCGGCCACCTCCGACGACAGCCCTCTCAGGATCCCTGCAAAGCCACCTCGACCCTTTTTTCTTGATCTCTGGACCACCCTGACACTCCAGTGATGATTAATTGGGCTCTTCCCCCCTCGCAGTTCGCCAGCCCAGCCATCTCCCCCAACTCCGATCAACTCGCCCCGCCAACTAATCCGACCACCCCGGACCAATTGCATTCGCCAGGACCATCTATAGGGGTAGAGGACCATCTACAGGGGTAGAGGAAGTCAATTCCGGCGCCGATTTGGGGTTCCCTCGGCTTGTCCTCTCTAGCACCGAGCGCCCCCTTTGCCACTGATCGTCACCATCGCCAGCTTCGTCCAAACCACCTCAAGCCCAACTGCTCCCTCCGGTGAGCTCCTGTCACCCCCTGGATGCTTCCCTAACCTTTAATTGCACTCCCATCGCTGCTCTCACCGTCGCCCCTCCTGCCCTGGTTCCGCCGCCGCCAAGCTTGTCGCCGGCAGTGGTCCGAGCCAATCGAGGCCGCGTCGCTTCAGCCAAAGGTGCACCCAAGCCCCGTGAGTCCGTTTCGGGAATGCGAACGTGCGGCCGGGCCCTCCCATGCCACCGGCAAGCCGCGCCGCCGCTCGGCCGAAGCCACCCTTGTTCGAACATCATTAAGGGGGCAAATCTTCCATTAAATGCTAATGACCGTTTTAATTAATGATTAATGTTTCACTGACAGGTGGACTCGTAACGGTTTAACCGTTAAATACCGCTGACAGCTGGGCCCCACCTTCATTAAATAATTTAATGAGATTTTAAAGTTTTGTCCCACTGACAGGTGGACCCCACCGTACGGGTAACTACACCAGGGTCCCACATGTCAGCCACTGACATTAAGTTAATTTCCAAAATTTAATTAATCAGTGGGCCCCACATGTCATACTCTCATTATTTAAATTTTAGAATTTAATTTAAAGTTTAACAAAAGCTGGTGGGACCCACATGTCAGAGAAAGAACTCTCTCTCCTCTTTTTATTTTTGGGATTTTTCCTGGGAATAAACTTTGGAGAGCTCGTTCTTTCTAATCGTAACTCCAATTTGAGTGAAACTTGTTTCTAAAATTTTCTAAATTCAAGATCTTTCTATTAGTTCAAGTTTTGTTCAATTTGTAGTTCATTGGAATTTTATTTGGGGTATTTATTGCTTTCTTGCTTGTTTCTCTTAACAGTATTTTCACGCGACTAGATTACGAGGGAGTACTCGAGCAGCGCTTCGACTCTTCGCCAGATCCCGAAGACTTCCATACCTTCGATCCAGGTGAGTCAACACTTTGATCATATTGAATCCCTAATTTTCATCACTTATGTTGTTTAAAAATATTCAACCTACATGCGTTATTTTATGTACACTAGTTTATTATTCTTTCTTTAGTTAAATACCCAAGTCGTTATTTAGCAGTATTTAGCTACACTTTCCTTGATGAAATTGTTGTCTACTACCATTTTCGCCCTAATTATTGCTATTATTAAACTTTTCCCAAAATAATCTATATAAATTGCTAAGCAAGTCCAACAAAATCTTAGGGCCCTAGATTGTCCTGATCATCTCTTCTCAAAATACAAGAATCAACTTTTGGGTAATCATGGGATGTACATGATTGATAGTTTAGTACAAGCTTATCTTATGCTTCTCAAAACCCTAAAAATATGCTTCTCTATCTGGGCGGATGGTAAGAAAGGATGGTGTGGATGTAACACGAGAACTTGTGGTTGTGGTAAGTACCGCCTGGATAAATTAAGGACTTAATCCTGTGTTGACCTCTCCATGTATAATAGTACAAACCACAAGCTGGCAAAGTGTAGGTATGACCAAATAATTTCCATTGCTAGTAAAGGTAAGCACTTCGGAGTGACCCACGGGTCGTGGTCATGGTTTAAGCCGTCATGGACACGGGTCGTGTGGCGCAAGAGGGGGTCTGCGGTGAAGCAACATAGCTATCCCACAGACGAAACCTTAGCGAGTGTGACCCCTTTACTAGGTGCATTGTAAAAGTCATGTGATGATCTTTCTTGATCTGCATGTCTAAGGAAACATGTGGAATAAAACAACTAGATTATCTCTTGTGGGTAAAGATGTACAACCTCTGTAGAGTATAAATTATTCGAATAGCTGTGCCCACAGTTAAGGGCGGACATGGGAACTTTCTTGAGTTAGTTCTATTTCTAAAATCTTTTCATGGGTGGGAATAAAAGTAGGTGGAGGGAAGTACTTCACTTTTGATTTTACCAGGAGGGATGTACTCTAGCAATGGCTAATTAGGGTGGATGTAACCCAATATTAAAAAAACTAGCATTGGTGGATGGAGCTATGTAATCGGTGGATGGAACCGTCTACAATATATTTATTGCACATTTAAATGTTACTTATGTTTACCAAAATCTGCTAAGTCATAGGATTTGTTACATAAGAATATTTGAAAACATCGCCTTCCGCAACTAAAAGAAACCCAAGCCATCCATTGAAAAGTCATGCATTCTATTCTATTGCATTTTGTGTGTTGGCTTGCAGAGCACAGTTGCAAGTGCTCACCCTCTCTCCCCCTTTTTCCCAGAAGGTGAGCAACAAGGACACTACGAGTATTATGAAGAACAAGGACAAGATGAAGCAGATAACGACAACAATTCAAATTAGTAGTACCTTCTCCTCTTACAGTCAGTTGACCGTTCTAGACGACAAGGGAACTCGACATTAGTCAAGCCGACCAAATGTTGGACTCTCTTGGGCTATCCCCAGTCGCTGCCTGTAGGGAAATGCGCCTTCCTAGTTTCTTTTTGTTCTTTTTTTCCGCTGTCTCTGATTGAAATGCTACTATTTGGCCTGACGACCTGAAGTAAAGAACTACTTGGCTCTATTATTGTAATAAGAACTGTATCGTGTATAAAATGATCCATTTATGTATCTCTAAGCACTATGTACTGATCCAGAGAATAGTGCAGTTAAATCACAGGGATTTGGATTGATAAAATTGAGGTCCGATAGGGCTGGTATCAGAGCATACGACTGTAGAGAGCCTTAGCTAGAATGGCCGTAATTAGGATAAAATCTTAATTTGAATATTAAGTATTATAAAAAGTATAATTCAAATGCTTCACTTACCACTCTTGTTTCTTACTCTTCTACAAATATTTCCATCCATATCTAACCCTTGTTTCAAAAATTATAGATGGCGAGCTCTTCCACCCTTACTTGGGATTTTTTATCCCACTTTGAGGCAAAGGGAGGCTTTGTGGACTTACTGTGGTATTTGCACTACGATCGTCAGCGCATTTTTTATGGGCGATGTACGAGGATTCAGGATAGGGATTCCTGGCTCGTGAACATCTTCATATACACATGAGACGGAAGCATGATCCTTGTCGTCACCCCTGAAGCCTACCCCTCGGAGTCACTGTACTAACGCAGTGCAGGACGCCGCGCACTACGCTTCAGCCCGCCTGATGCAGGTGCACGGAGACGAGCTGATCCAGTCTCCTTTTTGCTTCTTCCCCATCCTTCGTCAGGGGGAGACTGATCCTGAGCCACGAGGAGAGCCGATCGACGACCCATGGCTCTCACACTAGTGTTCCTCACACAGGCCCTGATCGACTCCCACAGCAGGGCGCTGCGAGAGATAGGACAGCTTCACACCCTCCTGACATCCAGTTACAGGAGCATCAATGCACTGTGGGCCCAGCTGGATGGAGTGGACACCGCCCTCACTTTTTCAGAGAGGGAGCATATCTCCGCTGAAGCCGAGCTTGAGCGGCTTCGACATTGATAGGACCACACGCCGTCTTCACCTTCCTACACCCCCTCCTCACCGGTCAGAGCAGCTCCACCAGCACCAGCAGCTCCATTAGCACCAGCAGCTCCTGTGGCACCGGCAGCACCATCACCAGTAGTGTCACCAGCCCCAGCACCTGCCCCGACAGTCTTCAGCCTGCTGATTCCCCTCCCTGCTCCTACCACGAGAGGGCCCGCACCTTCTAGCTCCAGGGGGCCTCGTGTCTGGCTTACAGCTCAGAAGAGCGTTCGCCCACCCCCAGGCTTCACCCTCGCCGATGCCGAAGGATCCAGCCGAGGTCTATGATGCTCTCGGTCATCGGCTAGCTCCCACTCTCGAACTGCCAGCCCGCCGTAAAGAGCTAGCTTTAGTCATTCTCAGGGATGTTCTACCTGTGGGGGCGACCATCCTTAGGTAGAGTAGGTAGTGAGGATAGTGGGTATTTTGACCTCATCTTTTGGCTCTCTTAGAAGCTCCTTTTGTATATAGACGATGTATGTGGTCAGTGACCTTGAGAAGGGTTGTGTTAACCTCCTTAGGGCATTTCGAACCCCTTTTGCAATAGTTAAAATAGCATTTTAATGCTTTTTATTGCATTGTTTGTCTGAATTTTGCTGGTTTTTCCTGTCGTGTTACTAGAGGGCTAGTAAACCCTCCTATATGCTCCCTTCTCCTTATCCTTTTTAGTAAGGTTTTCTGTGAATGCAGATGGCACCACCAAGAGCCACCACCCAGACCTGAGGTCACGGTAGAGGTCGTGGCAGAGGATGAGGACGACCCAAATTTTGGCTCAACAAACTCAGATCCTCCATGCCATGCTAGCTAACCAGCAAGTAGGGTCATCCAACAAGAGTTCGAAGTTGGCAGATTTTTTGGGGACGCGACCTCAGACCTTCTCATCAGCTACTGAGCCTTTAGAAGCAGATGATTGGTTAAGAGACACTGAGAAAAAACTTCGTCTAGCTCGTTAGCCAGAAGAAGATAAGGTGGATTTTGCTACCTACCAACTTAAAGGCGCTGCAGCCCTGGTGGGAGAATTTTCTCAAAGTACATACGAAAAAGAAGTCTTCAGAAAGTGATGTAGAAGAAGAAGAAGAAGAAGAAGAAGAGGAAGAAGTAGCAAAAACCCATGCTATTGACACACAACATTCTGGACAAAATGAGCTAGGCAACTCTGAGGCGAAAGCCGAAGAACAAACAGGAGAAGTGAGTGAAAAAGGAACATCTTTACCCCAGAACATCATTACTTGGGTAGAATTCAAGGATGTGTTTCAGCAAAGTTTTGTGCCTACTGGAATCATGAGGATGAAAAAGAACGAGTTCCGTACCTTAAAACAAGGAAATATGATGATCAGCGAGTACCTTACAAAATTCAACTAGCTTGCTCGCTATGCCCCTAAGGACGTGGCCGAAGACGAAGAGAAAATAGATAGGTTCCTGGAAGGAATGAATGATGAATTGAGGGCACAATTGATCCTGCATGATCACCCTACCTTCCACCACCTTATCAACAAGGCCCTTATTTGTGAAAATGAAAGAAGGCAATTGGAGGCCAACCGTAAGAGAAAATGGGCCGCAAACATACCAAGGCAAACATTCTTTTTGGCAAGGGGCAACTTCCACCTTTCGAGCTCCAACTCCACCCCAACACTCCAACGGCAATGTCGCAAAGATACCCCATCCAGTGGGGCAAGCTCCAACAGCAAACCCATCCACCAGCCTGCACTGCTTTAGCTGTGGAGCTAAGGGGCATTTCGCCAACAGATGCCCAGATCATCAGACTGCTCCCGCCAAGACTAATTTAAGCACTGCTCCCACAAAAGGATCATCTGCGGCACCCAATAAAGGAGTCTAAGTATCTCAAGCCTCCCGAATTGCGTCAACTCACCATGAAGGCTGAGTGAATCATGTGACCGCAGAAGAAGCCCAGGATGCCCCTGGAGTTTTAATGGGTATGTTCTTAGTTAAATCCATACCTGCTCAAGTTTTATTTTGGGAAGATTTATTATAAAGGCTAAGCTGCCCACTTTTAAGCTAGTAAAGCCAGTGATGCTTAGTTCCCCCAGAGGACCTCTGACGGCAACATTAATAAGCCCTAGGGTAGAAATCACTATGGAAAAATTTGGGTTCCTAGCTCATCTTTTAATCTTGCCATCCCAAACTCTGGATATCATTTTAGGGATGGATTGGTTAGCTAAATACCAAGGACTGATAGACTGTGGTAACAGAAAGGTAGTGCTAACCAAGGACCCAGGAATAGAGATACAAGTCCAAGTGGATCGTTCATATCCCATACCTATGCTCCATCACCTTGAGGAATTACCCTGGGAAGAGATGCCAGTAGTTCAGGAATACCCTGATGTCTTTCCAAAAGAATTACCTAGAATGCCCCCAGATAGAGACATGGAATTCGTAATAAACTTAAAACCAGGGACTGCCCCAATCACCAAAATACCATATAGAATGGCGGTAGATGAACTTGAAGAACTAAAGTTACAGCTTGAAGAGCTGCAGGGAAAAGGATTTATTAGACCTAGTTCATCCCCTTGGGGTTCACTCGTGCTTTTCGTCAGAAAGAAAGACGGCACCGCAAAGTTATGCGTGGATTACCGCTCTCTAAATGAAGTAACCATCAAAAATAAGTATCCTCTGCCAATAATAGATGATCTGTTTGATCAGCTATCAAGAGCTACCGTATTCTGCAAGATAGACCTAAAATCTGGATATCATCAACTGAAAATCAGAACAGAAGATATTCCAAAGATAGCTTTTACCACCCGATATGGATTATTTGAATATACAGTCATGTCTTTTGGACTTACCAATGCCCTCGCTTATTTCATGAACCTCATGAATAAAGTGTTCATGAAATATTTGGACAAGTTTGTGGTAGTGTTTATAGACGACATCTTGATCTACTCCAAGACAATGGATGAGCATACAACCCATCTACAAGCAGTCTTAGAGACGCTCCGAGAACATCAGCTATATGCGAAATATAGCAAATGTGCCTTTTGGTTACAAGAAATTAGCTTCCTTAGGCATGTCATCTCTTCTGGAGGTGTAGCCGTTGACCCCTCCAAGGTCTATACGGTCCTAGAATGGAAACCACCAACTTCAGTTACCGAAGTGCGTAGTTTCCTCGGACTAGCTGGATATTACAAGCGCTTTATAGAAGGCTTTTCCAAAATATCCAGGCCCATGACTCACCTTCTTACAAAGGAAAACAAGTATGAATGGACAGATGCCTGTGAGCAAAGTTTCCAAGAATTGAAGACAATGTTAACCTCAGCACCCGTTTTGGTTCTGCCAGATATCCATAAGGACTTTGAGGTATACTGTGATGCCTCCCGTCAAGGTCTGGGATGCGTACTTATGCAAGACGGAAAAGTAGTGGCCTATGTCTCAAGACAACTTCGGCCTCATGAGGACAACTACCCCACTCATGACCTGGAGCTAGCAGCCGTAGTGCATGCATTAAAGATCTGGCGGCACTACTTGATTGGAAATCATTGTAATGTTTACACGGACCATAAGAGCCTTAAGTATATATTTACTCAGACCGATCTCAACCTCCGACAAAGAAGATGGTTGGAACTGATTAAAGATTATGACCTAAAAGTCCATTACCATCCTAGTAAGGCCAATGTAGTGGCCGACGCCTTAAGTCAAAAACCCAACTGCAATCATATCCACCTTCAGCAACTTTTGCCGGAACTCTCCAAAGAGTTTGCTTCCCTTAACTTGGGATAGTGGGACAAGGTACCCTAGCTACCATAGAGGTACACCCGACCTTGGAAGAACAAATCAAGGCCATCCAAAAAGGACACCCAGGAACTCAAAAACTTAAACAGCTAATGAGGAAAGGAAAAAGCACCAAAGATGATGAGAGATACACAAGGAATTCTGTGGTTTGGGAAACAACTCTTTGTCCCTCACCAGAAAGAACTTAAGGAGTTGATACTTAAAGAAGCACATAGCTCAGCCTATGCTTTGCATCCGGGCAGCACAAAAATGTACCAAGATTTAAAAACCATATATTGGTGGCCCCGCATATAGCGAGATACTGCAGAATATGTAGTATGCTGTGATACGTGTCAACGTGTTAAAGCCGAACACCAAAAACCTACCGGATTGCTCCAGCCACTGCAAATCCCTCAATGGAAATGGGAGGAAGTAGGAATGGATTTCATAACCGGCCTTCCATGTACCAAATCAGGGTACGACTCCATATGGGTTGTGGTGGACCGACTAACAAAGGTGGCCTATTTCATTCCAGTAAAGACCACCTACAAGAGAGATAAGCTAGCAGAATTATACATGGCTCGTGTTGTTTGCTCACATGGAGTGCCCAAGCAGATAGTCTTAGATCGAGGTTCCTAATTTACCTCACACTTCTAAAATAGCTTGCATACTGCCCTCGGAACCCACCGAAGCTTCATCACAGCTTATCACCCTCAGACGGACGGGCAAACCGAAAGAATCAACCACTAGAGGATATGCTTCGTGCTTGTGCCTTGGAATCTACTTCAGATTGGGAGAAAAGCCTACCCTATGCGGAATTCTCTTACAACAATAGCTATCAATCGAGTCTTAAGATGTCACCGTTTGAGGCTCTATATGGCCGAAAATGCAAAATCCTGTTGCATTGGTCAGAAACCGGAGAAGGCCACACTTTTGGGCCAGATACTCTTAAGCAAGCAGAGGACAAAGTCAAGTTAATCCAGGATTGCCTACAAGCTGCCCAGTCTAGACAGAAAAGTTATGCTGACAACCGCTATCGAGAATTAACATGTCAAGTAGGGGACCATGTATACCTTAAGGTCTCACCCCTTCGAGGAGTTCAAAGGTTTAAAGTAAAAGGAAAGCTGGCACCCCGGTATATAGGCCCTTTCCCAATCCTTGCCAGATGTGGAGAAGTCGCCTATAAGTTAAAGTTACCTGCCAGCCTTGCTGAGATACGTGATGTGTTTCATGTTTCACAACTCGAGAAGTGTCTTCAAGTTCCGGAGTAGCAATCACCATTAGAAGCCCTCGAGCTTCAACCAGACCTCACCTACCTAGAGCATCCAGTCAAAATTCTTGACTCAATGGAAAAGCAAACCCGACGCAAGACCTTTCGCTTCTGTAAAGTACAATGGAGCAACCACATAGAACAAGAATTCACTTGGGAGCGTGAAGATCAGCTCAGAGTTGACTATCCTCACCTATTTTCAGCTTAGCCGAATCTCAGGGTCGAGATTCATTTTAAGGATGGTAGGATTTTTAACATCCCAATTTTGGTTTTATTTTATTCTCCTGTTAAATTCAAATTTTGGATTTAAAGTTTGAAAAAGTTGGATACTTTGGAGTTCTTTTTTTGGAGTTATTGGATTTTTAGCTTGTCTAAAAATCTCTCTTCTCCACTTTGCAAAAATTCAAAAGGGAAAAGAATATAATTTGGAAAAGAAAGAAAAATAAAAGAGAAAACCCCCCGGATGGCCTAGCCAGGCCCAGCGGCCAAGCCGGCCCGCCTGTTCCCCTCTCTTTCCCCCCTTCTTCTTCCTTCCTCCTCTCAGCCGAGGCAAAACCGTCTCTGCACCCCTGGTTTCCCCGCTCGCACGCGTCGCTGATACCGTCACCTCTGTCACCCTCCCAACCTCCTCCTTCCCTACCCCAGCTCGAGACTTCCTTGTGGCGTCACCACCGCGACCTCATACACCCTCCCTGCCGAGCTAGATGCCTTCTCCCCTCTAGCATCGCCACCCGGGCACCTTCGCCGTACCCCTATCTCCGTCGCCGTTTGGTTTCCCAATGGTCACCGTCGCATCCGCATCACCGTCACGCCTCGAGCCTCACCCGCATTTGCAGCGTCTGCGCCGGCCTCGCACCCTTCTCTACCGTAGCTCAGCTTCGTGGCAATGTCGCCACCCCGCCGTTTGCTAGCGAGTCACCTCAATGCCAGCATTTCTACTGTGCCTCACTGTGGCTCATTGAAGCCCTGTGACGCCGTGTGCACATCATCACTGCCCTCCCTCTCGCCTAGCGCCCATAGAGGCCATTGAGCGCGCCGCACTACCGCCCCGGCCTTAACTCGCGCCAACGCTCTCTACTCACGAATGCTACTATAAATTTGTGGCAAAACACCCAACTTAGCTCGTCCAGTGTTCACCCCCTTAACACACAGATTCGCCATTTCTCGCCGCCGTTCGGAGCTCCCTCGGCCACCTCCGACGACAGCACTCTCAGGACCCCTGCAAAGCCACCTTGACCCTTTTTTCTTGATCTCTTGACCTCCCTGACACTCCAGTGATGATTAATTGGGCTCTTCCCCCTCGTAGTTCGCCAGCCGGCTGTCTCTCCCAACTCCGGTCAACTCACCCCGCCAACCAATCCGACCACCCCGGACCAATTGCATTCGCTAGGACCATCTACAAGGGTAGAGGAAGTCAATTCCGGCGCCGATTTGGGGTTCCCTCGGCTTGTCCTCTCCGACACCGAGCGCCCCCTTCGCCGCTGATTGTCACCATCGCCAGCTTTGTCCAAACCACCTCGAGCCCAACTGCTCCCTCCGGTGAGATCCTGTCACCCCCTGGATGCTCCCCTAACCTTTAATTGCACTCCCATCGCTGCTCTCACCATCGCCCCTCCTGCCCTGGTTCCGTCACCGCCAAGCTTGCCGTCGGCAGTGGTTTGAGCCAATCAAGGCCGTGTCACTTCAGCCAAAGGTGCGCCCAAGCCTCGTGAGTCCATTTCGGGAATGCTCACGTGCAGCCAGGCCCTCCCTTGCCACCGGCAAGCCGCACCGCTGCTCGACCGAAGCCACTCTTGTTTGGACATCATTAAGGGGGCAAATCTTCCATTAAATGCTAATGACCGTTTTAATTAATGATTAATGTTTCACTGACAAGTGGCCCCGTAACGGTTTAACCGTTAAATACTGCTGACAGCTGGGCCCCACCTTCATTAAACAATTTAATGAGATTTTAAATTTTTGTCCCGCTCATAGGTGGACCCCACCGTACGGGTAACTGCACCAGGGTCCCACATGTCATCCACTGACATTAAGTTAATTTCTAAAATTTAATTAATCAGTGAGCCCCACGTGTCATACTCTCATTATTTAAATTTGAGAATTTAATTTAAAGTTTAATAGAAGCCGGTGGGACCCACATGTCAGAGAAAGAACTCTCTCTCCTCTTTTTATTTTTATGATTTTTCCTGGGAATAAACTTTGGAGAGCTCGTTCTTTCTAACCGTAACTCCAATTTGAGTGAAACTTATTTCTAAAATTTTCTAAATTCAAGATCTTTCTGTTAGTTCAAGTTTTGTTCAATTTGGAGTTCATTTGAATTTTATTTGGAATATTTATTGCTTTCTTGCCTATTTCTCTTTCCGATATTTTCATGCGACTAGATTACGAGGGAGTACCCGAGCAGCGCTTCGACGGCTTGCCAGATCCCCAGGACTTTCATACCTCCGATCCAGGTGAGTCAACACTTTGATCGTATTGAATCCCTAATTTTCATCACTTATGTTGTTTAAAAATATTCAACCTGTATGTGTTTTTTTATGTACACTAGTTTATTATTCTTTCATTAGTTAAATACCCAAGTCGTTATTCAGCTGTATTTAGCTACACCTTCCTTGATGAAATTATTGTCTACTACCATTGTCGCCCTAGTTATTGCTATTATTAAACATTTTCCAAAATAATCTATATAAATTGCTAAGAGAGTCCAACAAAATCTCAGGGCACTAGATTGCCCTGATCACCTCTTCTCAAAATACAAGAATCAACTTTTGGGCAATTATGGGATGTACATGATTGATAGGTTAGTACAAACTTATCTTATGCTTCTCAAAACCCTAAAAATATGCTTCTCTATCTGGGCGGATTGTAAGAAAGGATGGTACTATTTGGCCTGACGGCCTGAAGTAAATAACTACTTGGCTCTATTATTGTAATAAGAAGTGTACCGTGTATGAAATGATCTAGTTATGTATCTCTGAGCACTATCTACTGATCTAGAGAATAGTGCAGTTAAATCACTAGGATTTGGATTGATAAAATCCAGGTCCGACATTGCCTTAGTAATGTTAATCTTTAATATGTCCTCTCTTTACATACTTGATGAGCGTGTATAACTGCTAGATTCATTTAACTTCTGCCTTGCTAAATTGCTGAAACATGTATAAGAAATAGATGAAGGTTGAAATATTGACTTGTGGAATTTTGTCTTATAAAGCTTATATTAATGAAGTTTAAAATTATTTCGTTCTAATTTCTGAACGTAAGGTGGAATGTTGCATCTCTGCTCATAATTGTTTTGTGATTGCAAAGCAGAGGTAGGATCATGAATGCTACTATGACAAAAAATAATAATCAATTATTGATAGTAATGGCTAGAGTGCAATTAATTTTTGCTAAATTAGAGTTGAACATTAGTAAGAGTTAAATGTATGAAATCTAATAAGAGATTTATACTAGAACGTTTTGTGAGGTTGTCATATTCTAGTATCATCTTGTTAAAGAGTTTTGTTTCAATATTGTGGCTTGTGCACTAGACTTTTCCTAGATTAAGTAGTTGAAATCTTATTTAGATAATAAGAACATGATGAAGTGATTTATGATGTTCCTTTTGGAAAAGTTTATGAAGGGATAAGAGGGTATGATGATTCTTGCAAAGAATGTTATATCTTGTTGTTAATACAATTGACAGTATGTAGTTGTGATGATAACATTTAATGTTCTATAAATAAAGGAAGTTGGTAGTTCCATGATGCTAATTGAATTAAAGGTTTTGAGATTTGCGGTCAGGATCTTTTGAATCTCATGACTTATGTGGTAGTTGAAATTATTTTGAGTAAAGTGATGTATTGAATGATTTTATTGGTTTTTAACTAAATCATGCGTTGTGGTCTTCAAATCCCTTCTTGTTGGAACTGGCAGGTTGCGGTAATCAAAGAAAATTATTTCTTGTTAAAAGAAAGAGTGTGCTAGAAGTTGTTGAGGGCAGGTGGTCTCATCTTTTGTTTTTCAACCTCATTGCTATTTATTTTTTGCTTGGTCGTGTGACTGCTGTGAATGGTAGTGGTTTCCTGTGTGCTGAAATTTATTTATTCTTACCTCTTCTTCTAAGAAAAGGGGTAACCGATGTGGATTGCGAAGCTTTTATATTGTGTGATGGCAATTGGATAATGGTGGTCTAGTAGATGTTTTGTGGAAACCTTAAATATCACGATGTTTGAGGTACATTGGATGATATATTGCTTTTGTGGAATAATCCTTAGAAATAATTTGATTTAAATAGAATGTTTGTCTTGGAGTTAAATGATTTGTTGATGTTAATATTTGAGTATGTTTGAATTGTGGGAATTTTAGGGATTTCACCTGAGGATTTCCCTATCTCTATACAAGAAGTTTATTGTAGGAGTCTTGAAGGTTGAGTCTGGGCTTTGCATTTGTTATGCTAGAACCTTGGAGGCCCAGTGTTTCTGTGTAGGAATAGTGGAACATAGTGGAATAGTGTGATGATCGTGGATAGCATCCTTGAGGTGCAATAAATGAGTATGTGTGGGTGTGATAATAACTTTGAGTTGCTATCTTTAAGGGATTGAGGTTCATTAAGAATTATCTGTCGAAATAATTCCATTGGTCGAGGTCTTGGCTAGAGTATGTTTTGTGGGGGTAGTGAGTCTCTCTACAAGGATAAATGAGTTGGTGTGTTCGGCGATGATTTGAAAATCCTTGGTTCAAGGAAGTTAAAATTTAAAAAGAAATGAATTGGGAAATTATTGTCATCTCGAGTAGTGAAATGCTCTATTGATTCTTGTTTAAGCTTTGTGTTTATGGCAGAGGTCATCTGCAAATTGAGTTATTTTATGTTGAAGCTTTGTGGTGTTTTTTTCTCCAATTGCCTAATTGGAGAGTGGAAAAAGTTTCGTTATGAATTCTTTGATTTTGAATTGTGGTCCTTTAAAGGAAAGTTGGTTGGGAGTGGGTTGCTTGAGAATCCTTTGCATTCAGTTGGATTCTGTTTGTAAAAGATTTTGTTTGTTCTTCGAGTAGAATAACAAGAGTAGAAGGTGTGGTCAAATTATTTTAGGAGGGGTGGGATGTATTATCCCGATTATGTTTAATAGAGGAGTTGTTACGAGGATGGATTTAGAAAGTGGTTTAATAGTTGTTATGAGGGAATTTTGCGAAAATGGCAGAACTTGTTGGTCGCTCAGAACCGGTAGAAGAGTTATGCGGATGTTCAGCGTCTACCCACGCGTATTGTGGACTCGTCGGAGCAGGTCATGAGGAAGAGAGACCATCTACTATGTGAAGGTCCTCTGGACGAATCAGTCTAAGAGGGAGGCAATGTGGGAGCTTGACAATCATATACGAAAGAAGTACCCTGGGCTCTTCGAGGCTGGTGGGTACTCGTAGTTATTATTTCCTTTGGTTGCTCTTTTCTTCTTTTATCTCGTGGGTTGAGGAGTTAGATTCAGGACGAATCATTTTTAGGAGGGGAGAATGTAATATCCTAAAACGTCGTTTCGGCGTTCTTGGATTTGTTTAGCGGAATCGTAGAATTTACTTTCGTTGAATCACAGAGAAAGGTTTAGGGCCTGCGAAGTTATTTAATTTTTAATAATAATTAAAGAAAATTAGATTGTGGGCTACCTGGAGGGGGCCTAGCCACCTTGGGCCAGCCAGCCCAAAGGGGCCCAGTCGGCCCCCCCCCTCCCTCCTATTTATTTCCTCCAACCCTAGCGACCTCCCCCTTTCCCCTTTTCCTCCCTACAGCCACCACCTTTGCTGTGGCAGGATTTCGGCTGCCATGGCAATGATTTTGGCTGCCACGGCAAGGATTCTGGCTACCGCGGTAAGGTTTCTGCTGCCGTGGTAGGGACAACTGTGAAGAAGGAAGGAGAGGAAGAAGAGGAAGGAAGGAGGAAGGAGAATAGGGGTTCTCACGTGGACAATCTAGGTAAGAAATTTTCATCTTTTCTCCTCTATTTTAGAGTGATTTTATAGTTTTTTTGGCTCATGATTAGAGGTGTTCTTATGGGGTAATCAATCGTTTAGCGATTAATTGTTGTCTGCGTGTAGGTTGCTTCGTGCAGTGCGACTATTCGTTTAGATTAGAGCATCAAAATGATTTTTTTTGTGGATCTGGCCAACATGAAAGTTATAGAGGATGTCAAAATCTAGCTTCTATAATGTTTTTAGATTTTTTGGCCATGGGGTTTGGACGCAGCAGAGTTGGGAACTTTGCTGTGTAGCAGAGGAGTAGTCTGAAACTGGTTGCTGTTCAGGTGTAGTTTCAGAGGGGTAGATGAATGTTATGATTTTGCCGACAATAAAAAAAGTTGTAGGAAATCATGTAAACTAGCTTCTATAAAAAAATCATGAATTTTAGAGCATTATACAGAAGGTGGGATTCGTTAGAAGTTTGCCGACTAGATCACCGAAGCAGAGTATGTCCTTTGTTTTACACGGTATTTCACATACTTGATGGTCCTCTTCCTCATGACCAACTCCGACAAGTCCATGATACGAGCTGTTCGATACTGAGCACCTGCAACTCTTTTGCTAGCTCTGAGCGGTCAACAGGTCGTGCCGTTTTCGCAAAATTCCCCTGCAACAATTATTAAACCACTTTCTAAATCCATCCTCCTTAATAAATGCTGATGCTTAAACTATTGTAGTTTAATTAGCTTATAAAATAGTTTGCTTGCTGAGATTTTTAGTTCACTCTTATTTTCCCTCCTTTCAGGTGATCCTTGAGCATGCATGGGAAGGGTAGAGTGGCACAACACTATTACACACTATTTCATGATTTATGCTGCAATAAATATGAGGAGTCTCTAGTTATTTATCTTTTCCCCTCAATGTTGACTCGATTGCTGACTCAGCCGAGGACGATCTGAGTAGGCTAAAGTGAACGATTGGACGTCTAGGGAGTGAGGACGATAGGATTGTCCGAACAATGACGACAGTCAAACGGTCCAACGATGATGTAACACCCCAGGACCTACATTACCCTGGAATGCCACTAAACCACTGTACAGCTGGCCCAAAAATTTCAAGATAATTTATTCCGGCAACGATTTCTAGACATGAAACATTAAGCGGAAGCATAATCAACTAAGAGAATAAAGATAACGATAACAAGTTCAATAATTGAAACAACCTCTAGCAGATTAATCAAAGATTAGATGACAAGTTCATCATTATTAACTAAAACAATCATCCACCGATAGCTAGGCATTTGGCTAGAATTCTATCAACTTTATTACAGCATGAATTGGTGAACCAAGTGTTTTATTGTGGTGCCGCTCTACCCATCCCATGAATGCTCAAGAATCACCTGTAGGGGGAAAAAGGGTGAGATAAAAATCTCAGTAACCAAACTGTTTAATAGGCTATTCAGACTACAAACAAATATACAACATCATTAAAGTATCCACATGTCCACATCCACAATGTGCATCCACATTCATTAACAAACTAATTAAACTACAATGATATTAAACATCAATATCCATTTCCCATAATGACCACAATTATAGCCTCAACTATATCTACTACCAACAGTGGTAAAACATTAGCAAATAAATCTTGATTAACTACTTTTTATCATCCACCACTACCACTACTAATGACAATAAAGCATTAATATGTTTTACCTCACTAACTTTATTATTTCTCGCATCCACAACTGCTATCAATAATTACCACAAGAGAAAAGAATCTCATGCCACAATCACAACCCCTACCATACCTTAAAACATGAACCACAATCCATGACCACATCCACTTTTCTCATACCACAAGTGGCTCTCATGAGCTAATTCTACTTTACAACTATGAAGTTGCAATTGTTTGTAAAATAACTTCACCACAATATATTGCATAAGTATGCAAATGATCTTTCCACAATGCAATCCATATGCATGCTATGCTTCACTGCACCTTTACCCAACAAGGTAAAAGTGTGCATCGTGCTACGGCAACGCACGATGCTGTATCGGTACGATCGCGGCTATAAGCGGTGACATCCACAATACAATGTCATGACATGTTATGAATGATATGATAATCATAAACTATAAGAATTTAACCACGAAGGTCAACCACATAACCCACATTCGGTTCACCAAGATCATAATCAGTCGATCTATAGTGAATCCTACCATATAGACCATAATATATTCATCAAGATTGCTACCACCACAACCACAAGTATTCACTAAGAATACTACCATCAAGACCATAATAATACCAACTTCAAGGGTATCAATATGATCATCATGAATTTAACAACAAGGAAATATCATCATATCCATCATGCATTTACTTTTCTATACCACAATTGGCTTATTAAGCAAATTACCACAATACTACCAAAACTCATCCAAGCATGGCAATTGATTAATATCTTGCTACCACATTCTTACTTAGAAAATATGTAACCATGGTATATCATTTAACATTACGAAAATCATGCATATTGAAAGTAGTAAGAATAACGGGTTAAACGGTAGCACATCCGCTACATTTACTTGCCTCTACCGTTGAAGCAAAGCAATCACGTGCATTCAGGAGCAAAATCACCTGTCCAAAAGTACCTCTTAGCACAATGCTATAGCAAGGAAAACGCGACTCTCGAAGACAAGATATCGCTAAGCTCCAAAATCCCACAACATCCTTCTCCGCGTAACGGTTCTACTGAATCCCATTGCAGCGGCGCTGCTTAACATTTTCCTATCTTTAAAAATATAAAACTAATCACAGAAAAAATATATATCTAAATTTCTCACTTAAATACCTACACTTTTCATGTAGATCACATATTTTTATTTTGTTCTTAGCAAGGTGCTACCTAATGCGCAAAACAGAGGACCTTCTCTGTTCTGACATTCTGGACAGCTAACTTCTAACGCATCCTCAGAACAGAGCAAGGCTCTAAAAATTCTGATTCTTTCACAGTAGCTAGAATACTGAATTCCCCACACTTTTCTCAATTATGACCATACGCATAAAAATCATTTACTACCCCTTAATCCCAACTGAACAGCAGTCTGCCACAAACTGCACCCCTGACAGACAGCAAGATTTTTGACCTTACTGCGCCCAGATCCCGTGGCCAAAAAGTCTGAAAAAAATACAGGATATACATATCATCGTCCTCTACGTTTTTCCATTTGGGGAGACCCTCGGGAAAAATCTTTTCGTGGGTCAAAACTGCAGAAACAGTAACACCACACGAATCAATCTACAGGCAGGCAGCAGGGATTCTCTAATCGGGGGTTCTAAATCCTAATCCCCACCAAAAATGTTGGGCTAAGAACCCTAAAATAGCAGAAATCAGAGGGATTGGGATGAGAAAGAATTACCTAGGGATTTAGGATCACCCCTCTTCTTCCTCTTCTTCTCCTTCCCTTCTTCTCCTCCTTTCCTTCCTCTCCTTCTCCTTCTTCTCCTTCCTCTTCTCCTTCTTCTCCTTGCACAAGGGCAGCACCAAAGGGGAGGGAGAGGGCGCAAGGAGGGTGGGGGTGGTGGCTTGAGGTGGGAAAAGGGGGAAGGAGGGCTCCCCAAGGGGTTTATAAAGGGGATGCTAGGGTTTTGGATGGGGTACGGGCCCCCGTTTGGGCTGGTTGGCCCAAAGTGGCTGGCCCACCTCTCTGGATAGCCCAAAACCTTTTAATTAATTATTTTAATTCAATTTTTTACTATTTTAGACTATTCCATAATTTTTATTTTTCCTTTCCGCGATTTACCGAATAACCGGCGACTCCGCGATTAATTTAAATCCGACGCCAAAACGACGTTCAGGGTATTACAGATGATCGGATAGTCCAGAGGGCTGAGGACGTTCGAACGGTCGGAATGGTGATGACACGTGTCACTCGGTAGTCGTAGGTATGGTCAACTGACATCAAGTGGTCGAAGATGCTACGTGGTCGGAGATATGATCGAAGACACTATGGTGGTATTGGGGCTCATCAGCGGTGTGGTTGACGGCGGTGATGAGGAAGATGAAGTCCACCGCAGGCGAGGGTGAGCGGTGGTAATGGCGAGGGCAGCAGCAGCAGTAGAGAGAATGAGGGTGATGGCGGTCGGCACGGATGCCGAAGGAGCATTGGTGAGCTTAGCAGCAGGGTGCGAACGGCGAGGGCATAGTTGCTATTTATGGCGCAGACACCGAGGAGGTGGGGTTGGGTATGGCGGTGTGTTTGACTCAAAAGACGGCGACAGAAGAGACTGACTTAGGTATGAATGCCAAGGCATAGTCAAGATGGGAATGATGACGTCTGCGGGAAGGAGATGAACAATAGCCAGGACGGTGGATTGCTGACACGTGACGATGGCTAAGGATCGGACGGCTGAGGCATAAAGTACAGATGAATAGTGCCTAGCACGTTCAAACTAACCGAATGAGATGGACGATCAGAGGGCTCAGGGTATGCGAGGTACGATGGATGGCTAACATGTGGCAGCGGCCGATCGGACTGGTCCGAACGGTGTGGGAGATATTTAGGGATTTTCAATTTCAGAAATTGGAAGAAAACAAATTGAGCTATAGAAAATAGCAAATAAATCCAAAAAATCTAGGAAAATCTTATTTGATGACTACTTTAGTCATATTAAATCTTTTTAATTAATAAAAATTCAATTTAAACTTGTATTAAATTTAGAAAAGTTCAAATGGTGAATTCTATTTTAAAAGGCTTCAAATAACACCGAAAATCTAGATGTTACAAACCTCTCCCCCTTAAATGGAATCTCAACCCTGAGATTTTAACTCACTAAGAGAATAGGTTCGGAAACTCTGCCTTGGGGTCCTCCTCGTGCTCCCAAGTGGCTTCCTCCTTAGAATGGTTACTCCACTGAACTTTGCAAAAGCGGACGACCTTGCTCTTGGTCGCACGTTCTAACACTTTCAAGATTCTGACTGGGTGCTCCTAGTAAGACAGACCCTCTTGAAGATCAACGGGTTCCACTGACATTGCTTTCTGTGGTACACGCAAATACTTCTTTAATTGGGACACACAAAAGACATCACGTATCCCACTTCTCCCCTGCATTTTCTTTTATTTGATGATTAATTTAGTCATATTAAATCTTTTTAATTAATAAAAACTCAATGTAAGCTTGTATTCAATCTAGAAAAGTCCAAATGGCGAATTTATTTTAAAAGGCTTCAAATAACAAAGTGGATTTGGTATTTTTGGTAAGCTTTTATGTAAGATAGTTTTTGGTATTTTGGTTAACTTACCAACATACCCTTTCTTGACCCAGTCTTCATCTTCCATTTGTAAGCAATCACAATTCCTGCCACATGTAGAGGCACCACTAGCTTGCCATATGTTAGCAAATCTCTTTCGGACCCCAGAGCAATGACTCCTGGATCCTCTGTGTAGATCGCACTAGTCTAGGATCAAGTTAGTGTACACAGTGGATAACAAAGATTTATATCCAGCACAATGATATTTATTCATTAACTAAATATGGGTCTAATGGCTAAAGTTTACATCAATGGTTCATAAAGGAAAATTAAATATAAGCAGCGGAAAAAGAACCATAAAGCAGCAGCCCATCCTGCCTGCCCACAAGCGAATGACTATAAGACGTGGCCTACTCGTCGTTATTCTCACCGAAGTTGATGAAGTTCTTCTCTGAAAATAGTGAATGAAGCAACATGAGTACATAAAGTACTCCACAAGTTACACTAGGAGGTTTAATAGAGTTTATGCATGCATAAGGATTGACAATGGAAGGTATAATAAGTCATTTGTGTGAAAAAGAAGAATTAAAGTAAATATAGTAAATAGATTCAAAAGCTGAATTTAATACAATAGATAGAAAGAGTAATTTAATAAAATAATATCATTAGTGCAGGCTTCAACCAAACACTAACCTAATCACATGTATCCCACCTGGTCCATCTTTTCGAAAAAAATCTTATACGGATTCCATCCATTCATATGCTTTTTCATTTTCCATGCATTCCATCCATCCATAGGCCTTTCAGAAATCATTTTAAAAATCAAAGTCTAATCCATAAAAAATTTTACTCAGCTTGCCCATAATCGTGGGCACGGCTATCCAGGATAGATCATACACTCTGCAGAGGTTGTACAGCTTTACCCATAAGACATGATTATCCCATATTGCCACCGGATAAACACACTTCCTTTGGTGTGCGACGAGGAGATCATAACAAAGACTTTACAATGCTAAGTCACCAACTTGGTCACGTCGCCACTAAGGTTTCACCACAACATGAATCCACATGTTGGAGTCCCCTCTTGTGACGTGTGAGACTTCTCATGGCTTACTCTACGCTCACATTCAACCTATAGCGAGACCAAAGTTGAGACCTCACAAATTAATTAGCCAGGACTGTCCCATACCAGTCTTGTGGTAGTATGATATGGCTTTACAATAGTAGCTCACAGACCAGTCCTTAACTTGAGTTGGGCAGTCCTTAACTTGACTTGGGCTCAAACCATATACCCCTTGTGCCTGACAATCAACATTGTATCACCGAATAAGAATGCATGCCAACACCCACCACCTAACCATTGGCCTAGGTCCAAACCAAGTTTTATATTTTATTTTTTAAAAACATTCCATATACTTTCTTGACTCACCGAAGTCAAGAATACATTTTAGAAAATCATTGTTCTGAGGTGAAACAAAAATTCCCACATAAATCATTCTAAGCATGGCTAAGAAATTTTATAAAACTTCTAGTTAATACTATTGTACTAGCTAGGTTTTCATCTAAGGTGACAAGGTATAAGGAAGTTCAATATAAAATTTGGTCATACACAAAGAATTTGGGTATAACTAGAATTTAAATCAAATTTAAACTAGATTTGAATAAAAGTACACATGCATAATAATTTTAAAACAACATAAATAATTTAAATTACTGGGAGCAACATGATCAAAGGTGTAACTTGCCTTGCTTCGAAGTTTGCTGAGGTTCGCTGAAGTTATACTCTCCGGATTAGTCGTAGTCTACACGCGAAAAGTCAGAACAAGCTAAACTCAAATAAAATCCAAATAAAATCTAAAAATAATGAAATATATACTGGGGAATAGAATATGAATTTAGCAATTTGAATGGTTCCAATCGGAGTTAGGATGAAGGAGAACGACTTCTGATAGTTTGAATTCCAAAGAAATGAATAAAATAAATTATTGGAATTCTTTTATTTATGAAGGAAATATGATCGGAAGCTACAATATTTGTGTATGGTCGAAGTCATGATGGAAGACGTAGTCGAAGCCGTGGTCGAAACCATGGTCGAATCAACGGTTGAAGTTGGGAAGGTCAAAGTCGAAGACGAAGACTCCTAGTGTGGGTGATTGCGAAGTCAAAGATTCAGACGAAGACTCAGTCGAAACTGTAAAGTGGTCGAAGAACACTATAGCAGTCGAGAACAAAGGGTAGTCGGAGTCGAGTGGTCGTAGAAGGAGTTCTGTGTGTGGTCGGGATGGCAATGAATGACAGTGGTCAAAAGCGACAATGGTCAAAAGCGAAGATGGTTGGAGGCTTAGAGCGACAACGGTCGGAAGCGATTGCAGTTGGAGGTAGATGGAGACGGTAGTGGTTGGAAGCGGCTGTAGTCGTGAGTGACCGTAGTCAGAAAAACAATAGTGCTCGTATGGATTGGAGTTTATATTATGGTCGGAGTATTTATATTGGGTGGATCTTTAGGCGGTCGAAAGCAGTGGCGTAAGAGAAGGGAATGGCTTAGTGGAGGCCGTTAGATGGGAATCGAATGGAGATGATGCACGGAGAAGTTTGGACCAGTTTGAATGGTTAAAGGAACGTTCGGACCATCCGAACGGCAAAAGAGAGGAGGTGGCGCTGAGGTGGCTCGGCGCGCGGTGACCAACGGTCTGCTGGAGTTCCGGTGAGTGGCGGCGTCTGGCGATGGGAACAAAAGAGGGAGGGGACTGTGAGGAGTGCGTTGGTGCTTGAGTGCATTACTGTAAGTGGATGGAAGGTGGTTGGCGGTGAGGTGAAGTGCGGGCGCAACTCAGGCGGTGGCGGTGGCGATGTTGTTTCGACGGTGAGGAGACTCAGTCAATGGCCAGTCGAGAAAATTCAAAAAATATAAAATATATACTGGAAAATAGATTATGAATTTAGATGAATTTAGAAACTTGAATCACTTGATTCGGAGTTCAGACGGAGGAGAACGAGCGATTGGAAAACTAGCGGATTAGAAAATTCTGGAAAAAGATTCATAATTGGTGTAATCCGCTAGTGTGAACGGATTATTGAAAGCATTCCCGGACAGACAGGGACACGAAGTGCCATTTGCGGCCATGGCTAGGTGTCAGACACGAATATTTGTGGAAGGTTTTTGAACAAACGGAGGGGAGCATGGCATAGAACGTGTCGAGACAAACTCAACGGCGAACATTGCTCGGCCAATGGAGTAGCAGAACACGGTGGAGAAGCCTTTAGGCAGCCGATGGGCTGACATCGACATTCTGGGCAAACGGAGAGGAGATAGCATACAAGAGTTGCGGCAAAACGAAGAGTAGAACAAGGGGAACATGATGCTCACCTTGATTTTGGTCGGGCATGCACGGTCGACCGGTGGCAACACGAGGAACGGCGACCCGATTTGGCCGACGGTAGCGAGGATGCTTCGGCAAAGTTCCAGCGAAGGCGAGGTGAGCACCGCGTAGAACGCGATGAGGCGAAGCCAATGGTGTGGTCAAAAGTGGCGGGGCTCCACTGTAGGCGATGCAATAAGCTGAAGAATGATGCTTCAACGGCAAAAGAAAAACTCCAATTGCGTCCGAGAGAGAGGGAGTTAGGACTTGAGATTTTCGGGGGTGAGTGAGGATGAGGAGGGGCTCACGGTGCTCTCTTTTATAGGGGCTGAGGAGGTCCAAGGAAGGAGATCAAGCAACCATGTCTTTCAACGGTACGTGTTAATTTCTCGCGAAACGGCTCCTGAATGAAGGGAAAACGGTGGGGAAATGGAAGAGTTAGACGATTGGAGTTGAATGCAATTGATTTCACAAAAACTGTTAAGAAAATCAAGAGACATGGAGGTTTGAAGAGAGCTCAGTGAAATACGTTTCATGGCGTCCATACACGAACCGTTCCCTGGTTTGCAGGTTGAAGAAATAGGGAGGAGAGATAAAAAGAGAAGAGAGAGAAAAAAGAAAACAATTCAAAAAAAATTCAAGAAAATTTTATAAAAATCCTTGAACATGAAAAGATTAAAAAATAATTTTGGATTTAATTGAAGTATATTTTAATTTTTAATTTTTTTCTTTTTCTAGCTTAAATTAATACAATAAATTGCAAATAAAGCTTAAAAATCTTAGAAAACTTTATAGAGATTTCTAAAGCCACTTTAAACTTATAAAAATATTTTCAACTAAAATTTATGTAATTTTCTTTATAAAATATTTTTTTTAGAAATGCCCCTTTTTTTAAAAAAGCAGAAAATCAGGTTAGCTAAATTTTAAAAGTCAAGCAAACCAAATAACTTTGATTTCTATTTTAAATTAAATTAATTATTATTTTATTTATTTTATTATTATTATTTTTTTAAAAAAAACCTGGGCTGTTACAATCTCTCTTGTTCTGGTTTGACGAGACCATGCCTCACTTGTACTAACTATGCCACGTGGTGCAACCTGTCGCTTGAATTTTCTTTCAACATTTTTTGTCTTCCATGTGTCATGCTTGAGCTCAGTCATCTCACTTGGTTTTCATCCTCGGCTCCTCCATGAGCATCGTATCGATCCTTGCCATTCAATATGGTTGACTCTAAGTGCCCTTGTACATCCAAGGACTACAAAATCTTTTTCAGGCTCAAATTCTTCATAACTTAACCCACATTCGTCAAAATATGCATCATGCAACACATATTCACTGACCTAGGTCAAACCAAATCACACAACAACTTAATTCCCCAAAACCTCCAAATTGGCCGAAGCAACACATCACAGCCGGTTTGACTCTTGGTGGTTGTTGTTCAGAAGCCATGGCTGGGTGCTCTGATCGGTAGCCAGTCTGACCATTACCACTAGCCGATCAGACTGGATAGCCTAACAATCACTTTGAAAAACTGTAATTTTGCAAAATCCAATTACACAATTGAAGGATCAGAAATGGCAACAGAGGGGGTGAATGAAGCCTTTAAAAATCGCCCCGACGTATCCACACAATTTCTCCTCCAATTGCTAAAAAGCTATGAAAAAGAAATTCTCCTCCGATAGCTAAATAGCCATGAAGAAGAAAATTGAGTACTTGTAACATCCCAAAAATTTTATTCCTTTATTAAAGTATTTTCTAAAATTTATTGGATTTCCTGGATTTTATTCCAAGCCTGATTTGAGAAAAACTAAAATTTCTATTTTATAAAAGCCAAAAAGAATGTATTGCATTTCATGGAAGTCAATAAATGTAATTCTTTTTTCTAAAGTCAAATCTGTAATTACTTTAATTTTCAGGAAATTATAAAGATTTAAAACCCTCCCTTTAAAGTCATTTTGTGTTTGTGAGAAAATCATTTATCAAAATGGATTGAAAATATTTTTATTAAGTCTCAAATAGTCCCAGAAGATTCTCTGAATTTTCCTGGATTTTTCAAAATTTATTTGGTATTTTTTGGGTATTTTAAAGCCTTCAACTCATTTCTGAAAATAAAAAAAAAATCCAAACCCTCCCTCGGGCTGCCAAGTGTCAAGCATCGGCTCAGCCAGCGCCGCCGGTTTCTTTTCCAGCCGTCCGATCCCACTTACCCCTTCATCCCGCCTTCCCTCTCTCCGCACGCGACGCGTGTCTCCCATCGAGCCGTCTGTTGCCTCGCTTTGATTCAATCTCACCGCCCGCACCAACTTACCGCTTCGCCCGCTTCCCTCTCCCCTCCCTTCGACGCGTGGCTCAATCCCAACCATCGCCTGTTGCCATACTAGATCGCAGCCGCCCCCTCCCACTTAACGCACCGATCGGCTTGGATTCAATCCCGGTTGTCGGATCGAATCGTGACCGTCCCCGTTCATTTACCCTTTCGCGCAGCACCCGACGGCCCCGATCTTCTCCTCCTGCCACATGTCGCTGATCCAACCACCACCCGATTCCTTTCCCGTTTCTCTCTCTCGCCGACGCTTGGGCCCCGCTTGTCAGCTCCGCCTTCCCTGCCCCCTTTCCTTTCTTGTCAGCGCGATCCCCGCCCGCTGCCGCCATTGATGCCGAAAACCGAAGCTTTAAAAGCTTCGGTTTCCTTCCCAATTGATGCCCCGCGCCGACTGCAAATTGCAATTACCTCTCCACCGCGTCCGTTGCAAGCATAATTCTCCCCAATTACACCCTCCTTCACCGTCGCATTAAGCTCCCCGTCCGTTTCAAAACCGGGGAGTTGTGCGCGACAGTTACTCCCCTACCTAGCCTATAAAAGGGATACCCTGAGGTCCCTCTACCCACACCGCCCCTTCCTCACCTCTCAATCGAAGCACCCGAGCGCCGGAACCTCCCCGAGCCCGATTTTCCTCTCCGCGGCTCCGACGACTCCGGCGAGCAATCGCCGTCGCCTCAAGCCTCCCCGAGCTTCACCGACGCCTCCCCGACGTTGCTGGTGCCCCGGCGATCCCCGACGACCACTTCCCCGAGCTTCTACGCCACCGAGCTCCTCCACCGCCGTGAAGCCCTCTCCGATCGCCGCCCCTCTCCGCCGATCTTCCTCTCCGGCCACCCTCGGTACCTGCGCTAGGTACCAGTCGACTCCCCTCATTCCTCTCTACATTTTGGTGCCGTCGGCCAGCGCCGCTGCCCACCGGAGCGCCGGCGACCTTCGGTTCCCGTGCTCCACCGCCGGCCGCCCCTACCACGTCAGCTCGACGGGCCGAGCTGGCAGCCGACGTGGCCGCCACCCGGAAGCCACCTCGGCCTCGGGCAGCCATGCCAGCGGCACGCCACGTGCCCGCTCACCCGCCTGCCACCTCACCCTTCCCTCAGGTCCGTGGACTCAATCCACCGTAGACCGGTCCCACCTGTCAATCCCTCGTCTGATTTATTTAATCCCAGGGCTGACGTCTGCTGATGTCATAAATTTTTTTTCGGTTAAATTTAATTCCAGAATTGAGTATTTTTTTCTTTTTAAATGTATTTAAACTTTGGAAGGCTATAACTTCTTCATTTTAACTCCAAATTGACCCATTCAAATTTTTAAATTTTTCTAAAATCATGATCTATCCATTTCTGGCATCATTGTGAAATTTTGAATTTATTTGAATTTTGTTTTTAAATTTCTTTTGAATTGGCTCTTTATGTTAGATTTTGACGATTCCGGAGAGTTCGAGTTCGACGATTCTCAGCAAGACTTTAATCAAGGCAAGTTACACCTTTGACCATGTTGAACCTAATATTTCAAATTTAGTTATGTTGTTTTACTGTATATGCATGCATACTTCTATTCAAATTTAATTTAAATTTAGTTTAAACTTTAGTTATGCCCATGATCCTTTGATTATAGCCCATTTGAATCTCGAATTCATATACCTTGTCACTCTAGCTAAAAATTAGTTAGTACCATAGTATTGACTAAAAAATTTTATAGAAATGCTTAGCCTGGCTTAGTATAATTTTAGGTGGGATTAAATCATTCACATGGAATGACGATCTGAAAATGAAGCCTTGACTTCGGTGAGTCAAGGGTGGTTTATGAAAATTATTTAAAAATAAAAATAGAAACTTATGATTTGGACTTAGGCTAATGGTTAGGTGGTGGGTGCCAGCATGCCTCGTCTTTGGTGAGACCTGGTTGATTGTCGTCCATGTGGGTATGTGGTTGAGCCTAAATCAACTTAAGGGCCGTTTCTGTGAATCATTTTACGAAGTCACTTCGTGCTACCACAAGTCCGGTATGGGACGGACCTGGCTAAGTAATTTGTGAAGTTCCAAATATAGATTCGCTATAGGCTGAATGTGAGCATGGCGTAGGCCGCGAGAAGTCTCACATGGCACCAGAGGGGGCTCCAACTCGTGGATTCGAGTTGTGGTGAAACCTTAGTGGCGGCGTAATTATTTTGGCTGTGGATCATTGGAACAGCCTTGTCATGAACTCTCCGCCGCACACCAAAGGAAGTGTGTTTATCACGTGGCTCAAGTGAGAGGGAATGTCTTGTGAGTAAAGTTGTACACCTCTGCAGAGTAACAAACTATCTGGATAGCCGTGTCCACGGTCATGGACATGCTGAGTAAAATTTTCACGGATTAGACCTGGTTTCTATAAAACTTGATTTTTCGAACAAACAAACCGTGGTTTTGGTAATGGTCCGGGTGGATTCCCGTGGTTAGGTTAGTGTAGGTCGGAGCCTACACTAGCAGTATTACTTGTTCAAAAGTACTGTTTTATATATTGTATTAAATTCAACTTTCATACTTATCTGTTATTGTATTAAAATTCAAGTACTGCTTTTCACGCAAATAAACTGTTAAGCCTTCTTTTGTTATCCCTATGCATGCATCTACTCTGTTAAAATTCCTAGTTTAACTTGCGTAAGTACTTATGTGCTTACCTTGGGAGTACTTTATGTGCTTACCTCGCTAAAATCTGTTGCCAGACTTCGACGGCGACTACGACGGTGAGGACTACTTCAGCGAGTAGGATGCGTCTTACAGTCATTCGCCTGTGGAAGGCTGGATGGGCTGTCCTGCTACCTTTACTGTTTTCCGCTGCTTTCATTTCTTTCTGTTGGCTTTGTGCCCCTATATTGTAAGACTTGGCCATAAGGTCGTATTTTGTCATTTAATAATATTTCGGTGGTGATTTTGCATGATATACATTACTGTTGACCCTGTGTGCACTAGTTTTTCCTGGGATAGTGCGATTTACACAGAGGAACATGGAGTCGTTGCTCCGGGTTCTGACAGTACTCACTGGAAAACCAATCCCAGACTGAAGGGAGCAGACGGAAAGCAGACAGGAAACTGCAAAAAAGAACAGCATAGACTGCTGCTCGAAGAATAGCAAACAAACTGACTGAACACTGCTGTCCCAAAACAGCAAAGAGACTGAAAAAGGGAACTAAAAACAATGTTTTAAAAGTGCTGTCTAAAGCTGAGAAAACAGCACCTACTCCCTGCTGAAAATCAAAACTGAAAGCAGTCCTAAAGTGCTGCCTAAAGCTGAAAAACAGCACCTACTTCCTGCTGAAAATCAGAACTAAAAGCAGTAAAAACAGCACGCCTTAGAGCTGAAAAACAGCACCTACTTCCTGCTGAAAATCAGAACCAAGAGCAGAAAAAACAACAGCAAAACAGCAGCCAAACTGACCAAAAACAGCAGCAAAAATAGCAGATTTTTAGAGATAATTCAACTTCTCATATCTTTGCTCTCGGAAAAGAATTAGCCAAAGGGCTTTGAGGTCATTCCCAGTTCAGAGCAAAAGAAAAAAGAGGAAGATTGCAGCAGTGAGAATACAAGGAAAATATGCTAGAGAGAAGAGTGTTCTCAAGTATGAATTAGCCAAATGACCTTGAGGAAATACCCTATTCAGAGCAATGAAGATTCAGCAAATACTCGACCAACCCAAACTCCACAAAGAGAAGAACACAAGGATCGAACAATTTGCTTATGGAAATTAACCGACCAAATGGTCTTAAGACAGATTTCCACCATAAGCAAAAACCAAACAACAAACACAATCAGACAAGAGAGAATAAGACTAGCATCTCAAACAAGCATTTCACACTATTAAACGCAAAGAGATGAATGATTAAAAAGAGAGGAATGATTACAACTAGTTCACGCCATCTCTCAACTCAAGAACTCACACAAATGGAGAGAAACAAATAAAACCCTAACACCCACTCTCTCAATCTCTCCCACTAGAGAGCACTTCTATTTATAGCCTCCACTAATGGGTTTACAAACTACTTTACCCATTAGGTCACAACAACTCATAGCACTTTATCCATTATCCCTTAACCAAATCCACTTCCTTTTGTGCAGCCTTACGTATTTACCAAAATACCACTCATGTACCTTCCAGGAAGGTTCCTCATTTCTTGCCATCCAAGCTTCGTGCAACCACATCGAAACCTCGCCGTCTTCGACACATCCGACCACTCCGACCTCAGCACCGCCTGTGCCTAGTCTGGTCACCCCGTGTCTCACCACGACTCTGTCTCAAAGTCCTGCAGCCATCATAGACAAGAAAACACATCACATAGCACCGCACAAACTATTATAATTAAATATTAGCACCAGTAGATAGCACAAAATGCCCGAAATAAACTCAAACTTTCCAGAACACATGTCAATTACTCATCACACACACGGAGTTACCTCCACATGGTCTCTTAACATTTGTATAAAATGGTAATAGTTTATCACAACAAAACTCTAGATCTTCTCACATGGTCCTTCAATCTCCCCCTTAATGACCTATTGGCAATTTCTCATAATACAAATAGGAGATGGTTTTAGAATTTAGAGAGATAATTTGCGAATAAAAACTCAAAATAGTCATACAAGTATTGCACAAACTGAAAGTTATAATATGAGCTAGAAATGGATTGAAGCTACTAAAAATGAGAAGTTTTCAACAAAAAGCTTCAAATCTAACAAATGAATTGAAAAATCTTACTTTAGATCCATATGAAAGAAGAATTATTCTATTTGACCTTGATCATGGTGAGAAGAGATCTAAAGATCAAAAGAACCACAGTAAAATATTAAAGCTCCAACCTAGCATGATTTTACACAAAAACTTCAAATCATGCTCTAGATATGCATTTTTACCAATCTTTCTTCCCATTTGACAATAGATTCATCAAGATGCATGGAGAAAAATAGAGATGAATGAATAAAGTGGCCGCAATTTGTTCTTTTTAAGCATAATGAGCCATGAAAATTATTCAAAGTGACTCTACAAATATTATACCAAGCAATAATCTAAAATTAAATGAAGTTTTAACATGTCAAGTTGCTCGAGATCATAGTTTAGCCAAAGGTATCCAATAATAAGCTAAGCCATGTTAATAAACTAAATAGAACTAAGAAGCTACCATTGAGTCTATTTAGAGTGCTACAAGTTCAACGCCGAATCATTTTGTTCAAGCACTTGGAATTGCGCATAATTAGAGCATTTGGCAATTTTTGAAACATATGTTGGTCTTATCTTAGTAAAGAAAGTCTTGAACTAGGAGCTATACACAATTGTCTCGTAAGGTTCAACTATTTTTTCACATTTTTGCTTTCTTAGCCATGTGCTAGATCTCAATTCTTACTACGACCATCCTAAGCAAGAAGCTTGAAAGTGTGGTCTTGGTCATCGAAAACTCCCCCTATGTTCATATCTAGTGCAATGGCAAGCCGTCTCATGAGAAAGAATTGGTGACATTAGTTTTTTTTGTACAAAAAGATATCATTTTTGTATTTTATTTTTAGTTCAAGAACAATGAGCTATTCTTTAGTCCATAAGCTATACCTGACCCGAGCTGCAAAAGCCTAGGAGAAGTAAACTCATGCCTCAATAAAGAATTAGCATGGCTCAATCTAAAGATCAAATTAGGTTCAAGACTTAACTTAGTTTATTTGACGTGGTATAAATTATAAGAGGATTACTATAATAAAACTAGTCATAAGATCCAATATTGACAAGATTTAGTTCAAGTTTCTCATATTTAATAGAGCTAGTGTGGCAAAAACTAAACTGCACATAGAAAATCATGATAGATATAGCAAAATAACAGAAGACATAGTAAGATATAAAGCAAGATATCATGTCATGTAAGAATAATAGTCAAATCTCCATGTAGTTATATTACAATGCAAGTTGTTAAAATTAAATATGCAATATGATATAATCAATACAAAAGAGTCAAACCTCCCTCAAAACAGGCCAAAAGGATTAATAACCCCCAACTCTCCCTGCAGAGAAGCAAAATGTAAAGAATTAAGAGTCTTAGTAAAAATATATGCAACCTATTGCTTTGACTTTACAAAGTGAAAACATCACCCTTCTCTATATGGTCTCTAAAGAAATAGTATCTAATATGTCTCTAAAGAAATGGTATCTAATATTAATGTGGTTGCTCCTAGAGTGTTGCACTGGATTTCTGATAATATTTATGGCGCTAGTGTTGTCACAGAATAGAGGAACACTATCTAAGGCCAACCCATAATCTTGCAGAGTAGATAAGATACAGAGAGCAACTACTAGCAGCAGCTACATACTCCACATCAGTAGTGGTGTGTGCAACAGATCATTGCTTCCTAGATGACCAAGAGATAAGAGATATGCCTTAGAAGTGACATGTGACAAAATCAGCATCAGAAGAATCCCGAAGAGTGTAGAATCAAAAGAATACTACAGTTCGAAGTTAAGAGTGTCATGAAGGTACTTGGAGATGCGATGCACTACTTAACGATGTGAGATATGAGGGGAAGTCTGAAAACAAGTGCACAAACACACAACAAACTATATGTTTGTCCTCGACACCGTGAGGTAGAGGAGGGAGCCGATCATACTGTGGTACTCCTTCTAATCTACGGACTCTCCATCCTCATCAAGATCCAGCATGATAGAAGTAGCAATTGGAACAGACATTGACTTGCTTCTTCCCATGTTGAAGCACCAAAGAATGTCCTTTATTTATTTGCTTCGATGAATGAAGGTCCATTCTTTCAGTTGCTTGACTTGAAGACCAAGGAATAATGTTAGCTCGCTCATCATACTCATTTTGAATTCCCTTTTTATAGAATCTGAAAATCTAGACACCAAAGTATGAGAAGAACCACTAGATATAATATCATGCACATAAATCTGAACAAGAAGTCACTAGCATGTCTAAGAGTGAACAATGTTTTATCTATCATTTCTATTTTGAAATAATTTTTAAAGAGAAAACTCTTAAACCTATCATACCAAGCTATAGGAGCTTGTGTCAATGCATACAATGCTTTGGAGAGCTTACATACATGGTTTAAAATTTTGGGATTTTTAAAATTAGGTGGTTGCTTGACATAGACCCCTTCTTCTATGAAACCATTTAGAAAAGTACTCTTGTCGTCCATTTGAAAAACGTCAAGCTCTTAGACGCTACGAATGCTAGCAATATATGAATAGTTTCTAGACTAGTACAGGCACAAAGATCTCTTCAAAATCTAAACCCTCTACCTAGGAAAAGCCTTGAGCTACAAGCCTAGCCTTATTGTGAACTACCAATCTATCATCACTTTTGCTTATGTTTTAAAGCTCATTATGTTTCAATTACATTATGATGATGAGTAGGTTTAACTAAGGCCTAGATTTTTTTTAAAAGTTTTCAAGCTCTTTATGCATGGCATTGTCCCAAGAGGAATAAGATAAAGTATGGGCTCTCCCGAGGGTTTAAAAGACACAACAAAAGCAGAATGTGCATGAGAATCTAGTGCGATAAATGTGGAGCAAGTAACTCACTCATAGAGATCCTCAATCATCTGCTCCTGAGGGTTTCATTGTTGAATATGAAGAGGAGGTCTGGTGCAGACATTGCCTCTACCGAATGGGCTGTGGAGGTAGGAGCAAAGCCACTCGAAGCGTCAGTGAAGGTGGGAGGAGGCTACTCTGCTAAAGCTGGAGTAATGGAAGTAGGTTCTCCAACTAACTCAGGAGTGACTAGAGGAGGGATTGTGTCCTCATCACTGTGTACTTATGTACCTACACTATCAGGTGTAGTACCAGAACTAGTCTCATCAAAAGTGACTCCATAAGTCTCAATAATTTTATTAGTATCCAAATCAAATACACAAAAGCTACGAAATAAGTTGGATATCTAAGGAAAATGCCATCATAACATCTTGATTCAAATTTATCTAAGTTGCCATATTTAAGAATGAAACACTTGCAACCAAATATTTTTAAATAAAGATTCTAGGCCTATGACTAAATCTAAGCTCAAAAGAAGTCTTGCCTATGGACGATCTCAAGAAAGCCCTATTGGACACATAACAAGTAGTAAAAATTGCCTTTGCCCAAAACCTCCTAGGGGTGCTATGCTCATCTAGGATGGTTTTAGCCATCTCTACAAGGGTTCCGTTTTTCCTCTCTACAACCATATTCTGCTAGGGAACTCTAGGTGAGGAAAACTGGTGCTCTAAACCTCTCTTAGTGTAGAAAGAGACAAAAGATGAGTTCATGAATTTTGTGCCATTGTTACTCCTAATGGCTCTCAAGGCTCCTTAGAGGTCAACTGCTAATATAAGGGCCAACCCTCTAAAATACCCAAAGGCCTCATCCCTAGAAACCAGAAAATATACCCAAAAATACCTAGGGAAATCATCTACAATGGCAAGCACATACCATATCCCCCCTTGTAGACTAACTCTAGAAGGGCTAGCTGTGTCTAAGTGTAGGAGCTGTCTAGGGCCATCAGTGTCATCAGTTTAAAAACAATAATAAATAAAATAATAATTAATTTAGTGTCCTTGGGTTGCTGAGATTTTAAAATTTTAGCTAACCAAATTTTCTGCTTTAAAAAATGCCTTTCTTTTAAAAAACAATTTGATAAAGAAAAATGTCCAACTTTTAGTTGAAAATATTTTACTAAGACTAAAATAGTTTCAGAAACCTCTATGTTTTTCTTTAAAATTTTTAGGCTTTATTTGTAATTTATTGGATTAATTTAAATCTAGAAAAATAAAAAATTTTAATAATTAAAATATACTTCCATTAAATCCAAAATTATTTTATTTGGTCCTTTTAGGTTTCAAGGTTTGTTGTGGATTTTTCTTGAATTTTCAATTTTTTTGGTTTTTTCTTTTTCACTCTTTTCTCTCTCTCCTACCCTTCTTCTTCTAGGCGTTCTGTCCCCGAGCACAGCCACCATTGGTTTTCTTAATGATTCTTCGTGCAATTAAGTGCATTCAATCCGTCTCATCAAAACTCCTCTATTCTCGGCTGTTTTCCCCTCCTTCATGTGCATTTATGCGAGAATGAAACGTTGCCCCGAATTAAAATCATCGCTTGATCTCCCTCTCCCGTTCTCCTTAGCCCCTATAAAAGGGAGCACCGTGTGCCCCTTCTCTCCCTCATTCATCCTCGAAAATCTCAAGTCCTCACTCCCTTTCTCTTGGCCGCAATCGTCATTTTTGTTTTGCCATCCAAACGTCATTCCATGGCCATTTGTGCCACCTACAGTGGAGTCCTGCCACCATTGACCACATCACCGGCTTTGCCTTCGTGCGTTCTACGCAGTGCTCCCCTTGCCTTCGCCAGAGCTTCGTCGGAGCATCATCGCAACCGTGGACCAAATCGCGTCACTGTTTCTCTCCTCACCATTAGCCGACCGTGTGTGTCCCACCACCACCAAGGTGAGCATTGTGTTCCCCATATTCTCCTCTTCATTTCACCGCAAACCCCACCTACTATCTCCTCTCCATTTGCCCAGAACGCCGACATCAGCCCGTCGGCTGCCTAAAGTCTTCTCCACCGCGTTCTACCAATTCATTGGCTGAGCCATCTGCACTGTTGAGTTCGTCTCGACACATTCTCTATCGTGCTTCCATCGCCATCACCTGAAAATTTCTGAGTTCTCGTCAACCATATCATGCCAAGACAGTAAAATCGTTTCTTTGTGTACATTGCTTTTTCCGTAAGTTTCCTGATTTTTGTTCACGTCATATCGTGTGTTAGCCTCTAGGCAATTCATCCACTATTTTTATTTAATTTTCGTGAAGCCAATCGATAAAAATTGAGCTTTTCACGAAAACATCTATTTTTGACTTCCCGACGTCGATTCGTCGCCTCCGATAAATTTTAGCCTATGCCATCACCTCCGTAAGACTTGTCTCGTCGTGTTCTACGCCGTGCTTCCCTCCGTTTCTCCAAAAACCTTTCACAAATTTTTGCCTCCGACACCTAGCCAGGGTCGCCAACGGCACTTCACGTTCCCATTTATTCGGTGATGTTTTCTCTAATCCTTTCACGTCAAAATGTGCCAAACCATCCCAGGTAGCTACATGCTAGATGGTTTTGGATTTGCTTCACCGAGTGCCAAGATATTGAGTTTTTTCTTTTTCTCTACCGTCGTCATTCAAACATCGATTGCGTTGTCTCCAGTGAGTTTCTAGCTTAATCGATAATTCTTCTAGCTTCACCATGTCGCGTTCTAGGCCGTGCTCACCCTACTTCGCTATGTTCTATACATAAAAACTGTACCTCTCCCTAGCCCCATATCGTGGTCATTGCCCACATCACCACCGTGGTCCGGTTGGCATGCCGACACTTTTTACATGTTTCTCAGGTCCTTAGCGTTCCATTTTGCTAATTCCTCATGACTCCCGTGACTTCCCTCACCGGTGCCATGGCCTTTTCCATGCGCCTGTAAGCCCTTCGAAGTCTCCTCTGTTTTGCCTGAAGCTTTGTTTCATTTTCCTCCTTTCTCTCTCTTACAAGATGGCCCCACAAGTCAGCTCTTGGTTGTTTTTCCCCACCAAATGGAATATTTCGTGGAATATCATTCCCTTTTTCAATTTTAGCATTTTCTCCTCATGCAAATTTTAGATGACTCGTTCTCCATCGTCTGAAATTTTCCTGTGCATCACCACTACCCAAACCCCATCAAATGGCCTCCACTAAACCTTCCCTTCTCTCACCCACTTGGCATGCCACATCAGCACCTGACGGCTCCTGACCACTGTTGTCTCCGTCCACCTTCGACCTTCAACTACGATCGCTGCAAACCGCTGACCACTCTAAACATCTGACTACTGTAAGCCTTCGATCGCAGTCACTTCCGACCACTTACCGACCACTGTCGCTCTAAGCCTCCAACCATCGTTGTTTCCGACCACCTTCGCTTTCGACCATAGTCGTTTCCAACCACTGTCGTTCATTGCCATCCCAACCACTCACTCCCCACTTTCGACCACCTCTGCTTTCGACTTTAGACTGACTTTTGATTTTCAAACTTCAAACTTCTGGTGTTCAAAGTTCAACTTTCGACCACCAAGTTTCGATCACCAAGATTCGGCCACTTTGTAAGTATCAGCTAGATACTATCTTGCAACCTTTAAGCTTCCATCATTAAGCTTCCGACCACTCTTGCTTCCGACCACTATAGATCTTCCGATCATAGTAGAGATTTCGACCACCTATATCTTTTGACCACATATAGCATTTGACTACGTATGGACCACTAAAGCTTCTCTGAATACTAAATCTTTTCTGATCACTATAGCTTTTTGGACTACGGTAGCTTTCGACCACCTAAACTTTCGACCATTGCCTTGTTCGACCATAGTTGCTTCCGACCTCACTCCCCACTTATGACCACACATAGAACTCCTTCTACGACTGCTCGACTACGACTACCCTTGTTTCTCGACCGCTATAGTAACCATGATTGCTATAGTGTTCTTCGATCACTGTATAGTTCCGACCGGGTCTTCGACCAAATCGTCGACTTCAACTTCACCTGTACTTGGAGTCTCTGTCTTCGACTTCGACCTCCGCAACTTCAACTGTTGATTCGACCATGGTTTCAACCATGGCTTGGACTATGCCTTCGATCGTGGCTTCGACCGCTTTTCCTTCACAAAAATAATTCCAATAATCCCTTTTATTCATTTCTACTAGAAGTCGTTCTCCTTCACCCTAACTCCGATTGGACCCATTCAAATTCTAAAATTCATAATCTATCTCCCAGTATATATTTTTTAATTTTTGAATTTTATTTGTATTTAGTTTGTTCTGACTTTTCGCATATAGACTACGACTATTCTGAGAGTATAACTTCGGCGAACCTCAACAAGTTTCAGAGCAAGGCAAGTTACACCTTTGATCACATTGCTCCCAGTAATTTAAATTATTTATGTTGTTTTTAAATTATTATGCATGCATATTTTTATTCAAACTTAGTATAATGTTAACTTAAATTCTAGTTACGTCCAATTCCTTTGTGTACAACCAAATGTGACCTTAAACAACCATGCCTTGTCACCTTAGATGAAAACCTAGTTAGTACAGTAGTATTAACTAGAAATTTTATAGAATTATTTAGCCATGCTTAGAATAATTTTGGTGGGAATATTTATTTTACATAAAACGATGATTTTCTAAAATGTATTCTTGACTTCGGTAAGTCAAGAAAATATATGAAATATTTCAAAATAAAATATAAAACTTGATTTGGACCTAGGCTAATGGTTAGGTGGTGGGTGCTGGCATGCATTGTTGTTTGGTAACACAATGTTGATTGTCAGGTACAAGGGGTATGTGGTATGAGCCTAAGTCAAGTTAAGGATAGATCTGTGAGCTGCTGTTGTAAAGCCATATCGTACTACCACAAGACTGGTATGGGACAGTCCTGATTGAAAAATTTACAAGTCCCAGCCTGAGTCTCACTGTAAGATGAAAATAACTGTGGCATAGGCCATGTGAAGTCTCACTCGGCTCAAGAGGGGGTCTCGGTCTAGTGGATTTCTTACTAGGGTAAAACCTTAGTGTTGACTTGGCCAGGTTGAAGGCTTTGCATTGTAAAAACCTTGTTATGATTTTCTCAGTCGTACGCCTACGGAAGCGTGTAATGGCCAACAATATAAGATAATCATATCTTGTGGGTAAAATTATACAATCTCTGTAGAGTGTAAAACTATCCTAGATAGCAGTGCCCACGATTATGGGCAAGCAGAGTAAAGTTTTTAATAGATTAGACTTTAGTTTTCAAAATGGTTTATGAAAAGGTTTATGGAAGGATAGAATCCATCGAAAATTTCAAAAAGTATATGGATGGATGAAATCCAAGTGAGATCTTTTTGGAAAAGATAGACTAGGTGGGATACCTATCGATAGGTTAGTGTTTGGTCGAAACCTGCACTAACAATATTATTTTGTTAAATTACTATTTCTATCTATTGTATTAAATTCAGCTTTTAAATCTACTTACTGTATTTACTTTAATTTCGCTTTACGCTCAATTAGTCTTACTATGCCTTCCATTGTCAATCTTTGTGCATGCATGAACTCTGTTAAACCTCCTGGTGTAACTTGCAGAGCACTTATGTACTCATGTTGCTTCATTCATTATTTCCAGAGAAAGACTTCATCAACTTCGGTGAGGATAACGATGAGTAGGCCACGTCTTACAGTCATTCACATGTGGGCAGGCAGGATGGGCTGCTGCTTTATTATTATTCTTCCACTGCTTATATTTAATTTTGGTTTATGAACCATTAATATTAACTTTAGCCATCAGGCCCATATTTAGTTAATGAATAAATGTCATTATGCAAGATATGAATTTTTGTTATCCACTATGTGCACTAGCTTGATCCTAGACTAGTGCGATTTATACAGAGGATCCTGAAGTCGTTGCTCTGGGGTTCGACAATCAGTCGTCACTAAGGTAAGAGGAGGATGAGAAGAAGAAACTATCAAACCATTTCTACAGGGTCTGCACACTAGGTCTCTAGAACACTTAAGCCTAGGCAATTCTCTAACAAGGTCCTTGCTACTGACTCTAGTCAAGTAATTGAAGCCTATATATCTATACCTATAATGCCACAATACTAGATCATGAGAATCAAAAGCCACAAGACACCTTAGGCTAGAGATAGAAGCGATATTGAAATCAGCACTTGTCGACGATGAAGCAGCCGATCTTATGAAATAAAAAAAGAAAGATGACTGAAATCCTTGGGAGAGAACAATGATGCTCTTATTGCTATGAACTAGTTATGGAGTGCCTTTTAACAAGGCGTGAGACTAGCCCTAGTTACACGGAATTGAATGAGAATGAATCATCTAGGATTGCTTGTAGTTCGATTTCTTTCTATCTTCTCTCATGCAGCTTTAAATACTAAAAAGAGACACCAATCATTCATTGGGGAAGACTCCTTATGGAACCAGTGCATCTGGTCAGGGAGATAGTTATTATCAGAGAGTGGATGTCTAATCATTAGTTGTTGTCGGTGAGAGACGAACATGAAAAACAATTATATGACAGTTGTTGTCAGAGACTCAAGGCCACATGGAAGAAATATACTTGGAATTGGGTATAGATACCAGTTCAAAAAACTTTGAGCGGTGATCCGATCAGGCAACACGCATAGTGTATCTCCAACCAGGGTTCTCGGGGAGCAACCCTTGGAGGTTTACGACCACAGGGGTCCTTTTGCCTTAATTAAATATTAAAATTATAATTAAGGATTTATTCAATCCTCATCAGCTAGCCCCTAAACTTTAAGTCAATTTATAATTTGAATTTCTTTTGATTGAATTTTTAATCAAAAAATTACTCCTTTAAATAGCAAGAGTAAAGGAGTGGTTTGTATTCACTTTAAAGTTGAGAAACTAACTAGGAAAGTAAAGGTTTTGTGTCGGTTAGGCTTCAGATCGGGTAACTCCTATTTGCAGTCGGAGAAAAACGCTTATAGAACTCTTAGCACGCCGCCTTGGGGTTTCACACTTTCAAAGAAACCTTTCATCTTATTCTTTCTCTGCCTGAGCGTTCTTCGCCCGTAGCCTCAAATCCTTTCGATCCCTTTTTGATTTTCTGCTACCTAGCCAAAATGTCAGATCTAATTACCAATTGGCTGGCATCGAAGCTCAGATTGAAGAAGCTTAAGGCCTTGAAAAAGGAAGGGATGCTTCCTGAGAAGGTTCTGGTCCTGTGGAGGTTAGCGGTGGGTGAAAAAAATTTTAAGTGGGAATGAAGGTGAGATTTATATCTTCTGGGCATACATCAAGTATGGGTTTCAATTGCGGTGGACCTGTTCCTCTTCGAAGTTTGGAGTATTATGGAAACGAGTTGGTAAACCTCGCCCTTAATTCAATTGCTAATCTGAGCATCTTTGTCTATCTCTATGAAGCATATTTAGAAATTTCACCAAGCTTGGCGCTCCTTATATATTTCTATGGGATGATGAAGTTGAGGAAACTTGTAGCATCACCTGGAGGCTGCGCTTTGTGTGTCCATGATGGGAGGGATGAAGAATACATTCTAATATTTTCCAGGTCATCATGGAAGAACTTGTGGTTTTACATGATGCTTAACAAGGATGACAGCCTTTCCTTCTCCGGTTGGGTTGCCATCAAGAACCCTAGGTGGAGGTCCTCCTCGAAGGAGGGAAAGATAGGGTGATGGGTCGATGCGATCGCCTGCCTCAGAGAGAAAGGTCTTACTTTGTGTCACGTGGTGAAAGATTTCACCATGCACTAAATAAGTCCTCTGAAGTCACATGACCACACCATGCTTTGGTACACAAGTATGAATAACTTGACTAGGGATTCTTCAGAACATAAGTCCTGAAAAATTCTAACCAGTCAAGTTTTGTTTTCATTTTGGTCGAATCTTTTTGACCTTAAGGTTTCTCTTGATTCCATATTCCTATCCCCTTGTAATGCCCTGAACATCGTTACGGTGTCCCTGAGAATATTTAGCGGAATCGCAGAGTCGCCCGATTTTTTCGGTAAATTGTTGGAGGTGAAATAAATTTACAGGATAGTCTAAAATAAAAACAATTAATTAAATAATTAAAATAAGGAGTTTTTGGGCTGTCCGGAGGGGTGGGCCAGCCACTTTGGGTCGACTAGCCCCAAGGGGGTCGTACCCCCCCAAACCCTAGCCCTTCCCCAATAAAACCCCCCTGGCCGACCCTCTCCCCTTTTCCCACCCCTTGGCCGCCACCCTACCTCTCCCTACGCCTCCACCTCTTCCCCAAGGTGTTGCACTGCCATTTGCTGCAAAGGAGGATTCAAGGAGGAGAAGGGAGAAGAGATGGAAGAGAAGGGAGAAGAGAAGGAAGGGAGAAAGAGGAAGAGGAGAAGAGACGAGGGGTGATGTCAAGGGATCACCTAGGTAACTATTCTCCATCCCAAATCCTTCTGTTTTTGGTGTAATTAGGATTCTTGACTTGGGATTAGAAGGGGATTAGCAAAGCGATTAGCTGATTAATGATTTTCTGCTATTTGCGTGTAGTCTAATTCGTGCAGCGCAGCTGTTTGTGTAGATTAGGACTTCGAAACGATTTTTTCTGTGGGTCAGGACAAAAGGAAAGTTATAGAGGATGACGAGATCTAACTTCTGTATTTTTTCTAGAATGTTTGGCCGCGGGGTTTGGGCGCAGAAGAGTCAGGAACATTGCCATTTGGCAGAGGTGTAGTCCGAGATAGATTGCTGTTCGGGTGTAGATTTAGAGTAGAAGATGATTTTTCTCTCAATAAGAAAAATTGTAGGAAATCTTGTGATCTAGTTTTTGTAAAAAATCATGGATTTTAGAGCTTTGTGTAGTAGGTGGGGTGCGTTAGAAGATAACTGGCTAGATTGCCGAAAAAGAGTATATCCTCTGTTTTGCACATTAAATTACAGCATATTAGTAGCAAAATAAAAATAAGTGGTCTACTTGAAGATTGAAGATATTTCATTATAGTTTTCAGAAATATCTCATTTACTATAATCGGCTTAATAGTTTTAAAAATACAAAAAAATTAAGCAGTGCTGCTGCAGTGGGCTGGGTGAAGGATCGACGAGCAGAGAGGTTATTGTCAGGTTTGGGGTGTAGCGGCGTCTTTTTTTTCTTAAGTCGTGAATACCTTGCTGTAGTCTTGTACTAAGAAGTAATTTTGGACAGGTGGCTTCGCTCTTGACTGCGCGTGATCGTTTCACTTCAACGGTAGAGGCAAGTAAACATAGCGGATGTGCTACAGTTTAACTCATTAATCATACTACATTCGCATTAAATATTTCTCTTAATCTGAGATGCTTTGCCGTTGCTACATGATTTCTTAATGTGATCTATGTGATAGCAATTTAATAATCATTTGTTTATACCTTGATGGATTACTTGTGGATAGTGGTGGTGTTCTTAATGAAACATGTGTGGATGATGAGGTAGAATTCTTGATGAATATTGTTGTGGTTACAGACCAAACAGAGAGAAGTGTAATGGGGAGTTAGGTGAGATGTCCCTCTCACCGTGGCTAGCGTCACATATATGTCTCTTTACGAGGAGCGTCTTTACAAGGATACCCTTCGGGGCATTTACGTCTTTACACATCTAACAGGCTGGTTGGGTTAGGTGGGGGCCACCCCTACAACAGGAGCCTCTCATGGTGAAGGGCTTCACAGGCCGAAGCCATGTCGCCGAGCCCTTTGGCCCCCTCTGTCCCTACGGCCTGTGCCCTACTGTAGATAGATAAAAGGGGAAGTTGGGTAAGACAGACGCGCGTCGATGAGACGTTAAAGTCGTCTGCGGCCTCGGAGCCACCCTTCACGGTGCCACAGTTGTCGGCGGGGTCGTGCCGTGGAGCCGAAGATGTCGAACGTGCGAGGAGTGGCGTCGAGACTCCGCTTGGCGCAGGACGGACCAGACCTTCCCGCGCAACGCTGTGTTGGTGAGGTGAGTCCTCGCTCGGTTCGGAGTCGTCACGCCCCGACAGCGATGCACTTCGGAGATGATGTCTGAATTGTCGGTGTGAAGCGCGCAGAGTGCTGAAAAGACTGGGGTGGTCTGCTGCGGTCGTACGCACGGTCCCGAGGGAGGAGTACACGCGGCGCCGCCTGGTTGGTGCGTCATGGGATGTCAGCAGTCGCGAGACCGCGAGCCCGCATCCGTACCTAAGCGAGTCGGGACACGTGGGGAGTCATCCTATGGATGGTTACCCTCCCCGATCGTGGGGAGGCGAATCGACGGGCTCTCGCCAGTTGCGCTCCCGATCGTGTGGATGTCGAGGGTCTTCATAAAGGTTTATTTGCCAGCATGCGGACGCGTCTCTGGTCCATGTGCGTTCGTCCGGCTACTTTCTCCTGTTGCACGAAATCCACCCGTCTCCTGCTCCATTAACCCGTCGCTTGGGAAGACGGATGACGAGCCACGGAGATTCTGGTTGCCAACTTAGTAACAGCGCTTCATCGAGCCAGCGCGGTGTGACGCCACCACCGGCGAAGGTCCCCCTGGTGGCTCGCAAGCCATCGCAGGTCCGCAAGCAGTACGACGCCATACGGAGCTCGCAAGGGCATTGCTCCGGGGTGCTAGGGCGGAGCCATGCTACAGAGGAGACAGTCGAGGCCCTCCTGCGGGAGAAGAAGATAGAGGAGCGCGGAGGAGCTCACCTGCCTACGCGCGATGAAGTAGAGCCTCACCCAGAGGAGTCGGAGGCGATTGTCTTCGCCGCCTTTTTTGAGGCTGGGTTGCGAATGCCCTCGACGCTCTTCGTTGGTCAGGTCTTGGAAGCTTATGGATTGGAGTTGGCACAGCTGACCCCGAACGCGATAGTTCGCTTGGCGGTGTTTGCCTGGGCAGTCCAGGTGGAAGGTGCTCGTCCTCGCGCGAGTTTATTTGCCCTTCTTCATGAGACGCGCTGTCAGCCGAAGAAGGTTGAAGGAGGAGCACTGTCCAACTTTGGCAGCGTCCACTTCATGGTGAGGTCGGGCTGCGCGAAGCTGGTCTCCGCTTTGGCAGCCCGGGAGAAGTGGGAGCCTTCCACTTCTGCGGAGCACGCTTGTGGGAGCCTTCGGGGCTGCCTGGCCTTCGTCAAGGAGCTCAACCACGTCGGCAAGCTCGACGACCGGAGCACGCCAGCGGAGGCGGCAGCGCCGGTGGACGATTCGGCCGTCGCGCATCCGGGTGGAGGCGGGGAGCGGAGTTGGGCGGCTAGGGTTGTGTTGGGAGGGGAGCCTCTCGTCGTGAACTCGTGATGGCTTGTGTGGGGGTGCGCGTTACGGTATGGGCTGGGTGGGTTCGCTTGGGCCGTTCGGCCTGACCGGTGCCGACCTACGTCTCCAAGCGGTGAAACTCGAACGGGTAAGGCAGAGGACATGGCGCCGTGGCCGTGGCCCTGTTTTTTTTCCCCTGAGGTGGATGCCTTTTGGATGTGAATGTTGATTTTTTATCTGTATTTTTAAATTGCCAAACAAGGCATACCTGGAACAGAAGAATAATTATAAGATACCTCCTGCTCATAGGTCGATGGAAATGAACCAAAGCTCTTAGCTGGTGGCACCATCGGACCTCTATCTGCAATATCATCTTCAGCTCCATTCTGAAACTTGCATATCCATTTGTAACATATATTGAGCAAGAGCAATAATACATGATACCTGGCAAATAGTTTGTTTCCCCCTGTTGACCTGACATTTGAAACGGCAACTGGTCATTACTTGACTGAGGAATTGGTGGGTGTAACGGTTCTGTTGGCAGATTAGCTGGTTGCTGATACTGATCATGGTAACCATAATGATGAACTTCTGTTCTACTTGTGGGTATGACATGTTGTTGAATCTGGTGGATTTCTGTAACAGATTTAGCAGCAGCCCATGCCTTCGCCTTGGCAGCCCAATCTTCCTCATTGGGATGCCCTTCTGGTTGGGGGAAAAAAAGAGAAACTTAATCATCATAACCAACAATCCATTTCTTGCTGTAAGGGATTTTTTCTACTCCAAGAAGTCTCTCTAAATTTGACTACACTATTGTAGAAAACTAAAATTTCCCCCAATTGTTCAATAAACTAACAAGTTTAGATGATATTGACAAACCTGCATATCCATGATTTTGAGCCCATGAATGATTGGCCCATGCCTACAAAACAAGCAATGTCAAATAGCAAAACTTCATGTTCAATGAAAGGACAGAACAAAGAAGCAACTGAAACAAAAATCATGGGTAGAACATGCAGCCATTTGGGTTAAAACTTAGCCAATACAGCATGCAGCCACTTGGCTTAAAACTTGAAGCTGACCGACGGCCACATCTCTAGCAAGGTAATTGACCTTTATAATTAAGAGCAACTAACTGAGCTCACTTAAGCAGAGAATACAACAAGCCATAGATCATGGAATCATAGCATTGCTGCCACTGGTATAGAGAGAAGGACCCAACATATTTAGTTTTTGCTCCAAGTCACTAAGGATTTCCCAAAAAAAAAAAAACAGTACCACATAAAACCCACAAAAATAACTAGAGTTGGATGCATCAAAAAGTTGGTTCAGAGCTCCAATCCTAGACATATAACCGGTTCTGTAGGAAAGTTGCGCCGGTGGTACGTGAAACTAGAACAAACAATTCCTCACCTCGCTCATCAGCAACTCAACTAAGCTACAAATTGCACAGCGTCACAAAGCCATCTCCTACGTTGTTAGAAATAATCCCACATTGGTTGTGGGAGAGGAGAAAGCACAACTTATAAGTGTGAGGGAGCCCCCACCCATTGGACTAGTCTTTTGGGAGGAGAAGGCCTAATACCACTTATAAGGTTGTTGCTCCGTCTCCGTGGGCTTAGCTGTATTCAGCCCATTTGGACCTATGGCCCGGGGAGTAAACTCGGTTTCAACATTTGGTATCAGAGCCCAGGCGTCTAACATCTCCTTAGACCTCAGGGTTGCAGATGTGTCCAACCAATGTGTGAGGGGGAGATTGTTAGGAATAATCCCACATTGGTTGTGGGAAAGGAGAAAGCACAACTTATAAGTGTGAGGGAGCCCCAACCCATTGGACTAGTCTTTTGGGGGGAGAAGACCCAATACCACTTATAAGGTTGTTGCTCCGTCTCCGTGAACTTAGTTGTGTTCAGTTCATTTGGACCTGTGGCTCGGGAAGTGAACTCGGGGACCTAAAGTGGGTCTAGATCCAACATTTGGTATCAGAGCCCAGACGTCTAACATCTCCTTGGACCTCAGGATTGCAGATGTGTCCAACCAATGTGTGAGGGAGAGATTGTTAGGAATAATCCCACATTGGTTATGGGAAAGGAGAAAGTACAACTTATAAGTGTGAGGGAGCCCCCACCCATTGGACTAGTCTTTTGGGGGGAGAAGACCCAATACCACTTATAAGGTTGTTGCTCCGTCTCCGTGAACTTAGTTGTGTTCAGTTCATTTGGACCTGTAGCTCGGGAAGTGAACTCGGGGACCTAAAGTGGGTCCAGATCCAACATACGTAACCCACCCTCATTCCACCATGATAACAACGTCATACTACACCAAGCAGAAGCATCCACGAATTGAATGGAAGCACGAGCTTTCACCGAAAAAACCTACTATAAGTCTATAACATCCTTCCCGTAAACCGTACAACTAACAACAGACCTAGACTACGAACCCTAACACAAAATCAGCTACCAATGTTCCCAACCGGTCCAGTGGGGACTCGACATCATCAACCATCTATTTCAGAACGGAAACTGGACGACGGAAGCATACCTGGCCCGGCGGCGGTGGCGGGTAGCTCGGCGGCGGGGGCTGCGCCGCCGAGTGGTGAGGAGGCTAGGGGTTCGCGGGCGCGGGAGGAGGCGGTGTCAAATCCCCCAGATCAATAGACCGATCCGGAAGAGAGAAGGAGTAGGGATCTGTAATCAGAACAAAGAAAAGGAAAACTATGGAGAACAATAGAGAAGCTAGGGCTAACAATAGACTAGAAGTGACGGCGCAAGAAAAATCCTTTTTCATTCCTCAGAAAGGTATTTATCTGAGTACAACTCACGCATTACGGTTAAGACACATTACTGCTAATTTCCCCTATTAGCAAGACACTAACTCAACCCAAAGTAAAATTACTCAAATGCTTGACCCCACATTACTGAAATCCATCCTGACCGTAAAGCTTATCAAAATAAGAAGACATCCAAGCCGTCCGAAATATCCCAATTCTTCAGTCTTTGACAGTTCCTCCCCCTTGGCAATATACTTGTCCTCAAGTATGCTCATCAGGAAACCACGATCTGATAGTTTGTGAGTAAAATTCTGGAAATGTACCTTTGATGAAATCTGCGTCTTCCCATGAAGCCTCTTCCGGTGGCAAGTTAACCCATTGAACTAACCACTGTGTCACCAACTGATCTCAACGAGGCAGAGCTCTCGTCTCCAACACAGAGACCGGTTCAGTCTTTATCTTCCCATCTTTGTTGACAAGAGGTAGATCTAGGCTTGGGACTGCCAATGGACCACAATGCCTTTTGAGTTGACTAACATGGAACACCAGATGAATTCCCACCCCTTCAGGCAACTGGAGCTTATATGCAACATTACCAATCTTCTGCATGATCCGGAATGTTCCATAAAATTTGCTAGTGAGTTTCAGAGCATGCTTAAGTCCAAAGGCGGTGGCTCGATATGGTTGCAGTTTGAGGTATACCATATCATCAACTTCAAACTGTCTTTCACAGCGATTCATGTCAGCATATTTCTTCATTCTTGACTGGGCCTGAGCTAAATTTTCCTTTAGCCTCTTGAGCATAGTTTGCTTTTCATGCAGGAAATCTCTGACTTCTTCCTCTTTTGGACCCGGAACTGCTACTTCATTAATCATGGGTGGAGGAAACCCATACAAGGCTTGAAAAGGAGAGATTTTGAGTGATGTGTGGAAGGTAGTGTTGTACCACCACTCTGCAAGAGCCAGCCAAGACATCCACCTCTTTGGTTCTTGAAATGCCATACACCTGAGATAAGTCTCCAAACATTGATTAACTCTTTCCGTTTGCGGGTGGTATGCTGTGCTAAACCTCAATTCCACCTTCAAGACCTTAAACAATTCTTGCCAAAGCTTGCTAGTGAAGATTCTATCTCTATCTGTCACAATAGCTAAAGGAAAGCCATGCAATTTGAAGATATTGTCAATGAAGGCTTGTGTGACAGATTGAACCGAATATGGATGCATTAGGGGAATGAAATGCGCATATTTAGTGAATCTATCCACAACAACCAAGATTACCTCGTACCCTTTTGATTTTGGCATTCCCTCTATAAAATCCATGGAAATATGAGTCCAAGCCATATCAGGGATAGGTAGAGGTTCCAAAAGACCCGGGTAATGACAATGTTCAGATTTAGATCGTTGGCAAACTGCACAATTTTGAACATAAGTTTGAACTTCTTTCTTTAACCCTGGCCAATAGAATAAGTTCTTAACCCTCTGATAAGTTGCTACCATACCCGAGTGTCCACCTACAGCTGAAGAATGCAAAGAATGGATGAGGTTTTGCCTCAATTCAGCATCATTCCCCACATAAATCCTTCCTTTATAGTGCAGCACCCCCGAACGAAGTGTATAATCAGACTGCAGTCCTAGAGCTAATGTGAGTTGTTCCATCAACTCTCTGCAATGAACATCCGTATGATAACTGTGTTCAATGGTCTCCATCCACACCGGAACTGCCATGGTAATAGCCATCAATTCAGAATTCCTTCTGGATAGTGCGTCTGCGACTCTATTTTCCTTTCCTCTTTTATACTCAATGGTGTAGTCAAATTCTAACAGTCTCAACATAAGTTTGTGCTGAATTCCCTCCCCAATCTTCTGCTTAGCCATAAATTTGAGGCTCTGTTGATCAGTTTTAATAACCAACCGAGTTCCCAAGAAATAGTGCCTCCACCTCTTCAAAGACTCAATTATTGCCAAGGCCTCTTTGTCATAAGTGGAAAGTGCTACACTTCTAATCCCCAGAGTTTTGCTATAGTAAGCAATAGGCCTTCCCTTTTGCATTAGAACTGCACCAATTCCTTTTGCACAAGCATCAGTCTCCAATGTAAAGAAATCTGAGAAATCAGGGAGAGCTAGAACAGGAGCAGTAGTTAGACAAAGTTTCAACTCCTCAAAGGCCTCATCTTGAGGTCTTCCCCAACAGAACCCTTCTTTCTTTAACATATCATGTAAAGGCCTGCAAATCAGTCCATAGTTTTTGATAAATCTCCTATAGTATCCCGTCATCCCTAGAAAACTCCTCAATTGGGACACATTCTGGGGCTTAGGCCAATCCTTAATAGCAGTAATCTTCTTTAGATCTATGGCTACTCCTTGCTCAGAGATAATATGACCCAAATACTCCACATGTGCTGCAGCAATCACACACTTGTTAATGTTGGCAAACAGTTTCTACTGCCTCAACGTCTCCAGGACAATAGAGAGGTGCTGCAGATGTTCTTGCTCATTTTTGTTATACACAAGTATATCGTCGAAGAAAACCAGGATGAACCTCCTCAAATACTTGGCAAAAATGGTGTTCATTAGAGATTGGAAAGTTGCTGGCGCATTTGTCAACCCGAAGGGCATGACCAAATACTCAAAATGCCCCAAATAGGTCCTAAAGGCTGTTTTGCAAATGTCCTCAGGCCTCATCCTTATTTGGTGGTACCCCGACTTCAGATCCAATTTGCTAAAGATGGTGGCCCCATGTAACTCATCCAATAGGTCTTCAATCACCGGGATCAGGTACTTGTTTTTAACTGTCATAGCACTTAACTTCCTGTAATCGACACACAATCTCCAGGAGCCATCTTTCTTCTTGACAAGTATAGCCGGAGAAGCAAAGGGACTGGAACTGGGTCTGATGATCGAAGATTCCAGCAACTTGTGAATTTGCTATTCCATTTCAACTTTTAATTGGTGTGGAACTCGATATGGTCGAATATTGGGTGGGTCAATCCCTTCTTTGATAGGAATGGAGTGGTCACACTCCCTCTTTGATGGTAATTCATGGGGATCTTTAAATACATCTGGGTATGAGTCTAGAAGAGACTGGAATAAAGGATTCATGGAGGTAACTTCCTCTGTGGACTGAAGAGGCTGAAAGTCAATCAAGTACCCACAGATCTCCGTCTTCAGAATCTTATCCCACCCCTTTGGACTTAAGACCCGTACTTGAGGAGTCTGTTGGTGGTCCATAAAGATGACCTCCGTAATGCCATCTTTCTTAATGGTTAGCTTCCTAGTCTTCAAATCCAAACTCACGGGGCTATGTTGATACAACCAATCACATCCCAACACCATATCATATCCCTTTAGTGGCAATACTTTGAAGGAATTGCTAAATCTCTCTCCACAAATGCAATAGTTCGCATCTGCTATGTAAGAACCCGTCAAAAGAGTTCCTCCACCAGATATTGTGACTTTTTGCAAAGGAACAATGGATCTTGCAAGTTGTTTGGGTAGCGAATGTGAGATCGATAGAAGTATGAGTACTGCCACTATCCACCAATGCCACTCCTCTTTTACCCCCCATGCTTACCTCTAAGGTATAAGTGGTAATTCCCACCAATCCCCTCACTGCTTGGAGGGAAATCTACATCAGTTGCTCTTCTGAATCTGATTGGGGAGAAACCTTTTCCGCATTGTCCATAGTAACTTCTTCCTGTTTAGGCTCTGCTGAGACTGCCTCTTCACCCTCACCAACCATCAAGTTCACTTGCTGGTACTGTTTGCATTTGTGCCCAAGAAACCATTTGCCCCCGCAGTATTTACAAACCCCAGGTGTGAATGGCTTCAAAGCTGTTTCTTTCTTCTGAACAGTAGCCTATGTAAATGGTTTGTTCCTAACAGGGGTGGAATAGTTCATGTTTTGCCCTGAATTAGCATTGTGAACATTTTTCTTTGCCACTGCTCCCGCTCCTTTCTCCATATCCTTCGCCATCCAATAAGCTTCACAAAGGCTTTGTGGCTTCAAAGGTTTGAGAAAGTGTTTAATATCATTCCTCAACCCATTTACAAAGCACTTAACAAAGAATTGTGGGTTCTGTAAAGGGTTCTCACTCTTGTAAATAGCCATGAGTTCTTCGAATTTGTCAATATAATCTGAAACACTAAGGTTGTATTGCTTCACTGAGTGGAAATTCTCCAACACTTCATACCCACTATGTTGAGCAAAACGGTCGCAAACCATTGCACAAAAGTCTGGCCAAGGTGGGGGATTCCAAAGCAATCATGTGCTCCTTAACCACCTATCTGCCCTGCCCACCATATATATCTGTGCTAGGTCAAACTTAGCTTCATCGGGAACGTTGGCCATCGCAAAATATATCTCACTTTGCCTAATCCATTCCCTCCATCAAATCTAGGGAAGTCTAGTTTAGGACCTTTGGCAATGGATTTGTAAAAGCTATGAACTCTTTCGTTACTGGGGTTGGGATTCCACTGTTTAGCATGGTACTGAGACTGAGATTGACTCAAGTAGGGGGGCAAGAAGTGTTTGAGGCATCTGTCTCTGACCCCAACCATTTTGCATCACTGAATAACCAGTAGAAGGAGAGTTGAAGTTACCTTCGGGAGTGCCCATCCAATGAATTCCTTGGGTGCTATTGAGATTAATCTGCCTCAGATCTTCGATTCTTCTGGTCATCTCCATCTCCAGTTCCCCCAGTTGAGCCAGATCTGGTAAATTTCTTGGTTCCTCTGGCGGCCTCAAGTTGGATGCACATCTTCCTGTTGTCGGATCGGTTGTTGGTGCTTGGTAATTAACTAACCCCTGCAGCAAAGCCTCCATCCTGTTTATCTGATCTTGCATTCCCGTCACTTGTTTTTGCAAGTCACCCATCTGACGTTGTACCACATCGGCCTTGTCACTGGCCTCCATAGCCTCTTGCCTCACTGCTGTGAGCTCAGAAGCCTCCGCTTCGTTCCTTGCCATAGATTTAGTCATCTTCTTCCCAGATCGGTGCTAGGCTTAGGAATTTTACTGCGGAATGAATCCGAAACCCTCACCCGCACCAATCTCTTTCGCCTCCAAAGCTAAAGTAAGATCGAGGATTTTACAGAGAACAAAAGTTCCCAACCCAATCTTCCCCAACTGTAATCCGCCGAGGATTCGTGAAGCTCTGATACTAATTTGTCAAATCCCCTAGATCAATAGACCGATCCGTAAGAGAGAAGGAGTAGGGATCTGTAATCAGAACAAAGAAAAGGAAAACTATGGAGAACAATAGAGAAGCTAGGGCTAACAATAGACTAGAAGTGACGGCGCAAGAAGATCCTTTCTTCATTCCTCAGAAAGGTATTTATATGAGTACAACTCACGCATTACGGTTAAGACACATTACTGCTAATTTCCCCCGATTAGCAAGACACTAACTCAACCCAAAGTAAAATTACTCAAATGCTTGGCCCCACATTACTGAAATCCATCCTGACCATCAAAGCTTGTCAAAATAAGAAGACATCCAAGCCGTCCGGAATATCCCAATTCTTCAGTCTTTGACAGGCGGCGGCATCGGCATCGGAGGGGGAGAGGGCTGATGCGCGTCAAGTTCTTCTTGCGGTGGTGGTGGTGGCGGAGGGTGGTCTTTGGTCTTTGGAGGTCGGGGTGGGCCCCACCGTGGTGGTCTTTGGGAGGAAGGGTGGCTGGAGTGGGGTAGGTACGGTGGCGCGGGCCCGGGGTACCAGTGGGGGTTCGGGTGGGAGGGGGGCTGCAGCGGCGGCGCGTCGCCGGAGTCGGAGAAGCGACGCTAGTATTGGTAGGCGTCCATGTAGGTGGATGTGGCGAGGAAGGGGACGGGAGACGTGCTTGCGGAGCATGGCAGCCTGGCAGGGGTGGATTTTCCACCTCTCTGCTGGCCCGGGTCGGTTTGGTTGGCTCCTGACCTCCTGTTCACAGTTATTAAGGCCGACCGGACTGTCGATTAAACCGGGGAAAACCTGAATCGAGACTACAGTGGTGCTTTAAGTGGGTCATGGGTTGTCTTTGGTTCTGTTTTTAGCTTATAATGTAAATTACACTATAGTAGCTATTATTTTTTTCTAAAAAAAATACAAAATAAAAACGATCGTTGTATCGTCATGAACAATGCAAAAAGAATAATACAAAAAAGGCAAAAAAGCTAAAATAAGCCGAAATTAGAAGTCAACGTGTTTCAAGTGACTTCTGGCTTAAATAAGTCGAAAGCCAAAATAAGCTAGAAGCTAAAACCGTTCGGAGTGAGGTCAGCTCGATTTGCTTCTAAGACCATGTAATTGGACCTAAAAAACCGGACGAACCGATAGATTTTTGACACAACCGTTGCTTGGTCAGCTATCAGAGAATCAAGTGGCTTTTTATTCATGACTTTTGTTAGACATATGTCTCTTTGCTCTGCTACACACTAGACCTATCCACTAGGCCGTGCCAGGCCGGCATGACATGGGCCCCGTCCTAGCCGGATCCGTTTTAGCACAGCCCGTTTAGGTACGGCAAATAAATGGGCCACACAGTGCCAGCTCACGGGTCGAGGACCGAGCCCAGGCACAGCCCACGACCGTGCCATGCCGGTACAGGCACAGTTAGGCCTTAGCAAGCCGTGCCGGCACGGCTTACCCGTTTAGTCGAGAAAAGGAGAAAAAACAGAAAATTAAGGAAAATTGTAAAAAATATAAAAAATGTAGACATTATTAATCATCAAGATAATTATTATCAATGATATAATGAGTTTTATTAACTTGTTAAATTACATTGCATGACTGTCTCGTTAAAAACTTACCAAGTAAAAACTCAACTTAAGAAAATCTTAATAAAGAAAAAATGTGTATAGCCTATAAAGCTCACTAGTGACTACATTTGAAGGAAAAATATTGAAAATCCTACTCATTGCTATCTAGATACAAATTGTTAAAATATTCTTCTAAATCTGTATTCTCTGCAGTATGTTGGAGTCTTAATTCAGCTTGTTCCCAGTCTTTGACGGTTAGAAAGATTTCGACCATCTTGTTCGAGAGACTTGTTCACCACTCCTCGATTATTCTTCCAGATAAACTAAAAGCTGACTTCGAGGAGACCACAGAGATAGGCCCATGCTCACATGAATATCATTGGATCTGTTATTTTCTGGGTTTAGCACCATGAGAGGAAGTTTTTTGAATTTTCTGAATTTCGCATGAATTGCTCACTAATTTTGCCAAATTTGCATAGACACTAACGGATTTTTCACTGTTAACACAAAGAAATGAGAGTCAGATTTGAGGTGTGGGGAATGGAAGCTGGATACCCCCTATTTATAGAAAATAATTCCATTTTTTGATTTTTTTGCTATTTTTTCAAAAAAAATTTACAACCCAACTGTCAAAAAAGGTTAGAAAAAGGCTATGAGAAAAATTATCATCAGCTATAAAAAAATTATCAACGGTTGTGAGGAAAGTTACCATCGGCTGTGTACTGTAAGCGTTCGACAGTAACTTCACTCGCTATCAATGGTAACTTATTCAGAAACATCAATAACTTCCCACGTATTTTACGCTTGTGCGCTGGTTAGTGTTTATATGTATGTAGTTATATACTCTTAGGAGTACGTACTCCCATTTCTTATATACTGTTTAAATGATGTTGTTATACTTTTTTATTTATTTGAACATATTCTAATAATAATTATAAGATACTCCAAAGCGAGTTATATGAAAATTTTCATAAAAATTCACTTTTTTATAACATAGTTTGTGTATATACTTTGTTTATGTATGGAAAAATGTATATAGCAAAAATAAAGGGTTCCAATAAAATTTTTTAACCAAATTACATTGAAGTATATTAGAAAACCTGACCTTTATATGTGATGAGGCCATCCACCGTAGCCCACTGCTGCTGAAGCCTCCCGTCCGCAATGCGTTGGCCATAATCTTGAAGTAGGTTGTTGTCGGTGACCTCCCGCTGGGTGTCATTGAATATGTTCAGGTACGGTAATGAGACGGCCATAGCTGCTTCTTCGTCACGGCGTGAGAGCGCATTGGCAACTTTATTGAGATGGCCTGGACGGAAATCAACCACAAAGTCATAACCCAAAAGTTTATTCACCCAATGATGTTGGGGAATGGTGGAAAGGTGCTGATCCAATAAAAACTTCAAGCTGTAGTGATCGGTGCGCACGGTAAACAACCGCCCCCAAAGATATGCGCGCCAATGATGGGCTGCTTTTGACTAGGCCGATGAGCTCCCTCTCGTAAGCTGCCAACTTTGCATGCCAAGGAGCAATGGGTTGGCTAAAGAATGCCAAGGGACGGTCACCTTGGTGGAGAACTGCACCGAAGCCCGAACCGAAGGCGTCGTAGTTCACGGTGAAGGGCTTCGTAAAGTCAAGCAACTGTAACACCGGCGCCATGGCCAGTGCGTCCTTGAGAGCCTCGAAGGCCATTGCTTCCCCTTCTAACCATTGCTCTCCTGCTTGAGAAGACTCGTCAATGGGGCCGCTAACGCCCCTTAGTCTTTGACGAATTTGCAATAGTAGCAGACGAGACCCAGGAAACCCCATAAAGCCTGGAGTGAGCAGGGCGCAGGCCAATCTTTGATCGCGCGAACCTTGTCGTCATCCATAGCCACCCCTTGCGCGGAAACCACATGGCCCAAGTAGGCCACTTCGCGGTGACCGAAGAAACATTTGCTCTCCTTACAGTTTTATTTATTGATAGTTTATGGCTTGATGTTTATTTTATTGCAAATATTTCTGAAATTGGAAATAGGTTTGGAAAAGGAAAAGAAAAAAGTAAAATAAAACCAATCAAGCTGGGCCGATCCACCACCACCAGGCCGAGCACACGCACAAACCCAACACCCCCACGCACCCCTCTCCACCCCTCTCGGCTCTCTCTCTCTCTCCGCTCTCCTCACCCTACGCCGCCGCCGGCCTCGCCGGCGCTCACCGGCACTGGCTCCGCCAGAGCTCTCGCTTTCCCGTGACCGGCTTCCCTTCTCTTCATCCTGCTCCTCCTCCCATGGCGCCGCCGCTGCCGCTCGGGATTTTGCCATGGCGCCGCCTCCTCGCCCGCGACCTAGCGCCGCCGCCCTTTGCTCCTCCCACGCCTCCTCTGCGCCGGGTTCAAGGCGCCGTTCCCGCCGCTCGGCGGGACCGCCATGGCGCCGCCACCGGTGACCTCGCCATGGAGAACCCAAGAGCCCCTAGTTCCCCGGTCTTACTTCTCTCGTTCTCTACCTTGGTGGATTTGGATTTGGGGCAGACCTTAGTCCAATCCCCAACGCCGCCACTCAACTCGCCGGTGACCACCGCCGCCCGTGAGATGGCGTGGTGCTCGGCACAACTGCAACTCCGGCCGACCACCTACTCTTCAGGTTTGGTCCCTTTAGCTCCTAAATCCTATTTGGCCGTTTCCTGATGATGCTTGAATGAATGAATGGGTAGATGCATGCATGGATGAATGATGATGTTACAGAAATGCTAGATGATAATTTAGGCAAGGATTGTTGGCATTTTTATTGCTAGAATTCACTGATCTCCTATCTAGCTCAAGGGCAACACACTAGCCATTATGATCCTTATGTCAAAATGCTTTCTCGATGAACTTAACTAAGGATTAGAGGAATGACAGCATTGCAATGGTGGATAATAATTTTGAGCATTGTTGCAGCACATACATATAGTTTTAGCAAGAACTCACATTAACATGATGAGGTCCTTAATATCTTTACTATTATAAAAGAAGGAGATGTAGTTGGTATGGCCTCCCTCCTCTCTTCTCAGCCATCCGATTTGATTTAGACCATTCGTCTCTCTCCTCTCCTCTCTCTCTCAGGATACAACCGCCCACCTCCTCCACTTTTCCCATCTCCTCGCGTATTCTGGCCACCTTTCTGTCGCTTGCTCTCTAATGTTTTGATGTGTGAAGTTGGTCAGACAGTAAGTTCTGTCTTATTATTTTTATGACTCTGTTGCAACGCACGGGTCTCTAACTAGTCACATCATAATACATGACCTGATTAAGCAAGAATGGTGTGAACTGCTTTTGATTACAGGACAATGAGGAGAAAATATCAGGTCTAAGTCTAGCTGCATATATTACTTATGATTCTAGAATTGCCCTGGTTCTAGATACAAAATAATGGATCATGAAGTGTCACTATTTAATCTGAAACAGAGATATCCTTTTTCCTACACATGCTAGTAATATTCACATTTATTTATAGTATCCACTTGCTAAAAGAATATATTGAACTGCTAATAAGAACATCATACTATACCTTAATTTGAGATGGCTCAATGATAAATTGACAATCTGAGAGCAAACCTACACAGACTAGTTACTCAAAGCATTGTCAGAACACATCAAGCATGACCGTTGTAGTTTAATCTGCACTTTGTGTAAGAAGTGACATTTTGGGCCTATCATGATTTTGATGAGAAAATGAGATGCTAGAATGTTGACTGATGCGTGAGATGTTGGTGTCGATGCATGAATAAATGTTAGGCTCATTCTTCTATCCCTTGCACCCTTCCCTTAAATGGCCGAATCATGCAAAACATTAACCATGTTCAAGAAAGAAGGAAGAATGAGAAGAAAGAGGAATGAGCTCACCCTGCTGCCAAAATAGGCAAAAGCCTAAGCAGCTAAATGATGCAATACTTAAGGCTCCTCTCCTAAGGTATCCCTAAATTAATTTTATTTAAATTTGTGAAATGGAAATCTTGGTTTAATTGAGAGAGCACCACCTCAAGGGACTCCTCATGGGATGCCTTGCATTTTGGGTAAAATGGTAAATGTTAGATATATCCCATGTATATATGTAATTACCCTATTATATAAGATATTTTCTGCATAAGTGACATACATGTACATGTATACATATTGGCCCCCTGGCCTCATGATGAATATAAGCACTATTCATAACATGGTATCAGAGCCAATATAGGGTTTCGTCATACCTAGGGTCTCGTGCTCGTGGTGCATGCTCTCCTGTGTTGGATCTTAGCCAACTCTCCTCGTGCACGTTCTTCTCCTACTCAGATCCGGTCTCCTCCGTACCAGATCCGTCTTGGTTGCCGGGCTCTTCCATAGATCCAGCCGGATCGGGTCATTGCCGAGCTGATCCGCAGAAGACCCGCCGCTCGAAGGACCCGTCATCGCTCGGATCTGCTGCATCGTTTCTGCCTTGGGAGCCGCGAAGGACTCGCCGCTCGGAGACTGCGCCGCTGCCGCGGAAGACTTGCCGCGCGGAGGACTCGCCGCCGCCCTGATCTCCCGCCACCGCTACCGGGTGGACGCCGGTGCTCGGAGACTGCCACCGCCTGGGAAGCCGATCTTGTGCCGCTGCTGCCTAGGGAGCAGATCCGGGCCATCGTCCCAGCCAGATTCGCTTCCTTCTCGTCGGTTTGGAAGTACGCCCCTCACTTGCGTTTTTCTTTTGCTTTTCTTTTGAAGTAGCAGTCAGAGGCTAGTGTGGCCGGGTAGCTCTTGGTGGATTAGAAGGTTGGTGAATGTTTTGAGTGAGCCGACTAAACAAAAAAAAAGACAAAAGGAAAAAATGTCTTCTCTTGCAGGTTCTGTTTCTGTTCCTCGTTGCCCAGTGATCTTCGATGGCCTCAACTATTGGGATTGGTTTCAGCATAGACGTCTTCACATACGTGGTCAACGTCTTTGGGAGTTTCTTACCGGCGAGTTGCTTTGTTCGTCTCGCCCTGCTCTACCTATTGAGCCTGTACTTCCGAAGGATACTTCTGAAGACACTCGTACAAAGGCAACTGAGGCTTTTGAGGTTGCTATGGAGACTTTTCAGTCTGAGTTTACTGCTCACAAGACATGGATTAATGAGGATGCTCGTGCTTCTGCTATTTTGGTTGCTAGCATGGAGGTGCATCTCACTGGAGATATTATTGGTTTGACTTCCGCCCAAGCGATGTGGGCACATCTGCACACCCGCTACGAGCCATCTGGTGATTCCTTGTACCTTGCTGTTGTGCGTCAGGAGCAGTCGTTGCAGCAGAGAGATGTCACTGTGGACGAGTTCTATGCTCAGCTGTCCTGCTGTGTCGCCCGTTACTTCTTCACCGATTGCGCCTTCACCAATGACAGCTGCTGTTGGTAGGGGACTCCACTGCACTTATTGCAATAAGGACGGACATGTGGAGCAGTTTTGCTACAAGAAGAATTTTCGTCGTGGTGCTCGTCCGCCGAGGGGCACTAAAGGCTCCTCTTCTCAACGGAGTCCTGGTACCTCTGACACTCAGTAGTTTCTACAGTTGCTAGGTCGCATGGTTGCTTCTGCTTCGTCCGGTACTGCTGGTTCTGCTACTCAGTCTTTGGGTGAGAGACCACCTTCTACTCCTTCCTCAGGTACATCACCTTGGATTCTTGATTCTAGAGCTTTTTTTCATATGACATCTGATTCCACCACTCTGACTTCTATTATCCCTATAGTTGCTCCTATCACTGTTCAGATAGCAGATGGTACATCTCTCTCTGTCACAGGATGAGACACTATTTCCAATTCATCTTTTTTTGTTCCTGCTATTTCCTATGTTCCAAAACTAACCATACAGCTCATATCTGCCGGCCAGCTCACTGATCATGGTTGTCGTGTTATTCTCGATTCTGATTCTTGTTGTGTTCAGGATCACCGCACGGGGATTCTGTTGGTACTAGCCCTCGCCGCCGTGATTCCCAACAGCTCTGGGAGCTGGACTAGCTTCGACTTCCTTTCGCTACCTCTGCCAGTCTGGTCGCCTCCACTACTGCATCTGTTGCCGCCTCCATCCCCTTTTTTGCTCAGTGACATCATCATTTGGGACATCTTTGTAGGTCACGTATGTATTCTTTACTTCGTCGTGGTCTTTTAGGATTTGTGTCTGGTGATGTCTCTCTCCATTGTAAGGGTTGTAAGCTTGGCAAACAACTTCAACTCCCCTATTCTTCTAGCGAGTTAGTATCTCAGCGTCATTTTGATCTTGTTCATTCTGATGTATAGGGACTAGCCCTTTTGTCTCAAAAGGAGGTCATCGATATTATATCATTTTTATTGATGATTTTTTTAGGTATACATGGATATATTTTATGTCATTTCGTAGTGATGTTTTATCCATCTATAAGACCTTTGCCACCATGGTCCGTACTCAGTTTAACTTTTCCATTCGCGTTTTTCATGCTGACTTTGCTGGGGAGTACTTATGTGGAGCTTTTCGTGTTTTTCTCGCTGAGCAGTGCACTCTCCCTTAGTTTTCTTGTCCCGGTGTTCATGCTCAGAATGGTGTGGCCGAACGCAAGTATCGTCATCTTCTCAAGTAGTTCGTGCTCTTATGCTTGCTTTTAATGTTCCACCACACTTTTGGGCTGAGGCTGTTTCCACCGCCATTTTTTTTATCAATATTCAGCTCTCCTCTGCTCTTAAAGGAGGGATTCCCGTCGAGCGCCTATATGGTAAGACCGCTGATTATTCCAGTTTTTGCCTCTTTGGGTGTGTGTACTATGTTCTTTTTGCACCTCATGAGCACACCAAGCTGACCGTTCAGTCGGTTGAGTGTGTTTTTCTGGGCTACAGTGCTGAGCACAAAAGATATCGCTGTTGGGATCCTGTTGGCCGACGGATGCGGATTTCTCAGGACGTTACTTTTGATGAGTCTCGTCCTTTCTATCTCCACCCTTCTTCTTCCTCTACTTCAGCATCTATTGTCGAGCCACTTTCTTTCCTAATTTTTCCTTTCACTCCAATAGTTGCCACTCTATCACTACCGCCTTTGGTTTCTCCGGTGCCTCCTTCCCAGTTGGCATCCTCTTCACCACCTGCATCCTGCATCACCACTGTCTTTGGTCTCTCCGGTGCCTCCTTCCCAGTCGGCACCCTCTTCACTACCAGCATCCTCTCCTGAGGTTAGTTTTGATCTTATTCTTTCTTATCCTCTCTACTATACCCATTGTCCGCGGGTTCATGACTCTTCCAATGTGCCCTCTTCTTCTGATGGGCCACTCTGATGGTGCAAGTGGGTCTATAAGGTTAAGACCCAATCTGATGGTTCTCTTGAGTGCTATAAGGCTTGTCTTGTGACGCACGGTTTTCAACAGGAGTATGGTTGTGACTATAATGAGACTTTTGCTCCGGTTGCCCACATGACCACTGTTCGCACTCTTCTTGTTGTGGCCTCTGTTCGTCAGTGGTCGATCTACCAGTTGGACGTCAAGAATACCTTTCTCAATGGCGAGTTACGTATGGAGGTCTACATGCGGCCGCCCCTTGGGTATTCTATTTCTAAGGGTATGGTTTGTCGCATTTGCCGCTCTCTCTATGGTCTCAAGCAAGCTCCTCGTGCTTCGTGCTTGGTTTGATCGTTTCTCTTCTGTTGTCACTGCAGCTGGTTTCTTTGCCAGTACTCACGATCCTGCTCTTTTTATTCACACTTCGCCTCGTGGTCGGACGCTTCTTCTGTTATATGTTGATGATATGATTATTACTGGAGATGATTCTCAGTACATCACTTTTATTAAGGAGTGTCTTCATGACCAGTTTCTTATGTCTGATCTGGGTCCACTTCGCTACTTTCTTGGGATTGATGTTATCTCTACCCCTGAGGGTTTCTATTTATCTCAAGAAATGTATATTCAGGATCTTCTTGAGCGTGCATCTCTTAATGATCAGCGCACAGCTGAGACTACTATGGAACTTAATGTTTATCTTCGTCTTACTGAAGGCGAGCCTCTTCCTAATCCTACTCGCTATCGTCACCTTGTTGGGAGCCTTGTTTATCTTGGTGTTACTTATCCTGACATTTCGTATCCTGTGTATATCTTGAATCAGTTTGTTTCTGCTTCCACACAGCTCCACTACAGTCATCTCCTTCGTGTTCTACGATACTTTCATGGAACTATCTATTGTCGTCTTTTTTTTTCTCGCTCCAGCTCTTTACAACTTCAGGCATATTCTGATGCCACCTGGGCTAGTGATCCCTCTGATCGCCGGTCTCTCTCTGCTTACTGTGTTTTTCTTGGTGGTTCTCTCATTGCTTGGAAGACTAAAAAAGCGGACACCAGTTTCTCGTTCGAGTGTTGAGGCTGAGTTGCGAGCGATGGCGTTGTTGACTGCGGAAGTTACTTGGCTACGGTGGTTACTTGAGGATTTTGGTGTTTCTGTTTCTGCACCGACTCCTCTTTTGTCTGACAGTATAGGTGCTATTAACATTGCTAAAGATCCGGTGAGCATGAGCTTACAAAGCATATTGGTGTTAATGCTTCATACATGCGGACACAGGTGCATAATCAAGTTATTGCTCTTCAGTATGTGCCTTCCGAGTTTCAGTTGGCAGACTTCTTCACAAAGGCACAGACCAGAGTTCAGCATAGTTTTCACCTCTCCAAACTTAATGTTGTTGATCCACTATAAGTTTGAGGGGGGTGTTAGATATATTTCATGTATATGTGTAATTACCCTGTTGTATAAGGAGTTTTCTGGATAAGTGACATACCTGTATGTATATATATTGACCCCTTGGCCTCATGATGAATACAAGCATTTTTTATAACAATAAACACACTTCCTATGGCATTTTGGTAAAACTTGGATCGTCATGTGATATCTTTTGTTAGCTCGTTCGAGCTCCCCGAAGCTGATTTTGAATTATTTTAAATCTGAAAATATTTTTCATGGAGGCTCCTACTTTACTCTTTTTGTTTTTTTTAAATAGATAATTATCATTTTGTAAACTGTCCAAAGCATACGGGTCCTTTTTTTTTTGCAATGTGGCTGAATGTTGGACCTTTTTTTTTTGTAAAAACTGATATCTGAAATTAGTTCTGAAAACCAAAAATACTTTCCCCTAGTTGCTTAAAAAAATTGTGCTCCACTAGTCCGTGCAGTTCTAGCGGTTAGTGGGAATCCATGGAATACATTATTTAGAAAATTTCTTATATTTATGATTTTTTTTCTCAAATTTAAACATTTGCCTCTTACAGAAAAAGTGTACTCCAAGAGTGCACATCCATTTTCTTTTAGAAATAAATTTTCAAACTCAATTCCTCTAGAGGAAAAGGTCTCTAAAGGTTATTCAGGGTTCCAGTTCTATAACTAGCTATTATCGAACTATAAGACCATATGGAGCTCACCCCATATATAGAGATGAAAACAGATTGAATAGTGCTGAAACCATATTCGTATTAATATTTTTCTCGGATTCGAATACGAATCGGACAAACGTCGGATACGAAGACAGACTAGACAAATGTCGGATATGAATTTGGATCGGATTAGACTATTTTTCGAATTTCAATAATTATTCGTGGCCTCTTCTATTTAAAACATGGCACCGAATTATTTTAATATTTTAAATTGATAAATAGTTGACTCCAACATGTAACTGCGTATTAAATGTTGCTAGCAACAAACGAATCATTCATCTCACGTATTTGTATAATACAGCTTCTGAGGACAGTTTCATATCCCATAGCATAATGAAGTTTAGCAAATTTACACTGGTTGTATAGTAATGTTTATACTATTTTTCCTCTAGTTTATCACGTAATCATTGATCATTGGTAACATTTTGTCACTAATCCTAACTAATTCTAGATATACTACAAATAAATCATTTATAAACATATCAAATTTGACTAAAAAAGCATGCAAAAAATTTTATTGGGGGATGTGCTAAAATAAAAAACATAAAATGCCAAATTAGAGTCTACCATGACAACGGGCTCATCAAGATGATCGAAATGCATATATAATATGCCTAATTTGAAGATCAAATGCAAAAGATACGTATTAGCTAGCTGCTGCTATTATATATGTCAAATCTAGATTTGGATATTATCTAGATATCCGACTTCGAATCCACTTCACTGTATATCGTATTTGCATCCAACATCCGCGACTGCACCAGTTTAACATCCACATTCGGATCTGATTTCTTTTCGGATTCGAAAAATCCGGATTTGGTAGTCGGATAATCTAACCGAATCTAGCTCCATTTTCACCCATAACCCATGTGTGTGATGAGTATTTGACTATGCTTATGCTTTGTTGAAGCTTGAGCTTGATTTAAGTGTTTGTAGATTGCAATATTATTGTTAGGTTCAGATGGTAGTATCGGCTTGGCAACAACGGTAGTATCGGTCTAGTATCAACGGTGGTTCCAGAGGTGAGCTGTGGTACTATTGCAGGTGCAGTATGACTGGCCTCTATATGGCGGTATCAATTTTTCAAAGTGGGTCATTTTATATGATTTAGGTTGTGTCCAGGTCCGGTAGTACCAGTGTTGGAAGCATGGTACTAATGGAGAATGGTATGACTGGGTTTTCTATGGTGGTACTATTGGGATGATAGTACCAGCCTTGTGCGAGCAGTCATACCGCTCCTCTATCGGGAAGGATTTAAGTCAGTTTGCGGCGGTCCAATTGGCTATTGGTTGTCGGTCAAATCGGCTTGTGGTGAGTTAGGTATGTTGAGTTGGTTTTGGTTGTATTAGTTATGATGAGAGTCCATGTAAGGTGTTACTCATGGTGGAGTCCATGTAGGGAGTTAGTCATGGCGGAGTCCATTCTAGTGTTAGTTATAGCGGGAGTCCATACACGTTGTGTTTTGTTGATAAAATGTCAAGTATATGTCACTTGTGCTTAAAAAGGTTGCTTATTCTTTGATATGTAGGGCGTTTGGTGATTGTTGAGGTCAACGGCAAGATCGATGCTAGGGGAGGTGACATGAGGCCATGGTGTGCTGTGTAAGTTTGGGTGGAGCATCATCTCAAGCGGAGAAGCATGAAAGAAAGATAAGGATCGTGATAGAGCAAGTGTACGCATGTTCTGTGCCATTGGACTTAAATGTTTCAAGTGGTGACGGTCCTCGGAGTAAGCGTAAATCTTAGTGGTAAGCCATTAGGCATCACGAATTTCGTGTAGAGGTTGCTTCGATAAGAAGCATCATGAAGCCCAGTGGATGGCAATTGAGAAAATTGTTCGATATCGGGTGGAGAGGCGGTTTGTGAAACTGTATAGGTGGTCTAAGTGGTTTAGATCACGTTTTGTAGGATGGAGCGTCTTGTCGGCTATCGGAGCCATGTGGAAGTCGCCCTTTGAAAAAAGTGCAAGTATGTGTAAGTGTAAAATCTGTTTGTGTGTTGAGTTATCGGATTTTCCCATTTGTAAGTGGTTGTATTCACTAAGGGTGCGCTGGTTAGGATTTGGTGAGAGATGAGTATCCACGTCCTTATGTGTGTTAAGAAATATATGACTCTAGGATAAAGAGGTTAGGGTTTTCTTGTGTAGAAAACTTTGTGTGTGTACTTTAGGGTTAGAGCTTTGTTCTCTATGAGGAAGTTGCTATAAAACATTCCTCTCTAAGTGAAATGAACATTCAAATTTCGTCCAAGTGAGTTGTGTCATGGATTACTCTTTATACTTTTGATTTGCTTGGTTTTCTTGGTGGAATTTCATCTCCTCTTGATCTCTCTTGGTGCCAAGGATGTGTAAGAGGTAAAGATATCTCTTAGAAATAAGATCCCATCTATCTAAGTACGTTCTATGGAAAGTTCTCGTGTTGCCTGGTTTAGCTCAAGAGGAGGGTGATTTTGGGGTTTTGATGTTGAGGGCGTTTTAGCGTGAGTTTATGCTGTGATATAACTTTTCTATGACATGTGGGAATCTATCTAAGGTCATCTAGATAATTAAGGACCCATGAGCAAGAGTAGATCGTGGTTCATCTCTTTTGTCCAGTTTTGATGCAACCTTGTTTTGGATAAAAGTTGAAACTTTAGCATTGATCTTCATGATCTATGATTGGAATATATTCTTAAACATTCTAGGGTGGATTTGTGCCAAGTTTCATCTCGTTTAGATCAGTGGTTGGTTTAAGAGTTAGCCGTTTCTATGGTCTTGTGTCGTGTTGATTTCTAGCCTTTATCTGGCGAGCGGTAGTACCGCCATGACTTGAGCTGTATGACCTCCCTGACCGGTACTACCTGTGTCTCCTACGGTACTATCGCCTGAGTGGTCTGACCACCCGCTAGCCTACGGTCAGACCGGTGAGAGACAGTTGTCTCGGGTGATCTTTGTAATTTTGACTCTTGGTTTTAGAATAGCTTGTAGGTTTGAGTTTTCCACCGCACTATGTTGTTAATACTTGGGGAAGATTTTGATAAGTCATTAACCTCCTCTAACTCGCCATACCTGATCCTACAATTGGTATCAGAGCTTGATTAGCTCTTCTTCATAGATCCTAACTGGTCTTTTGAGCAATGGCATCAGAGAGATATTACAACAAGCCATCTGTATTTGATGGAGTTAACTGTCCTATTAAAAGACAAGGATGATAATGTACATCCATGTACAAGGTCGAGCAATTTGGACCCTTTAGAAGTTCTCTAGTTGCAAAAAGAACCTAAATATGATTTTTAGATCAATCAAAAGTTAGCAATGCCAATAGAAATTTAGGGCTCAACCACTATGAGCATTCCAAGAGTTACCCTCCTAATGTTGTGAGAATAGTTGAGAGTGGAAAGATAGATGTTGCTTCGCCTAAGGCAGTCAAGATAGTGTTCAAATCTGCAGGATTTGCCCATAATCCTTCAAATATTATAGGTGCTTTTACATCATCTGGTACGACCCCTCAAAAGGTCATACTATTACACCTATTGTATAAGGATGACCATATTGCAGAGTTCTACATTAGGCGGGCCAAGAAACTTCATCGTGATCGCACTAGTGTCTTGATGAGCTTTTAGGATCAGTCACATCTAGACCTCACTTTGTAGATGAGTTCTTTGATTCCTTTGGTAGCATTAGAGAGCGACGTGATTTTAGGTTCTATTTAGGTTCAGAGTTGCCTATGATAGGATTTCCATCATTCTAGTCCACGATGAGGATTTGAGAGGGGTTTCAGTAGCTCTAAGATGCATCCTAATGCATATCATGCTAACCCATGCTTTGGAGCTTTTCTTGCTGGTCATGTGTCTCAGTACTGAATACCTAGATCATATTTCACTAATTCTAGTATCAAGGCACATGCTTCTTCTATATCTTTGATGTAGGCTTTTCATGTGAGGAGGAGGTCATACGGATCATGTTAGCCTCGTTGGATCTCCTACCTCAATTTTGGCATCTGGTGATGGCTTTCATTTCTCATGATGTAGCTTACTCCAATTATGACTACATCTCGCTGTTAAGTGGTGTGACGCGGGTTTAATGCTTAAGTTTTGTCAATTCCCTGTTTTCATACTTAGTATTGCATATTATTTGAGAGTGTCAGGGTTTTAATTTAGTTCAGGGTGTTGTGAGTCACTTTCTATCTTATGTCTTTCTTAGCCACTTCTCTTCTCTGCTAGGTTTTCAAGGATTTTCTAGTAGCAGGGATAGCTATTGTGGTTGATTTGCTCGTTAGTAGTGTATCCTCCTTGGTTAGAGACCATGTGGAGTAGATGTTTCCTATTCTTGCATAAGGTTTCTCTTTCTTTTGCTTTTAGTTCTTGCTTTCTTTTTGCAAGTGATTCTTGTAGTTAGGGAGAGTTTTATTTTCTTGCTTCCTTTTTCATTATGCATACATGTCATTGCGTTGGGAGATATGTGTTTAGATGAGATTTGACTGTTACTCAATTGGATTTGATTTTAATTTGATATTACTTATTGCCATGTTACACTTACTTAGCTAGTTTTATCATGCTTTTGTATGTATACTTAAATTTTTGCCATGCTAGCTTAATTTGCAACTTGAAATAAATTTGACAAGTTTTATCAATTATTGCAATGGTATCTTTTAAGTTTGCAAGATAGATCTTTTGACTAGTTTGTTATCTAGTGATCCTTTTATGTATATATCATATCAAAAATACTCTATTGAATCCCGAGTCTAAAATTGAGCTTTGGTGATTATTATGGTATTTAGTGCTATACTAGTTCTTAGGTAAATCATATAATTGCTCAATGAACTAGCGGCTAACTTGATTAAATGATCTTTTTTGTGCTGAATCATGAATCTCAGTAATTTTGTTTCATGAGACAGCTTGCCATTGCACTTAGCATGAGCTCAAGGAGAGTCATCTAGATCATCAAGGATTTACGAGCAAAAGTAGATCATGGCTTCTCTTTTTTGCTTAGTTTTGGTGTAACCTCCCTTATTTTAGATAAAGGTCAACTTTGGTATTGATCTTCGTGATCTATGATTGGAATATATTTATGATATCCTAGGGAGGATTTATGCTAAGTTTCATGATCAGTGGTTTAAAAGTTAGCCTTTTCTTGGGTCTTATGCTGTGCTGATTTTCAATCTCCGTATGACAAGTGGTAGTATCGTCATGATCCGCATGGTACCATCGCCCTGTGCAGTACTACCTATGTCTCACTTGCGGTACTATCGTTCGAGCGGTCCGACCGTCCCTTGGCCTAGGGTCAAACCAGTGATAGACAATTGTCTCGAGTGATTTTTGACTTTTGGCTTTTGGATAGCTTATAGATTTGTGTTTTCTGCTCAGTCTGTTGCTAATACTTGGGAAATAAATTTAAGAAGTCATTCCACGCTTTCTTGAACGTGCGATCAAATGCAATGTACGAGAAAATGCAATGTACGAGAACAAGGAATAGACAAGTAGGTTATGCCAGCGGCCTGGCTCGACCACCACTGCTCAGTCCGACTCAACATAGGTTTGGTAGGATTATTACATTATTGCAAGTTGGTGTGGATATCAAAGCAATAAACATGGACATCATAGGTATCACAAGTTGCTTCCTACTTGTTGTTTCAAAAAATAAAGAAAGAGAAGTTGGTACCAAATTCAGTCCAAGCAATGGTGTAGTTGTCCTTTTTCAGCATTTCCTTTGTTTCTTTTGGTTAAAGCTGTCCTTTGAGGCGGCTATGACATGCTCGTTCAGCGCAGACAGGGAAGAGAAGGATTAAAAATAAAAGACGAGTATCTAGGTCGATCGCAAACTTAGCATCAAGTATTAAGTATCGACAAATCTATTATTTTCAAAGAAGAGTGCAGATAAATTTTTGCATGACTGATAAATTTATTCTTGACTATTCCTTTATTATTATTAAGTATCTACACTAGTTTGCCTGCATATGAATGAATATACTTGATTTGTAGCCAACCACAAAGGAGTATAACCAAGATGAGAAATGACAATTATCTCACCACAACATCACGAGTGATCAATAATCCTGATGAGGTTTTTCCCTTCTTTTAACACACCGATCAGAACGTATTTTGAAGGACCTATATTAAAAACACGGAATGAAAATACATGAACAGAAAAATTATAGGAATGTCGTTGTAATCCTATTGGAAGAAAATATAGAATGGGTGTACGGGTGTACAGATCCGTCCCAAGGGATTTGCAGGAACTCAGAGAGACGGGTAGATGCAAGTATGCTACACACAGGGAAATATTTCCGCAAGCTCTAACCACAGGTTAGAAGTCCTCTAAATTTTGTACTATATAATTAGCCACTCCACATGCTTCACATGAATTCAAGGAGCTTACTCCTTTGTTTCAAGTACTGCACAAGATCTATAAGATCCAATTTCCAGGGTCGGTCCTGGGATTTTAGAGGCCCAGGGCGAAACTAGAAATAGGGGTCCGTGGCAAAATAGCTTAGAACACTAGGAAAGTTTTAGGTGAAAATGAATGAACAAAGCAAGTTACTAGTTGAGACATCCTTTTCATTTTCATTAACTGAAAAGTGAAAAGATTCAGAACAATATGCCCTGAACACATTCAATTCTGAAACTTCAGAGACGTAGAAGAAAGGAAATGGTTCAAATGGAGAGTATGTGGCGGCTGGCACTAACCTGTACATGAAGATATCCTTGCCTTGGCCGAGGTCCTGCTGTCGTGCGCGAGCGCAGGAGGCCAATCCGAGCGGCAGGCGGAAGCCGGAAGGACGCGTCACGCGTGCTGCAGCTCGCATGTTTGATGTTTTCGAGCGGCAGCCTGCATATACTCTACATAGTAATGGAAGCCTTTGGATTTTGGGGGTCCGAAACGGCCGCCCCGCTCGCCCCCTAGGGCCGGTCCTGCCAATTCCTCGAACTACTAGCTCCTTTTTAGGATAGAATTTCTGGTTCAACGAGGCCATGCCATCACCCTACCCCTACGTGTTGCAAAAACAGAGCGGATGGTCGCCAAATTGCGGTGAGGGGGCGAAAGCGGTAGCTATTGGTTTCGGTTTGTTCTTTTTATGGTTTATAATTATTTCTAAATAAGTAAATAAAATAATTTTTATCATTATTTTAAAACAGTTTATTAAAATAATATTTTTAAAATAATATTTAATTTATTTATATAAACATTTACAGTAGAATCAAAAGCTATAAACACCGCCGCGAGCCCACCACCTGGCCGGTACTTATCTGATCCCCGCGGGCAGCATGGTTGCCACGTCTGAGTGAGGTGTCGATCCCACCACCTAACAAGCCAGCAGGTCAAAAGTTTGACCCGCCGCGCAAGACGGTGCCCTCCCGCCGCCACCCACCAAATTGCAGAAACAACCGTAGCTTGCTCATCTAATTACGAATCACCCCTTTCAACGCCTAGCTGCTCTGCTGCTCGTCAAATCTTTGGCCCCCAGGCCTGCCCCAGGCAAACCGGTGTTTAATGTTTTGTTTCTTGAAGATATTTTTTCTTTGTTTTACCGGGTGAAACTACTATGAATGCAATGGCCCGTTTGGAACACAATACTTCTATGCGAATTTTGTAGGAAACGGCACGCTAGTGAAGATGCATCTTTTCCTTTTCTGCGAAGTTTTATGAAATTTCCATGTTCCAAAGAGGATAGACTAGTAAACACATCTCCAAGAATTTACGTGTGCTACAGCTACCAAACCTGACTACCAGCTGGTTTCACGAAACATGTTGCTAGTCCTTTTCTAGAACGCAGGCTGCAAACCCCATCCAACTTGCACGTGCAATGATCCTTGCGGTGCTAGCGGGATCGAGGAGCTAATTAGCGACGGCGAGCGCGTTTGGACAAATCTTCAACGCTGATAAGGCACAAGCTCGTTTGACTTAAGTTAAAATAACTGATCTGCATGTTAATCGTAGCTCAACTTGTGATCTAGCCGTTGGCACAACTTCTATAATAAATCTCAGTAGAACAAATTTATGTAATATGATTATATGACTACACCGTCTACCTACATATCTACATAGGAAACGGATCGAATACGAATCAAATAGTATCGAATACGAATGCGAATACGAACATTCTCAAATATAGATATGAATATTGTCGAATGTGAATATGAATATTTCGAATATGAATTTTACTTATCATATTCATATTTTCTCGTATACAAATATCAAATAAAACGAATTATCCGTTAGTTTCCTACTATTATTTCCTACTATTATGCGACAGAGGGGAACTATAGTACAAGCTTTATATGATCGAGATGAAAGCTAGCTCAATGTTACCCATAGGCTGGCTCTATTGCAAGTGATGCACGTATCCAGAGTAAATTATGCCGTCCATATTTTGGCCTCGTTTACTTGCCACCTCTTTTTCAGCATTATTTACGTGCAAGCACACACACCAGACACCGTCCAATTGAAGCCTTTTTTTTAATCGTATGCATTGGTAAAAATCGTATGCATTTAATGTGCCCACGAAGTTGTCATTGAAAAAAGTGACGCGTTGGATTGTGTGATGTCTAACTATATTGGAGTTAACAGAGTATTATTTAGAATACGTAGTTTAGAAATATAAAATAATATGAGTAAATTTATCATATTAACCTTGAAAAATGGAAAAAGAAACATCACTAGTTTTTACTGGAGGCAGTTTATACAATTTTCTTTGTTCTTTTTTACTTGACGGTTTTTATTTGTCACGGTCTCCGACATTTAATTTTGATCATTATATTTTATAATTTTATATTAAAATATACTATTAATATGCAATATTAAAAAAATTAATGATAAATTTAATGACATAGTTTTAATATAGAGCACCTGACAGCGAGGCCTCGAGAAATCGCACGTATCTGTGGACTGCAATTTGCAGCAGAACTTGTCCGGTGCAAAATTGCAGTCAAACCCAAAGAAAGAGATCTCATACGCTTCCCGTGGGTAAAAGAGTCGATCCAAAGCAGCACTCTTGGCGACGGCCTCTCCCCTCGGGATCCTCTCTCCCCCCAGCCAAAATAAAATACGAGTCGGAGAAGGAGCTAGCACGGAGCCGACGCAGCGCTATATATTCACCCCCTCCGATCCCCATCCAACCAAATTTCCATCGCTTTCTCGATCGGATCCCGCTCATCTCAAGCATAATTCAACACCCACGCGAACCCGAGCCCCTCCAAGAAGTCGTACGACGACAAGCTACGACAATAACACCCATCCATCCATCTATACATACAGCTCAGAGCTCACGAGCTAGCTCGATCGCTCAACGCCAACCTTTCTTGCTCCTGGTTGTCGATCGCTCGCTTTCTTGTGTGGATCCTGCAGCGAAACCTCTGGCTGTGCTAGCCAGCCCCCCCAGATTAAGGTTCTTGTTGGGTGGATCCGAGTTGTAGTACGAGGAGTTCCTTGCCCCGGTTAATTTGGTTGGCCGATCGGGAACCATGGTGGCGGCGGTGGCTGAGCAGGTGGTGTCGGAGCTCCGGGAGGCGTGCGCGACGCCGGCGTCGCGGCTGGGCGAGGTGGCTGCGGCGATGGAGGAGGAGATGAGGGCGGGGCTGGCGGCGGAGGGCGGCAGCAAAATTAAGATGATCGTCTCCTACGTCGACAACCTCCCAAACGGGTAATTGTTTACTCGTCCTCGGTTCTTAGCCCTTTCTGTTCTTCGTTCTTGTAAAAATTTCTTGGAAGAAGAGTGCAAGAACAGAACGGGCAAAATTAATATATGTCTTGTTTTGCTTTAATTTCCCATGAGTATTAGGTGCTGGAAAAATAAACCCAATCTTTATTCTTGCCTAGTTTTAGTTTGTGACGACTACCACTAGCTTGCTAAGTATGTTTTGCCTAGTTTGACTGCTACTAGATCGCCAAGTTCCTCGCTTAAGTTGATAATGACAGAGTTTGTTACTCCATTCTGGAGGTAGAGCTTCAGATTCTCATTTTTCAGCTTCTGTTCCAGATTCTGTAAGAATCCACTTCTCTGAGAATCTGAAGCTACCTCTGAAAAGCGTTTGGCTAATGAGTTGGCTCCAGATTCATAAAAGAGGAGATTTGAGGGAAATAGATCATATTACACCTAGTTGTAACCCTTTTATTACTCTTTTGCTCTATGTGTATCTTTGCTTCAGCCAGTGTTCGGCATCCAGCGGAACGACATTCCTGAGCAGCATTCAAAATAAAATAACTAAAACCATTTGCATTTGCACATCAGAATATATTGGTGCTACCAGACCTATAAGGGCAGAAACATCACACCAATTATCACGTGCTCTGTGCATATCAGTAGCGAACTAATTTTACATTAATCCAAATACCAAACAGCAATAAAGACACAATCAGGAACAGATTTTCTTTACTTTTTTTAGGAAAAGAAAAGGGCAGCTTCCTTGATACACGAAGCATTAGTGTACAAAAAGTTGGTATGCAGGATTGTATGCCCTAGTAGAATTTAAGTGCAACTTGTGCGGCAAATATCATATCTGTTCATACACGAAGCATTAAGATCCTATCTGTTCATACATCAGAGAGTAACCAAATATCATTGTAACCAAGTTTACTCAATTGGCAAAAATATTATGAAAACTTCAGTAATAAAATACACCATCATCAAGAGAAATTTGACCGAACCATGTGAAATTCCATACAATTTGTACACTATAACAATAAACTGATCCATTTCTACCCAAGCATCATTCTCACAACTCAATCAATTACAATATCTAATCCTCGCAATTTGCTAAACACTTCTGTGAGTGTAAACTAGTGGTAGCATCTCTCCTTAGAATTGCCTTCTACATTTGGAGCATTCCAGTCACAGATCCTGACATCCTTAGCCTGATGCAAGAATAGACTTGTTCGTAACTCATGTATAAGCGATATGAGACTTGTTCATTAACAAGTAATAGCAGTAACAGACCTCTTTCCTGATGCAAGAACTATCAACACTAGTGTATACTTCCAATCATTCCACATATGACACTTGCTAGGCCAATAATGAATCATTCTAGAGCAACTAGCTTCTCACATACAAGGGCATGAAAATACTGAAGATGTAACAGCCAGGAAACATTTGCAATGGGCATATTACACAGAAATAATTACATACAAATCATTGACTTATTTGCACTCCAGAAAACTGATAACTCCAGTAACTGATAACTGGCACAACATCACTAATCAGTTCAATGATAATGCTAGGCAACAATCAATGGCACCATCCAATAATATTGCTCCACTTCTGCAATAATCAACAACACACGTCCACCATGAGAACCACACAGATCCGAAACTACCAACAAAAGTGAAAAGTGAACAAAAACCAACGGGAGAGTGCGAGACAGCGTCACCTTCTTCTGCTTGCGGCGGCGGTCAATCGGCAGCGTTAACAAATTCAACCGGAGGGAGGCGGCGGCGGCGGTGCTGTGGACCAAGAGAAGGGAGGGAGGCGGCGACGCGAGAGGGGGCGGCGGCACGACGAGAGGAGGATGCGGCGGCGAGAGGGAGGGGAGGCGGCAAGGGGCAAGGGGGAGTCGGCGCGGGGAAGGGGGAGCCGGCGCGCGAGGGGAAGGGGAGGCGACGGTGAGGGTAAGGGGGAGTCGGCGCGAGAGGGGAAGGGGAGGCGGCGCGAGGGGAAGTGGGAGTCGGCGCGAGGGGGGAAGGGGGAGGCGACGGCGCGAGGGGGTAGGGAGGCGCGCGAGGGGAAGGGGAGGCGGCGCGCGAGGGGCGGAGGCGGCGGCGCGTGAGGAGCACGGGAGAGACGGGAGAGGGGAAGAAGGGAGGCGCCGAGCGGGGCGAGAGAACAGGCGGAGTGGGCCGAGACAGATCGAGCGGAGGGGGGTATATGAGTGGCATTTTGCGGGTAAATTATATGAACTTCAATGGGTAAATTTGATGTAGGGTGGATAGCTTCCCACGAGAATCCATCAAAAGGCTGCTTCTCCTGGCTAGTTCATTTTGGGGAGTGCTTCTCGTGAGAAGCAGAATCTACTCATTTTAAGAATCTAGGTGTTTGGTACAGCTCCATGAGAATCTATTGAGAAGCTGGGAGCAGGAGCTGTGCCAAACAGGCCTTAAATTCTACTTTCAGTTGGCTTCAGCTCGGTTGGGCTAGCTGCAAGCTTAAAGATTGGATGGTTGTTTTGTGACGTCGTCGTGTCTCGGATTGGATGGTTCTTTTGTTCACTCTGTGACAATGTTTACAGCGCTAAACCTTTACTTTACTAGGTGTACACTAAAGTTTTAGTATACGTTTAGACGTTTCAGTGGCTGTGCGCGTGGCCGTCCGCGTGTCCGCATCGGTGCCACTTGCATAGTTACAAATCTACGCGCGCAAAACAGAAAAAAAAGTTACCATTACAAAGTTTTGTCAGACTGTTCTTCAGAAAGGGAGAGAAAAAAAAAAGAGAGAGTTTTTACACCACTGCACGCATCTACTTTTTCATGGCCTGTTTGCTTACTCCCTTGCGCTACTGAATTTTGATCAGGAGCGAAGAGGGCTTGTTCTACGCGCTGGACCTCGGGGGAACCAACTTCCGCGTGCTGCGCGTGCTGCTCGCCGGGAAGGAGAAGCGCGTCGCCAAGCGCGAGGCCAGGGAGGTCTCCATTCCACCCCATCTCATGTCAGGCAGCGCCTCGGTGAGTTGCGGCTTCGTAATCTTGGTGCCCTGTTTAGTTGCATACGTGCGATGATCTTCTCATTCCTGATGTTCTTGTGCCTTCTCGCAGGAGCTGTTTGCCTTCATCGCCTCCGCGCTGGCCAAGTTCGTCGCCGACGAAGGCCGCAATAGCGTGTTGGATGGCAAGCAGAGAGAGCTCGGGTTCACCTTCTCTTTCCCTGTCAGGCAGTCGTCGATCGCGTCGGGCACGCTTATCAAGTGGACCAAGGCGTTTTCGATCGATGATGCGGTAATTATTATCCTTAATTTGAACAAACCCGTCTGTTAATTGTGGGCACATCAACGCTAATGCACAACTTATGCAGAATCTTATGTTGCGACTATAGCGTTCTTTGAGAAAGTTTCTGAAATAATAACTTCTCTGGAAAAATGACAGGTCGGCGAAGATGTAGTGGCTGAATTGCAGACGGCCATGGAGAAGCAAGGTCTGGACATGCGCGTGTCCGCATTGGTTAGTTCTGTTCTAATCTGATCATATTTGTGTCAGAATTATTGTCAAACAAAGTCTGTTCTTACATTTTGACATTACTTGTTCATGGTTCAGATCAACGACACTGTCGGGACACTGGCTGCGGGAAGCTACTACGACGAAGATGTTGTCGTCGGTGTGATATTAGGTACTGGCTCAAACGCCGCATATGTTGAAAAGGCAAATGCCATACCAAAGTTGGAAGGCGAGTTACCGAAATCAGGAAACATGGTAAGGTTCAGAGAGTTTTCACTTCAAGCAACTAGTGTATACTCACTGCACGAAATCATCTTTCGCAATCTTCTCACTGTACTGTACTTTCCACATTTTAGGTTATCAATACAGAATGGGGAAACTTCTACTCATCGTGCCTTCCGATCACGGAATATGATGAAGCATTAGATGAGGAGAGCTTAAACCCGGGGGAGCAGGCAAGTTTCTACACAAGATATGCATAATTCTCCTATTCTCAATTCATGTCAAAGCTTTACTTACACTGTATAACTATGACTTGGTTTTCAGATCTTCGAGAAGTTGATTTCAGGGATGTACCTTGGCGAAATCGTGAGGAGGGTGCTCCTCAAAATCTCCTCGCAGTCGTCGATCTTTGGCAATGTCAAACACACCAAGCTCAATACTCGCTTCATCCTGAGGACTCCCGATATCTCTGCGATGCACCATGACGAAACACCTGATCTGAGGATTGTGGCCGAAAAACTGGCAGAAAACCTGAAGATCAAAGGCACGTCCTTGGAGACGAGGAAGATGGTTGTCGAAATCTGTGACATTGTGACCAGCAGGTCTGCCCGGCTGGCTGCGGCAGGGATTGTTGGGATCCTCAAGAAGATTGGGAGAGGCACCCCCGGCGACGACCGGAATATGGTCATCGCCATCGACGGCGGCCTCTTCGAGCACTACACCGAATTCCGGCAGTGCCTGGAGAGCACGCTGAGCGAGTTGCTCGGCGAGGAGTCGTCCAAGTCGGTGTCTGTCAAGCTCGCGAACGATGGGTCGGGTCTCGGAGCTGCCCTGATTGCAGCTGCTCACTCTCAGTATCTGCGTTGATCAGTTTGTCCACAGCGCGACTTTCAGCATTCCTGACTCATGCTGTTGTTAGTGTATTGAACTTTTGTGCACTTCGAAGTCCCATCAAACAAACTTTCAAATATAAAGGGCCTTGTTTGTGTTGTTGCAGTCTCCACCGTCTAAAGTTCTAAACTGAATTACAGCCAGGGTCGGTCCTGGGATTTTAGGGATCCGGAGCGAAACTAGAAATAGAGGCCCTAATATAAATATATAAATATAAATCTACACATATATATCTAATTTTTACCAACAAATACTTAAAATACGTTATGTATTAAAGAAAAATTCATATCAAAAAGTTTATAGATATTACCTTAAAAATATCTTCTAACATTTCTAGATGCGAAGTCATTGATGATGGTATTAATATCAATCTCATCCAATAATTTCTTCTCAATACATAAAGTTGCCAAACCGTTTAACCTCTCTTGAGACATTGTTGACCTTAAATGATTCTTCAACAATTTTAACTTTGGAAAGCTTCTTTCAGCTGATGCCACAATCACAGACATAGTAAATAAAATCCTATAAGCAATAGAAATATTAGGATAACAATCCGCTTCTCTAACAAACTCAAAGATCCCCATCTGGTGCAGAATCTTGTTCCTGTGACCACTGCTTTAGTTTGTACACAGCCTCTTTGAGTCTTTGTTTCTTCTAAAACGTGAAAAGAACATTGCATGATCTCTGTGCCGACTAAAGTAGTCCAATGATAGCAACTTATACATATTTCCAAAAACCTACTTTAGTTTATGGTAAAAACAACATTGCTTTTTCTATTGTTTGTTCAGATTTTTCAGTTGTGCTTCTGCAACTACAGCTTTAGTTTTTGAAGAAAAAAGGAATAGTGAAAACAAGATTTATTGATGAGGTTTTTTTTTGAACGAATAAAAACTAGAATACCTAGGAGGGACTAGATATCTTTTCATCAAGAAGAAGAATAGGCACTCGAATTCAAGTTCCTTATTGATGAGGTTTATGAACTCTGAAGAGAAGAACTTGTGAAATCTGAAACCTCTGAACTCTGAAGAAAGGTTTGTGATATTCAGACTGAAATTGAATGTATGAAAGAAAAACTCGTTCCAGAATTCAATCAACCTCTCCCTGCTTGTTAAATCTTAAGAAAAAATAATAGAGATTGGTTGATTAATTCTCGAGTTGATTTGTTTGTACTGTAGTCATGACTTGCAGCATATGTCTGATTTTCTTTTTTGAAGGTTGCATATGTCTGAACTTCAATGTTGTACTGCTTAGTTACTGCATATATTCTGTTGCAACGAAGATCTAAAAATTCTGCATGTAAACTCAAGTTAATAATTTGATGCACCGTTGCAGCTTCTTGGACCCACGGGGCCCTTGGATTTTGGAGACCTGGGGCGGTCGCCCTGCTCGCCCCGGCCCTGATTACAGCGGTATAAAATAGAATCGAATTTTGGTTTCATCATTTTAGTTTGGCTACGTACATTTTAAGACACCGCTGGTCTTTGCGGCCGGCTAAGGATGGTCTACCAGATCGTATCAAGTTTAAGAGAAAGAAAATATAAGAGAATGACGACAAAGCTGTCACCAACAGATACAACAGTTTCACAACGGAACTACAGAACATAACAACAGAAAGAAAAGATCAAATCCTTGCAGGGCTCCGAACGCTGGATAAGGTCGTCCTAGCTCAATAAAACCACCTACTGATACCACGTAACATAATATTGGGCGCAACTAGCACCTAGACGTCCGAAGTCCCTGAAATTACAACAAAGTATTACTTAGGTCCTAAACTTGAAAGATACCACAAGTTTAACCTGTGAAATGTTTCATGTAGGGCCCTAAAGACAATCATATAGATAATTATATCGCTTCTATGTTTGTGAACTTTTAAATAATACATTATTTTGTCTCTTAAATGAACTATCATGTATATTGATTGATAAGTATGTAACTTGTTCATGAAACTCTCTATTGTGTTTATAATGTTATTCTAAGCATTTCTAATCTTATATCATTATGTAGGGCATTTATGATTTATGGATCAACATATGTATTATGTGATAATCAAGTTTCACAGATTATGGATATGATATATCAAATCAATAATGTGGATATATATATTAGAGAATATAGTGTTGGATTGACTCAAGAATTATTATATTCTTAAGTGTCATTAATTGGTCTCATACATAGTGTATGTAGGATCATTAAATCTGATGTCATCATAGTTTTCTACATGTGTAATAGTTTACTTAGGGGTTACCAAATACTACTTCGTAAATGGGTAATCATAAATGTAGGTTTGGGGTTTATTATGAAACATGCGGAGGAATGTAAGCGATTAATATAGAATTTGATCATTCTTTTTAACGGGAAAAATATCTCTAGGTTTCTCGATGTGGTTGAATTAGGGAAGTGCATGAAGCATCAACTACAAGTCTACAACTAAGTAATCCTCTACAAGATCGATTGAACGATCGAGTTATTATAGGATGGCACGTATCTCACCTTGAGTTCACTCTAATATCATGAGGCAAAGGGATAAGTACATAAACACTATACATGTTCATCCGATATGATCTTTATGTGTGTTTAGGAGTTGCTATGTCCTACTAGTGACCACTACCAATTTGTAGATTTGAAAGGGGTTTTTTGGATCGCGGTTGAGTACGTATGAACATACAAATCATACACTTAATAGGCTGGATTGGTTCGGAAATAATCCGTTCGTATGGGCTTCATACCTTAATGGGCCCTTAGTATAGGATTCCACCAAAGAGGCTCTTTATAAGGAGAGACGTGGAGGCTTTTGTTAGTAGATCGTATCACCCACCAAAACCTTAGCCACCTTCCGAAAGCCCTATCATGCGCATTGGTGCTAGCACATCAGCGCACGGTGTTCTACCCTTGAATGTGTGGATACCGTAGAGGTGATGTTGCGGTTGCTGCTGCACTTATTAAGGGCGACCCACAACGTATGTGACGAACGCTAAGGGCCACTGGAGGAGACGATTGGTGGCCAAGGATATTGGATGATTGACTACTTCCACTACATCAATGTGCGAGAAGTTGGACTGAGTTGCTCCAACTCTTCTTCTGTTGCACTGTACATTTAATGGTAATAATATATGATCTCTTACTCGCATAGCTTTCTGATTTACGTGGTAGAAATTTTTATTACGTACTAGTGTAGCCTACCCATATTCACACAATTGCAACTTATAAACAACTAAAATGCATATATGATATTGAAATAAGGGTACATCGTTGATGTTGATCATTATATAACTCCAAATTGGTAAATTGATCGTCCACCTAAACGATTAGTATTAGTTCAGCATATCTATTCAATTGACATGTCATTGGTTCTAGATAATTATTAGTCATTGCACATCCAAATTGCTTTATGGATCAATTTGAATGATCACACTAGAACATTAAAATTTAGTTAATTATGATGAATTCATAACGACTTAGCTCACACAAATTAGAAAGTTTGATGAATAAGAGGTACTTTATTACAAATTTAGAGACTTGACAAATTAATTTTGAAGTTCAGGAACCTAAGTGATACTTATGGAAGTTCTGGAACCTTTAATACAAGTTACTCTTTAATAATTATCAATTTGAAATTAATTTGAGAGTTTGATATTTTTCAAGATATTTTCAAATTGTGGTAAATTAATTGGGAATATTACTTGTCATTTTTTTAAAAGGGAAAATTTCCACCTTCATATTGGAGAACATAAACACCCCTGTGAGGCTGTGACGTCTACAATGGGTGGGACCGTCAAATAATTTCACTAATATAAACCTATCAATTGATGAAGCAAAACACTGGCATCATAGTCTAGCCAATGCTTACATCAATATCAATAAGTTCTCGTGAATGTGTTAGCATCAGTAACATGTTTAACATAAAGGTCAAAACACTCCGACTTAACCAAAACCCCTAATGTCACCCACAACTACCAACGCTAGCAATTTAACTAATAATTACACATTATCCTATGAAACAAATTTTCAAATACAAAGGGCCTTGTGTGTGTTGTTGCAATCTCCACCGTGTAAAGTTCTAAACTGAATTACAGTAGTATAAATAGGAATCAAATTTTGGTTTCACCATTTTAGTTTGGCTGCGTACATTTTAAGACACAGCTGATCTTTGTTTCTCACATTAAATGAAGCTTATATTTATAATTTTTTGCAGCCGGCTAAGGATGGTCGACCAGATCGTATTCAGATTAGGAGAAAAAGAAAATACAAGAGAATGACAACAAGGTTGTCATCAACAAACACAAAAGTTTCACAACAGAACTACACAACATTATAACAGAAAGAAAAGGTCAAATCCTTGCAGAACTCAACACGCTGGATAAGGTCATCCTAGCTCAATAAAACCAACTACTGATACCACGTAAGATAATATTGGACACAACTAGCACCTAGACGTTCGACGTCCCTGAAATTACAATGAAGTCTTACTTAGGTCCTAAACTTGAAAGATACCACAAGTCTATCATGTGAAACGTTTCATTTAGGTCATTTCTATTAGTATACCACTAAAGACAATCATATAAATAATTGTATCGCTTCTATATTTATAAACTTTTGAATAATATATTATTTTGTCCCTTAAATGAACTATTATTTATATTGATTGACAAGTATGTGACTTGTTCATGAAGCTCACTATTTGTGTTTATAATGTTATTCTAAATATCTCTTATCTTATATCATTATGTAGGGTATTTTATAATTTATGGATAAGCACTTGTATTAATTGATGATCACGTTTCACAGATTATGGATATGAGATATCAAATCAATAATATGGACATATGTTAGAAAACATAGTTTTGAATTGACCCACCTTGAGATACTACGGGAATTATTGTATTATTAAATATCATCAATTGGTCTCATATATAGTGTATGTGGAATCTTTAGGTCTGAGGTCATCATAGTTTGCTACATATGTAATAATTTACTGAGTGGTTGCCAAATGATACTCCATAAATGAGTAATCATAAATGTAGCTTTTGGGTTTACTATGAAACATATAGAGGAATGTGAGCGATCATGACGGAATTTGCCCATTCTTTTTAACAGAAGAGATATCTTTGGGTTCCTCGTTGTGGTTGAATTAGGAAAGTGCAATAGGATTCAACTATAACTAAGTAATCCTCTACAAGATTGAGTGAAAAATCGAGCTATCATTGGATGGCACATATCTCACCTTGAGTTCGATCTAATATCGTGAGGTAAAAGAGATAACCACATGAACACTATACAGGTTCGTCTGATATGATCTTTATGTGTGTTCAGGGGTCGCTATATTCCGCTAGGGACCGCTACCGACTTGTTGATATGAAAGGGGTTTTCAGATCGCGATCGAGTACATATGAATGTATAGGGTCATACATTTAATGGACTAGAATAAATTGGTTCAGATATGATCCGTTCTTATAGGTTTCACACCTTAATGAGCCCTTAGTGTATAATTCCAATAAAGGGGATCTTTATAAGGAGAGACGTGGGGCTTTTGGTAGTAGATTGTATCACCAACTAAATCCCTAGCCATCTCCTTTCGAAAGCCCAACTGTGTGCACTAGTGCTAGCACACCGATGTATAGTGTTCTAGCCTTGGATGTGTGGATACCGTAGAGGTGATGCTGCGGCCACTGCTACACTGATTGAGGATGATCTGCAACATACGTGAGGAATGTGAAGGGCCACTAGAGGAGACGATTGGTGGCCATGACGCGTGTGACGTTGGACCAAACTACCCCAACTCTTCTTCCATTGCACTATACATCTAGTGGTTTACATGGTAGAATTGTTTTGCGTGCTAGTGTAGCCTACCTGTATTCATATAGTTTCGACTTATAAACATCTAAAATGCATATACTATGGGCCTGTTCTTTTTGGCTGCGACTGATGGTTTTTGGCTGCGGCTGATGACTTTTTGGCTATTTACGACAGAGATTATGGAAAGAGAGATACTCGCTTGCAATTTTTGATGGTACAGATATTAGTTTTTTAATGTGTACTATAATTAACTTGTAGACCCCATCTTAAAAAAAATACTCCATTTAAAAGTTAGTTACTGTAGCAAAAGCCAAAAGCGGCTTTTAGAAGCCGCAAAAGAACATGCCCTATATTGAAATCAGGGAACATCAATGATGTTGATCATTATATACCCCAAATTGCTAAATTGATCATCCACCTAAACGATTAGTATTAGTTCAGCATATCTATTCAATTGACATATCATTGGTTCTAGATAATTATTAGTCATTGCACATCCAAATTGCTTTATGGATCAATTTGATTGATCACACTAGAACATTAACATTTAGCTAATTATGATGAATTCATAATGACTTAAGTCACACAAATTAGCAAGTTTGATGAATAAGTGGCACTTTATTACAAATTTAGAGTCTTGACAAGTTAATTTTGAAATTCATGAACCTATGTGATACTTATGGAAGTTCTGCAACCTTCATACAATTTACTCTTTAATAATTATCAATTTGAAATTAATTTGAGAGTCTAATATTTTTCAAGAGATTTTCGAATTGTGGTAAATTAATTGGGAATATGACTTGTCATTTTTTTAAAAAGGGAAAATTTCCACCTACATGTTAGAGAACATAAACACCCCTGCAACATCTACAATGGGTGGGACCGTCAAATAATTTTGCTAATATAAACATGATAGTTGATGAAGCATTGGCAATAACACAAACACTGGCATCACAGTCTAGCCAATGCTTACATCAAAATCAACAAGCGCTTGTGAATGTGTTAGCATTAGTAACATGTTTAACATAAAAGTCAAAACACCCTAGCTTAAACAAATGCCTAGAATGTCACCCACAACTACCAACGTTACCAATTAACCAATAATTACACATTACTAACAACTAGGTTATGGTGTAATCATTCAACATAATAATAAACATAAATTAAACTTAAGATGAACCAATTAATCACTAAGATGAATCAATTATAAAGCTAAAGTAAGAAATGCATCAAGTAGCAATATTATGAACCATAATAAGTTAAGGGAATCCATTTAGTCATTTAATTATTGAATGGTTAGCACTAAATTGATTATGATAATAAGTTATTGATCGCTAGTGGAGTGAAGAACTACAAAAGTGTAAGATCACATGTTTTACTTCCATCCATGCATGCCGCTTTAACACTCACCTAAAAATAAAAAATAAGCAAGAGTGAGTCTACAACTCAACAAGTACATAATAACACAATAGGAACAACAACATAACCATATCACTTATCAACTTTTACCATTTTCTTTTCTCATCTTTCTTTCGGTTAATATTCATGCACATGTCTTTTTCTGTAGCTCATACTAATATAGTGGAGGGAACACCCATCGATGTTCACCACTTACATCCACCCGTTCAGGTGCATACCAAAGTAGTTCTTTTCCTCAAAAGCACTCTAGAATAGCCAAATAGCTTTGCGCAAAGCTTTTTGACTAACTCACCACCCTGACTCGTAAGCTAATGTCATGTCATGAGTATAACCTTTCATCATTTTACCACATATCGTATTTATCATCTAATTATATCATACTAAACAAAAGCATAAATTATTGCATGACATGGATAACTCAATAATAATATACAATTATGAACCATCAATTATTGTTCTACTATACACTTGCTTTTTTAGTCACGATGACTATGTTGATTAGAAGACGACACCAACCCCCACTACTACAGAAAACCGTATTGCAGATGGTTGAAAAACGTTATCACAGACGGTTTCGTGAGCTGTCTGAATTGATGGGTCAGTAATAATACGAAATCATCACACTACTACAGAAAACCGTATCGCGAGCGGTTCAAAACGTCATCACGCAGCGGTTTTCAACCGTCTCGAATTTATGGGTCGATGATAATCAAATGTTATCACGCATCGTTTGAAAACCGTTTGTACAGTAAATATCACAGACGGTTTGTAACAAAAAACCGTCTGTGATAGATACCATCACAGACGGTTTGTAAGAAAAAACCGTCTGTGATATATGAATATCACAGATGATCTACATTGCATTTGCACTTAGATGGTAACATTGCATTTTTTTATTGCTCTATCACTCCGGAATCGAGGTCTCGCGAAAGGAACAGATCCATAATCAATGAAGTTGTCAGGCTGCACAAGCAATACTTGGATGGTGCATGATTGCCATCCAAGTATTGCTTATGCAGCCTGACAAGTTATTGATTATGGATCTATTTCTTTCATGAGACCTCGATTCCGGAGTGATAAGAGCAATAAAAAATCATTGTACATTGTGGAACTCTCCTTTTGAATTTAGGACTTGAGCCACCAAAAAGTATGCGCACTCTCCTCGAATTGCTTCAAGGTTGGCCTGTTTCAATGCAGTTTTCGTGATGGATGCAGCCTGTCAATAGCAATATCAATGTGCTTATATATATAACCTGATAAGTATGAAGTAATGATAGGAATATTGATAAACCTTAGAATTGGAATTGGTGATCCTCGAGGAATCGAGTAGTCTCATATGGTGGCAAACGTAGAATCCACACGTGTTGCCCAGCTGCTGCTGGTGGCACTACAAAAAATAGAATGTGTTAATTCAAGAGGCATTACTACCAACTGTTTCATAGGATTAATTATTATGTACTAGCGAATACTTTAAATTTTAGATTATGTGTCAGGGCTTTGGCCCCTTACGTCAAGAGCTTTGTCATTTCAACGTACATCGCGAATGCCCTACGTGATTTAAAAAAGTTGACCTTAGTCATTCGGAAGAAAAGAAAAAGTACAATATAGGTATGTATGGAGAAAATATACTTATCTATCGATTACTTGGCCGACAACTGTGTAGTCAGTTTTATTCTTACTTAGGGAATCAAGGGATATTGTCTTGCTCCATTTTGGTACAATTACTATTAAAATCCAATGAAACTCCAAATTGTAGGGCATAAGTACATATTCCTTATTGCGGTAAGCCAGCAGTGCTGCTGCAATGTACCTCTCGATGAAGCCAGCATCCTCGTTGATGGTATGACTGGCGACCAAGTGTGGGTCCAAGAAACCAACCGATGATTTGGATGATCTAGATTCAGTCACCATGTATATATATACATGCGAAAGCAACAAATTATATATGACATTTATCGGTATGACATGAACGGAGACTATAATTGTACACACTTACAGTGTCCAGCATCGAATAAGTGAGGCGTCGAGAGCGTTGAGCGTGTAAAGATCGAATAAATCCTCAAAGGTCACCGCGAAGACACCATCTTGAAATTCGTGCTATAAATGATGCAGCCTAAATTTAACATACTCTCTCAGCACGTGAACAAAGGTTTTTCCGAGTCCTCCATCAAGTCCCAAAATTTAACATACTCTCTCATCATAGTTCTCTTCTACATCGCGAAGCATCTGATCCAGATTGTTATCGTGCAGCCTATCTGAATCCGAACCACAATCGACATCATCGGGCAACATATTATTGACTTTACCAGCAATGTTATCCGGTGGCATATCATTGACTTTACCGGCGATGTCATCCGGTGGCATATAATTAACTTCGCCATGACTGGTCCAACACGTATACCCCTTTTTGAAACCCCTCCGAATCAAGTGTGCTTCAATCTGCTCTCGGTTCTTAAACATTTTTAAATTCTCGTAGTCAGTGTATAGATAGTATATATATTCCACTCTCTTATTCAACATATCCTCCTCGGCAGCTCTTGTAAAAGCAGACACGCTATTAATATACTCTTCACTCACACGGTTCGTGGCATACATCCAGCTTCGGTCCTACATTATGCATATATATAACAACTTAGTATTAAAAATTTAATTAATTAACTATTACGACATATACCACATGCATTGAGACTTTTTAGCTTAATTCATATTATAAACACAACAACTATTTCCCAAGCGATCGAGGAACCACTTATAACCAATAATTTTAACAAATTTGGTCTCCCACCTGACGGGAACTGGTCATGTATGATCAAGTAGATGTAAACCACCTTCAATTAATAACAATCACTAAAAATTATATCTAAATTTTGATGTAATGAAAAACAAATTTTATTACTAACCATATCTAGGGCAACCAAGATCTTGATGAATCTTCAAAACTCTCTTGCTAAATAAGTCTCCTTCCACCAAATTAAATGGCTTGAAAGTCTTGCCTCCTCCAGCTGCAGAACCCCTAGATCTGGATCGAAATGAAGACAGATGCGGTTCTGAACAGCGTAATAAATACATAGTGGGAAAAAATCGTCTGTGATAATCAGCTTATCACAGACAGTTTTTGTTAAAAATCGTCTGTGATAATTCACAGATTATCACAGACGATTTTTATTACAAATCATCTGTGATATTCCAGTATCACAGATGGTTCATTGGTAAGAACCGTCTGTGATACTCTTTTTTTTCTGACGCCAACAACACAGACGATCTCTAAATTAAAGCCGTATGTGATAATGTACACCACAGACGATTTTGTGAAACCATCTATGATTTGGCGTCTACTAATAGTGTTTCTGTAGTAGTGCCCGATGTTACTCCTCCTACAATAAATACTCAATCTCAATACTAGCCACAGTAGTACAAGATATTAATTAAATGACAACGCTACTATACAGTTTTGAAATCCACAATACTCTCTCTTTACCAGATAGTCACCCCTGCTGTCCTGGTACCTTGCTGTCCCGGAACTAAAAATATCATAACTTCCAACTCACAAGACCTATCATAGCAAACCATACCAATTCTAAAATCTACACAAAATTTTCTACAACTTTTTAATTGGCCACATTCTTAGATTAAATCATCTAATCCTCCATTTTAATCAGAAGATAGATCTATCATCTTTTGGACAACATAATTAATATTTTCATATCTATTAATCTACTCGTATAAATATAGTAAACCATGATATTTCTAGCAAATACAAAAAATTATATACTTCTTTCTAGTTATGTCAAAAATTCACTTATGCCATCTAATCAGTCAAATTAATAATTTCCACACTGCATCCAGCAACAATCGGTTCCGAACAACAGTCTTCCAAAATTTATAACATCTGTTCTACCCATACAAAAATCATGTTATTAGACTTTATGGAGTTCTTAATAAATTACCTACACTTTTGATGGATAAAAAAATACCCAAATTATTTTATCAAATATTTTTAATCTACAAATTAACATGTGTTGGGAAAATACGATAATTTTCCAGACAGCAGGCTTACAAAGTCCTAACTCATAGTTTAACCATCCAATTGGCATCGTTAAATAGTCTATAGAAAGCTAACAACATTATCTACAACTTTCTAGTATATGCCATTCTCAAATTATGCCCATACGGTACCAACAATTACAATGGAACAATATAGCACATTAACTGATTTACTATTTGATCCTCCTGACGAACAACTTGCTACCTCTCTCCCTAATCTAAATTCCAATCTCTAATTAAAAATAGCAAAATAGAGAGGAAATATCTAGAAAGCCTAGATCACGATCTCTTCCTCACTTCTCTTTCCCTTCTCCCTTCTGATCCTTTCCCCTGCCGCTGCAATTCACTTCCCTGTTGGCTCTTCCCCCGGCTGGACACAATGCAACGTGACACCTGCTGGTTGCGTGACACACTCGTGTGCAAGCGTTGGCGAGCAGCAACCGCGTGGCGCTAGCGTGCGGTTCACACACGAGCGTTGCATGTGCGGCGACTAGCACGTCCAGGCGCAGGAAAGCACAAGCTCATGGCGACTTGTTGGCTTCGAGCATGCCAAGGACGCTTGGGTAGAGGAATTAGCTACTGAGGCATATGTTGGTGGATGTTGGTGATGGCAAATGAGTGATGGAAAGAAGCCAATGCAAGCAATGGCGCCTGGAAACAGAAGAAGAGAAAACAACGTGGCTATGGTTTCATTTTTGGGTCCTCCTCTCCCCCACGTTCCCTTTTAACAAGTTATGAGTTCTAATTCGATCCCAGCTCCCCCATATGACTCATTCTAGGAAACGACTCCCTCTAAAATCCAAGCATCCCATTTTCACGTATCATATTTTCTCTATTTATGCATAAGTCCTCAAGAGGTATATTTTTTAAAATACTACATTATATCCCCTTAACAGAATTCGACCTTGAATTCTATGCCTCACCACTCTAATCAAGAAACACAACTGAACTAGAAATTTAAACCACACACATACCCAAAGTGAACAACTCTTGATACCTCTCACGCATGTGAGATTTCAACTCCCAAGTTGCTTCCTGCTTGGACTGATGTGTCCAAATCATTTTGATATACTTCAATATCTTGTGCATCAAGACTCGCTCTAACTCCCCTAGTATCCGCACTGGCCGGGACTTGAAGGTAAGATTTTACTCAATAGCCAGCGGCTCTAGCGGTATCTCATACTCTGGATCTCTCAGATATTTCCTCAACATGGAGACATGAAATACAATGTGCACACCACATATAGACTCAAAAAGGTCCAAGCAATAAGCCAACTTTCCAATTCCTACCATGATCAGGAATGGTTCAATGTACATCAGGCTAAACTTTCCGTTAATACCAAACCGCACAAAGTTCTTAGTGGGAGACACTCTCAAGAACACCTGACCCACCACAGCAAACTCCAACTTTTGCTTCCTCACATCAGGATAACTCTTTTGTCGGCTTTGAGCAGTAAGCAGATTCTGCCTAATCTCTACCACTCAGTCAACAGTCTATTGAACCTAGTAGGGACCCAGAAGTACCCTCTCACCAACGACATCCCAACATAACGATGACCTACACCTTCGTCCACACAGGACCTCAAATCATGCAGCTCAAATATCGGCATGATAGCTGTTATTTGTAGGTGAACTCTGTTAGTGCCAGGTGATCCTCCCAAATCCCCTTCCATGTCAAGACACAGGACCCAAGCATGTTCTCTAGTATCTAGATAGTATGCTCAGACTACCCATCTGTCTGAGGGTGAAACATGATGCTAAGACAAAACTACGTGCCCAAAACAGTTTACAAACTCTCTCAAAACTTAGAGACAAACTTTGCATCACTATCTGAAACAATAGTCTTAGGCACACTGTGTGACCGCACTATCGCTCGCATATAGGTAGGAGCCAACTCGCTCATTTTATTTGTCATGCGGATAGGAATAAAGTGTACGGACTTAATGAACCGGTCCACCAGAACCTAAATAGCATCCTTCCCTCACTGTGTGTGAGAAAAACCAACCACAAAGTCCATGGAGATATCACCCCACGGTTACACTGGAACCTCCAAAAGCTGCAACATTCATGCAAGACGCTTATGTTCTGCCTTGATTTGCTAGCAAACACCACAAGAAAACACATACTGAGATATATCCACCCTCATCATTTTCCACCAGAAACTCTTCTTCAAATCCCAATACATCTTGGTCTCACTAGGATGTACAGTGTACAATGTACGATGAGCTTTTTTTAGAATATCAGTCTTGACCTGAGCCTTCTATAGCACACAATGTAGCCCTTTAACCGCAACGCACCAAACTCATCAATTCTAAAATCCCCTTCCTTACCCTTATCCAGATGCTTCCTTACTTGCTGGAGCATCCAATTATGTGTTGTGCTTTCCACACCCGCTCTGGAATAGCAGATTCAATAAGCAAGTGAGTCTCAGCCTGAACGATGCCCGCAAAGGAATAGGAGATTTCTATGCATTCAAAATTAGCAACAAGGTGACTTAGTGTAGGGGGTGTCACCTTATGACTAAGAGCATCCATCACTATATTTGACTTGCCTGGATGATACTAGATAGTGAGATCATATTCCTTGATTAATTCTAGCCACCTTCTCTGTCACAGGTTCAAATCTTTCTAGGTGAAGATATACTTAAGGCTTTTGTGATTAGTGAAAATATCACAAAGTCTCTTTGTACAGATAATGGTGCCCGACCTTTAGAGTAAAGACCACCACAACAAGCTCTAAGTCATGGATAGGATAATTCTATATATGTTTCTTCAACTTCCTGATGCATAAACGATCACTTTGCCATCTTGCATGAGAATACAACTAAGTCCAACTCGAGAAGCATCAGAATAGACTGTAAAGCGCTTCCCGGGTCCAGGGAGAGTGAGAACAGGAGCAGTTATCAACTTCTCCTTTGAAGTACAGAAACTGCACTCACAATCATTTATCCACTGAAATTTCACACCTTTCTACATTAATTGAGACATTGGCTTGGCAATTATAGAAAAACCCTCCATAAAACACTGATAATACCCTGCTAAGCCTAGAAAACTCCTCACATCCTTGACATTAGCTGGCTTCTTTTAGTCCACCATAGAAAATATTTTGTTACGGTTAACAAAAATATTTCCTGGTTGATCACATGACCCAGAAAGCCCACTTTTGAGATCCAGAACTTGCATTTCTTCATTTTGGTATAAAATTGATTCTTCCTCAATGTTTCAAGCACAAGCCTCAAAAGCTGCTCATGATCCTCCTCAATCTTGGAATAGAACAGAATATCATCAATGAACACCACTATGAAGACATCAAGGTACTGTGTTCATTGTTTTCATAAAAATAATAGAGGAATTCATTAGTCCAAAAGACATAACTTTATACTCATAATGCCCATACTTGGTAGAGAAAGCCGTCTCTTTAAAATCCTGCTCCTGCACACGGATTTGACTGTACTTAGACTAAAGGTCAATATTAGAGCATTGCTTGGCTCCCTTCAATTGATTAAATAAATCATCAATGAGGGGCAAATGATACTATTTTTTATAGTTACCTGATTGAGATCATGATAATCAACACATATGCGCCAACTCCCATCCTTCTTCTATGTGAATAGGACAGGCACTCCCCATGGTGACACATTGCGTTGGATCATCTCTTTGTACAGCAAGTCATCTAACTGCTTCTTCAACTCATTCGGTAAGGGTCGAGCCAAATGGGACGGAGATAAGGAAATAGGCCGAGTACCAGGAACAAGATCAATATGGAATTCTGCATTCTACTCTAGAGGCATTCTTAGAAGCTCTGCAGGGAACATGTCTGAATAATCACATACCAGTAGGATCTCCTCAATGCACAACAGAGAACTCAGTTTCGCTGCAAGAGACCAAAGCAACCTAATCCTCGACACTCGTCAGCTAGGAAACAGTCTGGCCAACATAAAGAGAATCTGATGGTGCAATCCCCTGAAAGATCAACACCTCTCTGGATGGGTCTTACAAGGTCAAAATCTTCCAGAAACAATGGATCTTGGCACGTAACTAACCAATTAATCCATGCCAAGGATAACATCAAAAGGTGCTAGCTAAATCACCATCAATTGGCAGTGAAATTATCATCATCAATTGTAATAGTACAACTAGGACAAACTGTAGAGCTGCCGATGAGACCCCCTAGAGAACTAACTGAGAAATCTATTGCATTCCTAAGTTCGCTTTTCTAGCAAACTCTAGTGACACAAATGAGTAGGTAGCTCTAGAAACAGAACAAAGGCCTCATGACAATTCACAAGTACTTGTTACCACGTCAGGATGGCCTATTGTCTCAGGTGTAGGTATGGCGTAGACTTAAGATGGCGCCAGGGTAGCGGAAGCCCTGACACTCAACGGTGGAAGTGCAAGGGCTGCTAGAGGTGTAGCAATTTGAGGCGGTGTAGACAGTGTAGGGTGCCAGAAGTACCTGAGAAGAGGTGTCGTAGGAGGCGCCTAAGCTGGAGGATGATGTGGCATTGAGCGGCCACCAGCATGTGAACCAAACCCTAAGAAGATGCGGCCAAAGATGCCACATAAATTGGCTCCCACGTGATGATGCCAATGGGATTCTATCGACAAACCCGCTTCATGTGTCCTGAGCGACTACAACGATGACACTCCCCATCCTAGGAGCACTCAGCAGTGAGATGACCACCACCACACTTGAAGTAGATCATACCTTGGCCTAGAATCGGGTTCATCACTTGCAAAGTTGAAGAAGGGCGAGGCACTGAAGAAGAAGGCAACCTCTACTGAAAAGGTCGAGTCGACGACGGAGGACACTAGCCCCCTGGAATCTCTTGGGAACAGGTCACTGCGAAGACCTCTAGGAGCCCACTAGAACCATCAGAATGAATAGAACCACTAGGAGCCCGTTTCTCCCTAGTGAGCTCTCTCTCAACTCCATACCCTTGGCCTAATTGACAACAGAGTTGAAGTCACGCGGATTAGTTGCCCCCAAGACATGGTGATACTCCTAGTTAAGTCCCCCTACAGAACCTCTTGGCCTTCTTGAGGTCATCACCAGCCATGTCTGGCACGAAGTGGACCAAGTTATTGAACCCCAGCTCGTACTCCGCAATAATCATCTTTCCCTGTACCAAGGTTGATAGGGAGTGCTCTATCCTCTCAAGGAAGGACTCTGGGTAGAACTTTACCCTGAACTACTCAACGAAATCCTCATAAGTGATTGGTCCCCAAGTAGGGTTCCTAGCTGATCAAACCCCCTCCTATCAAATGTCCGTTTGACCCTTCAGTTGAAAGGCCACAAAGCATGCCTTCTGCTGTGAGATCATCTTTAGAGCACCAAACTACCTCTCCATGTAGCGAAGCCAATATGTTGCTTGGACCGGGGTAACCGCTCCGTCGAAAGTGTCCAAACAAAGGTCCATTTACTTACGAAGGATCATCCTAGCCTTCGGTGTAGCTGGTGTAGCAACAGGAACAACAACAGGTGCAGCACGAGGAGCTAATTACACCTGCTAATGAAGTACTTGGACCTTCCTCTAAAGGTTCTACAATAGAGCAGTTGACACCGCCTGAACACCAATTGCTGGTTGAATAGTCGAAGCAACCACCTCACCCACCACTCCACTGTTTTCCTTGGCCGGAGGTGGTGGCATCACCGGGCCATGCTCATGACCACGACCACAACCTCCCACCATGTCCACGACCTCTACCCCTCACTATAACTGATTACCAGAAAGAACAACTAAAAACTCAACTCAAGTACAACAATAGCAATCATACCATTCTCATTTAAGCAACAACTCAATAATCATTAAAAATTATACAAGCTAACGGAAGCATATATACAATGCATGACCCAATCCTATTCTATTGTATACCAATGTGTCAATTTTTTGTTTTAAATTAATTATCCTAAGTCAAATTTTAGCAATAAGCGGTTTGAAGTCATTTTATTATCAGGGTTATTATTTTATTAAATTACCAAACTTATGTCAAATTTTAGTTGATTAAATACGTTATTTGTTTATTCACTATGAATCTATAGCTTGCTCTGATACCAACTGTAACATCCCAGCTTAACCAAAGCCCAGAATATCACCCACAACTACCAACGCTACCAATTTAACCAATAATTATACATTAACAACAACTAGGCTTTAGGTATAATCATTTAACATAATAATAAATGAAAATTTCAGCAACATAGCAATCAATAAATTAAACTTAAGATGAATCAATTAATCACTAAGATGAATCAATTATAAAGCTAAACCAAGGAACGCATCAAACAACAACATTATGAACCATAAATAACTAAGAGAATCCATTAATCATCTAATTATTGCATGGATAGCACTAAGTTGATTATAGCAATAAGTTATTGATCGCTAGGTGGAGTGAAGAGCTGCAAAAAGTGTAAGATTATATGTTTTACTTTCACCCATGCATGTTACCTTCAACGCTCATATAAAAACAACAAATAAGTAAGGACAAGTCCACGACTTAGTAAGTACATAATAAAATAACAGACACAACAACATAATCATATTACTTATCAATTTTCACCGTTCTCTTTTATCATCTTTCTTTCAGTTAACACAATTCAATGCTCATACGCATGCCTCTTTCTCTTTCTGTAGCTCATACCGCTGTAGAGGAGGGAATACCTATCGATGTTTACCCTCTACATTCATTTCGTGGAGGTGCCTACCGAAGTAGATCTTTTTTTCCATCCCGTGAAGGTACCTACCTCTATAGGTCTTACTCAAGAGCACTTCGGAGTAGTTAGCTTTGCTCATAGCTATTTGACTTACTTACCGCCCTGGCCCATATATATATGTCATATCATGAGTGTAACCTTTCATCATTTTACCACATATCATATTTATCATCGAATTGTATCAAACTGAATAAAAGCATAATCAATTATTGCATGGCATGAATAACTCAATAATAATGAGTAATTATCAACTATTAATTATCATTCTACTATGTACCTGCCTTTTTTAGTTGCAATGACTAAGTTGATTAGAAGACGACACCAACCCCGATGCTATTCCTCCTACAGTAAATACTCAATCTCAATACTAACCACAGTAGTATAAGATATTAATTAAATGACAACGCTACTACATGCTTTTGAAATCCAAATACTCTCTTTTTACCGGATAGTCACCCCTGCTGTCCTGGTACTAAAAATATCATAACTTCTAACTCACAAGTCCTATCATAGCAAACCATACTAGTTCTGAAATCTACACAAAAGTTCCTACAACTTCTTAGATGGCAATATGCCTAGATTAAATCATCTAACTCCCGTTTTTAACCTAGAAGACAGATCTGCCATCTTTTGAACATCAGACTTAATATTATTATATTTATTAATCTACTCATGCAAATATAGTAAACCATGATATTTTCCGAAACTATAAAAAATATCTACTCTTTCTAGTTATGCCAAAAATTCAATTCTGCAGTCTAATCAGTCGAATTAATAATTCCCATGGCTATATCTAGCAGCAACCATTTCTAGACAACAATCTTCCAAAATTCATAACTTATGTTCTATCCATCCAAAAATCATGTTCTTAGACTCTCTAAAATCCTTAAGAAATTCCCTGCACTTTTAATGTAGAGCAAATATCTAAATTATTCCATCTAATATTTTTAATCTACATATCAACACGTGCTACCAAAAGATGATAATTTTCAATCATAACCCATAGTTTAACCATCCAATTGGCATCATTAAATACTCTATAGAAATCTAATAAAGTTCTCTACAATACTCTATAGAAATCTAACAAAGTTCTCTACAATACTCTTTCAAGTATATGACATTATCAAATTATACCTATACAGTATCCAAAATTATAGTAGAACAACATAATAGATTAACTAATCTACTATTCGATCCCTCTGACAAACAACTTGCCATCTCTCTTTCTAATCTGGATTCTAATCTTTAATTAAAAATAGTAAAATAGAGAGAAAATATCTAGATCATTACTCAAATAAAAAAATCTAGATGGCGATTTCTTCCCCACTTCTCTTTCGCTTCTCCGTCCTAATCCTTCCCCTGCCGCAGCTCCACTTCCCTCTTGGCGCTTCCTCCGGCTGGACGCAACGCAGCGCAACACCTGCCGGTCAGACAGCACCCGGGCGGCGCAGTCGCGCGCAAGCGCTGGAGAGCAGCTACCGCGTGGCGCTGGCGTGCGGTTCACACGTAGGCGTTGCGTCTGCGGCGACTGGCGCGTCCAGGCGCACGAAAGCACGAGCCCGTGGCGAATCACTGGCTTCGAGCATGCCAGCGACGCGTGGACAGAGGAATCGGCTACTTAGGCGTACGGCAGTGGATGCTGACGATGGCAAGCAAGCCATGGAAAGAAGCCGACACAGGCAACAGAGCCTGGGAACAGAAATAGAAAAAAAAACGTGGCTTGTGTTTGATTTTTAGGTCCTCTACCCCCACGATCCGTTTTAACAAAGCATGAATTAATAATCCGATCCCAACTCCGTGACTTATTTCAGAAAATGACTCCCTCACTTAAAATCTAAGTATCCAATTTTTACGTATCTTTTTTTCTCTATTTATACACATATTCTCAAATATGATATTTTTCAAAATATTACAAGTCTGCATTAAGTTCGGATAGTACAAACAAAGACATCCGTATTTTTTCTAGCAGCGGAGAAAAAATAGCACATATTCTGAGTATGACTGCTTGTCCAAATGTAAGAGCAACTCCAGCAGTAGCCCTCAAAACAGGGTTCCTACTTTTTATTTGAGGACTCCTCCTACTTTTGAGGGCCTTGTTTTTTGAGCTGCACTCCAGCAGGAGCCCTCAAAACAGGGCCCCTACTTCTCAATTCCCTCTATTTCCTCACACACTACATATATATGTATTGGACAAAAGCACAATACACAATAAAATATTTACGATTTCACAATGAGTGACACTATTTAAATTTATGAATTCAAATACGAATATTCAAATTTAAATTCAAATTTGTTCCGAATTTAAATTGAAAGCACAAAGTTCATCACATAACATCAAATAAACTGATATAATCCATCATAACATGTAAAATGAAGTCTACGAAAATTATTAAACAACTAGCTAGCGCTATGTATCGCCCACAAATGTTCCACAAGATCATCGTGGAGTTTCTCATGTCCCTGTCTAGCTTCAATCTCCCTGTGTATCTTGAGAAACTCCGACAACACAAGTGGATTGCGGCGTTGGTATTCCTCCTCCCTCAGCTCCTCACCCCCATCTTGATCATAGTCATAGCCCCCAACATCATCTGCATCTCGCTCATTTTCAATTATCATATTATGCATAATCACACACGCTATCATTATATACCATAGTGTCTCCTTATTCCAAAATCTTGCAGGACCTCTAATCATGGCAAAGCGTGATTGCAACACACCAAATGCTCTCTCAACATCCTTCCTTACCACTTGAGCTTTTGTGAAATGACATTTCTTGTTACCTTGTGGGTTTTTGTAGCTCTTCACAAATGTAACCCATGATGGATAGATCACATCTGCCAAATAATAACCCATGGTGTACTTGTTGCCATTCACCGTATACTCAATAGCAGGTGAAGTTCCTGAAGTTAGCCGCTGAAATAGAGGGGACCTCTTCAGAACATTGATATCATTAAGTGATCCAGGCAATCCAAAAAATGAATGCCAAATCCACAAATCCTCTGATGCAACAGCTTCTAGTATCATGATGCAACATGTCCCGAGTACATCCCTTTCCATGCAGTTGGGCAATTCTTCCACCTCCAATGCATATAGTCAATGCATCCAAGCATACCTGGCCAACCCCTCTTTTTATTTATCTCCATCAATCTTGCAGTATCCTCAGTAGTGGGTGGCCTCAAGTATTGTTCACCAAAAACCTCAACCACAGCTTTTACAAAGTGATGGAAAGCCTCAATCATAGTGCTCTCTGCAATTCTGACAACCTCATCCATGGAATCTGCAGGAACATCATATGCTAGCATCCTAAAAGATCCAACAACCTTCTGCAGGGCAGTGGCTCCAAGCAATCCTACTGCATTTGTCCTTTGCCTGAAATAATCATCATGTGTCTCCACCCCTTCAACAATTCTCAAAAACAATACCTTTGACATTCTAAATCGTCTCCGGAAGAACTTGTCATTGTAAACTGGGGGGTTTGCAAAATAATCTGCCACAATGCGCAGGTTCCCAGCATGCATGTCTCGTGGTACCACTTGATGACCAGGCACCGAACCACGCCGAGCCTTCTTGCGTTCCCTTTCTTCAGCATTAGCAAGAATGAGCACAGCAGTAGCCAAATCATCATCGTCTGATTCATCTTCCTCCCACCATTGCTCAAGAAAATCATCATCATCATCGGTAAACACCATCTGCAGTACATCACTAAATTTTAATTAAACAAATGTAATCATGGACAACATAGAGAGGTCAACAAATTCAACCATAGTTATCATGAACTAGTCATCAACCATACATAGTCCACTCCCATCAATTAAATTAACTAGTCATCAACCATACATAGAAATCAACATAAACATCCATAGAGCATGCATAGTAATAAACAAAACAAACATCGATGTCTCAAATTTTTTCTCCACCACCAGACCCTCCACTGCCAGCAAAGCCACTGTTTAAGGCCGCCATCCTTTGTGCTGCAAGCTGAGCCCTCATTGCTATCACATATGCCCTTACATCGGAGTCCAATGTGTTGAGATCACAAAACATAATCTTCTGTTCTTGCTCCCACATCAACTTTCTCTCCTCATTTGCAACCTTGCGCTCCTCAATCGATGCCTTGCGCTCTTGCATCATCTTGGTCTCCTGCCATCTATCTTCTCTAATTTTTTCTTTTTCCATAAGCAATTTCTCAAGCATTCCAACATACTTAGATTCTTCCCCTCCACTTTTCACCTTCTCCTTTGCTTGCTTCCTCCCCATAGGCCTTTTTGCACTAGGCATGGATGAGTCAGGAGTTTGGCTCTTGCCACTATCATCTTCTGCTTGATCAGGAACATCAATTGGTGTTGAGTTGCTTGTCCTAGGCCTTTTGGAGGGCATAAGAGCCGTGAACTTGGGGCAATGCCTAACTTTCAACCAACAGTGATAGAAAGGGAAACCCTTCTTGTTTGGCTCCTTGTCTGCATATATAGTTTGTGCTTCCAACACCTGAAACCAAAGACATGTGTTAGTCAGCATTTTTGGTATATTAATGAATTGATTAATGCTAATGTCTCAATATGAAAGGATTGCTTACATGTTCCTGGAAAGGCACACCACTAGGATGGCGACACTCAACTTCTTCAAAATAGCCCTGAAACTTTTGCAACTCCTTGTAAATTATGCCCCACCGATGCTCAAGAGAGTTGGCAGTCCTACTAGATTCAAAATTCTTGTTGGCATGGTAGTTATCATGAATTCGCTTCCAATATGCTGAACCAGATTGCTCATTTGCAGTAATAGGATCCATGCTAATGTTCTTCCATGACTCACATAGCTGGAGATCCTCTTGTTGAGAGTAGTTGGCAGCACGGCTAGGCTTCTTTTTGGATGCACTACGTTCACTAGCAATTGGTTAAGACACAATTAGTTGGAGCCCAGTTGGTGAACTATCAATATTATCAATCTCAGTCTCCTTAGACATCATCCTTGACCACTGTCCTCCTTGCGACATATCTCAAGCTGTGGACTGCACAGCACACATCACAATATACTATATACTATCAAATCAACCGCATGAACCGCATGAACATCACAATATACTATATACTATCAGATTCCTACAAGATTCTAGATATACAATATACTATCAAATCAACCGCATGAACATCACATCAATTAAAGCATCAAATGTATCATCACAGAGGAAATATAGACTGAAACATTAACATTAACTAGACAAACTGCACACATGTAGCCCACATTCCTCAAATGTATCATCACAGAGGAAACTGCACACATGTAGCCCACATTATCACAGAGGATCTGAAACACAATAGCATACCCTGGAAACCACAAAAAATATATCCATCCTGTCGCACAAAACATAAGGAGCTAAATTGTGATAATCAAGTTTACATATTGCCCTAAACATTGTGAAGCTAAATTCCCAACCATTTGCACAACTTGACAGCATGAATCAAGTTTACATATTGCCCTAAATACTCATGAACAATCTGCACAATTGATGTCCAACTTGTGATAATCAAGTTTACATATTGCCCTAAAAATTGTGAAGCTAAATTCCCTACTACTAAAAGCATGAATTTTGGAACAATCTGCACAAACGTGGCACAATCAAACAAGAAAAAAGAAATTACCGGGGAGGGAAAGAGGGGAGGAGGCGGTGCGGCGGCGCGGGGAGGGGAAGAGGGGAGGAGGAAGCGGCGGCGCGGGGTGGGGAGGAGGAGGCGGCGGCGCGGGTGGGGAGGAGGGGAGGAGGAGGCGGTGCGGAGGGGAAGAGGGGGAGGAGGCGGCGCGCGGGAGGGGAGGAGGGGAGGAGGCGGTGCGGCGGCGCGGGAGGGGAAGAGGGGAGGAGGAAGCGGCGCGCGGGGTGGGGAGGAGGCGGCGGCGCGGGGAGGGGAAGAGGGGAGGAGGAAGCGGCGGCGCGGGGTGGGGAGGAGGAGGCGGCGGCGCGGGGTGGGGAGGAGGGGGCGGCGCGGGGAGGGGAAGAGGGGGGGAGGAGGCGGCGGCGCCGGGTGGGAGGGAGGGGAGGAGGCGGTGCAGCGGCGCGGGGAGGGGAAGAGTGGGGAGGCGGTGCGGAGAAATGGAGGCGAGCGGAAAAATGGAGGCGAGCGGGGGGTGTTGGCGCGCGGGGAGTTTCACTGTGCGGGAAGAAAAACTAGTAAAACTGAAAAATGAGAGCCAGAGCAGGGCCCCCAGGAATAGGGGCTTGGAGGTCTCATTTGAGAGGTCCCTATTTTTGAGGGCTCAAGTAGGGGCTCTGCTGGAGCTCAGTTTTTTGCTCTGGCTCTCAAATCTGAGTTTAGGGGCTCAAGTAGAGGCCCTGCTGGAGTTGCTCTAAGCTCATAAGATCACTCCTCCATTGCATCGCCATCGGTGACCTCAACCTTCGGCTTCAGCTGTGTGATCTTTGTGGACAATACCTCTGCAAATAAAAAAGGATTACACCTCAATCTTTGTGGACTTCTCTCTGTATATTATGTAACATTAATCAGACAATTACCAGTCTGCCCCTTGGTGAAGTTGTATCCCTTCGAACTAACGTGAGTCCTTGGATTTGGCAGCTGGTGGTTTCTCAAGTGCTCTGCCTTACCCTGGTAATGTAAGCAGGAGACTTTAGTTAGTGAAACAGGTGAAATAAAAACACGCCCTGCCACTTTGAATCAAAAAAAATAAGAACATCTTCAAGTGCTTCAATCAAACCTATCATGCTCTACTCATTTCTGAAGATTATAAATAGAAGCATCTGGCCTTATTTTCGGTTTTCGAGGGTACCTAGATGGTCAAATGCAACTGTACATCACCTGCTGAAAATTACACAGTTGGCATCTCACAATTTGCTCAAATGCTTCTACCACATGGTAAAAGGCAAAATGCAGCGCCATAGATTACTGACTTCAACGTTTGAATAGAAAGAAGAGCGCATAGATTATTCAATTGAGCATTTGATTTACTAGAAATTACAACGAGAAATGTAAGTAAACCATGTGCAATAAAGACTATCAAAGTAGAGAAGCACAAGTGAAATGGCATGAAGATAGTTTGGAAGCTCGTTCTCTAAAAAGTAAACATTTCATCCTTGTTTATTAACATTTGCAGATAGTGTTCGTCCATTTCAGGTAACGTACGGAACAGTTATGTACCTTGGTTATTACAGAAACATCCACATTGCTGCCACTACCCAAGTCATTGAAGATACCAGCACAGATTGCCTCAGATACAAGTTGTATTCCCTCCTCCCTCTAGAGTATAAAAAGAAATCAGTTAATACACATAAAACATTAAAACGTTAAACAATATTATTTTTTGCAAAATAAAAACAAGCACTATCATACACAAATGCTACTTGAGTCACCTCACAGGATAATACTTATATTATCAACATCCACATTGCTGCCACTACCAGAGTCATCGAAGATACCAGCACAGATTGCCTCAGATACAAGTTGTATTCCCTCCTCCCTCTAGAGTATAAAAAGAAATCAGTTAATACACATAAAACATTAAAACGTTAAACAATATTATTTTTTGCAAAATAAAAACAAGCACTATCATACACAAATGCTACTTGAGTCACCTCACAGGATAATACTCATATTATCAACATAGTTAAAATGCAGGAACTATTGCATTGGTCCACTTACTGTGAGGCCTTCTTGTACTTCGATTCAAACACCGACATTGCGGCGAGGGATCCTGAACCCATCGTGGCAAAAGGAAGAATATCTGTCGAGCCATGCGGATAAACCTGTGCATTCAATAGTTAAAACTACCCTATATCTCTCTTATCAGAAATTCAATAACAATTACTCAGTTACTCACAGTATGTAGATGTGGCCCAGTAACATCTACTCCGCCAAGAACAAGGGCAGCACTGACATGACCTTGATAGCTATAAAATAATGGAATAAACAGGTGAGATGTTTGCAGTACACTCGAATTAGGCCCCGCTCAACGATGAGCGTCGCTGGCGTCTAGTGATTGGCGTCAGCTTTTCTTTTATTGTAGTTTTTTTTGTTTTTTCTTCTTTTTTTGTTATTTGGTATTTTTGTATTTTTTTCCTGTATTCCTTTGCATTGTCCGTGATGGACTAACATGTCATATCTATTTTTAATTTTTTTAAATTTAATTATTCCCAATAAGTCATCTTAGCTACAATAAAAAATCAGCCAGTTACAGTAAAATTTCAGCCAAAAGCTACGAGTCATCGCTATTCCGAATACTACCTTATGCTAATGCGTGAGTGAGAGAGCACCTAAAAAGATGTGACTTCAGTAGTGTAAGAGCAGTTACAACTCTTGACTCACGACCAGTTGCATAACGGTGAAGCTGTAGCTGGGAGCTGACCATGTCTGGAGTAAAAGCAAACATGATGTTTTTTGTAATGGATGCATAAAACAATTTAAGGAAACAAATGAGGGTTGGAGATGAAAAATCTATTTCTACTTTACCAGTTACAGCCTCAGTGTCAGCAGCAGTTCCTGCTCTATAGCAATATCTGTTCGGTGCCATCTAAGCTATTAAAACCTCCACCGTTCTCCTCGCGCGAGAGCGCTCCACGCGCGCCCAGAGGCTTCGCGCAGCGACGCGTGGCGAGGCGTTCGCTGGTCTCCCCACCACCTTCTCCCCTCTTTCTCCCGAGAGCTCACCTACCGCGCACCCCACTCCTCCTTCCTTTTTCTTTCTTCTCCTTCACTCCATGCCGCCACCCCCAGTCTTCGGTCACCTCCCCTGGATTTTTCGTTGCCCCCTTGTGCTCCTGCTCTCTCTCTCCTCACGTCCCCGTCCCGTCGTCGCCCATACCCTGCTACGCCCACTCCCTTTGGCCATTATGGCCATGCGCCGTCCACTCCATCGCCTATGCCACGCTGAGCTTAGCCACAGCTCACCGCATGGCCTCTCTTTCCCTTCCATGGCTATAAAGGAGCCCAGCCGCCGTTGCCTCTTGCGCCTCCCCTTCTTCTCCGTTCAGCCTCCCTTGTGCGCGCCCCACGTCGCACCGCCACCCCGGCTGCTCCGGCGATGCCTCCCTGTTAGACTATGTGGTATTTTAGGTGATAAATAATTGACAACGTTGGTTTAATATCACTTATGGTGTGTCGCGTGTGTGCGGATTGACTTGAGTCAAGTCGTGGACTTGTGCTCGTACACGGTTGCGTGTTTATTTATGTGCAGGTGTTGCTTGAGGCAGAACGTCGTCGATGACGGGACTGAAACTAGGTTTAGGTGGAACTGAGGTTTCGGGACTAAGTTTAGGGAGGAACTGAGGTCCTATTGGTCTAGGATGTCATGCGAGATGTTCAAGCTAGAGAACACGCGCATGAAAGATGATGCGGCGTTGGAGGCGCGGTGATGTGTCACGGCGGAATGTTGTGCGGCTAGCACGACAAGATTTGACATGCATGCATGTGTGTGGCTAGCATGTGAGGTTTTGGTGGCCTAGTGGAGCAGCAGCCCAAGCAGAGGCGTGCGGCAAGGGCTGCAGGTGCAGAAGACCTACTACAGCTGGTTGGCCCAACGAAGAAGCTACGCATGCGGCCGACGTGTGACATACAGCCAGGAAATACGAGTTATATACGGAGCCGCGAGGTCATTTCCGTATTGAAGATTGTTGAGGAACTCTCGCTGGCGACCAGTCCGAGCGATTCCTCTGCTTAGAACAAGAACGAATCAATCACAGAAACACAGAATAATAGATTGAACACAGAGAGGTAGAGAGAACTCCTGATCTTTCTTTATTGCTTCATATGTATTGGGGTGTACAAAATTGGCCATATGGCTCTCTATTTATAAAGGGGTGGAGAGGTGCCCACTACGGATAAGGACTCGTTTAAACGGAGAGAATCCGTTTAAACGGGAATCCTTATCTCTAGTTTCCTAATACTCCCCCTTGGGCACTCATCCGACATACTCATGCCTTATTAAAACTCCATAAAACCCAGTGGGAAAAATTTGGAGAAAGAGTACATGATGCATGTTATGCTGCGATGCACGAATTTCCTCATTAAAAACCTTGACCGAGAAACTTCAGGAAAACTCGTCAAGGGAAAAAGAGTACAATTCACCCAACTTCATTCAGTCTTCAGGACGTTTATTCTTTGGGTACTTGATCTTCAGGATCAAGATTCACTAACGGGCTTGAGAGAATTCTCCCCCTGAATTCTGCACTTCTCTAAGTCTCATCATACCGATCCTCGCACGCATATTTCAAAGCTAGATGCGGGAGTGACTTTGTGAATAAATCGCTAGATTTTCACAAGACTTAGTATGCAGATTTTTAATCTCGCCCATCTTTTGCAATTCATGAGCATAGAAGAACTTGGGGTTGATATGCTTTGTGAGATGACTCTTCACATAGCCCGCTTGTACTTGTGCAACGCAAGTGGTATTATCTTCATAGATAATCGTGGGGTTTGCACAATGTTCATCCCACATGATCGCTGGATGTGGTGAACCATTCGGCGTAGCTGCACATTCACGCGCGGCTTCATACAGCGCTATTATTTCTGAGTGGTTCGTCGAGGTAGCTACAAGGCTTTGCTTAGACGATTTTCAGGAAATTGCAGTTCCACCACACAGGAATACATAGCTTGTTTGTGACTTTGCGGTATGCGGGTCAGACAGGTACCAGCATCTGCATAGCCAATCAAGTTCAGATCTTGATTATTTCTGTAAAACAATCCAAGGTCCTTGATTCCTTAGAGATATCGGAAGATATCCTTTATGCCCTGCCAATACCTTTTGGTGGGCTCTGCACTATACCTTGCTAACAGGTTCACGGCAAAGGTAATATCTGGTCTAGTGCAGTTTGCTAAGTACATGAGTGCTCCAACTGCACTGAAGTATGGGAATTCCGGTCCTAGGACTTCCTCCCCCTCTTCCCTAGGTCGGAAATGATCTTTTTCTTGCTGTAAAGATCCCCCGATCATCGGTACTTTTGATGGGAATGCTTTCTCAAAGTCGAATCTTTCTAGCACCTTCTGGGTGTAGGTCGACTGATGTACTAAGACTCCTCCAGGGACATGCTCAAGCTGCAGGCCTAAGCAGAACTTGATCTTGCCCAAGTCTTTCATTTCAAACTCTGACTCCAAGTAGGAGCTTGCTTCTTTTATATCATCCAATGTCTCGATGATATTCAGATCATCTACATACGCTGAGATTATACAGAATCTATTCTGGGATCGCCGTATAAATACACAAGAATAGTCTTCATTGCTCGTGTAGTCTTTCTTGCAGAGAAAGTCGCTTAAGCGATTATACCACATCCTGCCAGATTGCTTCAGTCCATACAGGGACTTTCTAAGCTTCACACTGTATAGATTTCTATTTGCTCTGTCTTGGTTCGGGAGAGGAATTCCTTCAGGGACTTTCATATAAATCTCCGAATCCAAGTTACCATAAAGGTATGCAGTTACAACATCCATTAATTTCATTTCTAAATTCAAGTTCACTGCCAATGAGATCAAATATCTAAAGGTAATTCCACTCATGACTGGGGAGTAGGTTTCTTCATAATCAACTCCAGGACGTTGAGTGAAACCTTGTGCTACCAGTCTTGCTTTATATCTCACTACTTCGTTTCTTTCATTCCTATTTCGAACAAATACCCACTTGTGCCCTACAGGGTGCACATAGGGAGGAGTGCGGCATACGGGCCCAAACACTTCTCTTTTGTTCAGAGATAGTAATTCAGTTGCTATTGCATTCTTCCAATCTTCCCAATCTAATCTTTTCTTACATTCAGCGAGCGATGCAGGCTCGGGATCAAGATCAATGATTGTGGCAATTTTCTTTGCGAAGTAGATATCAACACTGGCTGTTGTCCTGTTCAGGGACTCTCCTGTGTGCACATAATTTATAGCTATTTCTTCATGAGTTGCTTCTTCTGGAGCTTCATCTTACGCATCGCTTCTTTCAATTGCGGTGGCAAGTACCTTTAGTTGTTCGGTTCCGATGTGTGCGCACACATCCATGCCGATGGGGATATTCAGATCCGGTATGTCCTTTTCAACAGGTTTCATACTTGTGCCAGGTCTCAACTGGCTCCCCTTCTCATTCTGGGGGACTTCGGTGATCGGCTGTGATATGTCCTTCTTATCCTTTTTCACCAGGCATCCCCGGTTACTTAGGATTCGAGGAGCCGGAGTACTCGTCCTCTTTTTTTTTTCGAGGCCTCTGGACGAGATTGGGGATACCTTCTGCTTTCTTTGGTATTTCAACCCTCTCAGTGCAAAGGCGTGCGAGCACATGCGACTTAGTCACGCTCTTCAAATCACTAAAGTGATTAGGCAACTGATTCGCTAATGCTTACAAATCATTTGTCTTCTGGACTTCTATTGTCTTCTGGACTTCTCTTGTCTTCTGGACTTCTCTATTTGATTTACTAGTGCGTGGGTCATGTGCAGGAATTCCCGTGGCTTCCCACGTAATTTCCCGACATTTTTCATGAAAGGGTTGATTTCTTCCCCCTAATGTCGGAAATTATCCTCATCAAAAATTCAATCAAAGCGGCGGTATGCAAATCTCCCGACATAGGTTCCAAATACCTGATTATGGATGCAGTCTCATAACCAACGTATATTCCAGTCTTACGAAGAGGGCACATTGCAGTTCGCTGCGGAGGTGGTATAGGTACATAAACCTTGCATCCAAATCTCCTGAGATGAGAAATTTTTGGTGGTGACCCTTGCGCTAGTTGTATAGGTGAATGGATGTTATAGGCCGAAGGTCTAAAGTTGATGAGATTCACTGCATGTATGACTGCGTGTCCCCAACATGTAGCTGGCAAATTACAATTCTGCAAAAAGGGTCGGGCAATAAATTTAATTCTCTTGATTAAGGCTTTTGCCAAACCATTCTGGGTATGGACATGCGGTACCGAATGCTCAACTGCAATCCCTATCGCCAAGCAATAATCATCAAATGCTTTTGAAGTAAATTCTCCGGCATTGTCCATTCTAATAGACTTGATGCGATGATCAGGGAACACATTTCTCATGCGAATGATCTGCGAGATCAATTTGGCGAAAGCATGGTTTCTTGTGGATAATAAACCCACATATGACCACTTTGAGAAAGCATCAATGAGCATCATGAAATACCTAAATGGCCATGAGATGGGCTGAATAGGACCGCAAATATCTCCCTGGATACGTTCCAGGAATGCAGGGACTTCATCCTTCACTTTTAGGGTGGAGGGTCTAATAATTAATTTCCCGGTAGCACATGCAGGTCACACAAAATCTTCATGATTCGGGAAATTCTTCACATTAATATTATGCCCGTGAGAATTGTTAATTATATTTCTCATCATCCTAAGACCTGGGTGGCCTAATCTGTCATGCTAGAGACAGAATAGTTCATAGTTTCTAAATACTGTCTTCAGAACAGTGTACGCTGCAGGCGCCTTAATGTTGGTATAATATAGCCACACGTGTTCATGCCATTATAAACTGAATAAATGAATGAATTATTTCAAAATCATCCAACCATTTCAAGAAGATAAAAATAAAGTACCATCCATGCAAGATCTAACTTGTCCATTTAATGCAAAATAAATGACAATTAACGTCTCATGCATTCTGTGCATCAGACGGAATCAGCTAGAAAGTCATTGACTTCTTCGGCTATCTTTTCAGGAGTGATGTTCTCTTCGAGAGAAATCATGGAGGTGGCTGCCTCTAGGTCGTAAGGGGGTGCTGCTGCCGGGATGGACTCAACCTCCATCATTTCAGGCAACTGCCCAATATGCTCCCCCTCAACTGCTGCAAAGTGAGCTTCAGGCTGCCCTTTGCCATTCTTCTTTTGGGCTTAGTGGGCATCAATGATATGTTGCGGTGCTTTACAGACCCGCGACCAATGCCCCCACTTGCCACATTTGTAGCAATCTTGCCCTTTTGTTATTTGGAGCATCTGACTTGCCTTTCTGGGCAACGGTCTTACCCTTCTTTTCCATTCTTTTCATCAAGGGCTTTCGCACCTTGTAGCTTCCAGCGTTGGCTTCATGGCCAGTGGAGTTGCCTGGTGGCTGAGAGACGTAATTCTTACGGAGAAGTTCGTCCTGAGCCTCCGCAACCTGCATCATATCAATCAATTCGGCGTACTCCTTGTAGCCGTCTTGACGATAGTTGCGGGCGGATCAGATAAAGATTGGGGTGAAAGGTGGACAGGGTCTTCTCAATCTTCTGCTCATCTGTGATCTGCTTGCCACAGAGTTGAAGATTGGTACAAATTCTGTGCAAGGCAGAATTGTACTCTCCCGACCGTCTTGAAATCGGCAAACCTCAGTCCGATCCACTCCTGCTCTGCTTGAGGAATAATGGTGTACTTTAGCCTCTCAAACCGCTTTTTGAGTGCAGTCCATATACTCATTCTTGAGAGTAATGCAGAGGTGGTGCCTGAGGAAATGAAGTACCTGATCATTTTCCTCAGGTGTAGGTTTGGCGTCATGCCGTCCGCCAATCCCAATAGCTGCGCGGAGCTTCCCGGCTCCAAGTACTATCTCGACATCGATTCCCACGCCGATAGTTCTTGCCATGTCAGCAAGCTCCTCGAACTCCCTGCTCGTGATGCCAGTCATCTACACGTGATGAATGGAACATATAAGTTTACTTCAGGTAAACATGCATGGAATTATTTACTGCAGGTAAATAAATGGTACAATAGGTTCTCATAATGTCTCATATTTTTCATTTATTTTCCATAATTTTACTGCTAATTTCGGTGATTAAAAGCAATTAAACAATTACAATTAACCAAAACAGTAAATAAATATAGAAAATACAAAAAATAATAATAGCAAAAATTAATAATCTTCAAATGCTAAAAATAATGCAAAAATCGGATTCCTAGGGCTCATTTATGCTAGAATACGAAATTTCAGCAAATTATGCATTTTCTGGGGGGTCTATACGCAAATTTTCTGTTCAGAGAAAATTTTGCGTAATTTTTTGATTTCCTGACTGGTTTTCTACAAAACTCACCCCGACCTGTTTAGCCCCCCTTCTATTTTTTCTTCTTCCCGGCCCACGGCTTTTCAGCCCATGGGCCTGTTCCCGCTGGCCTGCCGAGTACGACCTCCTGGCCCAAGGCCCATGTGGCCGACTCAATACCACGGGGTAGGGTTTCCCCTACCCATTCCCATCTGCAGGCGGCGGCAGCTGGCCGGGCGCGCACGCAGGGCGACGAGCGGCGGCACCATACTGGCGGGTGAGCGGCGCGCCATACGGGCGTGAGCGGCCAGCGAGCGGGCGAGGCGGCGCAGGGTGGCCACTTCGGCGCGGCGGCGGTCGGGCCGAGGCCGACGACAGCGGCGCTGCTCGGGCGCGGCGGCGGCGAGGCGCGCATGCGGCGTGGAACGGTGCGGCGGGAAGCCGGTGGCTGCGGGCCACGGTCGGAGGCCGGTGTTAGTGATATGCCCTAGAGGCAACATGGACATGTTGTATATATCACATACTATGTTTATGATACATTACTTTGTTCCTTGGAATAGACATCATCATTATTGATCAATGAGTATGTGACTTATTCATGAGACTCTTAAATACTAAAATGTTGCTATTTCTAAATGATCCTCGATCGTATATCATATGAGAAACAAATATGATTCAAAGACAAAGATCAAAGATATGTATTGATTGATGATCATGTCTCATGGATCATGGTATGGTGATACCAAATCAATAATATGGACATGTGTTAGTGAACATATGTTGATAGACTCGCCATGAGACACCGCAGAGATTCCATGTGTCATCGCTGGTCTCGAGTAGTGTTTATGTAGAATCCTTAGACTTGAGATCATCATGGTTCCCAACATGAGTAGTAGCTTATTTTGGGACTACTAAACACTACTCCGTGAATCGGGTAGTCATAAAAGTAGTCTTCGGATTTGCCATGAAACATGTAGTGGGATGTGAATGATCAAGATAGAATTTGCCCTTCTTATGGGAGAGATATCTCTGGCCCTCGATGTAATGGATTATGAAAGTGCATGGCCATGCCAAGGTGATTGAGGAGTCAATCACAAGTTTATAATCCATCACGGAATCGAGAGAGTGATTGAGCTATTAAGAGGATGACACGTGTCTCGCCTTGAGCTCAATCTATATCGTGAGGCAAAGGGATTCGTACATGAGAGAACATTACAGTTCAAATGATATGATCTTTACATATACTTTGGGGTTAATATGTCTTACTAGAGGCCGCTATTAATGTGGTGACCGGAAAGGCGTTTCCGGTCACGACCAAGTAAAGGTGAACCTCTGTGGTCGCATGCTTAACGGGTTGGAACACCGATTCGAATATGATTTGATATGAGCTCAATTCGGATAAAGATCCGAATAGACTCCTAATGGGCCTTGGTCCGCAAGGCCCACGTGAGGAGGTCTATATATATGGAGGCGAGGGGCCGAGGATTCGCCCTGTTAACATCTAGCAAAACCCTAGCCGCCACCTCCCGAGCCAAACCCTAGCTGCTCACGAGTGCTAGTACACTCGCGATCGGCGTTCCACCCGGACGTGTGGATACCGGTGGAGGCGCCGCCGTTGCGATGCTGATCGGCGTGCGTGGAGGAGACGATCTGTTCGTGACGATCGGCTACTTCCACTACTACCTCGACGCGCGTGATTGGATCGGTTTCAATTCATCTTCGCCGCTGGCGCGTCTAAGTGGTAACGATCCATGATCCTTTCTTAGCATGATGTTCTTGGGTGCGCGGTAGAAAAGTTTTGTTTTCGCTCCGTAGCCTACGCGTATTCCTTTAGTGGTATCGAGCCATCTTGCTTAGTTTGCAATCTGGATCGCGCATATGTTGATATGCGATAGTAGTAGATTGGATCTATTACGCCTAAATCGTAGCACGGGTTGATGAGATCAATCGGTCATAAGGGGTTGAAATAGGTATGAGTTGATAGCATCATAAGGCCAAAAAGATTAGTTCGTGCTCCTTCTTTGATGTACGCGCGACTTGCCCCTACCGCCGGAATCACCATCGGGCTAATCACGCGCACAATCGAGAGATCGAGCCAACAGATCGAGGTCTTGTGTTGTGGTCTCCCCCCTTGTATAGCGTCGTGGGTTCACATCGTTAGGTAGAATGCGATTCTACGTCTAACTTGTTTTTGCGGGGAATGGTGTGAATAGTATGGCCCTATAACTTATTTGAATGTATGAGATGTATGTGATGCATGTAACATCTGCTCACTACTGCGTGTCATGATTATTTCAGCTTTTGATAGCTGTATATATTGTATTTAACGACCTGCGTGTCGACCTTAATGCTTGAATCTATCTTTGTAATCTTCAATTTCTAGCTATTATAGGTAGTCGCCTAGTTTTGAGGTTATAAGCTTTTAAGCATGGTGGCCTAAAGGAGTGATGTGGAGGATGGAGATCGTCTACACCTACTTGGAGATGGATATCACCATTTTTGGGCCATACTACTTCACAGTTAAATGTGTTTATCTATGATGTTATCTATCTTATTCTTATGCAATGATATATGTGATATGTTGCTTTGGTAGGATAGAATCCCTCTTAAAATTAGGTGTTAATGCCCTTCCATATGCTGCACCAAAAGATAATGATCACCGCATGGTAGGTCTATCAAAGTAGAGTGCCATCGGTTATCATCATCATTTGGGGTAGATGTCGGACATCTACATGCGGAAGTATTTGGTTTACTTAAAAAGGTTATCAAAATAGTTTTGGACCTTGGGGCATAGATTGGGGCCGAGGCATACTGATGTCACCCAAAGTAGAGTCACATAAGGATGTGATTAGCAAGGTGTTGCTTACCCATGTTACTAGTTTTCTAGCCGTGATGTCAAAGCTCACTAGGAATTAGTGAAATGAGAATCTTTACCTACTATGTAACTTAGAGAGAGTTTTTGTTGCAAAACTCATAGTGGGAGTCTTTTGCTAAATAGTTTAATAAAAGATGAACATAAACATAGTGCTAAACTTTGCATATTCTTGTGTTGTAGATCATGTCAGCTAACGCCGCATCCAAGACTTTTAATTTGCGATCCGTTCTTGAGAAAGAAAAACTCAATGGAACAAACTTTTGGATTGGTATCGCAACTTGAGAATTGTTCTCAAGCAAGAGCGCAAGGAGTATGTCCTGAGTCTCCTTACCCAAGACTTGCCTCGATAATACTACTGTGGCTGCACGGAGAGCTTATGAGAAGCAAACGAATGATTACCTTGATGTGAGTCTGTCTCATGCTTGCCACAATGTCCTCTCGAGCTTGTATAAATATGAGAACACGATGCCTACAATATCATTGTGGGGCTACGTGGTATGTTTGAGAACCAAGCAAGGGCCGAGAGGTTCAATACTTCAAAGTCCTTATTTGCGTGCGGGCTTGCGTATGGGAATCCGTCACCCTCATGTGATTAAGATGATTGGCTACATTGAGAGTCCGAAAAGCTTGGTTTTCCCTTAGCCAAGAGTTGGCTCTCGATGTGATTCTCCGCCGCTCCCCGAGCTTTGAGCTATTCATAGTGAACTTTAACATGAACAACTGGACAAGACCTGGCCGAGTTGCATGGGATGCTAAAATCTGCCGAGGATAGCATTAAGAAAAGCAGCAATCATGTGGTGATGATACGAAAGGCAAGGGCAAGCCCTATGTCAAGAGAAGCGCGTCAAAAGAAAGAAAGCTCCTGATGCGATCGCGAGCGCTTCTAAGGCCAAGAAAGACAAGAAGGGCGATACTCATTCGATGCAGATTGTTTCTACCGTAAGCAATCGTGATATTGGAAAAGAACCGCCCAAAGTACTTGGAGGATCTTGAGAAGAAGAAGGAAGTATGACTTCCACCTGTATAAATGTTATAGAAATCAAGCTTGCTACTTCTTCCACTAATTCTTGGGTATTTGATACCGGATCGGTTGCTCACATTTGCAAATCGTTGCGGGGCTAATAAGAAGTAGAAGTTTGAGGAGGAGCGAAGTGGATCTTCGCTGGCAATGGAGCAAAAGTTGCTGCGGTAGCTGTTGGCACTATGCCATTGTCTTTACCTTCGTGATTAGTTTTGGAATTGAATAATTGTTATTGTGTTCCATCTCTTTCAAAGAACATTATTTCGCTTCATGTTTGCAAGCGTAAGGTTATGACTTTAAATCTATGGACAATGGTTGTTGTCTTTATTTCAAAGATATATTCTATTGTCATACTCCATTGGTGAATGGGTTATACGCTCTACTCTTCAAGGGTCACCGGTCTATAACATTAATGCAAAGAGGCAACGTCCAAATGATTTGAATCCCACGCTTATTTGGCATCGCCGCTAGGTCACATAAATGAGAAACGCATGCGTAAGCTCCATAGAGATGGTATTCGCACTCATTTGATTTTGAATCATTAGAGACATGCGAATCTTGTTTACTTGGCAAGATGACAAAGGCACCTTTCACCGGTCAAGGTGAACGGGCAAATGACTTATTGGCACTCGTACATACCGATGTATGTGGACCAATGAGCTTAACAACCAGAGGTGGTTTTCGTGATTTCATAACTTTTATCGATGACTTTAGCGATATGGGTATATCTACCGATGAAGCATAAGTCCGAATCCTTTGAAAAGTTCAAGGAATTCCAAAATGAAGTGCAAAATCATTTAGGCAAGACAATCAAGTTTCTACGATCCGATCGTGGAGGCGAGTATTTGAGCCATGAGTTTGGCAATCATCTAAAGGATTGTGGAATTGTTCCACAATTGACTCGCCAGAACACCTCAATGGAATGGGGTATTCGAACGAGAAATCGCACCTTATTAGATATGGTGCGCCCATGATGAGCCAAAGTGATATTCCGTTGTCTTTTTGGGGGTACGCTCTTGAAACAGCCGCGTTCACACTAAACAGGGTTCCATCAAAATCAGTAGAAAAGACACCATATGAGATGTGGACAGGACAAGGGTTCCATCAAAATCAGTAGAAAAGACACCATATGAGATGTGGACAGGACAACGTCCTAGCTTGTCTTTTCTTATGATTTGGGGATGTGAGGCTTATGTAAAACGTTTACAATCTGATAAACTCACTTCTAAATCTGATAAATGCTTCTTTATCGGGTATCCTAAGGAAACAAAAGGATATTACTTTTATAATCAAGGAGAAGGCAAAGTGTTTGTCGCCTAAGATGGTGTCTTCTTAGAGAAAGAGTTTCTCTCAAGAAGGGATAGTGGGAGCACAGTGCAACTTGAAGAAATTCAAGAAACACCGATAACGCTTTCAGCTCCTACGTAACCACAACAAGATGAACAAACCGTTGAAGAACTCGTTGTGGACACACCAAGACCACGTAGGTCGAAGGTCACGCTGCACTGAGAGGTACATGTTCTTGACTACTCAACAACGGGACATATTGTTGTTAGACAACGATGAGCCTAAGACCTATGAAGAAGCGATGGTGGGACCGGACTGAGAAATGGCTTGAAGCCATGAGATCCAAATTGAATCCATGCACAAGAATAAAGTTTGGAACTTGGTTGATCCACTGATGGTGTTAAAACCATTGAATGCAAATGGGTTTTCAAGAAAAGATAGACATAGATGGAAATATTCACATCTATAAAGCGCGACAGGCCAAAGGTTTCAAACAAATTCAAGGTATTGATTATGATGAAACTTTTTCGCCTCGTCGCAATGCTAAAATCTATTCGATCATTCTAGCGATTGCTGCATATTTCGACTATGAAATATGGCAAATGGATGTCAAAACAGCTTTCCTTAATGGAAATCGAGTGAGGATGTGTACATGACACAGCCCACGGGTTTTGTCGATCCGCAATCGCTTGGAAAGATATGCAAGCTCCAAAGATCCATTTATGGATTAAAGCAGCATCTCGAGTTGGAACATTCGTTTTGATGAAGTAATCAAAGGGTTTGGTTTCATCAAGAACGAAGAAGAGCCTTGTGTTTACAAAAGGCTAGTGGGAGCGCACTCGTATTTCTCGGTCTTATATGTGGATGACATATTATCGATCGGAAATGACATTCCTTTGCTCGAATCTGTTAAGTCTTCATTAAAAATAGTTTCTCTATGAAAGACTTAGGAGAGGCAGATATATTCTGGGCATCAAGATCTATAGAGATAGATCAAAAGGCTAATTGGATTAAGCCAAGATACGTACATTGACAAGGTGTTGAAAAGGTTCAATATGCATGATTCCAAGAAAGGTTTTCTACCTATGTCACATGGTATAAATTTTAGCAAGAATCGGTGTCCTAGTACACCGATGAGCGGGATAAAATGAATGCGATTCCATATGCTTCGCTATTGGATCCATTATGTATGCCATGCTTTGTACACGCCCGATGTTTCGTATGCTTTAAGTGCTACGAGTAGATACTACCGATCCGGTGAAAGTCACCGATTATCGTAAAGAACATCTTGAAGTACTTGAGAAGAACTAAAGATGTGTTCCTTGTCTATGGAGGTGAGGAAGAGCTCGTTGTAAATGGTTACACCGATACTAGCTTCCAAACCGACAAAGATGATTTTAGATCGCAACTGGATTTGTGTTCTCACTGAATGGCGGTGCGGTAAGTGGAAGAGTTCCAAGCAGCAGACGGTTGCTGATTCTACAATGTAAGCCGAGTACATAGCAGCTTCAAGTCGCCAAAGAGGCCGTTTGGATCAAGAAATTTATTTCGAGCTTGGTGTGATGGCTAGTGCCTCCACCCAATGGACCTCATCAGTGACAATAGTGGGGCCATTGCACAAGCCAAGGAGCCTAGATCGCACTGAAGTCTAAGCACATTTTACGGCGATTTCATCTCATCCGCGAGATAGTGGAGAGAGGCGATGTGAAGATATGCAAAGTACAAACGGATTTGAACATTGCAGATCCGCTGACAAAGCCGCTTCCCACCAAAGCATGAGGCTCACACTAGGGCAATGGGTATTAGATACCTACATGGTTGACTCTAGTGCAAGTGGGAGACTCATAGTGATATACCCTAGAGGCAACATGGAGATGTTGTATATATCACATACTATGTTTATGATACATTACTTTGTTCCTTGGAATAGACATCATCATTATTGATCAATGAGTATGTGACTTATTCATGAGACTCTTAAATACTAAAATGTTGCTATTTCTAAATGATCCCCGATCGTATATCATATGAGAAACAAATATGATTCAAAGACAAAGATCAGATATGTATTGATTGATGATCATGTCTCATGGATCATGGTATGGTGATACCAAATCAATAATATGGACATGTGTTAGTGAACATATGTTGGATAGACTCGCCATGAGACAACGCAGAGATTCCATGTGTCATCGCTGGTTTCGAGTAGTGTTTATGTAGAATCCTTAGACTTGAGATCATCATGGTTCCCAACATGAGTAGTAGCTTATTTTGGGACTACTAAACACTACTCCGTGAATCGGGTAGTCATAAAAGTAGTCTTCGGATTTGCCATGAAACATGTAGTGGGATGTGAATGATCAAGATAGAATTTGCCCTCCTTATGGGAGAGATATCTCTGGGCCTCGATGTAATGGATTATGAAAGTGCATGGCCATGCCAAAGTGATTGAGGAGTCAATCACAAGTTTATAATCCATCACGGAATCGAGAGAGTGATTGAGCTATTAAGAGGATGACACAGTCTCGCCTTGAGCTCAATCTATATCGTGAGGCAAAGGGATTCGTACATGAGAGAACATTACAGTTCAACCGATATGATCTTTACATATACTTTGGGGTTCATATGTCTTACTAGAGGCCGCTATTAACAGGTGACCGGAAAGGCGTTTCCGGTCACGACCAAGTATACGTGAACCTCTGTGGTCGCACGCTTAACGGGTTGGAACACCGATTCGAATATGATTTGGATATGGGCTCAATTCGGATAAAGATCCGAATAGACTCCTAATGGGCCTTGGTCCGCAAGGCCCACGTGAGGAGGTCTATATATATGGAGGCGAGGGGCCGAGGATTCGTCCTCGTTAACATCTAGCAAAACCCTAGCCGCCACCTCCCGAGCCAAACCCTAGCCGCTCACGAGTGCTAGTACACTCGCGATCGGCGCCCACCCGGGACGTGTGGATACCGGTGGAGGCGCTGCTCGTTGCAGTGCTGATCGGCGTGCGTGGAGGAGACGATCTGTTCGGGACGATCGGCTACTTCCACTACTACCTTGACGCGCGTGATTGGATCGATTTCCAATTCATCTTCCGCTGCGCTGCGCGTCTAAGTGGTAACGATCCATGATCCTTCCTTAGCATGATGTTCTTGGGTGCGTGGTAGAAAAGTTTTGTTTTCTGCTTCCGTAGCCTACGCATATTCTTTTAGCCGGCGGCCAGGCGCCAAATGGCGGCAGACCGGGCGAGGCAGAGCGGCGCGGCTACGGGCCAGCATGGGGAAGTCGGAGGCGGCGCGGCTTCGGGCCAAGCCTTCTCGGGCGGTGCGCATGGCGACGAGGGATAGACCGCATGCAGGCGGCGGGAGGTGACCAGCGACGAGGCTGGTAAAGCGGTCGGGCGCAGCGGGCGCGGCGACGGAGCCGACTTCGGGCGACGCAGCGGAGGCCGACGCACAGTGGCGCGGCGCTACCCCGGGGAGGTGCGGCGAGGATGTGCGAGGCATCCGGCTTCGGGTGGTGCAGTGCGACGGCCGGTCGCGAGGAGCAGAGCTACGGCAGCGCCGGCCGGCGGCGGCGGCGGCGCATGCAGGCGCGGTGTTCGGCTGTGCCTCATGCGGGAGGCGGCGCGCATGCAGGCGCGGTGGTGGTCGACCGTGTGACGACGACGACGCCGACGGCCTGTGCGGGGGCAGGTAGCGCACTTGCGGGTGCGACGGTGCCTCATGCAGGAGGCGACGGTCGACTCGTCGGCCTGGGTGTAGGGGAACGGCGGTGGCCTGCGGGGCCGTGTGCGGCGGGTGGCCGGCCGCCGGCGTTGCGCATGCGGGCGCAGTGGCGGTGGCCCCGATTTGCCCCTTCCCCTCTTTTTCATGCTCTGGCCGTGCAAACCAAACTGAAAGAAAATTTCTCGTTTCTGCGATGCAATCAACATCTACCCCTTTTCATAATCTACCGATCGACATTGTGTCGGTGACTTCATGTCTGCTCGCGGTAGATTAGGGCGGATTTGCATCGTTTTCTACAGTGCAATCAACATCTACCCCGTTTCGCAATCTACCGATCGACATTGTGCCGGCGACTTCAGGTCTGCTCGCGGTAGATTAGGGTGGATTTGCACCGTAGAAAATCAATCTAGAACGCGAAGAAAAATTGCAAATTCAAGCGATCTAGAAAACCAATCTATTAAGTGCTTCGATGATTACCTTCGTTCACCGGAGCGGATTCGTGCTGATAACGTGTTGAGGAACTCTCGCTGGCGACCAGTCCGAGCGATTCCTCTGCTTAGAACAAGAACGAATCAATCACAGAAACACAGAATAATAGATTGAACACAGAGAGGTAGAGAGAACTCCTGGTCTTTCTTTATTGCTTCATATGTATTGGGGTGTACAAAATTGGCCATATGGCTCTGTATTTATAGAGGGGTGGAGAGGTGTCCACTACAGATAAGGACTCGTTTAAACGGAGAGAATCCGTTTAAACGGGAATCCTTATCTCTAGTTTCCTAATAAAGATAAGCTATGCATGCAAAGTCTGTTGGACTTCCAGGCTGATTCAATCGGAGATAAGGCAGTCCGATCGGATGTTCTTTGGCGTTGCGGCCGAAGTGTGTGCGGGTACCGTCTCGGAAGCAAAGAAGTAGGCGCGGCGGGCAGCAGGCGCTGGGTATAAAAGAAGAGTCTACGGGCTGCTTGTCGCAGCGATTCTCGAAGAAAAATTTTTGTGCCAAGCGGAAGAAAAACGAAAAGAAAATACAGAGCGGGCGACGCGTGAAGCCACTGCGCAGAAAGAAATCAAGAGACGAAGAAAGGAGAGTTGCTATGTTTTGGCAAATAAAAGAACAGGAGGCTGCGGCCAGTTCCCTGTGGTTCGGCAGGCTTTTTGCAGAGAGGAAGCCAGCAGCCATCGCTTTGCAGAAGTCAGGTGCCGTGCGCTGGTGAAGTTATGATGCATGCGATGGAGAAAGAGCAACCAGAAAGATCAAACTAGCGGCTGCTGTGTATTTGATGCTTAGTGCAAGTATTCATACTCAACGACTACTATTCACGTTCCTTTGCTGCATATACATTTTTTTAATATAAGTTGTTTGTTATGAGTGCATGCATGAGTTAAATCAATCTCAACGTAAGGTATTTTAAATGCTACTGTTATATTTTTTTGTCAAGCATTATTTTTAAATGAAATTCTTGATTACAAGTTTATGTTTGATTTAATCCATCTAATAAAACTAGGGCATCAAATTTGTGATCTGAAGGTTTGCTTGATTAATACCTTACGGATTCTTCGCTATGATCTTAAATAAGTTTTGTGTCTAGAGAGGAGTCTTAAAATTTATTTTTGTATATGCAATCATTCACCCCCCTCTGATTGCCTATCTTAGTGTGAATCGATCCTACACTCCCCAAATTGACCGCGTCACGGCATGCCTCCCACTCCTGGGAACCTCTCCTAGCGACCGATTTAACTTTCCCGCAGTAAAGTTGTCGCACGGCCCTTCCTCCTCCGCTCCGGCTGGCCACCGCCCGCTCCTCCTCGGTGGACCAGCCTTCGATTCTTCGCGGTGGGAGCATCACCGCAGCCTCTCTGACCTTCTCCAACCTTCGCCCGAAGCTCTTCCCCGTCGGAGTGAGCTCTTCCCCGCCGGAGTGCCCTCGCCACGGAGACCTCCCTGCGCCGCCCTTGGCCTCCGCCGCCAGACTACCTCGGCTTCTTCCCGCCTCCGCCGACTACGCGGTATGCTTCCCTATCCCTTCCTCGTGCTTGTGACCTCCTCCCCTTACTCTTCCTCCCCTTCAGCAGTCATCGCCCCTGTGAGTCCCTCGCTTCGGCCGCCTCAAGCCACCGACCGCTTCTGGTGCCACTCCGGCCAGTAGTCTGATTTAAGATAATTTTCATGATTACTTTATATGTTTCGCTTCTCTGCTGAATTGTTTCAGTTTTAGGGTGCATGATGCTGATGTTTAATGGTGCTGCTTCATGGTGAGTACTTTCCCATTATGTTGCACTGCATTGAGTTTCTTCATCCCCTGCCCATGTTGTTTGATGTTGGCTATGCACAGGGTGATATGATTTGTTTATTACCCATGATCTTCATGATTAGAAGGCGTGTGCTTGCCCCTCCTGACCATTTTTACAATCTTTGCATCTATGGGTGGTTATGTTATTTGATTTCCTTTGTTGGTGAGAGGTTTTCCTGTGATTACGTGTTCTTGCTAGAGCTCCATCCTACCGGATATGGTGCTATCTGAGAATTGCAGTGCAGATCATTTAGCTTTACATGGACTGGTTCACCAATATTCTTGCAGCAGTTTTTCTGAGGGATCAAGGTACACACATTAGAAGCGAACGAGAAAATGGAATACTATCTAGCCTGCAAAGTTTGATTTACTTCATATGGTCTCTAGCGTATTGGTCCCACCATATTAGCAGTGCATGTTTTAAATTATAGCCAATTTATGCCTTTGGGTAAACTATTTTGCGCTTTCCTGTTTTAGCTCAAAGATATTATTCAGAAGAAGGTTTAAATAAGAGAAGCTAGGGGACTTAGTATTCTTATCGGCATAGGGAGGTAATATTTTTCCTTATCTATTTATCTTTTCTCACGGTTTTGTAGGTTTTCATGGTTTTACACCAGCATCTCTAATTCACTATCAGAATCACGTCTTTGGGTGCTTATGGATAGCAAGAGTAAAAATGATGCAAATGACACATGTTCACTCTTTTGTAAAATAAAAAGACACATGCTATCACATTGTGAATTATCTATATCCATGTCATTGTGACTCACGTTCCTAAATTGGTTTGATTTTTTTTCCATTTTAGAGTGTGGATATGAATAGGAACAGGGTTAGAAAGAAGCTATCAAACCGTCGCTTTCTATTAAACATCAAAGATAATGGTCCTTTTCTAATCTCTCCTCATTATTCGTGTTAGTTTCATTATTTGTGGTTTGGTTTTTTTATGCGTTAGGAAGAAGAATATGTCAAACAGCCACTTTCTATTGCACATCGAAGGTAAACTTCTCTTTTTTTTAATCTTTCCTCATTATTCATGTTAGTTTCCTTACTGGTGGTTTCAGTTTATTGTTTTATGAATGCTTGGTGTCCTGTGATTTCGGCTTGCACCACCTATCATTAATGTTGTAATAAAAATATATGTATAGTGGTATGATCGTTGGCTCTTTTGTTAGACTTTCTATCCATAGTATATGCAATGGTATGACAAGCATTTATACAGCCTCAAAGTATATTATTTGTATGTCTAAATGACAAGTGTTTATGCAAGTTTAAAGCAGATGATTTATGTATGACGGATGGTATTTGATATCTACAAGAAACGATCTAGGTATGGTGAATAGTTTTAGAGCTGCAGGCCTTTCTTTTTCCCTGTGATATGCTCGTCATTCTATCATGTTTATGTTTATAAGTTCTTCCAAATTGTATGAGGTTAGCTTTCTTTTTGCAGTTAATTATATTAGATATGGTAGATCAGAGTAGGGCTTTAAACGAACCAAACTCAAGCGAGCCTGTCTAGCTAGATTCGAGCTCAATGCAAGCTCAAGCAAAGCCTAAGTTAGGGTCCGAGCTTGGATCTAAGCTCAAACTTGGCTCGATCGAAAGCTTAAGTAGGCTCGAGCTCGGCTCAAGTAAGCTTATTAAGAAATAATATGCAGCTTCATAAAGCTTGAGTAGGGTCAAGCTGAGCTCGAGAATGGGTTAGGTCACGAGTGGCTTTGCGCTTTGAGGAAAATAAAATTTTGATGGAGCGAAGCGGTAAGGCGCTTGGTGTGCTGATAAAGAGGGACAATGAATCCTATTATGCATCTACTCAAGCCATACCGAGCTATTCAAGCTCGAGCTCGCTAGGCTCGTGAGTGTTAAGCTTTTTTTACACCCCTAGATCATAGGTAGACTTTGTTATGCAATTTATTTATCTATGTTCTTCCTTTCAAGATGTTATGAAAAAATTGAAGGTTATCAATCTGATAGTGTCTATCTGTCTTATAGGGCTATTGTGATCTCACCTCATGTTTGCGAGCCATACATTGCAGCTGTCCCACCTGATGTTTTTCCTCCGTAGAAGGCTGCTTTTTCCCATTCATTTGCAGCCCCCTCCCAATTAGTCTTGCTTGCTATAGCTTCTATGAATACTAAAGAAAGTAAAAGACTACGCCTTCCATATTCTGGTTGGGAGCTCTACCATTTTTCCGGTATCATAAAAGTCGTGTATATTCATTTGTTGTATGCATCAATGCATGAATGCTGATTTCATTGGAATAGATTATCATATCGACGGCACTGAAACATCCATGTGCAAACCTATGTCAGCTCTGCAGTGTCTTTGAAACAAAAGTGACCTTGGGGGTCTTTTTATGTGCCTACGTAGCTATCTCTATGCCAAGTTGTTTGCTCCAATGATCATCTCCTTATTCATCTACTCATGCTTGACCATCCGCCGCAGAAACACAAATATACGGTACAATATATGCACATTTCTTCGTTCACAACACATCAAGCAAGACATCACCCTATCAGCCACGGCCGGGGCTATAACACCCCAGCTCAATATCTAAGCCCACAGTGCTACTACCACAAACAATACTCTCAATTTCAACCATCATAACATATAATCCTAGCAATACCTTCGCCAGATACACTTCAATAGAAAACTAACCACCTGCTGGTTACATCGTTTCATAATCATAAATAAGAAATTCATGCACAAGCTTGGGACCTTGCGCCTAAGAACATTCAAGACCTTACGCCCGAGAACGCTTGGACCTTAACCCAAGAACGTCCGAAACCATGCGTTTGGGAGCATACTTAAACTTGCAATAGAACATTATTGAAGAAACATACATTACCATAAAAAACTTTCTAAAGTTTATCATCAGTTTACGAGGTGATAGATAAGTTATTATTCAATGAGTGTGGTGCAAGAGTACAACTCCCAATCCATGCATAACGTCAACTAGGCCTGGGCCCGGGCCTACGTCCACGCAACCATCGCCCAATGTGCTCCCAGAGATCCTCTGCCACTCGGTGCTCATCAAGGTGACGCCGCCTCCGGCCGACCCCTCCCTCTCCGCCTCCTCCCACTGGGCCCTCCCTCCGCACGACGCCGAGGCTGCCGACGTGATCAACCCGCTCCGCTCCTTCGTCTCACTGCCGCAGGCCACATTCGGCCCCAAGAGGTAATTCACCGTTGTTCCCATGATTTTTGCTCCAATTTTGTTTCTCAGTAGTTCTGAATTCTGCGTAATCGTGTGTATGTGTTTGTGCTGCATTTGGTACATGTGTGCCTGATCGTTCATGCTTTGGTATAAGAGAAAGCAATTGCGCATGTGTGCATATGCAAGATGCATCTTTTGATTGGAGCAAGTTGTTGTTAGTAGGCGTGGACCGAAAAAATCACTGCATTGTAAGGGAAAGGGGTTTAGGGGCTTATGTTAGAAGGTTGATGTGCTCTTATATGAATACGGTTCTTAAGAGGGATTTATTCCACTCAATGCATTTATCTATACATGATTTTTTTGCTGATCAGTTCATAATACCCAACCTGATCAATTGGTGACTTTAGTGGATATCGATTAGCATAATTGGTCTGAGATCTTTAGACGTACACGAAGAATGTTCACGTTTCCTTGTTGTAATTATGCAAATTGAATGTTAGCTAGCTTCGTAGAGGGTGATGTTTCTATGATCGAGAGCTGAGCATGATTGAGTGGGTAGGCTGTCTTTGGACTTCTTTAGAGATCTGCTCAAGTACTTAGGTAAAGTGTCATTCTCAGAAGGTGGTCATGGCAATTGAATTAATTCCTACAATTGAAGTCATGGCAAGGCGCGCGAAGCGCGCCCGATGTTCTAGTATAGTGAATTTTCTCACAGTTCTTATCGGCAACTATAGGTCCCTCGGTTGTCCTTGTGTCTGCCCCAAGGACAACTCCATCCTAGATAGGAAACATATAGTTTAATCCAACTAATATCAGCCAATTCTTCATGACAACCATAAAAGATGCCAATTTGAAGGCATAAATTGTACAAACATAGTCAAATACAACATAGTCAAGCGACCCACAAGTTCTTGCAAAACAACTTAAATACTATTTATATTTACAGTAAAATATGAAAACTTTAAATATTTAAAAGGGATTGATTCTATAGAATTTGAGTTCTGGTTCCACTACTGCTTGGTTAGTGCTAACTTAAACAGTACAGATATATTGCAGCAAAAGATGGCCATGGGCTCAGATTTTATTCTAGATATCTACAAAAAAAAACATCGAGCCACACTGACTAACTAGATGTGCCATTAGTCCAGTTGGCAGCCAGCAATGATCTAAACATATCTAATCAATTTTTACTTAACCAAAAGTGACGATAATCCTACAGAATACTGAAAGGATCTCATGACACATAATGACACAATGGTGTTTTTCAACTTCTAAAAAATAACAATGCCCGTGACATAATGGTGTTTTTCTACATCTCAAAATAATAATGCCTGTGATTTGTGAATGTTATGTGGGTATGTTTGCATAACAACTCAGCTGTTTACTTCAAAAATTAGGGCTACAATTTAATTTAATTTAAAATAATTGCTTTTGGTTGCTTAAAATTTTGATAGTTTAAAAGCATGTTTTTCTGCTTTAAAAACATTATTTTGAAAAGAAATTTAATTAAAAAATAAAAGTAATAGTAAATGAAGAATAGTTTGGATTTCTATAAAAATCCTAATTCAAATCAGTTATTTGAACTTATTTGGCTTTTATCTGAATGTTTTGTGTTTTTCTATATTTTATAAGTTAATTTTAAAATTTAAAAGTATTTTTAGTATAAAATTTGGTACCAAATAAGTTGAAAATATTTTTCAAAGTCCAAAATGATTATAGGAACTTTTGTGAATTGTTCTGGAATTTTTGGAATTTATTTGCTATTTTTCTAAGCCTTTATCCCCTTTCTCGAGTTTTCTCAAAATCAAAAACAAAAAAAAATCAAATCCTTCCTGCCACTCCCTCTGGGCGATGTGTGGATGGCCTGGATGCGTCCACGTCACCGTCCGAGCTCTTCCTACCACTCACCTCGCCCTCTTCCTCCGACCAACGCGTGAACGACCCAATTGCGGCCACATCCCCGCGTTGGCCCATCTGCGCCATTCGCTTGTTTCCTTTCCCTCTCCTCTCCCGCTGGCAGGTGGGCCTGCCCTCTCCATTCTTCTCTCACCCATGCTCCTCTCCTTCCTTTCCTCCTCCTCCTCCCCTCTTTCCATTTTCGGCCGTCGCCGAATCTCCGCCGGCCTTCCTTTCCTTCCCTATTCGTCTCCCTGGTTTTGGTCTCCGCACTGCTCGAGGAACAAATCCCCTAATAATGTGCCTCTTTCCTTCCTCACCCCGCCTCTTTCCATCCCTTCCCCTCTTTCCTAATCGCTGCTGCCATCTACGGCGAGCAATTCCCTCCCTGTGTCCCATCCTCAGTCCTATTTAAACCTCTACCGAGCACCCCCAGCTTCCACACCACCCCTCTCCGCCACCAATCATCTCTCTTGAGCTTTGAGTTGCCACCAACTTCACCGCACCTTGGTGAATACCGTCCGTATGTTCACCGAGCTCGAACACCGCTGGAATACCCACTTCGTCGTAGACCAGAGTGCCGCTGCCACCCTCCTCATTGCTGACCCATCTCCAGCTACTTTTGGTAATGCTACCATATACCATTGCATGCCCCGCACTCTCCTCTCTCTAACACACACCTCGCCAGCCACCGCTGAGCGTTGGAGCACCGGCGAGCCATCGGTTTCCGTGCGTCACCTCCTTTGTTTTGCCCAATCAGACTGGTCTGAACATTCTTTGTCGTTCGGGCGGTCCGAAGGGTTATTACCGATTGAACAGCTCATTGTCGATCGAATGGTCCAGAAGATCATGTGCCGTTTGGATAGTCCAAACGTTCAATTGACGATTGGACAACCTATTGCCGATCAGATGGTCCGAAAGCCTCTTGTCGTTCGAACAGTCTTAATATTCTCTTGCCAATCGGATGGTCTGAACATTATGATAGCTAATCGGATAGTTCGGACAAATATACAGGTGCCACGCCAGACCAAACGCCCATGTGGTAGTGACGTGGTGTGCCACCTTATGGCACAGGGCCACGTGGCCACGACGTGTTAGCCACGTGACATGCCACATCAGCGCCAAGCCAGCCCTGAGCCATATCAATGTCACGTGTCTGACACATGGCAGCCACGTCAGCAAAAATAGCCAGGTCACCTACCACGTGTAGAGCTGATGTCAGCATGACTTCATAAATTAGTTTTTCCTTCAGAAACTTAACTCAGCCAGAAATTAAATTCCCTATTGACGTCATAATTCTGATTTTTCATTAGAAAAATAATTTCAATAATTATTTGCTGATGTCATAAATATCTTTTTCTTCAGAAAAATAATTCCAAAAATCCTTTTTTTTCTCTTTTTTTATTAGGATTTAAACTTCTAGAAGCCTATTCTTCTTCGTCCAAGCTCCGATTGAGTCCATTTAAAATTTTAAATTCATCTAAAATCAAGACCTATCCAAATTTGCAATATTTTCAAATTTTAGAGCTCATTTGAATTTTATTTAAATTTGAAGAGTTATTTTCAAGTGTAGGATTCCAGAGAATTTTACGACGACGATTCGCATCAAACTGTAGAGCAAGACAAGTCACACTCCTTGATCATGTTGATCCCAGATTGTGAAATAAAATTATATTATTTTAAATTATTCTGCATGCCTATTTTTATTCAAATTATTTTAATTGTAGTTTTAAATTTAGTTAATGCCTATTTGTTGTTACCTCCTTTGACATTGATTCCTTAATACTTTTTCACCCTAGAATAAAACTTTAGTTAGTACACTAGTATAGACTAGAGAATTTTATATCAAATGCTTAGACCTACTTAGACTTCGGTGAGTTAAGAAAGTCTATGAAATATTTCAAAATAAAAATATAAAACTTGGTTTAGACTTAAGCTAATAGATAGGTGGTGGGTGCTGGCATGCATTATTGTTCGGTGACACAATGTTGATTGTCAGGCACAAGGAGTATGTGATTTGAGCCTAAGTTAATTAAGGACCAATATGTGAACTACTATTATAAAGCTCTTTTTGTACTACCACAACGCTGGTATAGGATAGGCCGAGCTGACTAATTTGCAGGTCCCAACCTAAGTCTCGCTGTAGATTGAAAGGAGCGTGGCGTAGGCCATGTGAAGTCTCACTCTGCTCAAGAGGGAATCCTGGTCTGGTGGATTCTTTACTGAGGTGATACCTTAGTACTAGCTTAGCTAGGTTGAAGGCTTCGCTTTGTAAAGACCTTCTCGTGTTCTCTCTGCCACACACCAAAGGACGTGTGCTAATCACGTGGCAATATAAGATGGTCATGTCTTGTGGGTAAAGCTATACAGCCTCTGCAGAGTGTATAAACTATTCTGGATAGTCGTACCCATGATCATGGGTAAGCTGAGTAAAGTTTTTCATGAATTAGACTTTGGTTTTTAAAAATGGTTTCTGGAAAGACTTATAGATAGATGAAATCCATAAGAGATTAAAAACTTATATGGATGAATGGAATCCATATGAGATCTTTTGAAAAAGATGGTCCGGGTGGGATGCTTATGGTTAGGTTAGTGGGGGGGATAGACTTACACTAACTATATTAATTTTAGTTACAAATACTATCTTTACTTATGATATTAAATGCAACAATTTCAATCTATTTACCGTATTTCATTAAATGCTATTTTACGTGCAAACTAATCCTATATGTCTTCTTTTGTTGCCTTTAACATTATATTGCATTTTCCCGTGTGACTTGTGCAATACAAGTTTGTACTCACTCTTGCTTTCACATCTTAAAGAAAGACAACTTCGACTACAGTGAGGACCTGGATGAGTAGGACACGTCTTACTGTCATTTGCCTATGGATAGGCTCAGTGGGCTTCTTCTACTTCGGTTTTCTTCTACTGTTATTAATTAATTTGGCATATGGGTCATGGATGTAAACTTTGTGCACTAGCTAATCCTGGACTAGTGCGATTTATATAGAGGATCCAGGAGTTATTGCTCCGGAGTCCGACAGTTTGCAGTTACATGAGGAGATGATGGCTGCCTAAAACTCAGAAGGCCAGAAACATAAATCACCCAGTAGATATGCGATTAACTTTGCATAACAAACCACACACAGCCCTGCAAAGTAGTTAGTACATAAGCCCTGACACAAACATCGTAGCAGAAGATGTTAGGGTTTAATCAATAATTAGATATTTTGAGGATCCAGCAGTCGTGAAAGGGTAGAGCAATTACTGTTCGAAATGTAAGCAATATTTTCATTCCAAGTTTTACTAGAAGATAAATACAATAAACTAGTAATGCAAAACAAATAACTAATAGTAAGCTAATCATTGTACTTCAGAAAAGAAAACAGAAAGATACTACAGTATCAAAATCAATCGAACGCGTAAACGACTTACGTTGGGCTTGATGAAGAACAGGAAGCAGCGCAGGCTTGATGCAGTGTAGAACGTAGATGACGCGGTGCAGTGAGCGGTCGCCTAGATGTGAGCTACCCATAAACCTTATTGCCGCCCCCATGCTGGTCTTTACGGTAGCAACATCTCGGAGATACCGCTCACCTTCTTCACGGTGCACACCAGGAAAAAGAGTCGACGAGGTTCAAACAGCGCAGCACAACAACACAAGGAGGAAGAGAATGGAGGCAGAGAGATTCTTGGCGGCATGCTCTGAACGTCTCCAGGCGCATATATATATATATACTGATAACTGATATGATTAAAACAGTCATTTATCCACTGGTAACTGACATATTTAACCAGCCATTTACCCACTTGTAACTGCCTGTCATCAAACCCAATAAAGCCCCAATTCAAGCATTTGAATCTCATTCAAAGAGAGAGAGAGAGAGAGATGCACGGCTCAATAAAAATAAATATGAACTTAGTCTGTCAAGTGGCACGTCACATCACAGCATGATCGCGCGTCACAAGTCACACGATTTTCATGCAAAAATACGCAAATACGCACACGCCCGTGCTTACGTGCGTGTGTGATTAGCTAAAGCCATCTTCATGCCATCCACATCCATAATTCAAGGAGTGGTATGGACTCTACCTTATAAATTGATATCTCTCACTTTACTTTAACAATATGGTACTAAACCTTGCATGCTTTGGAATTAAGAAAATGTGACTTATTTTATGGCCCTATTTCTAACAATCCCCCACCAATTCTAAAGCAGGAAGTAAAAAGATGTCGAAGATATTATACTGAAGTACTGTTAATATACCAGTCTTTTAGTGTAAGTCCCGTACGGGTTGAACTTACACCTAGAATAACAAGATTCATCTACTCACAGTTGATGAATAAACTATGCCTTGAATTCACAGTTTTTTGTGATCAGCTTTCAATTGAAATCTCAACTAATACGAGGCTGCCAATGAACCATGTCTAAACGGAGCGTTATACGGTCATACTCCCTTATCTGCTTATGAGCTTTCTAGATAATGCCCTGTTCCCATGAACTGTGACCATACAGTTAAGCTCAAGTAGGTGTATTCTTTTTAGGTATCCTGCAGGCTAATACATTTTTCTCATTTGGACAACAGAATACATTAAGGCTTTATGCCAACTTTCTATACAATTTGGAGTACTTTATTTATTAGGATATAGGTATAATCAATATGTACTCTCTTGTTACAACAATAACTTATTTTTCTTATTACCTAAGTCACGGGATCTCCGATCAAGAAGGTATGGGTTACCATTGTGATGTTACTCAGATGGGCGTCATTCCCATGTCTATAAAAGCAACGGAAATCGCTTTCCGTACTAATCCCTTTGTAAAAGGGTCTACCATATTTTCTCAGTGTTAATATAGTTCACTGCTATCCCTTTGTAATATAGACTTCGGAAGTAAAGCTTTGGGGGAAACCTAAAGGAAGGAGTCAATCAGATTGCCATGTGGCCAGGGGAGTTCAAAACCAAGCAACCTTCGATCCAACAGAAGGCCACGTGATCACAAATTTCATGGCGTAAGCAAGATATGGCATGCATACCAAAATGTGATTGGATCCATCTAAAATTTTAGTCTTGTAATCGGATAGGGGCTAGCCTAAAATTAAAGGAAACCGAATAGCAAAATGTTAGTAATTGGATTAAGAAACCTTGACCAAATAAGAAATTGGCTTGGCCAAGACGTTCCTTATGTGTGATAGGGAAGGCACTATAAAAACCCCTGTACTCTTCCATTATTGGGTAGACTACCTTTGATACAAATCAATCTACTAAAAGTTCTTGTTCGAGTTCTTTATGATTGTTGAAATTCTAAGAAGAATTAGGTATGTTCCTCAATCAAGATCATTTAGCCTTTCCGTTCGGAGTTGGGTGCACAATAGATCTTCACTTGATGGTCGATGAAATCAACATGAGTATGTTTTGACGGATTAAAGAGTGTTCATCCCTTGCACTGGCATTGAAGGATCACTATGATTCATTAAGACTCCCGTGAGTGTCCTTCCTATGTCGAGAAGATCGGGTGATCATGTATCAAAATGGCATTGGATCTTCTGGACTGTCGATCAGTAATGAACTGTCTAATCAGCATGATCTTTCGGACTGTCCAAATGACAAAGAACATTTGGACCAGTCCGATTGGGCAAAGAAGAGGAGGTGGTGCGCGAAAACCGATGGTCACTAGCGCTACGATGAGCGGTGGTGGCCAGTGAGGTGTGCGTTATGAAAAGGAGAGCGGTATGTTAGCATTACTGGAGATGGTTAGAGTATGGTTGACGATGAGGAGAAGGCAGCAGCGATGGCTCTGGCGGATGTGAAGTTCTGGCAGTGCTCTTGCTCGACGAAGGAGTGGACTTGGTTCGCCAGTGTGTGATGAAGCTAGTGGAGATGTCGGTGCTCCACAGGGGTGGCCAAAGCAGCGAGAATTGCTCGCTGTGGCTTGACCGATGAGCAGAGGAGAAGAGCCATGGTGCGGGGATACTTGGGGCATGGGGAATGGAGAAGGAGGCGGGGGGGTTGTGGTGTGAGGCAAGGAGGTGCTAGGGGACCCCTTTATATAGGGCAGAGGCGGAACAAGCTGGGATTTCTTACTGGATTTGGCAGCTGGTGTAAGAAAAGAGAGAGTGAGAAGGAAGAAAAGGCGAGGTGGGGAAGGAAGGGACGCGAGCATTAGGGGATCCATTTCTATATTGCGCATGGTTTCTAGAAACCGTAGAGAGGTGGAAAAGGAAGGTAAGGATTCGACGGGGCCCATTTGCCGGTGAAAAGAAGGAAAGGGGAGGGGAGAGAAAGGAAAGGGGAGGGGAGGCATAGTGGTAGGGATGACATGTAAGGCCCTCGCATCCATAGGAGATAGAGGGGGTTGGCGGGGGCCGTCAGTTGGGCTCGGGTGGTGATGTGGGTGGATTCTGGCCGTTCACGTATTGCACGCAGGTGAAGGCGGATAAAGGCTTTTTGATTTTTAGAAAACTCAAGAAAGAGGATAAAGGCTAAAACAAATAGCAAATACATTCCAAAATTTCCAAAAAAATCATAAATATTCCTAGAATCATTTTAGACTTAGATAAAATATTTCCAACTTATTTTGATGCTAAATTTGTGTACTAAAAATACTTTTTAATTTTATAATTGGTTTTTAAAATTCCAGAAAAACATAGAAAATTTAGATATAAGCCAAATGAGTTCAAATAATTAATTTAAATTAGGATTTTTATGTGAATTCAACATATCCTTTATTTAATATTATTTTTTATTTTTACTCAAATTAACTTTTCAAAATAAAGCCTTTTTAAAAGTAGAAAATAATTTTATTTTAAGCAACCAAAAGTAATTATTTTATTTTAAATTAAATTAATTTTTTACTCTAATTTTTGAAATAAATAGCTGGGCTGTTACAATGGGGCGAAGAGGGAACAAGGCTCGGGAATTCCTCGCCATGATCCATGGCCGGTGAAAGGAAAGGTGTGAGGGAAAAGGAAGAGGCGGCACAAAGGAGGAAGGTGATCATGGGCGTCATGCAATTAGTAGGGTGATGGATGGGTTTCATTTTGGCGGGTGGCCTAAAACGGAAAGGGGAAGTGACTCAGTGGTGGGGACGGCAGCACTGCGTGAAGAAGAAAGGGGGCGTGAGGAAGAAGGAAAGGAGGCGAGGCGGGGTGCTGATAGGTAGCCCCAGCCAGGTGGGAAAGAAGGAAAGGAAGGGGGACGACAGGATGGGGCCAACGTAGGATGTGGCCACATCTGGCTCGTCCACCTATTGGTGGGAGAGAAGGGTGGGGCGAGGGCGGCAGGGATGAGGTGGGTGGCGCCGTGGGCGTAATCTAACCATCCACGTGTTTCCCATGGAGGTAGGTTGGATTTTCAAATTTTTAGTTTTTTGTTTTAGATTTTTAGAAAATCCGAGAAAGAGGATAAAGGCTTAGCAAATAAATTCTAAAAATTCTAAAAAAATTCACAAAAGTTCTTGGAATCACTTTGGACATAGCAAAAATATTTTTAACTTATTTTGGTACTAAATTTTATATTAAAAATACTGTTAATTTTAAAATTCATTTTTAAATTCTAAAAAAATTTAGATAAAAGCCAAATGAGTTCAAATAATTAATTTGAATTAGGATTTTTATATGAATTCAAAATATCCTTTATTTAATTTTTTTATATTTTTACTCAAATTATTTTTTCAAAATAAAGCCTTTTTAAAAGTAGAAAAATAGGCTTTTAAACTTTCAAAATTTTAAGCAACCAGGAGTAATTATTTTTTTGGGGACATTTCCAAGTTTGTGGAAATAGGTAATACCGACCGACCTATGTGGTACTACCGATTCTAGATGGCGGTAGTATCGCACCTAGTGTTTAACGGCTAGTTTATTTGCATTAATTGCACCTATTATAGCCATTAAATAGTAGATACGGTAGTACTAGTCATGCATGATGGTACTACTGGTCCTACTAAATTTTTTAAGTTTTGCCCCCCAAATGGTCGAATTTGAGTGGGAGGGGTATAAATACCCCCTCACCAACTCTTGGACAAATATATGAGACCACATTGAATACACTTGAGCATGTTATGCACTCTTCTCACCACATTTACTCACTTTGCACACATTTGAGATAGTTGAGAATTACTTAGTGCAGTTGTATCATTTGTTGACCAATTGGCACTTGATCCTCCTCAAGTGAGCACTTTAATTTATAACTTTTGCTGTTTGCTAGCACTTAGACATCTTGGTGGAGGTTGCATGGTGATCACCTCGAGAAGATTGTAAAGAGGCCCATCGCCATTTATGAGTGGCTTGGTGTTCACAATCTCCGGGGTGGAGGAAGAATAACCCTAGTGGACTTGAGGTTTAGAGGCTTAATTTGTTGTGCTGATCCAATCTATTTAGACTTTCCTCAACATAGACTAGTGAAGATTGGCAAGTCTTCGATATCACAGCAAAAGCATCGTGTGCCTCCATGTCCGTTATTTCTTTGTTTTGACTCTTCCACATTTATATTCCTAGCTATTGAAGTAAATTGAATTGATATCTTGTGTAGCTAAGAACTATATTTGGTAGAGATATATTTAGTGGTGCCATAGAAATTTGCACTCACATTGTGCTAAGGTTCTTATATAGTTCATTGTGCTTAAAATTGTTGTACTTAGAGAGCAAATTTTTAGAACCTCCTATTCACCCCCCTATTCTGTTATCCTTGATCCTACAAACCACATTTTGAATAATTTTTAAAGCTCTTTTAGTGTATATGTTTTCATTTATGCATACATGCTCTTTCTTTTGCTCCCTTGAGGTTTTCTTGTTAGCATTAATCATTTGAAAATGAGAATTAGAAAGGATGATTTCTAGTAAGCTTGCATAGCCCTTCAACCCTTAATGACTATTTTACCGAAAGGGTGAGAATGATTAAGGCAAAAATTATTTTTAATCAAAAAGGGGACATTATTGAGAATGATCTTAAAAAGGGAAGAATACTCATTTAAATGATAAATAAACTAAAAAAATATGAAAATGAGCATTCTGAAGTTGAAAAAAAAGAGAGTAAAATGAACTAGTAAGTAAGAAAAATGCATCTTAAGCCATAAATGAGAACTTGAGATAAACGAAAGCTTATTTGTATTGCATTTATTATTTTTTGTTCTTTTGGTGCTTTTTCTTACTATAAAAATGGTCATATTGAGCAATTGCTCTTTTTCTTAGACCATGAGTAAGATTCTAGCTTTTGAGAAGTTTTTTTTGTATGGATTAGAGTTTTGTTGAAAACTTGCTTTTTCTTTGTATTTGCACTTTTCACATCTTACCACATTGGTCATGATCATTTGTTTCTCTTGAAAATGGATCGCTTGTGGTTTTTGTAACTTTTTTGATTTTTTTTGTCAAAATTCAAACTCAAATTCTTGCCTGTTAGGGTGTTTGTCAAATTACTTATCAAGGGAGAGATTATGAGACTATGTGGGAATCACCTTATGTTGTGTGATAAGTATTTAACTTTGCTTGTACTTCATTGTCACTGTTTGAGTTTTGTTTTATGCCTTTTGTTGTCCAGTTTTTGCTGTTAGCAAGGCATTGGTCTGACCGGTCTACAAAGATGGTCTTACTGATCGTGGGTGTGAAAGCAGTTTTCCAGAAATGCAGTGTGACCGATTTCTACTTGGCTATTTGTTTATTCCAAAGAGGTGCTCATTATGCTGCGTGAGAGAAAATATGAACAATTCAACCAGCTATGGGTGGCGGTCTAACTGGGGTTGGCCGAGCTTTCAGACCAACTGGGTGCCACGGTCTGATCAGCTCCTATGTTACCAACATGTGAAGTATATTGGACTAACGTGGAACAAGTTATAAAGAACTTGAGCTCGATGATTCTTGGTCTTTGATGTGCAGAACAGCTTGGAGGCGACCATGGTCAACTGCATGCATCAAGACTAGGCTCGGGATGAGTTGAGTATAGTAAAGGAAGCTCAGCGGGATGGTTGGGCTCAAGCAAAATACAAAGAATAGTGCAATCAGTGTAAGTGAGGTGTGGTTAGGGAAACTAGCATGGAAAGATTTGACAATACGTGAGCCATTGATGAACCTACATGTTGCAGATGTGGGGATTACTTGTAAAGAAAGAGATGACAATTGACTAGTCTCGGGAGAGGTGAGGTCCACGGTCAAAGCGAGAGTGTTTTAGCAGGGAAGCCAAAATACCAAAAACGATGATGGGAACAAAACCATGACGTTTAGAGGGCATTGGAAGAGTGGTTTAGGCCAGAAAGATGCTAAGGAGACTAAGGGAATGGAAGCTTGTTACTTAGTGGGTTTAGGCTTATGCACTTTAAGAAGTGTGCATAAGTCATATGTGAGTGCAAAAACTAGTATAGTGTTGGTTTAACAGTTTAGCCCATGTAAGAGTGAATGAAACCCAACTAAAGGTGTTGGTTAGGATTTCCCTTGTAAGACTTCATATATAAAGAGAGAAAGATGTGGCTTAGTGGCTAAGCTTTGTGGTGAGTTTAAGGTAAGCCTTTGAGGATAATTAGAATTCTTGGAGAGAACTTGTGTGAGATATGATAGACTCTTATGGTTGAGCTTTTTGTCATTCTTAGATTTCGTGTATGGCTAAGGATTTGCTGTAAACATTAATATGTAAGTATCAATATATATCCAAAATTCATCCAAGTTTTCTCTCTTGTGTTTAAGCGTTGAAATCTTGATTTGCCTTAGTTTTTTGTGTTTCTTCTTCTCCACTTGATCTTGCCTTGTGCTAAAGATGTGTAAGTGGTGAAGTTATCTCTTAGAGATTTGATCTTATCTATTTAGGCATTTGTTATTTGTTATTTGTATATTCTTAGGATTGCTCGATTTTGGCTCAATAAATAGACATGGGGTTATTTGGTTCTAAGCCTTTTGGTTTGGAATCTTGCTGTGTTTAAACTTGCTAAGACATGTGGGTGTAAATCTAAGGTCATCTTAACTACCAATTACGCACAAGCAAGTCTTGGCTCAAAGTTCTTGAGTTTGCTCGATTTTGATGTCATCTTGCTTAAAATGAAAAAAAAAAGATCAACACTTTAGCAACAGTTTTCTTAATCTTTGATTAAAACAGGTTCTCAATATCTCAGAGAAAGTGCATACCATGTTTCAGGTTATTTGGAGTTGTTGATTAAAAGTACATCATTTCTTAATTTGAAATCATACTAAAAATATATTCTGTTCTTGGAGAGATTAGACCGTCAATCTACTTAGAGTCAACCCGCCAACCAAGCAGGTGTTAGACCGATCCAAGCGGTTATAACACCCTCTAGTTGGAGATCAGACCGCTAAAACCTTGTCAAGGCACATTTTACTCTTTTTTTGTAGAGCTTAATCTTGAAGAAAAAAGAATTTAGAAAAACAAGTATTTGTAAGACCCCTATTCAATCCTCGGCTTCTTGGTCCTACAAAAACACAACATGAGCTGTGGAGATGCTTCACGGGATACAACTAGCCTCAAAGGAAATAAACAGTATGCAACATCACTGTACATGGCAACTGGCGGCTTCCTCCGAAAAAACGTAAGCCTCCGAAAAAACATACGGTACAGCTTCTTTATCGTCTTTTTGCAGTGACTTACCGGATAAGTTTTTTAGAAGCGACTTATCGACTTATTAGCATTCAGTTCGTTCGCACAAAACGCTCGCGAAAAGTCAAAAGGAAACTTACATCCCGGCCATTTCAAAAATCAACACCTTACAACATAGCAGCAAGCATTGCATACATGATCCTAACAAATATCCATCCCAACTTACCATAGTCGATACCGACATGATAATTAAGTAAAACAGAAACAGCTTGAAAATTTATACAGATCACTCGGGAAAAAGCCTCCAAGAACGCAAAACATTCAGAGCCGTGGGCACGGCTCAGCACTCAGCTGCTGCCCTCTTCCTGCTCACTGCTGTTATCTGCAAAATAAGAAACAAGAAAGGAAGGATCAGCTCCACATCTCAAATTTTTCAGACCATAATTCACTACAAATCAATTCCAGCATGGACTGACCGATGAAGTATTCAGATCCGAGCTCCTGAGAACGCGCAGCCTCTTTGCGGTGGAGATGAACATGCTGCAAGATCACCACAAGGAACGCCTTTAATAAGATCAGGCATTTCACAATCGGGACAAGAGGAATTTGTCAGGTTCACAATTGCAACAAAAAAGGATCCTTTAATTTGCTTATGATAACTGCATTTATATATTGAACTCACTCCCATGGGACGTCTCCAACCAGCATCTGGTCACCCTCATCATCCTCATAGACCAGAGTGTATTCACCACTGCCATCCAGTAGTCCTGTGATCACCTTCTGCTTCTCTCCTGTGCAGCTCTCACTTGCAGCAATGGCTGGATCCCTTTGAGCTGGTACAACAAATAGAAAAGATTGTAGATTCAGGTTCCCTACACCAGCACAATCAATGTTTTCATCCTTACAAGTTACAACTAGCAAGTGGCCGGATGGTGTATGTTGAAATATACCGGCGAGAAGGCCTCGAAAGAGCTGGTCAACGGCGGCCGAGAGCTTGTCGTAGCTGCCGTGCGCCTTCAGGTCGACCTTCCTGCCAATCGGAACGCCGTACATGTTGATCTTCACATACAGGCCCTTGTGACCCATCTCAGTCTTGACATTCGCAGCATCTTTGCCTCCACGGTTTGATGTTTCAGTGGATGGTTTGGATGATGACGAAGCGAGGTTCCGTCGGAACGACCGCACCGGAGGCCACCCGACGACCGGAGCAGCTGCCGCCGGCCTGCTGTGCATTGCAGAAATAAGGAGCAAATTAGGATCTTGTAGCAGACTGGTTATTTTCTCAAACACATCACCAGTTCACCACTACCAAGAATTCTGAACACTGATGCATGTCACTTGATGCAAGATAGCAAATACTGAAATAGTACTACTAATATGGAGTGATAAACTAAAGTGAGCTGGCACAAGATTTTTCTTTTTTTCTTTTTTGCATATGCTGTTGTATCAAGTTGACAAAAACAGAATTTTACTGCATGCTCATTTCGGCAGGGAAAATTTAACAGCCTTGTTTTATTGGAAGACAATCACAAGCTAAGCTAATCAACTACTACTACAAAGGAACCTCATGCTTCAAGAAAGGAACAGCCAAGAAACTAACCAAACAGCAAACAAACAAGATTACCCTAAGCCTTAAGCTCCTAATTAACAGTAGTTTACCTTGCCTTGAAGCCATTGTTTCCCTTTGCTCCAGTAGCAGCACCACCACCACTTGCCTTCTTCTCCAAACCTGAAACAACGAAACAAACCCAAAAAGCTGATCAAAGCATGAAACTTTCAAGCAATAACAGAACCAAAGAACAAGAAGCAAACATGATGCAACACCTGGTGATCTCGAGAAGTAGCCAGGGAGGCCAAGGCTCAGCTCAAGGCCCCTCTCCTCTTCCTCCTCCCTGAAGCCATTCCAAGCCATCTCTCTCTCTCTCTCCCTCTCTCTCTGAGTCTGAAGCCCTGTCTGTTCACTGCTCAAACAAGTTACAAGTCGCAGGCCCTCTGAAGCAGAGAAGGCAAGCAGCGAGGGGGGCAGCATAATATAGGTGAGATATTGGGATGGATGACAGGAAGGGAAGGCTGCAGGAAGAGGACACAGCTGGAGCTGCACCCAAGAAGCAGGCAGGGACCAAAAAAGGCCAAGGGGGGCTTGTGAGAAGGGACAAGGTTTGAGAGGTGTGCACTGAGAGAGGCTTAGCAGTCTACCTTTCTACTCAGTAGGTCTCCTTTCCTTTCTCTCTCTACTCCACTCCACTCCACTGCTACTCTCTCTCCACCCGCCCAATGCTCCTCCTAGTCTTCTACTGAAGAGAGTACTCAAGTCTACCAACTCTGCCTCTACTACCATTTTGCTAAAAATAATCCTATCAAATTCGTTTTAAAGTTAAAATCTAAATTAATTTAGAAATAGAAATTCGTTTCAGAGTCGAACTCAGTATCCGAGTCATAGTCAATGTGTAATCTTGTAAGTTATATATAAATAGTAGAAAAAACCAAAGAAAAGACATAGTAATTTAAACATCACCAAAAAATTTGTGTTTACTCTATCGCTCAAGCATTTTATATTGTCGCCGCTATATTTGAAGAGCAAAGGAAGCATTCTGTAACAAGACATGATCGTCTGATCATCATTGGACAGATCCAATCAACTAAAGACGTTCGGACCAGGCCGAATGGTATCTAAAGGTGCGTCATCCGATCTTCATCGGACTGTTTCGATTAGCGGGAAGGTTCGGCCTAGTCCGAACGGCATGCAAAACTGCACTGTTCTATCATCATCAGACCGCTCCAAGTAGTGGGAAGGTTCGGATCACACTTCAGAAGCATTCGATCTTCATAAAACTCGATCAAACCAATCAGATCAAGTGAAGACGTTCGGACCGCTGTTGCAACCATTCGATCTTCATAAAACATGATCGGGCCAGTGCAATTGGCAAATTGAAAGGCTTCAAACCTATCCAAAGAGTCACTTCATCATTTTGCAGAGCGGTCATTTTCGTTTGAAACTTTCTTCATCTGGTATCAGACCTTGGTGTCGATCAATCTGTAGAAGGAGCAGCTCATGGCAGGAGGCAGATCTTTGTCGAAAATGAAGGAAGGACCAAATTCCCTTCCGTATCTAGTTCTCAATTCAGAGAACAACCTGGCATGGTTTACAAAGATGCCGGTGAATATGCGTGTTCAAGGAGAATGGGACACTGTAATTGATCCAATCGACGCTAATGAAAAGGTCGATCCAAAAGAAAAAGCTAAAGAAGTTGACGTGAAGACCGATCAAACTACGTTAGCTCTCATCTATGCTACCATATCCGACTCGATACTCAGTCAATTTGTCGGAAAAGATACAGTACGAGAAGCTTGAATTGCTCTTTGGACTATGCATGAAGGAGTAGATCAAGTAAAGAAAGTTCAGCTACAAACTCTTCAAGGAGAATATGAGGTGCTGCATATGGGCGAAACTCAGTCGGTGGATGAATTCGCAGAAGAATTAACTATGTTGGTTAATGAGATTCGATCTCTTGGAGGCAAATTGGAAGAAACTACGATTGTTGAGAAATATCTACGAGTCCTACTCGAAAGGTTTATACTGGTGGTCACAACTCTTCTATATTTAGACGATCTTGAAGATATGAAAATAGAAAAAGTAACAGGATCTCTCAAAGCTCATGAAGGATTGCCTAAAGGGTGCAAGACCAGAACTGATCAAGCATTGCTAGTAACAAGTGAAGCTGAGGTGGAAAACAAAAATTGGCGGGAAGCAAATCCAAGTCAAGGAAGTGGCCGTAGATCTGGCAATTGGCACAGTCGTGGTCATGATCAAGGTGGCCACGGTTTTGGTCGACAAAGCCGTGGTTTTACTGCTGGTCATGGAGAAAATGTAATACGAGGTGAGTCCTCTTACAACCGAGATAAGCCAAAAATCAAATGTTTTACCTATGACAAAGAATGTCATTATGCTGCAGTATGTAGAAATCATATTAAGTGTTCCAAGTGTTAAAAGTTTAGAAATTACACTGCTGATTACTGATACAAGAAGGAGGAGGCAAACTTGATTCAAGCCAAAACAGAGCAGGAGCAAGCACTCCTATTGTCCATTTGTAAAGAAAAGAGCACATATCTTATGATACTCACTAAAGAACAAGTCTAGCCACAACTACTGAAAGTTGGAGAAGAAATGGTGGAGTCCAATCTTTGGTACCTCGATAATGGTACTTCAAATCACATGATTGGACAGAAGGCAAAATTCAGTAAATTGAATGAAGGTTTTAGAGGAAAAGTGAAGTTTAGAAATGGATCAGTTGTTCATATAGAAGGAAAAGGTACTATTTTGTTGCAAAGCAAAAATAGAGAGCAAAGAGCAATGAATGATGTTTATTATATACCCAGATTATGCAATAACATCATAAGTCTAGGTCAACTAACTAAAGAAGGATGTGATGTGTCACTAAAAAGACCATACTTGTTACTGCACGATCACAAAAGATAGTTGCTGATGAAGGTAATAAGAATAGCAAATTGGCTTTACAAAATTGAACTCAACTTAGCCAAATCAACTTGCTTCAATGCCAAGGTGGATAAAATGGCATGGCTATGGCATGATCAACTCGGTCATGTTAATTTTCAGTCTTTGAAGCTAATGACAAAATGGTACCTAGAAAATTTTGGGCTGAGGTTGTTTAACATGCTATGTATATTCTCATTTGAGTACCCACAAAAGTTTTGGAAGAGAAAACTACATATAAACATTAAGTGAAAGAAAACCAAATCTAGAACATCTGAAGAAGGACTGGTGGCTGTTACACACATCTCAACAGAAGGACAGAGGGCTGATGCACTCACAAAGGCGTTTGGACGAGTCAATTTTTGTCATATGATTAATTTGCTTGGTTGTAAGGAAGTTGGTTAAGTCGGCAAGGATTAGGGGAGTGTTGTTGAAAATAATTATGCTAAATTCATTTTATACTTGAAGCCCGAATCAGTTTAAAAATAGAAGTTCGGTTTCAGAGTCGAACTCAGTATCTGAGTCATAGTCAATGTGTAATCTTGTAAGCTATGTATTAGTGGAGAAAACCAAAGAAAAGGTACAGTAATTTGAACACCACTAAAAGATTTATGTTTACTCTATCGCTCAAACGTTTTGTATTATCGTCGTCATATTCGAAGAGCAAAGGAAGCATTCTAGAACAAGAAAGGATCGTCCGATCATCATCGAATGGATCCAATCAAGTGAAAATGTTTGGACCAAGCTGAACGGTATCCAAAGGTGCACCGTACGATCTTCATCGAACCGTTTTGATCAGCGGGAAGACCAGTCCAAATGGCGTGCAAAACTGCACTGTTCGATCATCATCGGACCGCTACGAGTAGCGGTAAGATTCAGGCCATACTTCAAAAGCATCCAATCTTCATAAAACTCGATCAAACCAATCAGATCAAGTAGAGACATTCGGACCACTCTTGTGACCATCTGATCTTCATAAAACATGATCGGACCAGTCCGATCGGTAAATTGAAAGGCTTTGGACTTGTCCGAAAAGTTACTTCATCCTTCTGCAGAGCGATCATTTTTGTTTAAAACTTTCTTTGCATTTCACCTTCTCCTGGGAGCTGAATTCATTTTTTGAAAATTCTTTCACTCTCTTTCTCTCTCTACAAATGCCATGTGCCTTTCTTGCTCACTGCCTTTCCTCTACTTGCTTTTCTCTCTCTAGCTGCTGGCATTGGTATGCGACGTTAAGGTGGCTAGAGCGATACAGTAATAGAGTTGGTGTGCATGTGAGTGGGTTGTTTTGGACCATAAATTATACTTTTTGATTTAAAGTTTTAAATTCTGGATGTCACGACATAAGACATAAAGATACTTTATGTAATTTTAATTGATGTAGATAAAGTTGAAATAGTATCTACTATAGTCGACTTGTAGACTACGTCTTGGAAAGATACTTCATTTGGGTGTGCTCATTTGGACTTTAGTTTGTGGTTTTTGACTTTTTTCACTGTTTGAGGTTTATTTTGCACTGTAATTGTTGATAACTTATTCAGCGCAATTAAATTTTAAAAATAAAAAATAAAAAATAGATTATCCCATCATAGACAATGCAAAATAATACAGAAAAAACAAAAGGCAACAAAGCTAAAAAGGTAGAAAAAATAAAATTAAAAAATTAGAAGGTATAAATTTGAAGCTAAAACCCAAATGATGGGACTATAGACTAGGTACTTAAAAAGCCAACTATAAGGTAAGCTCAGTACTAGCACAAGTCTAAAAGAATAGAGCCCTCACGGAGGGACTCAGGGGAGCGACAGAGCCCAGGAAAGGCAACAAGTGTGCATCTATTCATGCTTATGGTTTTAGACTCGAAAAGCAATTTCAAGAAGTAACTTTAAGAAGTCGTTTCTGTTTATTAGAAGCTAAACCCAAAAACAAAAAAAAAAGCCAAAAAAAATAGAATAGGGTTGTACTGGACAGTAGTGCGAGAACTCTTAGTAGTATGAATAGAATGTTAGTAGTCATTTAGTAACTTGCTAACAGATTAATCTTTTGGATAGTGACTTTGTAACGTCGGTTCGTGAGTCTGACAGTATATAGAAAAGACGAGTATGTGATACACGGAAAGGAGGCTAAATAGTTTGTAGAGCAAATGAAGAGCCGCCATGCCAAGTTAATCCGGTCTCGGGCAAATCTTGATCTACATTAAAATTGCTAGAATACATCATGGTTGATCAATTGCAAATTAAAGCCAGGAGGAGTCCTTTTGGCAACGGGATTGGGTTGAGTCATTAGTTTTAAGCACACGAGGCAGGGAGAGCTACACATGACAGGGAGCATGTGGGGTTAAGATGGGATAAGGTAAGCTCAGCACTAGCACAAGCTGCTTTAGCAATTGTTTAATCTCTCTCTTAACCTTTATGGAAACATGACTGTTTGCTCGTTGCGCAACTGAATTAGATAAGAGTAAGAGGAGATCTATATACTATTGTAACATCCCAATTTTTGCTTTTATTTTGAAGAAATAGTTTTAAATTAATAATTTCCAATTATCTGGAATTTTCTGAATTTAAAGTTTCTGTTGAAAAGAAAATTTAATATCAAAATAAGTTGGAAATATTTTTAATATGTTTAAAACATTATCAGTGAATTATGTGAATTTTTCTGGAATTTTGGAATTTATTTGGTATTTTTAAGTATTTTAAAGTCTCCTATGATTGGAATATATAAAAGATTTAAATATCAAAATCTCCCTCGGTGACACTTGTCAAGCATCCGAGCCCTTCCTCCCGGCCCGAGCTAATCCCGCCGCTCGCGCTCATCCCGCCTCCTCTCTCTCTCGCGCCAAGTGTCGCGCATCCGACAAAGAATGGCCGTAGTCCAAATGACTAATACTCAAAGGGTTAGTCGCCTTATTGGGTAGGTTGATCCTCCCGCCCGATCGTTACCGCCGCCCGCTCTCTTCCCTTCCCCGCTCCCTCGGCGCGCGTTCGAGCCCCGCTCGCGCGCGAGGTTGAGTTTCTTTTTTTAGATTTGCGCTGACAAGCGGGCCCCACCTGTCATAGATCGGTGCGTGGACTCACCGCCGTGGTCCCACTGTCGAGCCGCCGCCCCGACGCGCGTCGTCATCTTGACCGCTCATGATTGCCGATTAGATCACACCGCCGCTGCCACTTAGTACACCCCATCGGCTCAGATTTAAATCCGATTGCCGGATTGAATCTCAACCGCATCTTTTCACTTACCCCTTCACTCATCATCCTACGGCCTTGATTACTTTCCTCTGCCGCGCGTCGTGCATCCGAGCCATCGCCGTCGCCTTCTCTCCTTTTCCTCTCTCACTGACATGCGGGGCCCATCGGCCAGTCGTCTTCCCCGCCACCTTCTTCCTCCCCGCGTCTCGCCGCTGCCGCCATTAAACAGAAAAACTGAAGCTTTAAAAGCTTCAGTTTCTTGACCAATTATTTCCCCGCACTAATGCACATTCAAATAGCAGCCTTCCCGCAACCGTTTCTGGCATTATTTCATATAATTATGCACTGTGCGCCGTCGCCTTCATTCTCCGGGCAGTTCCAAGTCCGGCGAGCTTCGCGCTGCCGTTACCAGCCCCATCCCTCTATAAATTCTGCCGCCCGAGCTGTGTCTCAGTCCCCTTTCGCTTTCTCCACCCCCAATTGCCCACTGTCGAGCCGAGAGACCTCTTGCGCTTGATTTCCTCCGTCGGCCACTTTCCACTCCGGCGAGCAATCGCCGCCGCTTCAAGCCTTTCCAAGATTCACCGGAGCATCCTCGACGTTGCTGGTACCCAGGCGATCTCAGGCGACCACTTTGCTGAGTTATTGCGACCCCGGAACCCCTCCGCCGCCGTGAAGCCTCTCCGACCGCCGCCCCTTTTTGCCGCCTCGTCGATCCGACCATCCTCGGTAACTGCGCAAGGTACCAAAGCATTCCCGTCACTCCTCTCGCTTTGCGCCGCGCCGATTGGCGCCGCGCCACGGAGCGCCGGCGACCTTCGTCCCGGCCCTTTCTCCGGCGATCGTACACGTATGCGATCGTGCGCGCGCGTGTGGCGGCCGCGTGGCGCCAGTGGCCGCCATCGGCGCCACGACTCGGCCACGCAGGCGCCTCATTGCCACCTCGTTCATGCCCGTACACACGTGGCGCACCGGTGGCAGCCACGTGTATGCCACGTTGCTTCGCCGGCCTCCCCGCAGATAACCCTCAAGAGGGTTACCTACCCATTAGGGGTAGGCAGTGCCTCCCCGCTCACTTGGCTAGCGCCGCTCTCTTCCCCCTCCCACTCCCTCGGCGCGCGTTCGAGCCCCGCTCCGCGCGCTGAGGTTGAGTTTTCTCCGTTTTAATCCGCGCTGACAGGTAGGCCCCACCCGTCAGCGACCACCCCTCTGCGCTAGCCACTGACAAGTGGGTCCCGAGTTCAGTGGGTCCCACATGTCAGAGATTTCCGAATTTCTGGATTTATTCAAATCTGAGATTTTCAAATAGCCATATCTTTTTCATTTTAGCTCCAAATTGGTCCATTCAAATTTCTAAATTCATCTAAAATTTCAATCTTTCATTTGGTATATTTATTTTCAATTTTTGAATTTTTATTTTATTTTATTTATTTGGAATTCTCGATTTACGTGTAGAGACCGATTTGTCCGAGCAACCTCAAGAGCAAGTTGTGGAAGATTTCAACCAGACACAGGAAGGCAAGTCTCCTTTGACCATTTTGCTCCCATGTTTTGCAAGTTTCCTTTGATCAACTTGCTCCAATGATTTATAAAATGAGTAGGTAGTTATTTTAAAATTAATGCATGCTTATGTTATATCAAGTGATAATTTGATTTAGAAAACTTAGTTAAAGACCCAATTTGTTATACCTTCCATTGAAAATTGTTTATCTTGTACCATTGTCAACTTAGGATATCCCTTTGACTCAATAATGAGTTAGTGTTACAATTGTTGAATGTTTAAATACTAGCAAATGCTTAGCGTAGCAAATAAATATAATAATGTTCAAATGAGTAGCATGTTTATCAAATGTTTTGATGAATGATTTGTTTGAACATTGGTAATGGATGTTACCATTGTTAAATATTTTGTTTGAATATTGGTAATGGATGTTACCATTGTTAAATATTTTGTTTGAAAAGTGGTAATGGATGTTACCATCGTTAATTTGAAAATCAAAGGGAAAAGTTGACAAGGGTGGATGGAAGGTTTGGTGGTGCGTTAACACGAGAATTGTTGGGTTTGTGAATGAGCCACCACAGTCGATTAAGGACCGACGCTTGTGTTTGTCCAAACTGAGCAAAACAGTACAACCACAAGTCTATATGGGTACGACCTAGCTAACTAACCTATAAAAGTTTAGCTTAGATATCACCAGTGGTGTATTGGGTGCCAGGGTATACTGGTTACTCATAGTGAGGAACAGGGTTTACTGTACTCACATGGCGCAAGAGGGGGCTCCAACTCGTGGATTCGAGTTGTGGTGAAACCTTAGCGGTGGTATTTAAACTATACTGGAGTAGGCGAAAGGCTTTGTGATAATTTATCTGGGTCTCATGCCAAAGGAAGCATGTTGACTATTAAGATATTTTATCTCTTGTGGGTAAAGTGTACAACCTCTGCAGAGTAAAACTATTCGAATAGCCGTGCCCACGGTCAAGGGCGGGCAAAGAATGCATTCACATGGTAGAAGTTTTGGTTTTGATTTCAAAACAAAATGAGTTGGAGAAAAACTCGGGAGTAGTATAACTCTCGTGATGTTCAGATCAGGGGGTGTAACCTGAGGTTTTGAAAATTGGCTGTGATGGCCTGAGATATTAGTGTTGTTAGTTTAACCTTCACTAAAGTACTTATCCAATTTTCGATTATTAAAAACAAGTTGTTTACAAAATGGCTTTTAAAGTAATTATGTAGATTTGAAATCAAATGCTGATTTTTGCAAATAAACCATAAAGCCTTCCTTTGTGAAATCTTACATCTATGCATTTTTCCCAAGACTTGCGGAGTACATTTTTGTACTCACCTGTTGCTCTATAAATATAAAAGCAGAGAATGGAGAAGATCAAGCTGGAGAGTATGACTTCTGCGCCGAATGTGGATGCGGTGGATTATTCTCGGATGCCTAGGATTCGTTTCCCCAGTCAATTGCCTGTGGCAGATTGATGGGTCGATCAAGTTATCTTTTGCTTCCGCTGTGTTTACTTTTGCTTGTGGTTCTGTGAACCTTAGTAAGGCAATGGCCTTTGTAAAACTTCAGTTACTATTGTAATAAAGCGTTGTTGGCAATGTATCATCTTTTCTTTGAACTGTGTGTACTAGCATTGATCTCAGGACTAGTACAAGAATACACAAATGTCCAGGAGTTTCTACTCGGGTCTCACGTATGGTATCGAGCCATCTTGACTGTAGGACGAGCCCTAGATTTTGGGAAGCTTTAAGGATTTATATTTAATAAAAATTTATGTACAAAAATATAAGTTTATTTTGCTTCTACTCTTTTCTTACTTAGTATCTTGTTCTTGTCCTACTCCCACCATTTAAAAATCTTTACTGATCTCCTCTTATTTTCAAACTTATAGATGGCAGGTTCTTCGTCGTCTTCAGCCCCATGGGATCACCATTCTCATGGCGAGAGTGAGGAGCTTTGCGACTCTTCTCGACGATTAATGCAGCATCTGAGATATAATCAACAGCCCATTTTCAGAGGGCGGAACACTAGAGTGATGACTATGGATTCATGGACCATGGAAGTATTCATCTATGCCCCAGATGGGCAGCTTGACCCCGTCTACTGCAGTATTGAGCACCCTCGGACCCACTGTACGGACGCTATCCAAGATGCAGCCAAGATGGCGATAGCAGAGTTGTGCAGGAGGCACAAGGGGGAGTTACGACGCCGCCCATACGCTTCTTCTTTCCGACTACCAGAACGGGACAGACCCACCCCGAGGCTTTCCAGATCGTGGTGGACGACCCACGCCTGTCACATCAGGTGCAGTTCACCCAAGCATTGACCGCGACTTACGCCAGAGCTCAGCAGGAGATAGGACTTCTCCGGATGCTTCTGACGTCGAGCTACGACCACTCCGACACTCTCGAGCACACCGCTGCAGAGTCGACCGCCACGCCGACGCCAGACAGCGAGGACAATGCGAGGCGAGGTGGAGCGTCTTCGAGCTGCCACCCCTACACCGACTCCACCAGCTCCTGTTGCTGCTCCAGTCAGACTCTCAGGACCTCGCACTAGGCTCACAGCAAGGAAGAGTGTGCGACGCCCCAGTCCGCTACCCGACCTAGACATTGACGGATCCAGCCGAGGACGCCAGCGCTTCCGTTCCAGATCACCTACTTTCAGCCAGAGCCGATCACGGTCGCGTCGCGAACAACCGCCGTGGTTGTGGACGAGTCACTCGTCGGACTCGAGAGGAGGATCCCGAGGAGGAGCCAGAGGAGCGTATCATCATTGAGGACAATTAGATGTTAGATAGACTACCCTTTTCAATCGTTTATCGATACTAGAACGCTTTTATAATGATATGATGTAATAAAATGGATTGTACCGAGCCTTGTGCATTTGTGGTACAGCCATTTCGAAAGTTAATTTGAATTTCAAAAGTTGAGTTTTCTCAATCTGTTGTGTTAATCTTGTGTGTGGTTTTGGGATGATAAATTGCCCCGTCTCTCATCTATGCTTTTCTCTCTTTTACAGACTTTTCTTGATGGAGCTTCAGATGGTGAACACGAGAAGCAACATCAACAACAACCCAAATACCCAACAACAATGAGGTCCCAATTCCACCTCCGCCAGCCCAAGCTCCCAACATGGAACAAATGATGGCCATGCAACTACAACTTCTTCAGGCTTTGGCCCAAAATCAAGTCAATCAAGCTCAGCAAGTACCTATTCACCCACCGCAGTCTAAGCTCGGGGAATTCATGAGGACCCGACCCCCGACCTTCGCAGGATCTGCCGATCCGTTGGAGGCGGATGATTGGATTAAGGAAGTGGAAAGGAAGCTGAATCTAGCTCAATGTGCTGAACATGAGAAGGTTATATATGCTGCTCATCAACTCCAAGGAGTTGCTGCCAATTGGTGGGACAATTCTTTGCACAGCACACCGTGATGCCCGAACATTGGTTGGGCGAATTTTTGAAAGCCTTCCGTAATGCCCATATTCCTATGAGTATTATGGAAATGAAGAGGAAGGAGTTCCATCATCTACAAGAGAGGAAACTGAGCGTTTCCGCTTATTTAAGCAAATTCATTCACTATCTAGATATGCCCCAGAAGATGTGGCGACTGATGCCGCAAAGATTTGGAGGTTCATGGGAGGGATAGACCCCAACCTCAAGGTTCAATTAGTCTCCAATGACTACCCTACTTTTCAGCATCTAGTGAATAAAGCTTTATTGCAAGAAGATGCTCAACGCCAACTCTTCGACTCCCGGAAGAGGAAGTTCCAAGCTCAGCATCATGCGGCGGTTCACGATTTACGCCACCACAATACAACCGACCTCCAGTACATAGTCATACAAGGATACCGATTTCTGCACCTCGTCCTTTACCTCAAGTTCCTAGAACTGGAAATGCAGCCCAACTGCAGCAAAGCAGAAATGTAGCTGCAGGAGTGCAATGCTATAATTGCAAGAATATGGGACACTATGCCAGTAACTGTCCACAGAAACGTCAAGCGGTAACCCCGGTTCGTTTCAATCTTGACCCTACACCAGCAAGAGCTCCAACCAATGGTCAAGGTCGTGGAAGCCCTCAAACTCCCAAGACTCCACAAAACATTAATCGAGGGCGTATCAACCATGTTACCGCAGAGGCAGCAGAATATGCACCAGACGTAGTTCTGGGTAAGTTTCTAGTGAACTCAGTACCAGCAATTATATTATTTGATTCTGGAGCTACACATTCTTTCGTAACAAAGGCTTTTGTTGAAAAGAATAATTGGAAAATTTGTTTGCTAAAGGACCTTATGATAGTCCAATCTCCTGGAAAAGAATTGAGGACTAATTTGGTTAGCCCTAGTGCAACCATAATTATAAATGGAGTAAAGTTCCTAGCGAACCTTATTATAATAGACTCCGATGGCATAGATATAATACTTGGTATGGATTGGTTGATCAAGTATAAAGGATGATAGATTGTGCCAATCGTGCCATTATCCTTACCAATTCTGATGGAATTCAGATAAGACATGAGGCAGTTATGCACTCAAAGAAGGACAGTATGTTAACCAGCCTAAAAGGGAAGAGTTTGGAAGATGTGTCGATAGTTCGCGAGTACCCAGATGTTTTTCCTGAAGATTTGCCAGGATTACCACCTGATCGAGAAGTTGAATTTGTTATAAACCTGGTGCCCGCATACCTCAATATCAAAAGACCCTATCGGATGTCACCGATGATTTAGCGTAAGTCAAGAGGCGATTCAAGAATTGTATGAGAAAGGATTCATCGGACCAAGTTCTTCGCCTTGGGAGCCCTGTGCTTCTAGTAAAGAAGAAGGATGGTAGTCAACGGATGTGCGTTGATTATCGAGCTTTAAATGAAGTCACTATAAAGAATAAGTATCCCTTACCTCGGATCGATGATTTGTTTGACCAACTCATAGGATCAAGTGTCTTTTCCAAGATTGATCTTCGGTCAGGATATCATCAGTTGAAGATTAGATCTGAAGATATACCCAAGACAGCTTTCGCCACAAGATATGGATTATATGAGTATACGGTGATGTCTTTTGGTCTGACAAATGCACCGGCATATTTCATGAACTTGATGAATAAAGTCTTTATGGATTATTTAGATAAGTTTGTTGTTGTTTTCATAGATGACATTCTTATCTATTCAAAGAATAACAAAGAACATGAAGGTCATCTAAGGATAGTGTTGCAAAGACTCCGTGAACACCAGTTATATGCCAAATTTAGCAAATGTGCATTTTGGTTAAAGGAAATTGAATTTTTGGGACATGTGATCTCAGCAGAAGGAGTATCTGTAGATCCTGGAAAAGTTAAGGATGTATTAAATTGGATTCCACCCAAGACAGTAACCGAGATCCGAAGTTTTCTGGGATTAGCCGGTTACTATCGTCGATTTATTGAAGGCTTTTCCAAGATTGCCAGACCTTTAACCCAGCTGTTAAAGAAGGAGAAGAAATTTGAATGGAGTAAATCCTGTGAGGATAGTTTTCAAGAGTTAAAGAAAAGGTTAACTTCAGCACCGGTTCTGAGGTTACCCGATATTCGAAAAGATTTTGAGATATTTTGTGATGCTTCAAAACAAGGTCTTGGTTGTGTGCTAATGCAAGAAGGAAGGGTGGTAGCTTATGCATCAAGGCAGTTAAGACCGCATGAAGAAAATTATCCCACTCATAATTTAGAACTAGTCATTGTGCATGCTCTAAAGTTATGGAGGCATTACTTAATCGATGTCGGTGTGAGATATATACAGATCATAAAAGTTTAAAGTATATATTCACCCAGCCTGACCTTAATATGAGACAAAGAAGATGGCTCGAATTGATAAAGGATTATGATGTGGGAATACACTATCATCCCGGAAAAGCTAATGTGGTAGCCGATGCTTTGAGTCGAAAGTGTCATATGAATAATCTGTCAATTCCAGATAAGCAGTTAACCCTCCATGAAGAATTTCAACGATTAAATTTGGAAATAGTTAACGAAGGTATTCTGTCTGCATTGAAGGTTCATCCTACCTTGGAAGATCAAATCAAGGCAGTCCAACGAGAGGATGAATATGTTAAAGAAATTAAAGAGAATATGAAGAAAGGTAAATCGCTTGGATTTTCAGAAGATGAAGAAGGGACTCTTTGGTTTGGAAAGAGAATACTAGTACCCGAGAAAAAGGAAATAAAAGATTTAATCTTAAAAGAAGCTCATGAATCAGGATATTCAATTCATCCTGGAAGTACAAAAATGTATCAGGATTTAAAGGAAAGTTACTGGTGGAACAATATGAAAAGGGAAATTGCAGAATATGTAGCCTTGTGTGACATATGTCAAAGAGTTAAAGCAGAGCATCAAAGACCTGCTGGTCTTTTGCAACCTCTGCATATACCTGAATGGAAATGGGAGGAAATTGGAATGGATTTCATAACGGGACTACCAAGAACCAAGTTAGGCTATGACTCAATTTGGGTTATAGTTGACCGCTTAACAAAAGTTGCTCATTTCATACCAAAGAAGACTACATATTCGGAGATAGATTAGCGAGCTTTATATGTCAAAAATTGTGTGTTTGCATGGAGTTCCAAAGAGGATCGTGTCGATAGAGGAACACAATTTACCTCAAGATTTTGGCGAAGCTTCATGAAGTTTTGGGCACCAATTTAAATTTCAAGATCGCTTACCATCCTCAAACAGATGGTCGATGTAACGGTAAATCGAGATATTGGAAGATATGCCGAGAGCATGTGCTTTAGCCAATAAAGCCACTGGGATAAAAGTTTGCCCTATGCGGAATTCTCATATAATAATAGTTATCAATCTAGTCCAAGATGTCTCCGCTTGAAGCCTTGTATGGCGTAAAATGTAGAACACCGTTATATTGGTCGAGACCGAGAGAGTCAAGTATTCGGACCGGATGTCTTAAAATTAGCGTAAGATCAAGTTCGCTTAATCCGAGAACGATTGAAAACAGCACAGACCAGACAAAAGAGTTATGCTGATAATCGTCGAAGAATGTTGGAATTTACGCCAGGCGATCATGTGTATCTGAAAGTGTCACCTATGAAAGGGATGCGTCGATTCAAAGTCGATGGTAAGCTTGCCCCAAGGTATATTGGACCATTTCTAGTTATAGCAAGAAGAGGTGAAGTCGCTTATCAGCTAGAACTTCCTCCTCAGTTGTCAGGTGTACATGATGTATTTCATGTATCACAGTTGAAAAAGTGTTTGAGAGTACCAGAGGAGTTGATACCTTTTGAGGATGTTGATTTAAAAGAGGACTTGACATATTCAGAATTTCCTGTCAAGATTTTAGAAGAGGCAGAGCGCTGCACAAGAAACAAGACTATCAAATTCTGTAAAGTGCAATGGAGCAACCGTCCAGAATCAGAAGCAACACAGGAACGAAGAGGATCTTGAGCGAGTTTCTAATCTATTTCTCGCTTCATCCGAATCTCGGGGTCGAGATTCCTTCTAAGGGGGGTAGGTTTGTAACATCCCAATTTTTGCTTTTATTTTGAAGAAATAGTTTTAAATTAATAATTTCCAATTATCTGGAATTTTCTGAATTTAAAGTTTCTGTTGAAAAGAAAATTTAATATCAAAATAAGTTGGAAATATTTTTAATATGTTTAAAACATTATCAGTGAATTATGTGAATTTTTCTGGAATTTTTGGAATTTATTTGGTATTTTTCTGAGTATTTTAAAGTCTCCTACTGATTTCTGGAATATATAAAAGATTTAAATATCAAAATCTCCCTCGGGCTGACACTTGTCAAGCATCCGAGCCCTTCCTCCCGGCCGAGCTAATCCCGCCGTCTCGCGCTCATCCCGCCTCCTCTCTCTCGCGGCGCCAAGTGTCGCGCATCCGACAAAGACCCGGCCGGCCCCAAATGACTAATACTCAAAAGGGTTAGTCGCCCTTATTGGGTAGGTTGATCCTCCCCGCCCGACTGGTTACCACCGCCCGCTCTCTTCCCTTCCCCGCTCCCTCGGCGCGCGTTCGAGCCCCGCTCCGCGCGCGAGGTTGAGTTTCTTTTTTTTAGATTTGCGTTGACAAGCGGGCCCCACCTGTCATAGACTGGTCTGCGTGGACTCACTGCCAGCGGGTCCCACTGCCGAGCCGCCGCCCCGACGCGTGTCGTCATCTTGACCGCTCATGATTGCCGATTAGATCACGCCGCCGCTGCCACTTAGTACACCCCATCGGCCAGATTTAAATCCGATTGCGGATTGAATCTCAACCGCATCTTTTCACTTACCCTTCACTCATCATCCTCGGCCTTGATTACTTTCCTCTGCGCGTCGTGCATCCGAGCCATCGCCGTCGCTTCTCTCCTTTTCCTCTCTCATCGACATGCGGGGCCCATCGCCGATCGCCTTCCCGCCACCTTCTTCCTCCCGCGTCTCGCCGCCGCCATTAAACAAAAACGAAGCTTTAAAGCTTCGCTTGACCAATTATTTCCCGCACTAATGCACATTCAAATAGCAGCCTTCCCGCAACCGTTTCTGGCATTATTTCATATAATTATGCACTGTGCGCCGTCGCCTTCATTCTCCGGGCAGTTCCAAGTCCGGCGAGCTTCGCGCTGCCGTTACCAGCCCCATCCCTCTATAAATTCTGCCGCCCGAGCTGTGTCTCAGTCCCCTTTCGCTTTCTCCACCTCCAATTGCCCACTGTCGAGCCGAGAGACCTCTTGCGCTTGATTTCCTCCGTCGGCCACTTTCCACTCCGGCGAGCAATCGCCGCCGCTTCAAGCCTTTCCAAGATTCACCGGAGCATCCTCGACGTTGCTGGTACCCAGGCGATCTCAAAGACCACTTTGCTGAGTTATTGCGACCCGAACCCCTCCGCCGTGAAGCCTCTCGACCGCCGCCTTTTTGCCGTCTCGTCGATCCGACCATCCTCGGTAACTGCGCAAGGTACCAAAGCATTCCCCGTCACTCCCTCTCGCTTTTGCGCACGCCGGTTGGCGCCGCCGCCCGCCGGAGCGCCGGCGACCTTCGGGTCCCGGGCCCCTTTCCTCCGGCGACCGTGCCACGTATGCGACTGCGCGCGTGTGGCAGCCGCGTGGCGCCAGTGGCCGCCACGGCGCCACGACTCGCCACGCAGCGCCTCATTGCCACCTCGTTCATGCCCGTACACACGTGGCGCACGGTGGCGCCACGTGTATGCCACGTTGCCGCGGCCTCCCGCAGATAACCTCAAGAGGGTTACCTACCCATTAGGGGTAGGCGGTGCCTCCCGCTCACTTGGCTAGCGCCGCTCTCTTCCCCCCCCACTCCTCTGCGGCGTTCGAGCCGCTCCCGCTGGCGAGGTTGAGTTTTCTTCGTTTTAATCCGCGCTGACAGGTAGGCCCCACCCGTCAGCGACCACCCCTCTGCGCTAGCCACTGACAAGTGGGTCCCGAGTTCAGTGGGTCCCACATGTCGAGATTTCCAATTTCTGGATTTATTCAAATCGAGATTTTCAAATAGCCATATCTTTTCATTTTAGCTCCAAATTGGTCCATTCAAATTTCTAAATTCATCTAAAATTTCAATCTTTCATTTGGTATATTTATTTTCAATTTTTGAATTTTTATTTTATTTTATTTATTTAGAATTCTCGATTTACGTGTAGAGACCGATTTGTCCGAGCAACCTCAAGAGCAAGTTGTGGAAGATTTCAACCAGACACGGAAGGCAAGTCTCCTTTGACCATTTTGCTCCCATGTTTTGCAAGTTTCCTTTGATCAACTTGCTCCAATGATTTATAAAATGAGTAGGTAGTTATTTTAAAATTAATGCATGCTTATGTTATATCAAGTGATAATTTGATTTAGAAAACTTAGTTAAAGACCCAATTTGTTATACCTTCCATTGAAAATTGTTTATCTTGTACCATTGTCAACTTAGGATATCCCTTTGACTCAATAATGAGTTAGTGTTACAATTGTTGAATGTTTAAATACTAGCAAATGCTTAGCGTAGCAAATAAATATAATAATGTTCAAATGAGTAGCATGTTTATCAAATGTTTTGATGAATGATTTGTTTGAACATTGGTAATGGATGTTACCATTGTTAAATATTTTGTTTGAACATTGGTAATGGATGTTACCATTGTTAAATATTTTGTTTGAAAAGTGGTAATGGATGTTACCACTGTTAATTTGAAAATCAAAGGGAAAAGTTGACAAGGGTGGATGGAAGGTTTGGCTGGTGCAGTTAACACGAGAATTGTTGGGTTTGTGAATGAGCCACCCTGGTCGATTAAGGACCGACGCTTGTGTTTGTCCAAACTGAGCAAAACAGTACAACCACAAGTCTATATGGGTACGACCTAGCTAACTAACCTATAAAAGTTTAGCTTAGATATCACCAGTGGTGTATTGGGTGCCAGGGTATACTGGTTACTCATAGTGAGGAACAGGGTTTCATCAGACTCACATGGCGCAAGAGGGGGCTCCAACTCGTGGATTCGAGTTGTGGTGAAACCTTAGCAGGTGGTATTTAAACTATACTGGAGTAGGCGAAAGGCTTTGTGATAATTTATCTGGGTCTCATGCCAAAGGAAGCATGTTGACTATTAAGATATTTTATCTCTTGTGGGTAAAGTGTACAACCTCTGCAGAGTAAAACTATTCGAATAGCCGTGCCCACGGTCAAGGCGGCAAAGAATGCATTCACATGGTAGAAGTTTTGGTTTTGATTTCAAAACAAAATGAGTTGGAGAAAAACTCGGGAGTAGTATAACTCTCGTGATGTTCAGATCAGGGGGTGTAACCTGAGGTTTTGAAAATTGGCTGTGATGGCCTGAGATATTAGTGTTGGTAGTTTAACCTTCACTAAAGTACTTATCCAATTTTCGATTATTAAAAACAAGTTGTTTACAAAATGGCTTTTAAAGTAATTATGTAGATTTGAAATCAAATGCTGATTTTTGCAAATAAACCATAAAGCCTTCCTTTGTGAAATCTTACATCTATGCATTTTTCCCAAGACTTGCGGAGTACATTTTTGTACTCACCTGTTGCTCTATAAATATAAAAGCAGAGAATGGAGAAGATCAAGCTGGAGAGTATGACTTCTGCGCCGAATGTGGATGCGGTGGATTATTCTCGGATGCCTAGGATTCGTTTCCCCAGTCAATTGCCTGTGGCAGATTGATGGGTCGATCAAGTTATCTTTTGCTTCCGCTGTGTTTACTTTTGCTTGTGGTTCTGTGAACCTTAGTAAGGCAATGGCCTTTGTAAAACTTCAGTTACTATTGTAATAAAGCGTTGTTGGCAATGTATCATCTTTTCTGTTTGAACTGTGTGTACTAGCATTGATCTCTGGGACTAGTACAGTAATACACAGCGGGTCTGGGAGTTTCTACTCCGGGTCTCACAACTATAATGAGGTAGGAGATGCAGTGTGATGTCATGCAAATCTATATATTGCTAATGCTAATAGTGGTGTATGGATAGCTAGTTGTGGCTTTGTTCACGGGCGGTTAGTTTAGTGGTAACTGGTAAGTGTTAAGAATGAAACTTGAATCGAGGATTCTTTCAAAAAACATTGAATCGAGATATGATGAAGGCAGCATTTTGTAGAATTGTCACATGTGATAAAATTGTGTGAAAATGCACATGAAAAATAAAGTTAACTTTCACTTGGTAGCAAATAGGCAAAATCACATCTGGAGTGCATCTATATCCAACTTGTATTTTGTAATTAGTGGTGGTGGCTGCATTGGGGTGGCAGCGGCTACAGAGTACAGGGACGGAAGAATTGGACAAAGACGATAGAAGTGGAGAGGAGGGCTAGGGAGGATGTTTACACTCAAAGGGATCGTTTGGAGTGCAAGATTTTTTAAGAAAAGGAACATAGAAAATTTTCTTCCTCTAAAAAATACATAAGTGAAATGTTTTTTGATTAGATAGAGACGTTCGAGCTCATATGTTTCATTTACTCCAAAATTTGTAGGAGCAACCCCTTTCCTATGGAAAACCTTCTGTGTAATTGTCTATTTTTTTTCCCTCCAAAATTGTTTCACTCCTCTATTCACCCAATAAATAAATCGTGGGTTTTTTCGGCTATGATTGATGACTTTTGGCCCTAACACAAATACTAGTGACTTTTGGCCCTAACACAAATACTAGTGTGAACAAACCGAATGCTAATAAACCATTTCAAAAAGTTATCCCGATAAGCCGTTTCGAAAAAACGACGAAAAAACTGTTAATTTATTTGTTTGAAGAAAGTTTACATCATAATCTATAGGTCAAAAAGAACCCACCAAAGATGGTGAAATCCTGATTCAAACTACCTTAAGCTCAATTAAAATTCAACCTAGGGCCTATTCTTTTCGGCTTCTCAAAACAGCTTTTGGCTTTTGTTACAATACTTAATTTTCAAACGGAGTATTTTTTTAAAGATGGAGTCTACAAGTTAATTATAGTACACGTTAAAAGCCCAACATTTGTACCATCCAAAATCGCAAGCGAGTATCTCTCTCTCCGTAATCTCTGTCGCAAACAGCTAAAATTTAAAAATTTCAACTATAAGTTATAAGCCGCAGCCAAAAAGAACAAGATCTTAGCTCGAAACCTATACAACACAATTGGGGCTGTTATTTTTGGTTTCTAGCTTATGATTTATACTATAGTAACTAACTTTCAAATAAAATATTTTTAAAGACAGGGTCAACCAAAATTATATATAAGTGTCTCTCTCTGTACTCTCTTTTACAAAAAGCTAAAATTTAAAAATATTAGCTATAACACCCTTCCAATCCTCCATGTTGCCGGTCCAGTGAGCACAGCAGCATGTGCCCACACGCTGATTAGCTCTCAGCTCACGAGAGTGGAGGCAAAAACGGAGAGGCAAAATCTTTTGGTAGGGAACTTCTCTCCTGTTATCTTTGTGCAAGGTTAGGAAAATGTCTCCGAAGAAATGATGGTGTTCTGTCTTCCTAGTAGTACTACCTCTTTGTAGGTCGTCGGGCAGTGGCGTACGTAGGTACCAGAGAGGAGGAGGAGCAAAGACAGGCAGCGTAATTTTGTCAGGTTATTCATGAGTCTAAATTTGGCCAGGACCAAATCTTGGTTACAGGACAGGCAGTAATACCTATTTTTGGGCAACGTCTAATTGCTTTTATTTATGTTTTTTATACGGCAAGGAATAATAAAGATATCGATACAGATGATGCACACAGTTTTGAGCTCAAAAAATTATTAAAAAATCTACTACAATAAATCGTTCTATTTAATTTAACTTTCAAAAAAAAAATCAAAAGCCAAAAATTCAAAAGATCAAGATAATTGCCGTGCCCCTTTTCTAGAGGTGAAAAAACAGAGGTACCACCACCTGTTGACCACATAGTGATTCTCTCCTATGTAGAACAAGGCAGGAATTCTATGCTTTTCTCTAACTAATTTTATAGGACCGATATGGCAATAGAGAGGGATGAATGGTTTCTGCAAATTTTTTGCCCTAAGTATTCATCAATCCTTCACCCCCAATAACTAGTGAGTTATGAAGATCAAGATTGAAAGTAAAAGCCAAGGCAATTAACTCAAAAGCTGAAGAACTGAAACCCTGCATCTAGACGATCTAACCAACTACCACAAAGCGGCCTGACCGACGGTTTCAAGGCAGTCTAATCGGTCCCCCTAGCAGCTTGACTAGCAGTCTCTTGGTAGTTTGACCAGTGGGAGAGAAGATATGATCGGTGGGAGAGGCTGTTTGACTAGCCCACTATCCAACTAGACCTAAGAGCAGTGTGACTGCTTCTCTATTCCTAGAATAGAAAATCAGCTCGAGTCCTAACCAATTTTTGGTGCAACTTTAAAAATCCAAGGTCAAATGAGATAAGATTTTACATACACCTTGTTTGAGCCCTCAGGAACATATTTCATCCAAGGATCACTTAAATACTTGTCAAAGTTCAAATCTTTTTCAAGAATAAGTAAAGATGAACCAAAACTGGGCAAAACATGAAAACTTGAAATGTAACTTTCTCGTGGGTGGAGCATGGCCAAGTTAGCTTTAGATGTATTCCTACATATCACAACAAGCAAAAACTCATAAAGATTTAAGACAAAAATTCTTGTATCAAGAAAACTCACAATGAGGTCATATCTAAGTAAAATCAGGCAGCTTCAAAATCTTGCAAGATCTTATGCTTAGATAAACAGGGATTGATCTCCATGTGTTATCTTCATCACTTATATATTCTTGGTACATAATAAGATCAAGAAGAGAAGAAATCAAAACCAATAAGAACAAGAGCAAATCAACCAAATCAAGAAGACTCCATGAGTACAGAATAAAGATGATTTATTGCTACTTGAGGATAATAGTTTTACAGCCACTCCACCTAGATGACAAGAGAGTATGCCATAGTACTCACAACTCTCAAACCTTAACCCTAGAACACTTTGGCTAGAATGATGGATGGTTGGATGGTTAACATGGAAGTCTTCATCCCATTCCGTTACATAGATAAGACAAGCAGCCCACATCTAACCCTAATGAATACTATCCACTAGCATATATGGGGGAAACCCGTTAACCCTACACAATAGGTTTTTACTCACACTTAACTCATGTATGCTTTTCAAAGCACATAACCTCGAATCTGCTAAGTTTTTAGTCTTTGATCCAACTTGATCTCATCAACTTCTTCTTGAGCTAAACCACTTTCCCAAGCGCTGCGATTTTGATTCTCATGTTTTCTCATATTTGGCCAACTACCAAAATACTCTTCCTTTACCCAGTGATTATATTCCCTTATAAGCATTCGCCATGCTTACCATGTGTAGGTGTACCACTGGCTTGCTACATGTCGGCAAATCTCTCTTGTTCTGATTCCACCAGACCACGTCTCACTTACACCGACCAAACCACTTAGTGCAATTCATCACTCAAACATTCCCTTGAACATTTTCAGCCTTTCTCATGTCATACTTGAGCTCAACCATCTCACCCAGCATCCTTAATCATTCTAGGCTTTAGCTCCTCCATGAGCGTAGCCTCGATTCTCGCTATTAACTATGGTTGACTCTAAGCCTTCATGTACATTCAAAGATAAAAAAAATTATTTTTGGGTATAAGTTCTTTAAAACTTGACCCAAGAGATCATGTTTCATTTTATTTGCTTAGTTCAAGAACAATGAGCTATTCCTTAGTCTATAAGCTCTACCTAACCTAAGCCGTAAAAGTCTAAGAAAAGTAAATTCATGCTTCAACAAAGAATTAGCATAACTCAACAAGGTACCTAAAGATGTGATGCACTGCTTAATGATGTGAGGCACGAGGAAAATCCTGAAATTAAGCGTACAGACACACAAGAAATTGTATGTTCAGTCTTGAAGATGTGAGATATATGAGTGAGCTGATCATGGTACGATACTCCTTCTAGTCCACAAGCTCTCCATTCTCATCAGGATCCAGCATGGCAGAAATGGCATTTGGAGTAGATATTGGCTTGCTATTTCCCATATCGAAGTGCTAAAGGAGATCATTTGTGTACTTACTTTGATGAATGAAGGTCTATTCCTTCAATTACTTGACTTGAAGACCAAGGAAGAAAGTCAACTTATCCATTATACTCATATCACATTCTCTGCTCATAGAATCTGAAAATCTAGACACCAAATCATATGAAGAACACTGAAAATAATATCATTTACATATATTTGAACCAGTAGAAAGTACCTGCCATGCCTGAGAGTGAACAAGATTTTATCTACTATTGATATTTTAAAATTATTTTTAAGTAGAAAACTTTTAAACCTATCAGATTTGGGAACCTATTCCACCCAAAAATGGCTTGAATAAGTAAGGATGCACTAAAAATAAGCAAAAAAAAATTAAAAACTTGAAATATGACTTGCTCACGGGTGAAGAATGGCCAAGATGTCTCTAGATATATTTGCATATATCATAGAAAGCAGAAATTCATAAAGATTCGAGACAAAAACTCTTAGATCAAGAAAACTCACGATGAGGTCAAATCCAGGAAAATCGGGCTACTTCAAACTCTCACAAGATCTGAAGCCTAGATGAATAGGGATCTCCATTAGTCTTCTCCATCGCTTACACATCATTGGCACATAGCAAGATCAAGAAAGAGAGAGAAAAGATCAAAACCAATAAGAACAAAAGTAAATCAACCAAATCAAGGAGACTATACGTGAAGAGCAAAATTAATCTATTGCTATTTGAGGATAAAGTTTTTATAACCACTCCACTTAGCGGATAAGAGAGCACACCCCACTACTCACACTTCTCAAACCCTAGCCCTACAACACTTAGCTACAATGATGGATGGTTAACGTGTAAGTCTCCATACCAACCCATTAAATAGATGATAAAACCAGCTCACATCTATAGCAGCCCAGTTTTAGGTGCCTTTTAGAATTTTTGAAATAAAAATAATAATTTGGATTTTTCTTGAATTAATTTAAGCTCAACTTGAATGTTTAGAAATTAAAATGATTTAATATGAATAAAGTTATAACAATTATATAAAAATCTTTTTTATTTAGGTTCATTTCATTAGAAGTATTTTTTTCTAAATTTATGGATTTTTTGGAGTTTATTTGTTATTTATTGGAGCTCAATTCAATTTAATATCTTTTCTGAAATCCAGAAATCCTTTGAAAATTTTGGAAATTCCTCGTGGGCTAAATCCCTTCTCTCGGCCCATCTCCTATTCTTCCACATGTGCCATCTTGCATAGCCCACCTTCTCCCATGTGCAGCCTAGCCCAGTTCGTGTAGCCCAGCACGTCCAAGCCACTACTGTGACCGACAATTGGGCTTCGCTTGTCAGCTCTACCCCTATCGTGTCCTATTCATCTTCCTCCTCGCATCGACTCTGAGACCATCCTAACACCATCGCCATTTCTGGATGGGACTCAGTTACCTTGGCGTGCGCACCATGATTGCTTGCCTATTTAAGTGCCACCCCTCTACCCTCGCCACTCTGAGCCACCTCGCTCTCGCTAAAGCCCTAGATTGCTGGGATTTCTGTGAAGCCGCCACCACCTTCCTCAACTCCGATGAGAGATTGCCCTACCTTTAGTGAATCCTTGCTCTCGTCGACCACTCCAATAGATTCTCCTCGCCGAGAACTTTGTCCCTGTTGCTTCATCCTCATCAGGAACTCGCTAGAGCCCACCGTTGCCATGGTCAGGCTTTCTCTGCCTTATAAACATTTTTATCGGGTCACTTTGTTGACTCTTGGTTCCTGCACTAAGCCAAATCCCATTGCGCGTATCACCTAGCCACGTCGAGGATTAACTCGTCAGAACCCCTACCATTTGAGCTAGCACCACCTCTCACTTTACCTCGACCACCGCGCCAACCTTTTCTAGTCAATCCGAGCCACTATATAGCTTCGCCTTGATGACAGGAAGCTAAAGCTGACCTCGCGACCCTCAGATTGCCTCTGTTAGCTGTTGCTGAAGATGAATAGTATTGGCCATATATCTGTCCCCCATCAACCATCCATGTGGTAAGCCACATCAGCACATCTATCCCATGTCGAAGCCACATAGCAGCCATGCAAGCCCCAGCTACAAGCTCACCTCACAACATAGCAAAGCCACGTCACTTGCCACATCATCGAGACCTCACCAAATCTTGCACACATCAGTGCCACGTGGTATGCCACGTTAATACATAGTAAACCCCCACCGTAGCACTGTTCACAAACCGCATCCTTGGTAGACCCAATCTTGGTCCACAGCACAGTAAACCCTAGCACAGTAGTTTTCTCCTTTTTCCATAATTCCCCAGCCAATCCAACCTCTAAGAGTCCATTTCCCGTCATATGAACTCTGATTGACCTAATTCTTCTTCCAAAATTCATTTAAAATTGAGTTCTATCTATTAGCTCTAATTTTTTTTCAATTTGGATTTATTTGCATTTTATTCGTTTTCTCTCTTGTAGATAATGACTTCGAAGAGGCAAGAGTAGGATTTGAAGATCAAGTTGTGGTAACTGAGCAAGATCAAGGCAAACTGTGACATTTGATCATATTGAAACTATTATTTTAAAATTAAATATTTTATTATCTTAAATTATTATGTATGGCTAATTTATTACAAACATTTGTACTTGATAGTTGTCAACCAATTTTGATTAAATCACTCCTTTGATAATTTGAGTACTATAATTCCATTATCATAATATAATAGTTAATTATTTACTAATGCAATATTAGTATCCACTTGGATTGTACGTCTAGTTTGCTTAGCCATGCTTATTGATACATTAGGCACATCATCACATTGATCAATTAATTAATGTTGATTTAACTAGAAGATATTGAATCATGGTGGTTAATTACAGTTATAAAATTTCTGTACCATAACATTGGTAGTGTCAATGGTCTTAGTTAAACAAAATAGTTTTTATTTGGACGAGTGATCATGTAGTAAATGGGTGTAGTCAACACATTAGGATGTAGATGTCTCACCTAGGTAATGATTAAGGACTTAACTTCGTGCATCACTGATTTGTGCATTATTGTGCAACCACATATCAAGTATGAGATAGACTTGGCTAATTAATTTACGATGTTTTAACTTTATTTTTTCTATTGAGATGAATATGGGTGTTGTTAGACATTTCCACAAGGTGCTATTAATCTACTCGACTGTGAAATCTTAGTGGACGGAATTGGGTTAAGATTGAACATTGTAAAAGCCTTATGATAATCTCTTAGTCGCACCTCTGGAAGTATGTCAGACAGACAGTATAAGTTGATTACCTCTTATGGGTAAAGTTACGTAATCTCTGTAGAGTGTAAAACTATTCGAATAGCCGTGTCCTAGGTTATGTATAATGCTTAGTAATTTCACACGAGGGTTAGTGATGCGGATACGCACGTGTCTTGTACTTTTCAGTTAAATATATTATTTTACTGGAAAGAATTATTGAGCTGTATGAAATATGGCCAGGTGAACTCATTCCAAACTAAACTTAATGTTGTTATTCATAAGGATGGAATACTATCTTATGTTATCATAAGGTGCATTTTCATATTTGTCAAATGGAAGATACTAGAACTGAGAGGGAGGAGCTAGAGGCCAGGGGCAAAATAATGGAGAGGCAAAGGAAGAGGATAACCACATTAGATATCAAAGACATGAAGGAACAAAGCCCATACGGATAGGGCCAACAAGAACAAATCCCGTGTGGCTGGTTGGAGCACACAAGAGAAAGACCTATGCGGATGGAGGAAAAAAGCTCATGTGGTGGGAGAGCAAAAGAGGGGAATCCAAGAACTTAAAGTACAAGTTTTGGATAACATTTTTAAGCATAATTCAGACTTCCCACAAGCCCAGCTGAATTCAAACACGGATTCAACTCAAAACTTAATTCGGATTCGGCTCAGGACAGCCCAACAAACACTTACTAAAAAGGTCATAACTTTCACAAACGGAGTCCGATTCGGATGTTCCTATATTTGTTGAAAAGCTTATTTCAAGACCTACGTAATGGAAAAGGCTCCATATTCAAATACATCACGAATCATCCGCTATGACTAGAAAAATATGATAACTGTAAAATTTAGTTTCCTTTTTATGGGAGTTCGAGCCTAAAACAATATAGGAATGAGTTGTATTCAATTTGGAGACCATATGGATATTCCAAGTGTCTATATAAGTATTGTATTCATAGCCTTTAGGGCTCAAACCGTCTTTGAGAAAAATTAATCTACTAAAAGTTCTTGTTCGAGTTCTTGGTGATTGTCGAAATTCTAAGGAGAATTAGGTGTGTTCCTCAATCAAGATCATTCAGCCTTTCCGCTGGAAATTGGGTGCATGATAGATCTTCGGTTGGTGGTCGGCGAGATCGACACGAGTGTGTTTTGGTGGATTAAAGAGTGTTCGTCCTTTACACTGGCATTGGAGGATCACTGTGATTCATCAAGACTCTTGTGAGTATCCATCCTACGTCAAGAAGATCGGACAACCCTGTATCATCTTAGTATTATAGCGCGGTTTACTCGGTAGGATCTTATCTCTTTACTTTTTAGTTTATTACTTCATGTCTTATAGTCTATAAAGCTAAAAATTACCTCACAAAAAAATCCAAACCGTAGTTTCGTATCTATTATTTTTATGAGTTTTATTAAGTTTGATCTATTATAAATTTTGTTTACATGCTAATCATAGTGTTCTTCGCATAACTTAATCGTTGCATCTTGAAATCCTTGAAAATTCCCTAGTTGTTTTTTCAATTAGCATGCAAAAAATGTAGATTCAATTTACTTTTTGAAATCTTGTTCTTGCTGTCCAGTTAAGATCTTTGTGCATCTTGAAAGAATATCATATCCGAACATATTTGTGTTTCCTTTTTCTTGATTGATTCAGCCGCAAGAAACCCTAACTGTCACAAGAACCAGGGCAAGACACAGTTTCTATCCCAAGGAGGTTTCGGAGTCAACCAGAAATATCCAAAACAGCGTGATCTTTGCAAAAAGAAAAAAAAAGAAAAAAAGAGAGAGCTAATTTTTGCGTACAACCTCCGATTGGGGCATTTCTTGATCCGTTGGAAAGGAAATGAGAAGATCGGAGTCTGGGAAATCCGGTGATTTTATCTACGCGTACACACTCGGGCACACGCGCGGTGACTTCAACCCCAAAAAACGTCGTTTAGGGTCTCAAAATGGGCCCGCAAGTTCGAAAAAATTCAACTTTCTCAGAATTCGCTCAAAATTTACAAGGACCTTCTACAAGTGATTCTAAGGTGCCCCGTGAAGACGATATCCTTTTTTGAGCCTCTTGAACTCCGTGTGTGAGACATTTTCTAATACTTCCATGTTGTGTTTTCGTTTTATATTCTAGACTCGCGTCTCTAGTACGGTCTAGCCTAGGACCAGCACTAACCGATGTTGAACGATTTTTTAGCTTGCATTATCTAATTTGATTATTGCTACTCCTTGCTACCATACTTGAGCCTTCCCAGCTACACTTTTCTACACCGTACAAGCTGAGCTTCACCTGGCAATCGCTCCACCCAATCTTCAGAGATACGTTGGCATCGCTGGGAGCTGATCACCCCTGTTTGCTTGGTAAGAATTGGTAAGATTTTGATAGAAGGCTTGATTGTGAGTGACTTTTGAACCACCCCATCTTAGTAGTTGTTGTTAGGGACATATTCTTATGTTTTGCTAACAATGGCAGGTTCTACAGAGTTGACGGATGATGATTCATCTCATACTCCTCGTACGAAGGTAGTCATACAACATTTTCTACGTCTCATGAACCTTCATGCAGAGGGTCTTGAGGAGGATGTTAGGGTCACGAATAAGCGACTTGGTCAACTTGAGGGCACCCAGATTGAGACAAACGCCACGCTCGCTGCGATGGAGAGAGCGCAAGGTGTCACTAACACTTCTTTAGCAAGCATTATGGCGCGCCTTGAGGAGATTGCCCAAGCATCCTTTGCTGTTCCCCCTGCCGTGCCGATAGAGGGACAAGATGACATTGACTGCGTAGCTGATTCCGAGGCTGATGACCATCATAACCACAACAATGATCGAGCTCGTCGATAGTTGCATTTTAACTGACAAGGTATGCGACAAGAACCCCCACGGCGTGAGGTACGTGACCACGATGATTCTTTTGCCAAGGTTAAATTCGTTATGCCCTCTTTCAATGGTAAATATGATCCTGATAACTATCTTAATTGGGAACTAGCTATTGATCAAAAATTTACTTGCCATGAATTTTCTGAGAATAGACGAGTTAGGGCTGCTACTAGTGAATTTACCGACTTTGCTTCTGTTTGGTAGAACGAACATTGTCATCAAAATCTCAATAACACACCTAACACTTGGGAGGCTTTAAAATTGCTTATGCAGCATTGATTTGTTCACTCATATTATGCTCGTGATTTGTTAAATAAACTGCAACGCTTACAACAAGGTGCAAAGTCTATGGAAGACTAGTATCAAGAATTACAAATGGTATGTTGCGTTGTGGTTTAGTTGAGAATGAGAAGGCATCGATGGCTAGATTTTTAGGAGGTTTAAATCGAGAAATTCAAGATATCTTTGACTATAAAGATTACAACTCCATTACTAGATTGTTTCATCTTGCTTGCAAGGCTAAACGTGAAGTGCAGGGACGCCAAAAGAGGATACGATCTAACCCTTCTGCAGGTCGCACAAACTCCTGGATACCACGCACCTCTACTGTCCCATCCACTACGGCACCACCATCGTCATCTTTCAACAACAAGCAACGCCCTACTACATCAAACTCAGCACCACGAGTTTCTGAAATGGCCAAATAAGTACCACAAGCTGCTGCAAAAACCTCCTCTTCGGTTGCTTCGAGAGGACGAACTGAGGACGTCCAATGTCATCATTGCAAAGGCTATGGACACATGATGCAGGACTGTCCAAACAAACGCGTACTGATTATATGCGATAATGGTGGGTATTTCTCTACTAGTGATTTTAATGATGAAACATATGATATGTTTGCAACTGACCCTATAGGACATGAAGAAGAATCTGATCATAAGGAGGAATATGTTGGCGCCGAAGATGCCGACAAGTATTTGAGCATTATAGTGCAACGCGTACTAAGTGCTCAAGTTTCTCGTGCCGAGCAAAATCAGTACCATAATTTGTTCCAAATTAAGAGTGTTGTCAAGAAACGCTCAATTCGCATAATTGTTGATGATAGGAGTTGCAACAATTTGACGAGTATGGATATGGTGGATAAGCTTGCTTTGCCAACCAACCCTTATCCCCACCTATATCATATTCAATGGTTGAACAACAGTGGTAAGTTGAAGGTAACACGGATGGTAAGAATACACTTTTCTATAGGTTCTTACCATGATTATGTTAACTGCGATGTTGTACCTATGTAAGCTTGTTCATTGTTATTAGGAAGACCTTGGCAATACGATATTGATTGTGTATCATGGTAGGAATAATCAATACTCTCTCATATTCAAAGGAAAGAAGATTATGCTGCATCCTATGACTTCTGAACAAATTGTTAAAAATGAACTTGCTAGAGCTAGTAGAGAGAAGAATCTAGAGAATGCTAAGAGTGAAAATCAGATTGCAGGAAAAGAGCTTGCGCAACATAAGAAGAAAGAACCTAAATCCGCTCATGTGAACAAAAAGAAAATTCAATTAAAAGGTGCCAGTTTTCTTACTACCAAATCTGATATGACTGAATTGGATGCTAGTAATTCTGTTTGCTATGCATTAGTTTGCAAAGCCGCTTTGTTTTCATTTGAGGAGACACCATCTTCCTTGTCTCCTGCTATCACTAACATTTTACAGGAGTACAAAGATGTCTTTCTGAAGGACATACCGCCGAGATTGCTACCGCTTCGAGGGATTGAGCATCAAATTGATTTAATTCCCGGTGCATCATTACCCAACAGCGCACCATACCGGACAAATCCTGAAGAAACTAAAGAAATTCAGCGCTAAGTTCAAGAATTGCTTGATAAAGGGTATGTACGTGAATCGCTTAGTCCTTGTGCTGTTCGAGTCATTTTAGTGCCTAAGAAATACGGATCATGGCGCATGTGTATGGATTGTAGAGCAATTAATAATATCACCATTAGGTATTGTCACCCTATTCCTAGGTTAGATGATATATTTGATGAATTAAGTGGCTCTGTTGTCTTCTCCAAGGTTGATTTGCATAGTGGGTATCATCAAATTCGCATGAAATTAGGCGATGAATGGAAAACAGCATTTAAAACTAAATTCGGGTTGTATGAGTGGTTAGTAATGCCTTTTGGTTTAACTAATGCACCTAGCACATTCATGAGACTAATGAATGAAATTTTGCGTGCTTTCATTGATAGATTTATGGTGGTTTATTTTGATAACATACTGATATATAGCAAATCATTGGAGGAACATCTTGGCTATTTACGTGCTGTTTTTAATGCTTTACATGGTACATGTTTATTTGGTAACTTTGAGAAGTGCACCTTTTGCACCGATCGTGTCGCGTTTCTTGGTTATGTTGTTACTCCACAGAGAATTGAAGTTGATCAAGCGAAGATTGAAGCAATACAGAGTTGGCCGACTCCTAACACAATCACACGGGTGCGAAGCTTTTTAGGACTTGCTGGATTCTATCGCCGCTTCGTAAAGGATTTCAACACCATCGCTGCACCATTGAATGAGCTCACCAAGAAAAAACATGCCATTTGTTTGGAACACTGCACAAGAGAACGCCTTCACTACATTGAAAGATAGGTTAACACATGCACCACTACTCCAACTCTCTGATTTTAATAAGACTTTTGAAGTAGAATGTGATGCTAGAGGAATTGGTTTAGGTGGCGTGTTATTACAAGAGAGTAAACCTATAGCCTACTTCAGTGAGAAATTGAGTGGGCCTAATTTGAACTATTCTACTTATGACAAGGAATTATATGCACTATTTTGAATCTTAGAAACTTGACAACATTACTTATGGCCTAAAAAATTTGTTATACATTCTGATCATAAATCCTTAAAGTATATTTGAAGTTAAGGTAAACTAAACCGCAGACATGCAAAGTGAGTCGAATTTATTGAGTCTTTTCCTTATATCATAAAACACAAGAAGGGAAACAAAAATATTATTGCTGATGCTTTGTCTAGGAGATATACCATGCTTTCACAACTTGATTTCAAAATATTTAGAATTGAAACTATTAAAGAGCAATATGTGCACGATGCTGATTTTACGGATATATTGTTGAATTGTAAAGAAGGGAAAATGTGGAACAAATTCTTCATTTGTGACACCCCAGTCCATTATGGCCCATGTGTATGTGCACATGAGGGTGTGGATTAGTCCCATATTACTAACTTAGCATGAGTAGCACCAACATATAAACCCATAGGCACCATTAGTAATAACCTCCGGTTAACCATTTTACGCGAAGCGAGAACGAAAGCGTAAGCAGGTTATTACGTGTGCGTGGCTTATCCATAATAGGGTTAGGTCTAAACCAGTTTGGATCCTTAGGCGTTACAAATGGTATCAGAGCCGACCCTCGTGGTTGCACGGGCGCGTGCGGGTAAGGGGTGTGGGCATATGACGCATGGCGTGTGTGGGCCCGGAGTGGTCATACTGCATGGTATATGTACCAGCACTAGACGCACGGACGTGTGCCAAAAGGGGGAGATCCTGGTCATTTGCCCCACTGTGGGTATGTTGGACCGACGAGGACGTCGGGTTCTCTTAGGGGGGTGTATGTGACACCCCGGCCTATTATGGCCCATGTGTGTGTGCACATGAGGGTGTGAATTAGTCCTATATTGCTAGCTTAGCATGAGTAGCACCAACATATAAACTCATAGGCACCATTAGTAATAACCTCCGGTTAATCATTTTACGCGAAGCGAGGACGAAAGCGTAAGCAGGTTATTACGTGTGCATGGCTTATCCATAATGGGGTTAGGCCTAAGCCAGTTTGGATCCTTGGGCGTTACATCTTTAATGATCAGTTTGTGTTTTAAAGCTAACAAGCTATGTATTCCAGCTAGCTAGACCAAAGGAGGGGAGGGATAGTATATTCGTGGTTGTTGATAGATTTTCTAAAATGGCACACTTTATACCATTCCATAAGTGCGATGATGATGCTAATATTGCTGATTTATTCTTCCGTGAAGTTATTCGCTTGCATGGTATGTCTAATACTATAGTTTAATATCATGATGCTAAATTCTTTAGCCACTTTTGGAGAACTTTATGGGCTAAACTGGGGACTAAGTTGTTATTTTCTTCTACTTATCATCTCCAAACTAATAGGCAAACTGAAATTGTTAATAGAACTTTATCTACAATGCTTAGGACTGTGTTAAAAAAGAATTTAAAAATATGGGAAGAATGCTTGCCTCATATTGAGTTTGCTTAGAATCGATCATTGCATTCTACTACAAAGATGTGCCCTTCTGAAGTTGTTTATGGTTTTGTACCTCGTGCTCCTATCGATTTAATGCTTATTCCATCTTCGGAAAAATTAAACTTTGATGCTAAACAACGTGCTGAATTAATTTTAAAAATGCATGAGACAACGAAAAAGAATATAGAGCGCATGAATGCTAAATATAAAATTACTGGTAGTCAGGAGAGAAAACATTTAACTTTTGAATCTGGAGATCTTGTTTGGTTGCACTTGAGAAAAGATATGTTTCCTAAATTGAGAAAGTCAAAATTGATGCCAAGAGTTGATGGTCCTTTCAAGGTGTTAGAAAAGATTAATGATAATACACACAAGCTTGAGCTACCTACAGATTTTAGGGTTAGCCCAACTTTTAATGCTGCAGATTTAAAGCCATACTTGGGAGAAGAGGATGAGCTTAAGTTGGACGACTCAAATGCAAGAAGGGGAGGATGATGAGGACATCTCTCTCACGGATATAACCGTGTCCACACTCACAATTCACCCACAGCAAGTGTTGCAAGGTTCACTTACTCGAGCTCATCCTCGCCAACTTAATTACTAGGTGAATTCGTTTCTAGATTTGTATATTATTGAGAATAGACCGCTACCTAATGCAAGTAATTTAATTGTGCTTAAAAATATGGGAAAGGATGAAGGAGAGGCATATGGAGTCATGGACATACATGGAAGGCACAATGAAGGTCACCATGTCACTTTGGGGTTGAGTCAAGCAAGAGTTGGAGTTGGGCTCGTTTTGGAATCAGATTCGGACTACCACGATAATATCAAGTTCAAACGGACGTAACTTCTTCATACGAGCTCTGTTTTGGACGTTCTTGGACTTCATGGAAAGCTTATCAAGTCTACTTTTCAATGGATCTAACCTCATCTTCAAATTCTATCTAAGACAATCACAATCATCAAAAGAATCTACATCTATTTCTGAGTCCGAGTTGAAAAAGGTGCTGCACCACCTCTATTTGGGCATATGGGCCTTGTAACCCTAGGGACGTGTGCCCACTTCCCTATAAAGGAGCCGCCGCCTCCCTTTTCCAAAACTTGGATTTCGTTGAGTTTAGGTTTAGCCATTGTGCAAACTTCTGTTCTTCAGTTGTGTCAGACGACCACCTGTCAAGACTGCCTTCGGGATCCCACTTTTGTTTTTCAATACCATCAATCTTATTCGCAATATCAGTTACCTATATCTTATTCTTGCTAGTTCTTCGATTGCTCGCATTGAACTTCGTGTTCGGGTTGATCGCGCTTTCAGCTTGGCCAATAACATCTCGGAGTTGGTTCAACGATTACTAAGGCACAAGCGTTGTCGTACGGTTGTAGTCGGATTGTGAGAGCCACATCTGCCAAAATCGATAGTTATCAAACTCATCGAAAGATCGGGCACCCTGCCTCCATCAATACATATACTATATATATGTATTGTTCTTTTCGTTGACTCTACCGTCACATATTCATGATGTGCCAATAGGGGTGCAAACGGATCGAATTCGGACGGATATTACTTAAACCGTATCCTAACCTATATTTTTTTCCTGGATTCAGAGTCGAATACGGTAAGACCGGATACAAATACGAATTCGGAATATTCAGAGTTTCGAATACGGTACCGTCGGGACGGATATATAACGGATTCGGCTCGGAAACGGATAATATAGACGGATATATAACCTACCCTAAGATAATGTTCTTTCTATCAGCTGCTATGTTCTTTGACAAGCTCAAACTATAATTCCTCATACTATAGTTCCTCCTTTCTATCAGCTGCTATGTTCTTTGACATAATGTCCGTGAAATCCACAAACTGCATCAAATCAAGTATTCTTCCATAGTTCCATGTATCTGTTATTGTAGACCAGAAAAACCAGTTAAAGATTAGATATAAGCTGTAGGACAATCACCTGGAAATTGTCAAATATCAGGAGATTACAAACCGAGACAAAATCATTATATATGTTCACTTAGACAAGTATATGAATTCATATAATATTTTAATGCTTTCAATCCGTAAGATATAAGAAACTTGTCCAATGGGTAACTGACCACATAGTGCAACAAATAATAATGTGTTAGTTCAAACAAATCCTGAAGTGAGAGGCTACTGAACCAAAAAAAGGATGAAAGGTTGTTGCAAAAAGATGATTATTCATAGAACAAGCACCACTAGACAAAGTTGCAGAAAGATGATTATTCAGAGATCAATCACCATTAGATAGTCAGAGATGCACATATTCATCATATAATCCCAAGTCAACTCTCGAAAGATTCAGGAGATCACCTCAAAATATCACCAACCCATTGAACCCAGGACCCTTGACATGAACAAAAATAAGATTCAAATGAGCTCCACAAGGTCCACAAAAAGCAGCGTACATGCTGAACACCAAAGATAAGCTCCCTTGTCTGAAATTGGAACTATCTAGATCAAGATAGAAGAAAACAGGGCTCTGATTTTGGAACAACAACACCAAATTCTATGTATTCAATTTGAACATATTTATCTAACAGTTCAATTGAGCTCCCACACATTACATAGATTTTCAAATGTCAGGAATATCACTCCTCTCAGCCTTCTCAACAATCACCTACATTAAATAGATTGTCTTAAATTAGAGAAAAATAAATCATGATGAATAAATCTGATAAAACAAAAGGTGGATTTTGGATAAAACTCCACCATCATTTTGGATAAAACTTGCTAAGCATACCTTGAAATGAACACACTATGAAATGAATAACTTCAAACACTTCATCCACACCTCGATTTAATATTTTGGATAAGCCAAAATCAGAAATCTTAGGGTTCATATCAGAATCCAAGAGAATGTTGCTTGGTTTCAAATCACGATGGATAGCCAGGCCTCTGAGATTTCCTATCTATCTAAAGGTAGAAGGTATGCATGCTTTCATGGAAGAAAACCTTATGATGGAGATAGAAACATCAAATGAGTGTAAAGAGCAAAAGTGAGATACATGTATTGCAAGTTCAGAAACCATACACAACATCATCATCATCATGCATTCATATTCGGTAATCGTGAGAAGAAGACGTTGTCCCCCCGGCCAGCTGTGCTCACGATAGACAGAATGGATTGTTGCAAGGCAAGTGTGCTTACCTAACCCTGATCGTGGCGTCCCTAGGGTGTGGTGCCCATGCCGCCGTCGTAGCAAGCTGAGCCTGCTGCTGCGCACTCTTCACCTTGGTGCACAGTGCAAGACGGCATTGAGGAGGTCGGGCAGGAGGAGGGGGTCAGGCCGGCGTTGAGGATGAGGCCGAGCGGGAGGAGGGGGTCGGGCCGACGACCGTGGGGACGGGCGGCGGTCGGGAGGAGGGACGGGGCTAGCGGATCTGGATCTAGAGGTGAGGAGGGCGTGAGGAGGAGCGGCGGTAGAGCGGGGGGTGGCCGGGAGGAGGGACGGAGCCGACGGTCTTCCGCGAGGAGGGACGGGGCCGGCGGATTTGGATCTAGAGGTGAGGAGGAGCGTGAGGAGGAGCGGCGGCAGAGCGGGGGGCGCCCGGGAGGATCGGAGGAGGAACCGAGGAAGTGGGGCTGGGAAAGTGGGACGGGTCACGGGTGGGGGTGGCGTGGCGCTGGCGCATGGGTGATGGGCCGGCTTGGGCCGGCAGTGCGGAACTACGGACTGTGTGGACATGCGGTGGTGCTTGGACCTCGGATATGTAATCGGATTTTATTCGGATAGTATCCGAATAACCGAATACCGACGCTATTCGGTCGGATAGCAGCTAAACTGAATTCGCTACCGAATCCGAATACAAAAATCCGAATCCGAATCTGAATCCGACCGAATATCAAATCGGTTTACCGAATTCGCTACCAACCGAATTCGGTACCGGATCGGTCAGGAGAAACCCAACCCATATGCACCCCTATGTGCCAATTAAAAGACGTGTTGATGACAATTATATATACCATGTATACACGTTGTATTTTTGTTTAGTACAATTTCAGACTATCAAAAATAGAGGATGGCTTTTCTTCAAGAAGGGGTTGAGATTGAATATTGTAAAAGTCTTGTGATAATCTCTTAGTCACACACCTCTGGAAGTATGTCAAACGAATAGTATAAGTTGCTTATCTCTTATGGGTATCGTTATGTAACCTCTGTAGAGTGTAAAACTATTCGAATAGCCGTGTCCCAGGATATGTATAATGCTTGGTAATTTTACACGAGGGTTAGTGATGCAGATACACACGTGTCCTGTACTTTTTAGTTAAATATATTGTTCAACTAGAAAGAATTATTGAGTCGTATGAAATATGATCAGATGAACTCATTCCAAACTAAACTTAATATTGTTATTTATAAGGATGGAATACTACCTCATGTTATCACATGGTGTATTCTTAGATTTGTCAAATGGAAGATATTAGAACTAAGAGAGAGGGGTTGAATGTCAAGCCAAAACAATGGAGAGGCACAAGGAAGAGAATAACTGCATTAAGTGTTAAAGACATGAAGGAGCAAAGCCCATACGGATGGAGGCAACAAGAACAAAGCCCGTGTGGCTGGTTAGAGCACACAAGAGAAAGACCAATATGGATGGAGAGAAGAAAGCCCATGTGGTGGGAGAGCAAAAGAGGAAAACCCAAGAACTTAATGTATAAGTTTTGGATAAGATTTTCAAGCTTAATTCGGACCTCCCACAAGCCCAACTGAATTCAAACTCAGATTCAACTCAGAACTCAATTCGGATTCAGTTCGTGATAGCCCAACAGGCACTTACTAAAAAGGTCGTAACTTTCACAAACGGAGTCTGATTCGGGTGTTATTATACTTGTTAGAAAGTTTATTTCAAGACCTATGCAATGGATGAGGTCCCATCTCCAAATACATCATGAATCATCCGCTATGATCAGAACAATGTGATGGTTGTAAATTTTAGTTCCCTTTTTTTATTGGAGTTCGAGTCTAAAACAATATAGAGATGAGTTGTATTTAGTTTAGGGACCATATGGACGTCCCAAGTGGCTATATAAGCATTGTATTCATAGCCTTTAGGGCTCAGACCACCTTTGAGAAAAATCAATCTACTAAAAGTTCTTGTTCGAGTTCTTCGTGATTACTGAAATTTTAATGAGAATTAGGCGTGTTTCTCAATCAAGATCGTTCAGCCTTTCCGCTAGAAATTGGTTGCACGATAGATATTCGCTTGATGGTCGGTGAGATCGACACGAGTGTTTTGGTGGATTAAAGAGTGTTGATTCCTTGCACTAGCATTGGAGGATCATTGCGATTTATCAAGACTCCTTTGAGTATCCATCCTACGTTGAGAAGATCGGGCGACCCCGTATCAATTAGACTTTTATAAAATTTTGGGTTGGTTGGAAAGTAAGTGGTTAGTTCATTTGTGGTTTATTCATTTCCTTTGAATTAATTATATATTTACTTGTTACTCATTTTCAAAGTACGCTTTCTATCTATTTATTGTATTTACTCTAAATTATTACTTTTTACAAAGTAACCACTCAGTTATCCTTTGTTAAGCTGTACATAATTATATAATTGCATCTTGTTACACATGATTTGCTGAGTACTCTATGTATTTATGGCTATAAACTTTGTTGCTCAGTTATTGAAGGAGAATCATATCAGACAGAGGTATTTGAGGAGGAATGCTTTGACCACATCATGGATTAGGACTTTGCTCCCTAGTTGATTGCTTATGGGCATATTGAATGGCTACTATATTTATTCTTTATTTTCACTGGTAATTTTTATTTAAGCCTTTCGGGCTATAATTTGTAAGTTTGGCCATAAAGTCGCTACTCTGATAACTAAAAATATTTTCTACTTTCATAGTTATTCAAGAATATGGTTGATATTTCATCTATATTACCATTGTGTGCACTAGTATGGTCCTGGACTAGTACAGAGTACATAGAGAGTCCAGATTTGTATATATGGGTCTCGACAACATCTAATCCTAATTGATACAATCCACTAACACATATTGAGGAAACCCGTTAACCCCATATAATACGGGATTTACTCACACACTTAACTTATGAATGCTTTTTAAAGCACATGAGCCTGAATTCACTAAGTTCTTAGCCTTTGATCCAATTTGATCTCATCAGCTTCTTCTTAACCTAAATTGCTTTCTCAAGTGAGCTCAAGCGCCTCGGTTTTGATTCACATGGTTTCCCGTATTTGGACTCCTTACCAAAATACCTTTCTTGACCTAGTCTTAATATTTTCTTACAAATAATCGCCATGCTTCTCATGTGTAGATGCATCACTGGTTTGCCACGCATAGGTAAGTCTCTCCCGTTTAGGTTCTACCGAACCATGTCTCACTTAGACCGACTAAGCCACTTGGTGCAACCCATCACTCAAAACTTCTCTTTAACATTTTCTATCTTTTACGTACTATGCTTGAGCTAGGCTATCTTACCTACCATTCTTGATCGTTCTAAGGCTTGCCTCTTTCATGATCGTATACCTGATCCTCATCGTTGACTATGGTCGTCTCCAAGCCTTCAGCATTAGTCAAAGCAAAACAAACCAAGAGCAAATTTCCCAAAGTATAAATTTCTAGCTGAAATCAACCTTTAGCCAGCCAGACCACTAGCATCAACCAATCTGACCACTGACAACATCTAGTTAGACCACTACTATCAGCCGGTCTGACCACCTCTCAAGCTAGTCATACTAATGGTTCATCACAAACATCCTAGACCCTCTTGCATGGTCTCTCAAATGGCTACTACTTGATTATAGGGTACTCTTTCATGGAGATATTGTTTGTTGTAGCATAACAATCGATCTCAAATACGGTGAAAGGATATGTTTTGTAACCCTGCCTTTTTCAGCCCTGTTTAGAACAAGTGATTTTTTTATTTTCTGTGAAAATTAAACTGTTTTCAAAGAAATTCCTATGTTTCAAATGGGGCTTCTGTTCAAAGTAGAGGATATATAGCACAAGTGACGCAAAATTTTCTAAGAACATGTGCCTATGATAGGAAGCCAAAGTACTTAAAAATGTGTAATACGCCACAACTATAGTCAGCAATTTCAACTCCCCACCTGCCAAAAAAAACTAAACTTGGCGAGTTAATGAGGATATATGTTCAAAAGTGGCGCCCTTTGATTGAAGAAGGTAGGTGGTGCATCAACGTGAATCCTTCGCGTTGCTACAAGGAACATCGAGAGACAGTGACATTTTTTCCTGTTCTCAACACAAAATTGAGGGCTTATTTAGAACTCGGAAATTTTATAAGAAACACTTTAATTCTAATGTGAATTAGAAAATTTTTTTGTATTCCAGAAGAGCCTAAGATGCGTATCTTGCAAAAAAAAATGTGAAACAAGTTGTTATGTTCGGGAGCACAAAATTTAATTATGTACTACTGGACTTGTGTGTTACAGTACATATCTTTATTCCTTAAAAAGGAGTTGATAGTTGGTACGATCTTTTCCACTTTCTTCTCATAAAAGAACTATGATGACTGACGGATTTCTCCGCCCCACTGAACCCGTGCGCTCCTCCCCTCTTAATTCCTCCGCCCCACCGAACCAGTGCAGTCCTCCTCTTTTAATTTCTCCGCCGCCTCCTCCCCTCCCTCCTCCTCCGCCGCCGCCTCCTCCTTCGCCCACCCCCGCGCCGTCGCTGCCTCCTCCTCCTCCCCACCCCGCACCGCCGCCTCCTCCTCCCCCCAGCCCTCCGCTCCGCCGTCGCCTCCTCCCCCCACCCCGTGTCACCGTCGCCTCCTCATCCTCCCCACCCCGCACCGCAGCCACCTCCTCCTCCCCACCCCACGCCGCCGCCTCCTCCCCACCCCGCGCCGCCGCCTCCTCCCCTCCCTCCCACCCCACGTGCCGCCTCCTCCTCCCCCACCCCTCCGCTCCGCTCCGCCGCCGCCTCCTCCCCCCACCGCACGTCGCCGCCGCCTCCTCCTCCCACCCCGCGCCGCCACCTCCTCCTCCTCCCACCCCGCGACGCCGCCGCCTCCTACTCCCCACCCCGCGCCGCCGCCTCCTCCTCACCCCGCCGCCGCCTCCTCCTCCCCGCTCCTCTGGTTTGCCCTCGTCTCCTTCCCTGCTCCTCCGCGCCGCCGCCGAGTCCTCTCCCCCCATTCTCTGTACCGCCACTCTCCCCTCCCCCGTCTCTCCCCCTCCCACTCGACCATGGCAACAAAAATGCGGCGTGGGTTGTGGTGTGCATCAGCTAATAGCAAGGTGGAGCCAGAGCTGCTGCAGCCTCGGCGGTTACAAAGTGAGGAGTTCTGTGGGCAAACGTGGCAAAAGATTGGTAGTTGCAAGCGTGGATGTGTTTGGCTGGCAGTTGCATTGAGGTAACATGCTTCCCTATTTATTCCTCTCGTTCTCCTTCTTAGCTTCTTCTCGGTCTCCAATCTCTTGCTCATATCTACTTTCTGTGGTTTGAGAAGAGGTACCTTGGGACGGTCCAGGAGGAAGACACACTGAATATTTTGCTAGAGTTTGTTCCCGGAGGGTCCATTCAGTCGCTTCGCAGGAAGCTCGGTTCATTTCCAGAGGCTGTAAGTAATCTTCAATCTGTGTGGTTTGCAATTTGGGTGGATTTCATTGCGGAAGGGACACTGATCCGTTGCATATGTTGATCAGGTCATTAGGAAGTATACTAAGCAGCTTTTGCAAGGGTTGGAGTATCTGCATAGCAATGCAATAATACATAGAGATATCAAGGTACAAACTCTGAAGCCTACAGAGTTAATGGCATATTTTTTTAATCCTTGATTGTTTGGTTATTTTCCTTATCGTGATGATTTCTAGCATTTTATGAAATTTCAGGGTGCAAACATTCTTGTTGATAATAGTCTGACATTCATTTTAAAATTCTCGTTAATGTTTATGGCATGATGTCCTATTTATCAATTGATTTGTTATTCTCCAAAACAGTCTGATAGTTATTTGTGTATTACGAATACTATGAAAAAATATTGTTTACTATCATTTCTGTACATATTGTTGTATGTGGTGTTTGTTCTATCATGCTTCACTAATATGATGCTTGATTTATTTACAAGTATGAATATGTATATATTTTGTTTGATACATGATGACGTAAAAAAAGTTGATATCTATTATTCACTTTGAGATCATATTTGATAGTGTGCATCACTTTTATTTGATTTTTTATTATAACACATGGGCACCTTTCTAGTACACAAAACAAGGTTTGCGCATAGGACGACCGTCCAACCTTGTCCGGAAAATCGGACGGCCAGTATTTCGGCGGGCCCGCGCTTCGAGTTGACAGCCACCACACGATCGAAGACAGAAGGCCACTGTTCCCTGGGTCCCACACCAGGTGCTCTTTGCAACCAATGGGGGAGCAACATGCAGGGGCACAGTCCAGTCTCTGTCAGTGGGGCCCTCCGCCCGCCGTGATGAGGCGAGGTGACTGACAGGAGTGTGGTTGGCTCGTGACTGGACGTGCCGCCATCCGACCGAGGCCAAATCTAGCATCATCATCCCTCCCAAATCAAGCATGGAGATAAGCCAGTACATTATCAGTTTTATGACTTTTATCCCATGAAACCACAAATGGAGGAGACGATAAATTGGGAAAGAAATTATATAAGTTGGACCCTAGCTTCCCTTTTAGATTTGTGATATATAGCAAAACTGAATTGTAATGTAGCATGATTAGCTCTTTCGTTTGGAACACATGAATTTTAAATTGTTATTGTGCTTGCGGTTTCAGTTATTTACTTTTGGCTGAATTGTACTATAGTGGCTTTTACTTTTTCTGAAAAAACTAAGAACAAAATTTAGAAAAACTAATAAAGGAGTAGATGTGTACTTGAGTGGGTTCTTTTAGAGTGATTTATAATTTTTGGTTTAAATTTTTGAATTTTAACTGTTCGCGAGGGAGATACTCACGTGTGATTGTAGTTGATATAGATAAGGTTAAAATAATATTTACTATAATCAATTTATAGACCCAATTTAAAAATTATTCTATTTAAAAGTTAATTAATATAGAAAACTCAACTATAAAATAAGCTTAGCACTAGTGAGCCTAGCGCTAGTGCACGCCTAAAAAAGCGAGCCCTCACGGAGGCATTCCAGGGGAGCGACGGAGCCCGGGAAAGGCAACGAGTGTGCATCTGCACACGCAAGTACTCGCAGGTGGAGCAGGAAGCAAGCAGCCAACCAAGTGACCAACCACCCAGACCACCACCACCAATCTCTCTCTCACCTGTTCAATTCTTGTGCTTATTGAAATGAAAGTTTTCTGGTGTAAACATGAACTTCCACCACATCTTGACAATTTTTGAGCGCAGGGTATTTTGACATTAGATATACCCTATGTTCTTTTAGGTTATGAATGATGTTTTTAGCTATAGTTGATGGCTTTTATCTATATTTTTGAGACGGTAGAGATACCGACGAGTACGGCACAACGATTTTCAAGTCATAAAACTGTTTTGAGAAGTGGCTTCAAGAAGCCGTTCGATTTGTTAGAACCCGAACCGAAAAACAAAAAAAAAGCCAAAAAAATATAATAGGGTTGTACTCGACAGTAGTACGAGAACTTTTAGTAGTATGAATAGAATGTTAGCAGTCATTTAGGCCGCGCTCATCTCCACTGCAGCGGCAGTGTTCGGCGATTGCGTCGGTGTCAAAATTACTATAGCAAATTTGTTAGTTTGTTTTTTTTGATATTTTTGTGTTTTATTTTTTTTCGTATTCCTTTGCATTGTTTGTGATAGGTTAGCACGCCGTTTTTATTTTTACATTTTTTAAAATTTAATTATGCCTAACAAGCCAACTCAGCTACAGTAAAAAATAAGACAGTTACAGTGAAATTTCAGCCAGATACCATCACTATTCCGAACGCCCTCTTAGTAACTTGCTAACAGATTAATCTTTTGCATAGTGACTTTCTAACGTCGGTTCGTGAGTCTGACAGTATATAGAAAAGACGAGTATATGATACACAGAAAGGAGGCTGGCCACGCTCATTTTAGCGATGGTGTCCAACTTTTGCGTCTAAGGACACTTTTTTTATACTGTTGTTTTTTTTACTTTTTGATTTTTTTTAGTTTTTTCTTTTTTTCTGTATTCTTTTGTATTGTCCGTAATGGGTTAAAATATTTTTTTCTATTTTTAATTTTTTTAAAAAAAATTAATTATGCCAAATAAACCAATTCAACTATAGTAAAAAAAAGACAGCTACAATAAAAAAACTATAATCCATCGTCATTCTGAATACCCCCTAAATAATTTGTAGAGCAAATGCAGAGCCGCCATGCCAAATTAATCCGGTCTCGGGCAAATCCTGATCTACACTAAAATTGCTAGAATACATCACATGGTTGATCAATTACAAATTAAAGCCAGGAGGAGTCCTTTTCGCAACGGGATTGGGTTGAGTCATTAATTTTAAGCACACGAGGCAGGCAGAGTTACACATGACAGGGAGCATGTGGGGTTAAGATGGGATAAGATAAGCTCAGCACTAGCACAAGCTGCTTTAGCAATTGTTTAATCTCTCTCTTAACCTTTATGGCAAACATGACTGTTTGCTCGTTGCGCAACTGAATTAGATAAGAGTAAGAGGAGATCTATATAATATAATGAGGTGGGAGATGCAGTGTGATGTCATGCAAATCTATATATTGCTAATGCTAATAGTGGTGGATGGATAGCTAGTTTTGGCTTTGTTCATGGGCGGTTAGTTTAGTGGTAAATGTCAAGAATGAAAATTGAATCGAGGATTCTTCCAAAAAACATTGAATCGAGATATGATGAAGGGAGCATTTTGCAGAATTGTCACATGTGATAAAATTGTGTGAAAATGCACATGGAAAATAAAGTTAACTTTCACTTGGTAGCAAATAGGCAAAATCACATCTGGAGTGCATCTATATCCAACTTGTATTTTGTAATTAGTAGTGGTGGCTGCATTGGGGTGGCGGCGGCTACAGAGTACTGGGACAGAAGAGTTGGACAGATAGATAGAAGTAGAGAGGCGGGCTAGGGAGGATGTTTACTCGGATATCCGGCTGCTGAATCCAAAAATTACTCGGATATCCGGCTACCGAATCCGAATATATTGGATCCAGATACGAAACAAAACCATATATCTAATATCCAAATGCGGATGCGAATCTGGTATGGGTCGGCACAGATTCGGATCCGGATATCCGAATGAGATCTGGATTCAGCAGATATAATAACAGCAACTTACTAATACGTATATTTTGCATTTGGCCTTCAAATTAGACATATTATATATGCATTTAGATCATCTTGACAAGCCCGTTATTATGGTGGACTTTAATTTGGCATTATATATATATTTGAAATATATCTAGAATTGATTAGTATTAGTAACAAAATGGCAACAATGATCAATTGTTCTGTGATAAGCTAGAGGAAAAGGGGCATAAATATTATTACAAAACCGATATTGATTTGTTAAACTTCATTGCATCATAGGATATGAAGCTGTCCTCAAAAGATGTATTATATAAATATGTGCGAAGAGTGATTTATTTGTTGTTGTCAACATTTAATGTGTAGTTACATCTTAGAATCATTGAATCAGTTATTTATAAATTTAAAATATTCAAATAATTCGGTGCCATATTTTAAATAAGATAGGCCACGAATTATTATTGGAATATGAAAATAGTCGAATCCGATCTAATTTTGAGTATAATCTGATCAAAATTCATATCGGACATTTGTCCGATCCATATTCATATCCGGCGTTTGTCTGATTTGTATTCGAATCCGAGAAAAAATATAGATGCTAATATGATTTGAGCACTATCTGATCTGTTTTCACCCCTATTGTTTACACCCAAAAGGATAGTTTGGAGTAAAAGATTTTTTTTTAAAAAAAAGGAAACACAAAAATTTTCTTCATCTAAAAAATACATAAAAATAAATGAAATGTTTCTTGATTAGATAGAGATGTTCGAGCTCGTGTTTCATTTACTTCAAAATTTGTAGGAGCAATTCCTTTCATATGGAAAACCTTCTATGCAATTCTTTATGTTTTTCCCTACAAAATTGTTTCGCTCCTCTGGACACCCAATAAATAAAGGGTGGATTTTTTCGGCTGTGATTGATAGCTTTTGGCCCTAACACAAGCGGTCATGCGAACAAACCAAATGCCGATAAGCCATTTCAAAAAATTTATCCTAATAAATCGTTTCGAAAAGACAACAAAAAAATTATCCTATTTATTTTTTTGGAAGAAGTCATAAGCTATAAACCATAATCTATAGGCTAAAAAGAACCCACCAAAGGTGTTGAAACCTCGATCCAATCTACATTGAGCTCAATTAAAATTCAACTTAGCTCCAAACCTATACAACACACTTGGGGCTGTTCTTTTTGGTTTTTGATTTCTAGCATTTGATTTATGCTATAGTAATTATTTTTCAGACGAAATATCTTTTCAAGGTAAGGTCTGTAAGTCAATTATAGTAGACAATATACCAACTTCAGCTATATCGGTCAAAATCACGTGCGAGTGTCTCCTATTCTCTCTCATGAATAGATAGAATTTAAAAACTTCAGCCATAAAACCATAAACCATAGCCTAAAAAGAGTGACCCAATCAAGCCTCATCTAGTAGTCTAATCCTCCATGCCGCCTATCCAATGAGCATAGTAGCATGTGTCTGCACACTGATTTGCTCTCATCTCATGAGAGGGACAAAAACCGAGAGACAATTTTGGAAGTTCTATTTGTGCAAGGACAGTAAAATATCTCCCAAGGAATGATGGTATTCTTTCTTCCTAGTAGTACAACCACTTTGTAGGTAGTGTTAGAAATAGGCTCAGGAGGCTCATTTTCTTAATTTGAAAGCATTTATGGTTTAGTACCATATTATTAAGATAAGATAGGGGAGACCTATTTATAAGGTGGAGTCTATGCAACTCTTTGAATTATAGATAGGATGGCATGAAGAGGGCTTTGGTTAATCACGCGCTCGTGTATTTTTGCATGAAAATTATATGACTTGTAACTTGAGATGCGCAATCATGCCATGACGTGGTGCACCACTTGGTAGACCAAGTTCAACTTTATTTTTTCCTAAAACATGCATCACTCTCTCTCTAATTGAATGAGATTCAAACGTTTGAATTTGGGTCTTTGTTGGGTTTGATGACAGACAGTTACCAGTGGATAAATGGCTAATTAAGTATATTAGTTACTAATGGGTAAATGATTGTTTTTTAATCATATCAGTTATCAGTCTATATATATATATGTGTGTGTGTGCGTGTGTGTGTGTGTGCGCGCGCGCGCGCCTGGAGACATCTAGAATATAGCCAAGAATTTCACTGCCTCCATTCTCTTCCTCCTGTGAACTTGTGCTGTTGTGCTGCGCCGCTTAAGCCTTGTCGACTCTTTTTCCCGACGTGCACCGTGAAGGAGAGTAGTATCTCCAAGCTGTTGCTGCCATGAAGACCTGCACGGGGGCGGCAATAGGATTTCTAGGCAGCGCACAACTGCGCGACCACTCAATTCATTGCTTCATCTACGTTCGACACTGCATTGAGCCCAACAGTAAGTTGTTCATGCGTTCGATCGACTTTAATACTGTATTTTTTGTATATTTTCTGAACTATAATGAGTAGCCTGCTGTTAGTTGTGAGTTTTACATCACTAGTTTTATATTATATTTGTCTCCTAGTAAAATTTGGAATTAAAATGTTACGTATATTTTCAATAATCCAGAAACCTTATTATGAACTTTATTGCAATTCAGAAATAGTTAGTGCTTCTGTTGCGATGAAACCTGAGAGATTTTCTGGTCAAAACTTTCATAGATGGCAGACTAGAGCCAAGTTTTGGCTCATGTCTTTAGGGCTGTGGTGGGTTATCCACCCGTAGTATCCATTTACGGTTGAGAAGTTCATGCAATTTTATAATGCAAATAACACTGCTCTTAGCTGTATTCTGAGTATTCTAGCAAATTGGTTCTACAATGTGTATATGGACTACAAGTCCACCACAGAGTTGTAGGATGCACTAGAGCACAAATATGCAGAGGCAGAGGCAGGTCGCTGGCTCTACATGTGTGAGTAATTTTTTGACTTTACCATGGATGAGGCTAAGTTTATAGTTAGACAAGCTCATGACCTCCAACTACTAGTCGGGGAGATTGCGCACCAGGGCTGTGTGTTGCCTCCTAAGTTTGTGGTTGCAGACATTGTTGCTAAACTCCCTACTTCTAGGTGGGATTTTGCCACTAGTCTAAAACATAAAAAGGAAGAGATTTCTGTTGAGAATCTCATTGCTAACCTCGATGTGAAAGAAAAAATAAGAGCAAAGGATGCACCAAGCATCTCTAGCCAAAATAATGCAAACTTCATAGAGAAAAAGATTGTGGTAAAGAAGTACAAATCCAACAAACCAAATAAAACAACTAGCTTTAAGAAGAAGAAAATTGAGACGGTTATATCACCTACTTTGTATGCGGAAAAGACGGTTATATGGCGAAGGACTATCACTTCCGCAAAATTAGAGATTGTGAATAGCTAAAGAAAAAGGCTATCAACGTGATCATAGGTAAGGCCTTAACTTCAGGAAGATATGATAATTCTTCTATTGTCTTTTCAGCATGTCAATCTACCGATTGGTGGGTTGATACTGGTGTTAATGTTCATGTATGTTCTGATATTTCTGTATTTTCTTCTTACTAGGCAGCAGGGGCTTCCTCCGTCTTAATGAAAAATGGCTCATATGTTTCTGTTCTTGGTATTAGCATGGTGGATCTGAAACTTACTTCAGAGTAGATTGTCCACTTGAAGAACGTGTAGCATGCTCTTATAATAAACAAGGACCTTATTAGTGGTTCTCTTCTATGTAGTGATAGTTATAAACTAGTTTTTGAGTCAAATAAAATTATAGTGTCTGAGTTCAGAGATTTTATTGGTAAAGACTATGAAAGCAGAGGCTTGTTCGACCTAAGTACTTTAGAGTATTTTTATAATTTGAATGTTGCAACAGGTTAAATAAATGTGAGATAAATATTTGACATTCTCGTTGCTATCATATTAGTTTTGATAGTATTGTTAGAATGTCTAGATTAGATTTAATTCCAAAATATGAAATTATCAAAAGATCAAAGTGTCAGTCATGTGTGGAAGCAAAGTAGCCTCCAAAACCCTTTAAGGGATTAGAGGATGAAAAGAACTTAGCACCGTTAGATCTTGTTCATTCGGATTTATGTGAAATGAATGGATTATTGGCAAAAGGAGGCAAAAGATATTTTTTAAACTTTTATTGATGATGCAACACACTACTACTATGTGTATTTGCTAAAAACTAAGGATGAAGTTTTAAACTACTTTAAGACTTATAAAGCTGAGGTTGAGAACCAACTAGAAAAGAAAATAAAAGGATTGAGGTCTGATCGTGGAGGAGAGTATATCTCTATTGAATTCTCCCAATTCTATTTTGAGTATGGAATAATACATGAATTGACACCACCATATTCACCCCAATCAAATGGAGTAGCTGAGAGAAAAAATTGAACACTAATAGACTTGGTTAATGCCATGTTAGAGAGTTCTGGTATGCCTAAGGCCTTGTAGAGGGAAGCTATATTGATAGTAACTTTTGTCCTAAATAGAATAATTACTAAAAAGAGTGAGATTACTCCATATGAGAGATGGAAAGGGAGAAAACGTAATATCAATTTTTTGTGAACTTGGGGATGTTTGGTAAAAGTCAATATACCATTGCAGAAAAAGAGAAAACTTAGACTAAAAACAGTCGATTGTATTTTTCTAAGATATAGTCAAAATAGTATGGCATATAGATTTTTAGTAGTTAAATCAGAAACTCCTGAGATTATTGCTAACACAATAATGGGGTCTA